>CM056050.1:295679299-296879299 GCA_029574335.1 Rana kukunoris
ATGCCCAAACCTGGATCTGAAAGCGGTCTTCCACTCATCCCAGTCCCTGATCCAGATGAGGTTGTAGGCCCAACGGAGATCTAATTTGGAGAAGACTTCGGCTGCACGGAAACGCTGGAACAGTTCCGGGATGAGAGGTAGCGGGTATCTGTTTTTGATGGTAATTTTATTTAATTCCCGGTAGTCCATGCAAGGCCTGAGGGAGCCATTCTTCTTCTCGACAAAGAAGATGCCAGCCCCGGCTGGAGAAGAAGAAGGGCGAATTAACGTATTTTCTACGTTTTCATCGATATAAGCCTTGAGGGCTACAAATTCCGTCTCTGACAAGGGGAAGATACGACCGAATGGGATCTTGGAGCCAGGCAAAAGGTAGATAGGGCAGTCGTGTGGCCTGTGTGGGGGAAGGTGGTCAGCCTGCTGCTTGTCAAAGACATCCTTAAACTCAGAGTAAACAGAAGGGACGTGAAGGAGATTGTCTGGTGCGGTAGTCAGGGTAGAACAGGAGGCCTTGGTGGGTAGGAGGCAGTGCTGGGAGCAGTAAGAAGATGAGAACTCGATTCCTTTCTTGCACCAATCTATACAAGGTTGATGTACCTGCAGCCATGGGAGTCCCAAGATGATGGGGAACATTGGGGACGGTATAAGGTCCAGGCAAAGAAATTCCTGATGTCCGGTATCAGAGACAGCAAGGATAGGTAGGGTTTCTTGGGTGACAAGCCCGGAACGGGGAAGGGAGCCGTCCGCCAGGTGGATCTGCATATGGAAGTCCTTAGGGCGGCAAGGAACATGCAGCTCCTGGGCCAGGGCAGAATCCAGAAAGCAACTGCACGCTTCGGAATCAAATATGGCTGGCAGATGAGTTGCCCCCTCCGGGAGCTGTAAGGAGAGAAAGAGGATAACATAAGTCTGTGGTAAGTTAGCGATGTGGTAGCTGAGAGCGGGTGGCAGTTTCAACTTACTAGGTCTCACCGGACAGGAACGACGGAAGTGGCCAGCTCCGCCACAGGACAGGCAAAGGTTGGACTGACGTCTTCGCTAACTCTCCTGAGCTGCATGGGCTCAGGATCTGGAAGGGAGGACACCGGCGGGACCGGGAGAAGCGGAGGAGCAGGAGAGAATCTTGGTGGAGTCCAGTTGGGACGGTTTGCTTGGAAGCGTTCCGCCCGTCGTTCCCGGAGGAGTCTGTCGAGCTGGGTGGCTGACTGAATCAAACCCTCTAATGAGGCAGGAGGATCGACTCTAGCCAACTCGTCCTTGAGGGACTCTGACAGTCCTTGGCCATTTTCTGAACTCTGCAATGTAATCCTCCACGGGCCTCCTGCCCTGGTTCAAGTTGTGAACTGTAGCGTCTGCCGTGGCTGAGCGCAGAGGATCATCATAAAGTTTGGACATGTGTTCAAAGAAGGAGTCCATAGTGTCCAGTATCAGGCTTCTCTGCTCCATAAGACTATACGCCCAGGCCTGAGGTTTATCAGAAAGGAGCCAAATCACGAAGCCCACCTTCACAGCTGCTGAGCAGAAGGTCATGGGTTGCAAGACCAGGTACAATGAACAAGCGTTTTTAAAGGCCCGAAACTTTTTGCGGTTGCCTGCAAACAGCTCTGGAGTGGGTACCCGGGGTTACGGGTGAGTCACGACCATTGCTGGCCCTGAGGCAGACTGGGAGGTGGATGCCCCCGTTCCTGGAGTCGCAGGGGGGACTGACGGTCCAGGTGCAACGGTCAGTTGTTGGAGGCGGCCGTCCATCTGCAGGTACCCTTCTTGTAACTTTTGAACTGCGTCCATTAGTGCTGAGACTTGTTGACAAAGAGTCTCGAAAGGTGAGCGCGCCCTGTCGGCCTCAGACATCTGGCTGGTTTGTACTATCATGGGTTAACTTACCAAGGCCGAGATGTGTGGCGGCTCACCTTTGCGACCTGGCCCGATCCGCCCCCTGGGATTGGGACAGGGGGAAGGACGCACCGGAAAGCACCGATACCAGCGGCAAGGTGGAGGTCTGATGCATAGAACAGGAACTGGTCAAAGGGTTAAAGAGAGCAGCAGTCCGGGACGTAAGCCAAGGGTCAAGTATTTCAGGAATCCAACAGGTAATTCAGCAGCAGGATATCTCAGAAGCTGTTACAAACCAGCAACCAGAGAGGTGGAAGGGGCTGGTTTAAATAAGCCGCTCAGGCCTCTGATTGGCCGAGAACGGAACGAGCCTGTGCGTGCATGCGGCGCGCAGACACACCGCGCATGTGCGTGCGCAATACAGGCGAGCGCAATAGCGCTGGCCTGTCACGCAGCTGAGGAATTTGGAGCTGAACAGAACTGTTGCCCTGACAGCCGCATACACACGATCACTTTTTGTGATGAAAAAAAACGTCGTTTTAAACGTCGTTTTGCCCACACACGATCATTTTTTGTGAAACAAAAGACGACATTCTGAAAAAAAAATTCAAGCATGTTCGAATTTTTTTTTGGTCGTTTTTCAGAAGACATAAAACAACGTTTTGCCCACACACAATCATTTTAAATGACGTTTTTTAAAACGTTGTTTAATTTCATCACAAAAAATGACCGTGTGTACGTGGCATTACACTTTGGTCTGGAAAGTGCCCATAACCTGATAACCCTGCATGTCCAGTCTAGCAGGGTCTGGGTATGGTCTTCAAAGCTAGGCTGGGGAAACACTTATTAGCATAGTTGATATACTAGGAACAAACTAAAGCATGCTGGGAAGAGCAGAGTTTATGCGGGTGCTGGCTTATAACCTTTCTGTTTGCCAGTTTCTCAACCTCCTATAAGAAGCAGTATAACCAAACTAATTCTGAATTCATGTGTCTCTTAATGGACAAGAAAGAAAAGTTCATTGGTCTTTTGTTTGATAAACTATGCAAGAAAACATTAGGTTTATACGCAGTTTTTGCAGTTTATACATTTTCATTTTGGCTCTAAGCTAAATATATAGGATTTTTAACATTCAATATTCTGTTGTAGACAGCCTGCAGTGGAATATTAAGAGGAACAGGAAAGCAAAAAATTGGTGCTATTACAAATGTTTTTGGGTATTACCTCGTTGGGATTCCAGTTGGATTATCGCTGATGTTTCTAACAAAACTTGGGGTTATAGGTAAGAAGATTACTAACTGCATATTGTATACTGTATGGCAAGACCTACTCTGACTTGTTAATTTATCTCTGCTGATAAAGATTGATTTTTATGGGACATGCTGGCTACTGCTACATTCATAGGATAAGGAAAGGTAGGAATACAACTAGGGGCCAGATTCAGGTAGAGTTAGGCTGGAGTATCTGTGATACTCCAGCCTAACTGTCACTTTAAGCCGGCGTTTCTGTTTTATGTAACCAGAAAACAAGAAACGCCGGGTTGGAGTTCCAATGCGATCAGCGCAATTGAATTTCGCCATCGCATCGCAACTTTAATTTAAAAATGGCGTCAGGGACGTTCCCGCTGATTTACGCTGAAAAAATATGTTAATCAGCGGGAATCGGCAATTCACGATCGTATTCGGGCGCGACGCAGTGACTTTCCGACGTTTCCGGAAGCGATACGCGGCGTAAAGATAAAGCAGCCCCCTAGTGGAGTATCCTATGTTAAGTATAGGCGTCGTCATCGCGTCGGAAAAAAAAAAATTGCGTCGCTTGCGTAAAACTTTCATGAATGGGGATGTGACGTCATTGACGTTCACTGACAGAATTTGGAGCATGCGCACTGGGATGCTTTGACACTCGACGCATGCGCAGTACGTTCGCCGCGGGATCGCGCTTAGTTTAAATAATACACGCCCCGTACCCGCCCAATTTGAATTTGCGATGCGCTGCCGCAACTTTAGGAGCAAGTGCTTCATGAATAACAGCACTTGCTCCTAAAATTTCGCCAGAGAAACGTAAATGAGAAGCGTTACTCCAGAGCAAAGATGCTCCCATCTACCTGAATCTGGCCCTAGGAGTACAGATAACAATGGCCCATACACAGAGAGAATACAGTGTCCTCTTTCAGTTGTGGTTAAAAGTACATAAGTAACATAAATGAAAAACAGGTAGTAACCAAAATATAATGCGCCCTAATGGTCACTGCCGCTGCGCTAAGGAGAAAGTGGATAAATACAAGGACGTTCGCAGCTGCTGTTTTAAATAAAGGTAATAGTGAAAAAAATGTCTAGTGAACTTAATAGTGAAATTAAATACAAATAGCACAAACAGCGCTAATGTGTAGTGAAGCCACACAAGTGAACTTAAACAAATAAACAATAAGTGACAAAAATATTATTAATGAAGAGACCCGTGAATGAATGAGTCTAAAGGTTCAACAGTTCATAAAGTGTCTGAAGAATATATCTTCTGAGTTTCTCCAAAGGGCAGTCCTCCACCACACCAGTGTAATGAAAACTCCTCCACCAATACGATTGGCCACTCACCAGAACTAGTAGCCTTACACTCACGTGTTTGGCATAACAAGCATGTCATACAATCCTCAAGTCAGTGTTCAGGATTCATATCCAAAAATGTAGAGGTGAGATCCACATACGTGAAAAAAACAAAAAAGTATAATAGTGTGATATTGCTAAAAACTATTTATTGACACACCACATGAACCTACAATGGTTGCACTCACAAAAGCAAACTCCAAAAACAACCGTGATAAATTCCAAGCAAACTTCCTTAATACTCACAAGCTGATAAACTGTGGTCACGGCGGACCTAAGTGTAAACCAGTTGTTTCTCACCGCTTCCCCTTCACTTTAACACCTCCTTCTTGTTGAAAATAGTATCCTCAAACGCTGGTCACTAGCATAGAAAAACACATGCAGGTTGTCTCACGTTGGTCTCAAATGATCAAAAGATCTTTAGTGTAGCCACGCCCCCGACATGTTTCGTCATAGATTTGACTTATTCATGGGATTGGCTACCTGTTGGTGAATGTCCTTCTTATATATCCTGAAATACACCTGAAACTTGTGTTTGACACCTGCAGTTCGTGATCCATCCAATCAGATGTTCAGCTGCAGTGTGTCAGCCAATAGGAGTACATACCTCCCCTCGTATGTCAGGCCAATCACGCCGTGTTCCCGTGAGGGCGGAAGTGACGTCGGGCTCTAGGCAATGTAAGGGCGGATGTCTCCACTGATGTCAGCACCCAGTCATAGGGCGTTGATTATTATAGAGTCCTGTCTCTTCACAAACGGGAGCCAATCACGCTACATCCACAGATAAGTAGACTGAGCGTGCGGCGCCGCGCATTGTGAGATTAACCAATGGGAGTACATAACTCCCCTTAGGCCAATCGCGTCTTGCTCCCGTGAGGGCGGAAGTGACGTCAGGCTCTGACCACTGTGAGGGCGGATGTCTCCGCTGATGTTAGCATCCAATCACAGTGCTTAGATATTAATGAAGCCCTGTCTCATCACATGAGGTGGGCCAATCACGCTGCATCCACCAATGGGCAGACTGAGCGTGCGGCACCGCACACTGTGAGGGCGGAAGTGACGTTGCTCTCGGCTTCAGCACAGGTTAGCATGCCGAAAACCAAGGGCAAACAAAACTCAGAATGGTGTGCAGATGAAAAACACACTTCCCCTCCACAGGTGATAACCAAAATGTATTTATCGGAAAGCCCCCAATTTTGGTGATCGGGTAGTTCAAAAGATCTTAGACCCTCCCAATCAACGGTTGAAGATTAACCTTAAAGGTTTCTTCCCATGCAACAAATGCATCTGCTGCCGTACGGTGAATCTGCTGCAGCAGCAACAGGAGACCGCGGCTGGCTGGGGGTGGGGTGTACCGACGTGTTAGGCCCCGGTCACCCCAGCCGCCTTGTAGAGGCCCCGAGCCAAGCAAGAGAGGCCCCCGGGGGAGGAAGAGCGCCCCCTCTTTTATTTGTCTGTCTAAATCCCCACAGGGACCTCTGAGCCAGTGTACCCGGCGGAGAGGGACACCCCAGGGGGGAGCTGGAACCATGTAATCTCCCAGCCCGGGCAAGAGGCGGATGGACACGGATGTTGTCAAACTTATTGAAAGCAAACATGAAGTCACAATCCTAGGAGGACTAAATGAATTTATAGTGAAGTTTTATGGACCACAAGGAACACCATATGAAGGTGGCGTGTGGAAAGTTAGAGTGGACCTTCCTGATAAATATCCTTTTAAATCTCCTTCTATAGGATTTATGAACAAAATATTTCATCCCAATATCGATGAAGCGTCAGGTACAGTGTGTCTAGATGTCATCAATCAAACCTGGACAGCTCTTTATGATCTCACCAATATACAGTATTTGAGTCTTTTCTGCCCCAGCTGCTGGCCTATCCAAACCCAATAGATCCACTTAATGGAGATGCAGCAGCTATGTATCTGCATCGACCAGAGGAGTACAAACAAAAAATTAAAGAATACATCCAGAAATATGCAACAGAAGAGGCGCTTAAAGAGCAAGAAGAGCGCACTGGAGACAGCTCAATGTCTGACTTCTCGGAAGATGAAGCCCAGGACACGGTGTTGTAGTAGAAGAAAATCTGCTTTTCAAAAGTGAAACAAACACAAAGACTTTTTCCTAACCACGAAAAGCAGACTTTAATATTCATATTTAAACAAAGCAATTTATTTTTATTACTAAACAAGGTTTTTATGAATAATAGCATCGATAAAAAAAAAAAAAAAGAAGAAAATTCACAATAAGGGCAAAACAGAAATTAGAGGATCTGATGATAGTATTTTTGAAGTGAAAGAGTTCATAACTTGCAATTCATCATATGTGGTGTACCTTCTATGGTGCCCTTGTGGGCTCCTATATGTTGGAAGAACTAAGAGATTATTAGGAATCCGGATCTCTGAACATCTGGCCAACATTAAAAAAGGTTACAAACATCACAGTGTGTCAGTTCACTTTAAAGAAAAACACAATAAAGACCCCACTTTAGCCCAGTTTTGTGGTATTGACTGTGTTTATCCCAATTGGAGGGGGTCCAATAGAGTGAGAGATCTATCACAAAGAGAAACCCAATTGATTTCCTTCTCAAATCCCTCTTTCTGCGAGGATTAAACATAGAGCTAGACCTGAACTGTTTCATCAATAATTCTTAATCCAATCCTTTTGGCCTTACGAATATAGATTAGGTTTGGGAGCCTTCGGGCCCATAGTCCATCCTCTTTGATTATTATACCATACACTGAGATGACTTAGTAAACCTTGATATATTGGGCTACAGTTTATGATATATAATTTTTAATCATTTTTAGGGTATTTACCATTCATCCAATTTATTCGTTTTATATATTTTTTAGCTCAATTTAGAAGAGCTTATTATCCGATTTATTGTTATGAATTATGTAATTCATGCACCATTTATTAACATGAAGATATAAATGTATGCATTTGTTTTTCACCAGTATTACAATACTGATTGTATTTAGCGATGTTTATACTAACCATTACTGTTTATCAGAGCTTTTTTTCTCAGAAAATAGGTGCAGGAACTCAACCACGACCCCGTTCAGATTTCACAAACAGTAGAAGGGTCTTAAAGGGGCATTAAATACCAGAATTGCACTACATACAATGTGCAGAGTTCAGGGGGGTTACACACAGAGTGCAGAGCTGGCACTTGTAAACACAGAAACCAGACTTCTGTGTTTACAAGTGATTGTGGTGAGCAGGCACCACAGGGTCTGAGCCAAAGGTGGTGGAACTGAGTTCCCCCAAGTTCCCCCAGAAAAAAAAGCCCTGCTGTTTATATATAAGCATGTCTCTTATGTAATGTAAATTCCAAGGCATTCATAAGGCTGATGAACATTGGTGACGCTTATGAGACAGGAATGTGGGAGTAGTGTATTTGCCTCATTAGCGTTTACACACTTTAGTTAATAATCACCTGTGTTGGGGAAGTGTGTTTTTCATCTGCACACCATTCTGAGTTTTGTTTGCCCTTGGTTTTCGGCATGCTAACCTGTGCTGAAGCTGAGAGTAACGTCACTTCCGCCCTCACAGTGTGCGGTGCCGCACGCTCAGTCTGCCCATTGGTGGATGCAACGTGATTGGCCCACCTCATGTGATGAGACAGGGCTTCATTAATATCTAAGCACTGTGATTGAATGCTAACATCAGCGGAGACATCCGCCCTCACAGTGGTCAGAGCCTGACGTCACTTCCGCCCTCACGGGAGCAAGACGCGATTGGACTAAGGGGAGTTATGTACTCCCATTGGTTAATCTTACAATGCGCGGCACCGCACGCTCAGTCTGCTTATCTGTGGATGTAGCGTGATTGGCTCCCGTTTGTGAAGAGACAGGACTCTATTATAATAAATGCCCTATGACTGGGCGCTGACATCAATGGAGACATCCGCCCTTACATTGCCTAGAGCCTATTTTCAACAAGAAGGAGGTGTTAAAGTGAAGGGGAAGCGGTGAGAAACAACTGGTTTACACTTGGGTCCGCCGTGACCACAGTTTATCAGCTTGTGAATATCAAGGAAGTTTGCTTGCAATTTATCACGGTTGTTTTTGGAGTTTGCTTTTGTGAGTGCAACCATTGTAGGTTCATGTGGTGTGTCAATAAATTGTTTTTAGCAATATCACACTATTATACTTTTTTGTTTTCTTCACGTATGTGGATCTCACCTCTACATTTTTGGATATGAATCCTGAACACTGACTTGAGGATTGTATGACATGCTTGTTATGCCAAACACGTGAGTGTAAGGCTACTAGTTCTGGTGAGTGGCCACTCGTATTGGTGGAGGAGTTTTCATTACACTGGTGTGGTGGAGGACTGCCCTTTGGAGAAACTCAGAAGATATATTCTTCAGACACTTTATGAACTGTTGAACCTTTAGACTCATTCATTCACGGGTCTCTTCATTAATAATATTTTTGTCACTTATTGTTTATTTGTTTAAGTTCACTTGTGTGGCTTCACTACACATTAGCGCTGTTTGTGCTATTTGTATTTAATTTCACTATTAAGTTCACTAGACATTTTTTTCACATAAGTAACATAGAAGCAAATGAGGCTTCCCTCTCCCTTCTCCAGTAAAGGCATCACAATTGCCTGTGGTTAGGGACAGATGATCATGGCTGGGCCCAGTATTTCCTTTACTGCTTTAGTTTGTAGTCCAATACATTATTGCTTTCATTTATTGAAACCCACCGTATTGTTCTGTATTGTCACATCTCTTTAAAACTGCAATAAAGATATTGTAAAAGAAGAAGATCTGAACCCTAACTAGATGGCATTTCCAAAAGACGTCCCTGTCTTCAGTGCTGTGTTGTAAATTTACCATGCTAGGCAGAGTCTGGCCTTTGGGGTCAGACATACAGTATGGGATGGTGCAAGGATCCAGTCTGTTTGTTACTTGCTACCAAAATGTTGAGTTGCAGTGGTCAGAAGTGAAAACTAGCTGTATGGCACAGCCTCAAAGGAGGCAACCATTAGGCCGTGTACACACGATAGGTTAGCCAGAGGACAACGGTCTGATGGACCATTTTCATCGGTCAAAACCGATCGCTTGTAGGCCCCATCTGTTGTTTAACCTTTGGTTAAAAAAAAGCCAACTTGCTTTTAAATTTAACCGATGGACGCTTAACCGATAGGTCAAAACCGATTGTTAGTATGCACGACCATCGGTTAAAAGTCGACGCATGCTTGGAAGCATTGAATTTTAATTTTTTTCTGCACGTCGTTGTGTTTTACGTCCCGCGTTCTAACACAATCGTTTTTTTAACCGATGGAGTGTAGGCACATCAGACAATCAGTCAGCTTCATCGATTAATCGATGAGAACGGTCCTTTAGACCAGGGATCTCCAAACTACGGCCCTCCAGTTGTTCAGGAACTACAATTCCCATCATGCTTAGTCATGTCTGTGAATGTCAGAATTTTACAATGCCTCATGGGAAATGTAGTTCCGAAACAGCTGGAGGGCCGTAGTTTGGAGATCCTTGCTTTAGACCGTTCTCATCAGATTGACTGATCATGTGTACGAGGCTTTAGACACAAGACCCTCATGCAGGTAAGAAATGAGTGCATGCATAATCTAACTGTCCTCAAGCATAACCATCATTAAATTTGCATCTAATTATAAATGCCCATCATGGGTGAATGTTTTTTTTTTTAATTTGGGTTGGACAGGGTATATGTATACACAAATACCCCTGTGGTGAATCACTCTGGCATAGTGACTGTAATAAATGATAATAAGAACATCAAAAAGTGCAAAAGTGACCTAAAAGTATATATATATTCTTTGATACCAATTGGGTATTTTTAGGTAGCAGCTGACTACTGAGAAGTGGTAATACAGAGTTATTTTAGATTCTGGTGGCTTGATATTCCAAGAGTGCTTGTTTGATCTGTTTTGAGACAGTGCGCCTTTTTTTCATCACCGATCACTATTAGAAATTTCGTTTTTTTGTTTGATTCAAGCAGCTATGGAAGCGATTAAATTCCTAGCCAACAGACAGATTGATGTAGGTTCACTATTCACTGCTGACTCAGCTACAGATATTAAAGAGGATTATAAAAATATTCTGTTAGCTCTCGGAAATGCACTCGAGAAACAGGTCAGAACATGGTGGGATATATGCACCATGGAACAATACGTAAAAGATAATATTATAGTAAGGAGTCAAAGATGGGAAGTAACCCCACAGGATGGTCTGGAGGATCGAGCCTCAATGTCTGAGTGGCTGGACTTTTTTAACGGAGTGGGTTTTAAACTCCAACAATTAGTTTTGAATAGAAAAATAAGGAAAATGGTTAAACTGGAAACTTTAATTGAGGATTTAAATACCAAACTGGACCCCATTAAAGAGACCCAACAGTGGGGAGATTTCAATAATGCTATTAACAAGAAATTGGATAAAATAGATAAGGATACACAAAAGAAAGAGGTGAAAAAGTTCCATAGAGACACGAATGATTTCAAGAATGAAAACATTTACATATGGCAGACTAAAGTTAAGAGCAAAACTAACACTGATATAGTAAATACGGAGATCCCGCCCCCAACCCCTGTACAAAGATCTTCAGAAAGAAACCCTGCACCCATGCCCATTCAGTACTCCACCCCACAGCGATTAACCCAAAATTGGGGTTCTATACCACCTCAATTTAAAGCTAAACGGGGCAGAGGGAAAGGAGGCATGGGCAATAATGGAGGTAATCCAAATTACACTCAATATCACCATCCAGAAATGTATAGTGATTATCACACTGAGGTGTCGACCTCAAATCGATTCGAACCTCTGCACAGACAAGGTGAATGGACAAATTATCAGTCCCCTCGTCCTTTTTTAGGGAGGGGGAGGAGAGGCTCTCGAGGACAACAAATGCACAGGCCTTACGGCCACCGTCCTACGGGTCCCTCAGCTCCTCAAAAACCTGCACCTCCTCAACCAGGATGGTGGAACCCTCCACAGAGAGAGAGGGACCATCAGTATCCATTGGACCAACTAATAAGGGAAGGAGGGGATGCAGAGCAGGCTGGCGAATCCAAAAAAAGAAGGCAGGACCAGGACCAATAGGTATTTACAACTTAAGTAAAATTGAGTTGACCCACAAAGAATTAAACATTCTACATATGGGATTAAAGTGTGCCCCTAAACACACGTTGAATACATTTAACGTGTATATGGACATACATAAATATATCCGTAGAATTAACATTAAAAAATATTTTTTGAATAATGGACCGACAGTAACAAGCAAGAAAAACACCACCATAATTGGTATCGATAGTGGCCTAAAGAACAGGTCTCTATTTAACCCGTTAAACACAGCGAACCAACATGTAGATGTTTTTAAAAACCTCGTCTTAAAAGATCTGGAACAAATTGTCCCAAATAAGTATGTTAACCGTCGTCATATACACGAGGGACTTAAATCTTTAGAAGAACGGAAAGACATTATCATCCGCCCCGCCTATAAGCTTGGCGGGGTTGTGATTCTGGAGAAATCCTTCTACGATAATCAGCTAATGAGTATGTTAACAGACGAAAACACATATGTTAAGTTGAAATCTGATCCCAGGAGCGGGTTCCATAAGGACTTACAAAAATGAATAGACTTGGGAGCATCGAGTAAAGTTTTAAATAAAAAAGAAACTAAATTTCTAGTTCCTAGTGCATGTAGGATTCCAACAATTTATACCTTGCCAAAGGTGCATAAGGATGCACTTAATCCACCAGGCCGTCCGATAGTTAATTGTATCGCATCGGTAACTGCCCGCTTGGGACAATACCTGGACACCTTTTTGCAAGCAAGTGTCGTTGAGACAAAAGCTTATTTGAAGGACACTAAAAATCTTCTTCAAATAATTGGTGAAATTGATTTATCCAACAAATCCGATATCTTCCTTGTTACTGCAGATGTTTCTTCATTATATACGATCATTCAACACGATGATGCCTTACTGTCCTTGAATTGGGCCCTTAGCCAAAGGGACGATCTCCCCTTTGAACAAAAAGTTTTTTTACGGCAAGCCCTCAACTATTGTTTAACCCATAACTATTTTTGGTACGATCAACACTTCTATTCACAACGTAAAGGAGTAGCCATGGGGGCCAAGTGCGCTCCAAGCTTGGCCAACCTGTTTATGGGTGAGTGGGAGGACAAAGCTGTTTTTTCGCAAAAAAGAGAACAACTCCTCCTCTATAAAAGGTATATCGATGACTTGGTGTTCATATGGGAGGGGAGCGAAAGCTCACTACAGATATTTATGGCCGAATTGAATTCAAACAACAATAACATCGTGCTAGAATATGAATACAGTAAAGATAAAATACATTACCTTGATGTCAATATTATTCGTCAGGGTGAGAAATTGGTCACTAATGTATATTTTAAGGCAACAGACCGTAATAGTTATCTGCCAATCACCAGTGGGCATCACCCCCTCTGGCTTAAAAACATCCCAAAAGGGCAAATGATGAGGATTAGAAGGAATTGTACGTCAGATGACGATTTTCAAGTACAATCTAAAATCATTAAAGAACGGTTCATGCATAAGGGTTACCTAGAGCCTACGTTGGATAAAATCATCACAGAAATAGGGAGTATATCACGAGATACATGTTTAGAGAATCGAGTGTCTGAAAGGAGCAATAAACATGAATGGAGCTTTATTTCTAACTTTAACGATCAATATAAGGACATTGAGAAGGTTTTTAAACGACACTGGCATGTATTATGCATGGACAGAACTTTAAATCCAGTTCTGCCAAGTAACCCGTCCTTTATATATAGAAAAGCCCCCAATTTTGGAGATAGGGTTGTCAAAAAGGTATTAAACCCACCAGCTAAACCTTTGACGTTTTTGGACTGTAAAGGTTTCTTTGCTTGTAGAAGGTGCAAAACTTGCGCTAGAGTGACTACCCACATCAGAAATCTGACCGAATTCACTTCCAGTGGGAATAATGCCACATTTAAAATTAATGAGTTTATCACATGTAAAAGCACACATGTGGTGTATGTGTTACAGTGTCCTTGTAATTCAATGTACGTAGGGCGAACGAAAAGAACCTTAAAGAAACGTGTATCTGAACATTTATATAATAGTAAAAATGGTTACAAATATCATGGGGTGTCTCTCCATTTTAGGAAACACCATAACCGCGATCCATCTTGTTCAAAGTTCTGGGGTATAGACAGAATTCTCCCAAACTGGAGGGGATCAAATCTGGTGAGTGAAATATCCAAAAGGGAAACTCGATGGATATATTTAATGAATACTCTGACACCTGCGGGCTTGAACGTCGAACTTGACGTCAACTGTTATATCAGTGACGTTTGACATACTCAATATATTTACCTAGCGGGTTGGGTGATTATTCTAATTGATTGGGTTTTTAATATATACATTTTTCTATTTTGTCATATGTATATCATATGACCTTTTATTTTCGGTCTCCTTTTATTTTGGTTTCCATTTTCCTTACCACATTCTTAGATTTTATATTTAGGTTTTTATCCTAATTTTTATCCTAATTTTCATTATAATTTTTAACTAGTATAATGTTTTACTTGAGGTTTTATTTAAATTTAAGACCAGTGGATGTAATACTTGATTAAGATGCATGATGGTTAAATATACATCCTTATTAGGGATGATACAGTAAACTATATCTCGCATATACAATGTGATATGCTTGCTGTAGTTTAGACTTACTATATGTTTTTTTATATATCTTTTATAAGTGAAAGGTTATACTGTGTTAATGGGGGATGCAGCTGCGATTCGCCCTGGTATCCCAGGGGAGTTCTGCAGACACTGCTGCACCTCAGCCACTCCGTATGTGCTATAGCGGTCAATATATGTATGATATATAACACAGGACCGCTTTAAAACAGGTCGCTTTATACATGCTAAGTACTTTGCTCATTGTAGCATTTATGTATAATTTTCTGATGTTTGTATCTCTACTTGCATGTAATTGTTATGCATAGCTAATTCGTGGACCTGTAACCTGTTAAAAAGGAGATATGCAAGCATCTCCGTATTTTAAGTGCGCCCATTGGCCAGAATGAGAGAAATGGGATTGGCTTTCAATCTCCTGGCGCCGAATACGATCTAGACGTGGACAGCGTGAGGTTAAATCCTCGGCGTTGACACGCTTTCAGTGACGTGATCGCGCTGGAGACGACTGATCATGTGAGCACTTGAAGGAGTGCACCGGTCTATCACTCTCATTGGTTGACAATGCGGATAAAGGGACATCTCACGGTACTGGGCTCCACCCCTTTGATGATGTTGAATGACGAAACTAGTCAGGGCGGAACCCGGTAACGTGAGTGAAGGACGCCTAGAACTGTGGGAGACGAGCGCATCCACCTCCCTGCAAAGTACAGAGCGGTAGGAGACGCCGACCATAGATCTATAAAGAGCTGCCGCAATGAATGTGACTACATGCTGGTTTATATTCGAATGTTTGTGAGTGTACATCTATATGGATTTGTTATATATACAGAGGTGAATTAAAAGTTTAAACAGTATCACACTATGTCCGTTCTCTTTGTTTTTACTTGCTGAACATTGAGCATCCATTTGTTTGGAGTGAGGAGACACACATTGAGATCAGCTTGGATCCGGCTCTCTTAAGGCTTTTGTCTATTTGGTTGCTGGTAAGAGGCTTTCTTAAGAGGGGGCTGCTATCCACACCCCCCTCCTTTCTCTTTACACGAGTGGTGGTGGATCTTCTGGCAACAACAAGATCTTGCTTTCATCTTCTTGGGATTGATTGGACTGTTCAATGCTATTATTATACTGTTTTTTCTCTTTTGTAGAAATCTATATACTGTATAACATACACTAAACCAGGATATTGATTGATTATTGATGTAATATATATGTTGCAATAGACATATACACTAGCGCTGCCTGGTGGATGCTAAGTTGTTTAAAGCATTGCTTTTACTTTTTTTCATTTACCCTGTGTTAATATTCTTTGATACCAATTGGGTATTTTTAGGTAGCAGCTGACTACTGAGAAGTGGTAATACAGAGTTATTTTAGATTCTGGTGGCTTGATATTCCAAGAGCGCTTGTTTGATCTGTTTTGAGACAGTGCGCCTTTTTTTCATCACCGATCACTATTAGAAATTATATATATACAGAGCTTTTTTTCTCAGAAAATAGGTGCAGGAACCCAACCACGATCCCATTCAGATTTTACAAACAGTAGGAGGGTTTTAAAGGGTGCAGAGTTCAGGGGGTTACACACAGAGTGCAGAGCTATCACTTGTAAACACAAAAAACAGACTTCTGTGTTTAAAATTGATTGTGGTGAGCAGGCACCAAAGGGTCTGAGCCAGAGGTGGTGGAACTGAGTTCCCCCAAGTTCCCCCTGAAAAAAAGCCCTGTATATATATATATATAATGGCTGATTTCTAAATGTTTAAAATGCCAAAGGATACCAGTGTTGATGAAACAAAGAGAAAATACTTATCAAGGATAAAAAGATGATACACAAAAAACAGAAGGCATATAGCTAGATTGGAATAAGATAAACCTGTGATGGGTCAATCAACAGCAATGAATTAATCACTCATATACCATCAACAGATATGTGTAACAAAGTAGTGCTCAGAAAGTTAATTGCATATCAAAATGACTTGGAAGGCAACATCCAAACGGAGCAAAGAATGTGAAAACAATGTCCCAAAAACCTTTGCACCTTTGCCCTTTGAAAACATCAGTTTCTGACGAAACTGGTCAGGGCGGTGCTACGCATTGACGTCACCACGCTCCCACGTGACCCGATTGCACAGGCATTCGTAATATTGGCTGTGCCGGCTTTTTTAACCACTTGATACCCACAGGCCATCAAATGACGTCCAAAATGGGGACCTGTTATCCCGGGTGGACGTCATATGACGACCTGGATTTTGCGGGGGGATATCTCAATGATGCCTGCACCCAGAGGCATCATTGAGATATCACTTTTTAGCGGCGGCGATCGTGTGCACCGTAAGAACGATCATAGCGGCGGTTCCACCGCTAGATCATTCTTACAGGCGGTGGGAGGGGACATCCCCCCCCTCCCGCCGCCATCCGGTGCTTCTCCGGTCTCTCCCGTCCCATCGGGAGCCCGGAGAGATGATCGCCGTCCGCAGGATGTTTGCCATAGAGATGACTGGTGACCAGATGGTCACCAGTCATCTCTATGACCGTCGAAGGACCCGGGCGCGATGTGATGAAGTCACACCCGGGTCCCGTGAGTAAACAAACCACAATTGCGGCTAGTTTGAATGAGATCTGTGAATTTTTTTTCACAATCTCATTCTTTCCAGCCTGGAGGAGAGATGTGAGGTCTTACTGACCCCGCATCTCTCCTTAAAGAGAGCCTGTCACACACATTCCTATTACAAGGGATGTTTACATTCCTTGTAATAGGAATAAAAGCGTTTGAAAAAGAAAAATGTAAAAAAAAAGTGTAAAAAATAAATAAATAAGTAAAATAAAAAATAAATAATAATAATAAAAAAATTAAAATGCCCCATCCCCCGGTAGCTAGCGTACGCACACGTAAGTCCCGCCCACGTTCAAACCACAAATGTGAGGTGTCGCCGCGTGCGTTAGAGCGTGTGCAACAATTCTAGGACTAGACCTCCTCTGTAACTCTAAACTGGTAACCTGTAAAAATGTTAAAGTGTCGCCTATGGAGATTTTTAAGTAACAAAGTTTGGCGCCATTCCATGAGTGTATGCAATTTTAAAGCATGACATGTTAGGTATCTATTTACTCGGCGTAACATCATCTTTCATATTTTACCAAAAATTGGGCTAACGTTACTGTTTTGTTATTTTTTAATTTATGAAACCATTTTGTTTACAAAAAAAAGCCGTTTGAAAAATGATTGCGCAAATACGGTGCAAGATAAAAAGTTGCAATGACCGCCATTTTATTTCCTAGGGTGTCTGCTAAAAAAAACATATATAATGTTTGGGGGTTCTGAGTAATTTTCTAGCAAAAGAATGATGATTTGTACATGTAGGAGAGTAGTGCCAGAATAGGCCCGGGAAGGAGGTGGGTTTTAAAGCCCTGTATTGAAGTGGTTAAACTTTTAACTTGTACTTTTTTTGTCTGTAATGCCTTAGAGCCTTACAATAAATCTTTTAGTTGTTTAAAGTAATGCACATTGCTGCCTTCACTTTTTATTCACGGTCCACGGATTTACCCATTCGGGAGGAGGAAGCTATACCCCCGCTGCTGTTTTTATATAGAGGAGACGCTGAGCGGTCGGATGTTTTCAGCTTGCCTGATAACCTTTGCAGGGGTTTGTTTCTGCAGAAGCGCACTTGACCTTGGTTGCTGAGGTCCCATCCATCTGGTAAGAGTACCTCAATATTCTGTGTTGCACTGGAGCAAGCCTAAGTTGGTGGTGGTGCACGGCAGCCTTGCCATCTATCCCTTCCATCTACCTACCTGTTTGTGGATTTTGGACATTTTCCCCTACATTCTACAGTTTGCTTCTCCATTCATTTGGACTGTGTGGTCAAACTTTATATACATATATATTATTTTTTTCGGGACATTGTTTTCACGTTCTTTGCTCCGTTTGGATGTTGCCTTGCAAGTCATTTTGATATGCAATTAACTTTCTGAGCACTACTTTGTTACACATATCTGTTGATGGTATATGAGTGTTTAATTCATTGTTGTTGATTGACCCATCACAGGTTTATCTTATTCCAATCTAGCTATATACCTACTGTTTTTTGTGTATAATATTTTTATCCTTGATAAGTATTTTCTCTTTGTTTCATCCACACTGGTACCCTTTGGCATTTTCATAATTTAGAAATTAGTCATTATATATATATATATATATATATATATATATACTTTTAGGTCACTTTTGCACTTTTTGATGTTCTTATTATCATTTATTAGTCACTATGCCAGAGTGATTCACCACAGGGGTAATTGTGTATACATATACCCTCTCCACACTTCTCGCTTTTTTAGGGGAGGTAGTGTGGTTATTGATATTTGATTATACTTTGGTGTTTTAACTCATTAACCCATAGGATTTAACCATTGAGATCTTATATTAGCGCAACTTTATTGTTTTTTCCACTTGTTTTCACATGATTATCACTTTATTTATTTTTTTCACTTTTCATAACCTTATTCACACCTATTAAAAATTCACTATTAGCACAGGATTACCCCCCCCCCCCCCCATTTCCACGCACTTCATGTGCCAGTTATCTTAGGAAGAGCAATAGAAACCAGGATCCATTTCTAACTTGCACATTTATCTGTTCTTCTACACAAGAGTAAGATGATGGGGATTAGGGCTTATAATACACATGTCATTGCTATCTCATGCATTTTAGCATTTTATTATCAATTTTCTTTTGTATTAGAATCATATTGAAAAAGCAACTGGTAGCAAGGCCATTTTTTTGTGTATTTGTTCTCCTGTATTGTCTTGATGTTTTTTTCTCAGTTGTTTTCATGAAAGGATAAGTGAATAGCTGGGTAAATATGGTTTACTTTGATGCTAAATTGCAAATATGTGTATTGCTGTACAATTGGGTACAGTTATTTTCATATGAAGAACCTGCTCTCTTCTTCTAATTGTTTTGTGTTTTGGAAGAACTATGACTAGAGCACTATGAGAATTATGCCACAAACCAGATTCAACAGTGATCACAAAACCTTGTAACCACTTAGGTCCCATTCACACCATAGCGTTTTGTAGCTTCCAGCTCGAAGCTCCAAAATGCTGGAGGAGATAAAATCAATTATTCCCTATGGAGATATTTCACAACTTCACTACAAGTCACCTGAAAAGTTCTGGAATTTTTTTTGTAGCTCAAATTGGGCAGATCGGTGCATTTCTTAACCTTGTATATGTTATTAAATAAATAACATATACATATCGTGACTGCCAACCCTAATATTGATTCCTACTCCTAACCCTAAAATTGACCCCTAATTCTAACCCTAATATTAATCCCTAACATTGGCACCTAACCCTAAAGTAACTCCTTATCCTAACCTCGAACACTAATATTAACCCCTAACCCTAAAATTAACCCTTAATTTCTTATTCTAACCTAACAAAAAAAAAGTAAACAAATAAAAAAATTAACCCCTAACCCTTAACCTTCTTAAAAAAGTAAAAATAAGTAAATGATAATAAATAAATGGTAAATAAAAGTGAATGAAAAGGCTAAAAAACATAGCAACAAAGGACGAAACAGATTATATTTTTCTCTATTGGCTAATAAAAAAAACTGGCAACTATCAAAAACACTTTGAAAATGCTGCACAAAAATGCTTATAAAATGTGATTTCAAATGTCCAAAAAAAGCCAGAATAAATGCTCAAAAACACTGAGGTGTGAATGCAGCCTTATAATGCCACTCAATATGCTCTGCTGGTAAAGAATCCAGGGCCAGATTCACAGAGCGATTACGCCGGCGTTACAGGAGATGCGCGGCGTAAGTCTAATTTTGCGCATACGTTTCGATGCGCCGCATCCCCAAAACGAGATACGCAAGAAATCTACTTTTTTTTGGACCGGCGTAATTTCGATAGACCGGCGTATCCGTCTGCGCAAAACTGCGCTAGACACACCATTGATTTGCTATTCAGATATGCAAATGAGGGAGTTACGGGGATCCACAAAAGAACGTTGGTGCAGCGCAGGCTACGCGCTGTGCACAACAGCTGCACGTCCTGTCTAAAATTAGACCATATAAAAGGTGGTATAAAGTTAGACAATCCGTCTACATGTCAGCGAAAGCAACACTGTTAGTGAGGAGCTGAGCAGTCACACTTGCTGGACAACAAATTGTATGCCAAGATGCCAGGGGCATCCTTGCTCATAGCTATACTAATGACTTTAGAGGAGCAAAGAAGGAGGAGGGCACAGAGGAGGGCATGGAGGAGGGCACGGGAGAGGATATACAGCACACGCATAGACCTCTTTGGCATGAGTGATTCTGAGGTGTATTGCATCTTCAGATTGAATGAATGAATGAATGAGAAACTTATATAGCGCGGCACATGTGAACCAAATCGCCTCTGGGCGCTTGTTGTTTCAGTCTTTCTTGACATCAAAAGAGCAGAGTTTTAATCTGTCTTCTGAAGGTCAGGTGGTTTTCCTCCAACCGAATGCTGGTTGGTAAAGCGTTCCAAAGTCTGGGACCTTGGACCGCAAACCTTCTTTCTCCTTTGGACTTGAATCTGGCTTTGGGTACTTTGACCACATTTTGGTCGCTGGATCGCAAAGATATTGCGGGGCTTTTCCATGGATGCATTTATGAGTCACCCCTCATGCCATCCTGGAATTAACCATAACCCTGCAGGATGACATCACCAGCCCAACACAATGCTCACATGCAGTGCAGCCACTGGTCAAAGTCATGGCAACACTCTATTTCCTTGCCAGTGGCTCTTTTCAAAGAACAAGTGGAGTGGTGGCTGAAATGTCACAATCCTCCATGAGCAGATTGTGCACCAGGTTATCCCTGCAATCCTCAGACGCATGGCCAACCAAATCATCAAACCCACCACTGAGGACCTGCGGCTGAAGGTAATGACAGATTTCTACAGAATTGCCAGATTCCCACGCACCGTGGGGGCCATTGATTGCACACATGTGGCACTCCAGCCCCCCCATGAGACAGAGTACATATACCGCAATCGGAAGCATTGGCATTCCATCAACGTCCAGGTGATAGTCGATGCCCAAGGCCTCATTTGGCACGTCCGTGCCAAACATCCCGGATCCAGCCATGACAGCTACATATGCAATCAGAGCCCCATCCCAATGGAATTCGAACAGAACGTGTATGGGGACACCTGGCTGGTTGGTGAGTGACATGGGTGGCAGGCATGACTGTCCCCCCCATGATGCACACATTACAAGGGGCACATGCATGACTAACATCCTCCTGTCTTTTCCCTTACAGGTGACTCTGCATATGCACTGGGACCCCATCTCATGACTCCTACCCGGAACCCCCAAACCCCAGGAGAGGAAAGATACAATGAAGCCCAAGCCCAAACACGTGCAGTGGTGGAGCGCACCTTTGGCCTCCTGAAGTCACGTTTCCGATGCCTGGATAAGTCTGGGGGGACCCTGTTGTATTCCCCAAACTTTGTGTGCCAGATCATCGGTGCATGTTGCCTGCTGCACAACTTCGCAGTGAGAAAGGGCCTGCAGATTGACATACGTGATGACCTGACCCCTGAACCAGACAATCCCCCCCTAACCGAGGCTACCCCGTCTTCTGAGGGAAGAGCAGCCAGGAGACAGCTCACATTAGGCATCTTTGCACGTTAAACACACACACTAATCATGGCACAATGAGAATGCATGCATGCACACCACTGTGGTCCCTAGCACAGACACATCACATCCTCATCAAATTGGATTAGCACAAGCCCACCATGCAGGACTTGTGAGCAGCAACGCCATGCCACGGCTCCAATTATGTCACTGTACATTCATACACCATTCACACGGACCTGGGGATCACTTCCCCCTGGTCCTGGGGAACCCTTCTCCACCACAAATGAGGGTGACACCCCTTTTCCGGCAGGAATGTCACCCCCACATTCCGAAATCATTCACAACACAAAAAAAAAATTGACCAGCAAAAAAAAAAAAAAAATTTCCAGCAAAAAAAAAAAAAAAATTCTGAAAAAAAAAGTCCAGAAAAAAAAAAGGGGGGGAAACCAAATTAATGCCGCTGGCGTGACCCACGCCTGGGGCGCCCACGGCCACGGCCCCGGCTCCTCAGGGGAGACTCATGGGGAGGGGGGGTAATCCGGGGAAGGAGGAGCAGCCCCTGGTCTCTGCCCATCTGGCGGCCTGTCCTCCAAGGCCACGGCAATTCTGGTCAGGCCAGCACTTGATGCCGTATTGGCCTGGATAGCCTGGGTGAGGGCCCTCACATCCTGCCCAACGTCTGCTGTAGTAGTCTGCAGTACGTTTAGGCAGTTTGTAAGAGCCAGGGAGTGGCAGTCCAGGTCCCCAAGCGTATCCTTTATGGAGGACAGGCTCTCCTCCATCCGCCCCAAAGTCTGGCTGACCTGTCCCAGATGGCGGGTCTGAAGGGCCTGGTCCCTTCTCAGATTGGCTGGCAGAACCTTGGCCACCCCCCTGGTCTTCTGGGACGACTTCCTGCCTCCAGCTGATGCTTGTGGCTGGGGAGAAGGGGAGGCCCTTGGGAGGGGAGCCATGTTGGGGGAGGAGTGGGAGGGGCTAGCCCTTATGGAGGGCTGGCTGCTGCCAGCCAGAGAGGAAGACTCCTCCAAAAACAGCAATCCACTGGCTGACATGACATCCTCCTCCTCCTCAAACTCCTCCTCCTCCAACTCCTCCTCCTCCGAGGACTCCAGCCTTGTCGGGGGGTCCTCATCAGGCTGTTGTCCCGGGGATGGTGCTGTCAGGCCAGATGGCCCAGCACCCTCCTGCACATCTGTGGATGACACAAAACATTCACAGGTTGGAGGATCCACACAAAAAAAAAATTCCAGCAAAAAAAAAAAAAAAATTCTGAAAAAAAAAAGTCCAGAAAAAAAAAGGGGGGGAAACCAAATTAATGCCGCTGGCGTGACCCACGCCTGGGGCACCCACGGCCACGGCCCCGGCTCCTCAGGGGAGACTCATGGGGAGGGGGGGGTAATCCGGGGAAGGAGGAGCAGCCCCTGGTCTCTGCCCATCTGGCGGCCTGTCCTCCAAGGCCACGGCAATTCTGGTCAGGCCAGCACTTGATGCCGTATTGGCCTGGATAGCCTGGGTGAGGGCCCTCACATCCTGCCCAACGTCTGCTGTAGTAGTCTGCAGTACGTTTAGGCAGTTTGTAAGAGCCAGGGAGTGGCAGTCCAGATCCCCAAGCGTATCCTTTATGGAGGACAGGCTCTCCTCCATCCGCCCCAAAGTCTGGCTGACCTGTCCCAGATGGCGGGTCTGAAGGGCCTGGTCCCTTCTCAGATTGGCTGGCAGAACCTTGGCCAGCCCCTGGTCTTCTGGGACGACTTCCTGCCTCCAGCTGATGCTTGTGGCTGGGGAGAAGGGGAGGCCCTTGGGAGGGGAGCCATGTTGGGGGAGGAGTGGGAGGGGCTAGCTCTTATGGAGGGCTGGCTGCTGCCAGCCAGAGAGGAAGACTCCTCCAAAAACAGCAATCCACTGGCTGACATGACATCCTCCTCCTCCTCAAACTCCTCCTCCTCCAACTCCTCCTCCTCCGAGGACTCCAGCCTTGTCGGGGGGTCCTCATCAGGCTGTTGTCCCGGGGATGGTGCGGTCAGGCCAGATGGCCCAGCACCCTCCTGCACATCTGTGGATGACACAAAACATTCACAGGTTGGAGGATCCACACACTTGCCACATATTCCTTTCCCCCCCTCCCCCACACATGCTACACACCAGATAGGAAAAAAAAACCTTACCTGGCATCACGGCTTCATGACTGGAGTCATAGCCAGGCAGGCCCTCCACTTGTTGTCTATTAAAGGTGTGAGCCACCGCACGCTCCTCCACTGTCAGCCTAACAGGGCATGGTGGGCCCCCTCCTGTGCCCCTGGCATGGGCTGCCATTTTGGCCAGCTTCTTTGATTTTCTTGACGACCCCCTCGTGTGTCCGGGTCTCCCCCCTTCCCCCCAAATGCATTTACCTGGTCAGTAATGTTCTGCAAAATCTCCTTCTTCCTGGCCGGGGTGGTGTTGACACTCTCCGGGCCGTGAAGGAAACGCCCATATTGGGCAATAATTTGTTTCTCCCCCAAAGAAAAATTGCTCTTCCGCTTCCTCTCAGTCATACTCATACAACAACTCTCTCTCAAACAATCACCAAAAATCACACACAAAAACAAACAGGAAAAATCAAGCAACAAAACAACCAAACAAAATCTATCAACCAAAAAGTCTCACAACCAGTCACCAAAAAACACTATCAAATATATTCTACAAAACACTAGATCAAACAGTCAACAATGCTAACCATAAGACAACATTAGCAGAAGTTTCCCAAAGGGTGGCGCTAAAGAGCTGAAAAACCACTTTGTGTTGTGTATGTTGGCCAACAATGTTTTGCCATCTGTATGCAGAACAAGTTTATGGCCAACGACCTTTGCACAAAATTCCACAGATTTGTCCAATGGAAACCGATCGTGTGTATGAGGCTTTAGGGTGCAGGCTGTCTTGGGCTTGATCCAGAAAGCAGTGAAGCATGGAGGGATGAGAGACACAGCACACCACTAGCTCAACAGGTGGAGAGGAATTACTTTCTGAACTTCATGAATCTTGCTAAAGGAGGAGATTGTGCCATAGTGTTAAAACCCTGCAATGGTACATCCCTATAAATGACCTATTTCTTTCAGAATTCAGTGAAGTAATGCATAACCGTACATACTGTACGAATGGAATTCAAAAATTATATATTGTAAGGGTCCAAATGTTGCTAAATAAAATATGTGTCAGCATAATATGTCAACAATAAAAATCATAAGGTCACCTAATTGGTATACAAAAAACATCGTACTGTTGTGAACCATTAGCTCAACAGGTGGAGAGGAATGTGAACAGCCTTCACACGGTCGGTTCGTCTGATGAAAACGGACCGATGGACCGTTTTCATCGGACAAACCGATCGTGTGTGGGCCCCATCGGTTTTTTGTCCATCGGTGAAAAAAACAATAGAAAAAAACGATCGTCTGTGGGGAAATCCATCCGTCAAAAATCCACGCATGCTCAGAATCAAGTCGACGCATGCTCGGAAGCATTGAACTTCATTTTTCTCAGCACGTCGTAGTGTTTTACGTCACCGCGTTGGACAAGATCAGATTTTTAACCAAAGGTGTGTAGGCAAGGCTGATGAAAGTCCGCTTCATCGGATTCCTGATGAAAAAATCTAATCTATCGGGTTAGATTCCATCACATATCCGATCGTGTGTACAGGGCATTAGTCTGAAACTCCTCCTAAGCCACACCCCTCTGCTGCATTTCACCCCACTCACCAGACTAATGCATAAAACAAATTGCTTTTTCCTGGTGCCTCCATGGCAGCATACCAATGGTCATGGCTCCGCCCCCGACTGACCCACAGGACCACTTAACTCTCTCATAAAAGGAGTAGCCCCCCCCCTATTAGGCATTATTTTTTCTGTCCTCATCCCCGCAGGATCGTGTCTCAGCTCTACCTCACCGTCTTATGGTGCGACCGTTGCAGGTTCATGCTCCCCTGCAGGATGGAGTCCTATCACTTGGGCTGCTAAAGGCGCCAGATAAGTATAGGAGCCTTTTTTTCTGTGGATCTTTTTATGGCAAGTTTACACATACCTCCAGGAGCATATCCATCTCCTCGCCAGGTGATACAGGCTGACTGTCCTAGGCACCCCCTGCTCGGTTCCTCCCTTAGATTTCATTGGAGGGCAATGTCCGGTTTCAGGGTGCCAGTGGTGTCTCACCCTCAGTATCGTGGTTCAGGTGAGACAAGGGGACAGAGAGGAGAGGCTCTCCGGCGGAGTTTTTTCCAGCCCCAGCCCCTCCACAGGCTGTGGGACGCCTTGCGTGTTGCGCGTCTCAGCCTCGTCACCTCGGTGGGCGGAGTCGCGGCGCCGCGGCCGCGCATGCGCACAACGCATCTGGCGGCCATCTTGGTACTCCAACTATTTAAACAAGCCTGGCTTACTCATATGAGAGCAGGCAACTGGTGGAGGAGCATCTCTGGCTGCATTCTCTTCCCTGCTGCATTAGCACTATGGATCCCGGCCAAGGTAAAGCACCTTAATGCCTTATTTATTTTTTTGCAAGCATAGTTTGATAAAAAAAAAAAATGTGTGTGTTTAAAAGGCATTCATTCCCTTTGTTTTGAATTATTTTCTTGGCTTTGGACATATATGTATTTTATGGTAGGCGTCAGTATATGATACTTCTATTTTATTTTTATTTTGCATACATGGGGGAGGGGGGTTTATAGAGGAATTAGTACAGTTTCTTTGCCCAAAATCCTCATTAGACTTCTATATAATTTATTCATAGCTACTCTGGACATAGTCATGCCGCTACAAAAAGATCCTCTACAATCCACTAGGTAAGGGCTGCATCAGACAGGTACGTTTTTTTAGGGGAAAAAAGAGCACCTCCCTAACAGGCTCACAATACAGTTCCCTGTGATTTTGTCTTCACAGCCCGCAACGAGACTCATCGCACAGATCCTCCCACGACGGGGGCTCGAGGAGCTACAGAAGTTCGGGTCACTCCCACGCTTCAGGCCGTAACTCAAGTAGCCATCAGAGTTCCTCCCACCACTCCTCCTCCAAGCCAAAGAGGGATGACTGTTGGGTTTGTGGGAGGAAGGCCATGCCAGGGAAGTTAGTCTGTGGCCAATGTTTTTTGGAGGCTACAGCCGAAAGACAGGGTTCCTCAGACTCCATTAAAGATCTGATCAAGGAATCAATCAGAGAGTTGGCCTCAACACAAAGTATTCCATCTCCCACTTCCGCTGTGCAGGAGGTCGCAGGGCCATCTACCTCACACTCTGGGGGAAGCATCTCAGAGGACGAGCCCGTCTCAAACGAGGAAGAGTTTTCAACCTTTGACTTCGACTTGGTAGAGTCCTTTGTGGTAGCAGTGAAGGACGCTATCCAGTGGGAGGAGGACCCTGAGCCTCCATCCAAAACAAAAAAAATATTTTCCTCATTTGACAAAAAAGGTTACAAATTTCCCGCTAATGGAGGAAATTAAAGGGATTATATTAACGGAATGGCAGAAGGTAGATAAGAGACCAGTCGCCTTTAATCGTTTCCAGAAGTTATATCCTTAGAGTCGGATTCCAAGCTCTTTGACTCCATTCCAGCGGTGGACGCCTCGGTCATGAGGCTGGCCAAGAATACGACCCTACCCCTTGAGGACGCGGTCTCCTTCAAGGATGCCCTAGATCGAAGGATCGACACGGATCTAAAAAAGGTATACCAGGCAACCGGTGGGGCCTGCAAGCCGGCAGTGGCATTGTCTTCCATTTCCAGGGCCACCAGGGTGTGGTCGGATAACATTGAGACAGCTCTCAGAGCTGGCATTGACACCGAAGAGGTTATCAAGGCGCTGGATGAACTGAAGCTGGCATCAGATTTTATGGCGGAGGCGGCTATAGACGTCCTAAGATGTTCCTCCAGGGCTATGCTATACTCTATCACGGCCCGGAGAGCCCTGTGGCTGAAACCATGGGCGGCAGACCCATCGTCCAAGCAGTCGTGGTGCCGCATCCCGTTTGACGGGAAAGCGCTGTTTGGGGAGAAAATGGACTCCGCGATTACCAGAGTCACGGGCGGAAAGAGTGGTTTGATCCCACAAGATAGGAACAGGAGGAAGAGATTCGCTCCCAGGCCGGCGGCCCAGCAGAGAGGAAGGGACTCAAGATCCTACCGCCCCGGTAGAGAGTACAGAAGGGGCTGGAGAGGGTCACAGGCCTCCTTCCTTAGATCTGGGAAGCCAAAGCCCACCACTTCATTTGGGGATACTCCAAAGTCTTTTTGACACCCCTACCACCCAGGCCGGCTTAGTAGGAGCAAGACTCCAATCCTATGCGCAGGTTTGGGTGGAAGGTTGCACCGACCAATGGGTCGTGTCCACCATCCTCCGAGGACATTTTTGGAGATTCAAGTCCCGCCCTCCACCCTTTTCCTTCCAAAATACCAAAATCCCATACTCCAAAGAGAAGAGGGAAGTGCTTTTTCAATACATCCGAATACTCCTACAATAGAAGGCAGTTCTTCCGGTACCGGAGTCAGAGACGCATTCGGGATTCTACTCTCCCGTCTTTTTGGTTCACAAGAAGATGGGAGGATGGAGGCCCGTATTGGATCTAAAGAGGTTAAACAAGTATATCAGATTGGAGCGCTTCAAGATGGAGTCGCTGAACACGGTGATCCTATCGGTCCAACCGGGGGACTGAATGGCCTCCATAGATCTTCAAGATGCGTATCTACATATTCCCGTACACAACCAGTTCCAGCATTTCTTACGGTTCAAAGTCGGCGACCTTCATCTGCAGTTCCAATGTCTCCCGTTTGGAATCTCATCAGCTCCCAGAACGTTTACGAAGGTCTTGGGGGCCGTCTTAGCGCCCCTTCGGGAAAAGGGAATACGAGTACTATACTATCTGGACGATATTCTGATTCTGTCCCAGCACAAAAACACCTTAGTGGAACACATTCAGACAGTACGGAACACCTTGTCCAGGTTCGGCTGGCTAATCAACCTGGAAAAAAGCCAACTAACACCAACACAGAAAATGACTTATTTGGGAGCCTCATTCAATACCCCAGAAAGAACTGTCTCTCTTCCACCCGAGAAAATTCCAATCCTGATCCAAAAAGTAAAGAGGGCAATAGGGTCTTGCAGCATGTCAGCTTCAGACTGTCTGAGCCTCACAGGTTCCCTTGCCTCATGTATACCAATGACAAAATGGGCCAGATGGCATCTGCGGGAATTCCAACTTGGTTTCCTAACACAATGGGGGAAAGAACACCTCAGGCAGGGAATAGTTGTCACCTCTTCGATGAACTCCAGCCTATGGTGGTGGACGAGACCTTCCAATCTGCTAGTTCCTCGGTCTCTCGGGCCAATCACCTGGACCACCGTGACCTCAGATGCCAGCCAGCTTGGTTGGGGGGCCCACACCCAAGACAAGCTAGTTCAAGGGAAGTGGCCGTTCAGTGCGGAGGGAGTAATTTCCAATATCCTAGAGCTGAGGGCCGCTTGGATGGCCTTCCTACACTTAGCCCCTCTCCTCAGGAACAAACCCGTCCTTCTTCAAATGGACAACCGGGCAGCTGTGGCCTACGTTCAAAACCAGGGGGGCACACACAGCAGGGCACTACTCAACGAGGTGACTCCAATAATCTCCTGGGCGGAAAAGAACCTATGCGACCTTCGGGCGTCCTACATTCCGGGGCCCGAGAACCAATTAGCCGATCGCCTTTCAAGGTCATTCTGCAGCAACAATGAGTGGTCTTTGGACCAGGAAGTTTTCAACGAAATATGCCAACAGTGGGGGACTCCCCAAATAGATCTTTTTGCCTCCCCTCTCAACGCGAAAACCCCCCTGTTCTTCTCGAGGGGACCGTGTCCGACCTCGGCAGGGGTAGACGCCTTGACCCATCCCTGGACATTTCAGTTGGGTTATGCCTTTCCCCCAACTCCGTTAATTCTGAGGTTTCTCCAACGTCTAACGAGGGAAGATGTCACCATCCTAGCAATCATCCCGTATTGGCCGAGGAGGCCATGGTCCCCGCTCTTGATCAGTCTATCACTATGCAGTCCGATTCCGCTACCGCTCAGGTACAGCCTTCTATCACAAGGCGACTTCCTTCACCCACATCCGGAGATCCTGGGCTTGAGGGCCTGGAAATTGAGCGGAGGAGGCTGGGCGACTTAGGGTGCTCACACGATGTCATTCAAACCCTTTTACAGGCAAGGAAAGCATCCACAAATGCTACCTACTACAGAATATGGAAGACGTTTGTGGACTTGGCGGAATCCAACCAGTTCAACCCACTTTTTCCCGGAGTTCATAATGTTCTATTGTTCCTACAGACTGGATTAGATCTAGGTTTAGGCCTCAGTACACTAAAAGTCCAGGTGTCTGCCATCTCAGCCCTGACGGATACCCGTTGGGCTCACAACCCGTTGGTGGACCGGTTCCTGAAAGCAGTACTTAGGCTACGCCCACCTAGAAAGTCACTATACCCTAAATGGGACCTAACAGTAGTACTAGAAGCTCTGGCACGTCCCCCCTTCGCTCCTACGGAGGATTGCTTATTGGAAAACATTACTGGGAAAACGGCCTTTCTAATTGCCATTACGTCAGGGCGCAGAGTATCGGAAATCCAAGCCCTGGGAGCCCAGGAACCTTATATCACCTTCTTCCCAGACAGGGTGGTCTTACAGCCCATTCACCAATTCATTCCCAAAGTGCCTTCGGCCTTTCATCTCAATCAAGAATGGGTCCTTCCTACGTTCGAAGAAGAGCAAGCCTCCTCAAGCTTACATGAGCTAGATGTAGCCAGATCCTTGAAGCACTACCTTAATGCCGCGTACACACCATCACTTTTTGTGATGAAAAAAAATGACATTTTTAAAAATGTCATTTAAAATGATCGTGTGTGGCCAAAATGTCATTTTATGTCTTCTGAAAAATGACCAAAAAAAAATTCCAACATGCTCGAATTTTTTATGTCATTTTTCAAAATGTCATTTTTTGTGTCATAAAAAATGATCGTGTGTGGGCAAAACTACGTAAAAAATGACGTTTTAAACCCGCACATGCCCAGAAGCAAGTTAGGAGAGGGGAGGTAAAACTACCATTCATAATGGAGTAAGCACATTCATCACGCTGTAACAGACAAAAAAGCAGGAATCGTCTTTTACTAACAAGTAACCAGCTAAAAGCAGCCTCAAGGCAAATAGAACTTCCCCTTTAGAGTGCCATCACTTTGTTCATCATTTTCCAAAAATGATGGTGTGTACGCAACGTCATTTTTAAAAATGAAGTTTGAAAAATGTCATTTTTTTTCATGAAGAAAAATGACATTTTTTTTCATAACAAAAAGTGATCGTGTGTACGGGGCATTAAGCTAACTCAGGGGTTCCGGAAGGGCCAGCGCCTCTTCGTCATCCCCAAAGGGGCGAGGAAGGGTGAAGCAGCCTCCAAGACAACAGTGGCAAGCTGGATTGTAAAGCTCATCCAAGAAACATATCGGGCTAGTGGTATTCCTGTTTCTAAAGCGGTAAACGCTCACTCAACGAGAGGAATCGCCTCATCCTGGGCAGCTTTGGCACGGGTTTCCCCGGAGACAATCTGCAAGGCGGCAAGCTGGTCTTCCTTCAGCACCTTTATGGCACACTACAGCCTAGATCCTGCAGTTCTCACCTCCCGTGACTTTGGGAGGAGAATGCTGGAATACTCCACTCTGTAATTCATTAAAGGATATTTTTTGAGCAGTACCCTCCCTGTAAGCGAGTTATTTGACCATTGGTATGCTGCCATGGAGGCACCAGGAATAGGGAAAATTGAATACTTACCTTCCTGTAATTTTCCTTTCCTGGTGCCGACCCATGGCAGCATACACCCTCCCTGGTGGACTGCTCTGCGGTTCTGAGGTCTAGTTACAAAGAATGCCTAATAGGGGGGGGCTACTCCTTTTATGAGAGAGTTAAGTGGTCCTGTGGGTCAGTCGGGGGCGGAGCCATGACCATTGGTATGCTGCCATGGGTCGGCACCAGGAAAGGAAAATTACAGGAAGGTAAGTATTCAATTTTCCCTATTTCCTCTCTTTTACCTCTGTGTCTACACCCCCACTGTGTGGGACAAAATGCATCAGGAGGGAGGGGGGGCGTAGATTAAGAGGAACTCCAGGCTGAGGCTGTTCCCACAGGAAAATTAGACCTCAGAATATTTACTGAAATGTTTGTAACTCCAAACTTGAACAACAAAAATAAATATATGTAAAAATAAATTACTATCAAAGTGGAGAGGTAACCTATCAAAAATAACCACCAATCCCACCTATGCACCACAGAACATAAATTATAAATTAATAGTTAAAAAGAAAAAATATATATATCAAAAATATATGTAGATAAATAAAGTGATAATTTGATTGCTGGTACTTTAAACAAAAAATAATTCTAAATGAATTTACCAGGCAGGATATCAGGTAAATAGCAGTGCAATACGAACCAATCAAAAAACTGTGTGTGCTAAAATATCACATACTACAGTGCACAAGATCAAACATATATGAATTGAAATCAATATGAAGGAAAATTATAAAGTCTATAGCACCCAGTGTAAAAGGTGATAAGCTAGAATAATCCATAGAGAGTTTATATATGACATTTAGATTTCTTTAGAGGTGGCAGCTCATTATAATCATCCACTTAAATGGCATCATGCAGTCTTTCACTTGATGACACACTTTTCACTTGGTGTGGTATAAGGACTGCATGATGCCATTTACTGCAAGTGGATTTCCATATTTCACCTCTGGAGAAGCACTGAATTTTGAGTCATATATAAACTCTCTATTTACTATTCTATCTTATCACCTTTTACACTGGGTGCTATAGACTTTACAATTTTCCTTCATATTGATTTTAGTTCATATACAGTATGTTTGATCATGTGCACTGTAGTATGTGATATTTTAGCACACTTAGGTTTTTGATTGGTTAATATTTGGTGAATTCACTTACCGTAGATAAAAAAATAAAAATAAAAAAAAATATGATAGAGGAACAAGTTGGTAGTTATATGCTATGTCAGAGAACCAACAGTCATCACACGTAATTGATTTTCACAGCAACAATGAATTTCTAAAGGTGGGCCTGATGCTCAAAGAAATCTCATTAGCACTGAAAGAAAAGATGGTGGGGTACTCCTAGTCAGCTGTATGGCCTGCTTGTGCTATTCTTCAATTATCTCACATGGTAATAGTAGGCTGTAATAGTTAGCAGCCAAGGCCTAACTATTGTATATTTACTATATTTACTCTATAGCAATATCAGACCATACCTCCCAATGATGGGAATGAGGGACACCTACTGGAATATGTACGTAGGCAAAGGACACACCTCCTGCCACACCCTCTTAACCTCCCTGGCGGTATGATTCTGTCTGGAATTACGTACCAAAAGCGGTACAATTATTTTGCATGGAAATTCTGCGTTTTATACTGTAGGTCTGCAATTTTTAGGAATAACTCACCTAAATTTGTCCAAACCAGAGTCTAGTAGACATCCCGGGTATGATAAAGTTTGAAACACAAAATCATAAAATTATAATATAATAAATAACTATAAATAATTATAACAAATAATAATGTAATTATAATAAAAATTATTCACTAATGTAATCAAATCAAAATCACTAAAATTTGCTCAGTTGCAGAATTGTCGCTGTCATTACTTTTATTTTTTTATGACGAATTTCCCCACAAAAATCGCTATCGCTCAATTCTGCAAATGATTATAATTTATTATCACTGTTTTCTAGCTGCTCTAAAATCACTTTTGACATAAAGGGACACTTTTGGTTGCTATGGACAATCTACAGTTTGCAGGCACAAAAAAAATGTTTTTATTATGTAAAAGTACATGCAGGACACTGGGCAGACCACTAGGGACAGGGGGGGTGTGTACTTTTTACATACAGTACTGTAATCTATAAGATTACAGTATACTGTATGTAATGTGTTTGTTTACTATTTTGAATTTGCCGCCGGTCTCCGCCCCCGTGCGCCGTTACGTCGCAGGGAACGGAGATCGGCGGCGCGCGGGCACTGTGTGAGTCGAATGGAGGACGCCACTCGCTCACACAGCATGGATGCATCGCTGGATCCAGGGACAAGGTAAGTACAGTATACCCAGCCTGGATACAAGGTAAGCCAGCGCGCGCTGCAGGCTCTGCATATTCACCCCGAGCGCGACTCGGGGATATCGATTTTTACATAAAAAATCCACCCCGAGTCGCGCTCGGGGATACCGGCAGGGGGGTTAAAGGAGAATTAACAAAAAAAAGGTTAGTTAAATCCACAAGGGCTCGTTTTACCACACTAGTCCTTTATATTGGCTTTTAAAATTTACAAATGCAGCAATTTAGAATTTGGATTAAAAGGTTTAGCACTGGGAAACACTTTTTGAAAGATAAAAAGTGCATTTTATATACAGCTATTTAGATCAGACCAAAATGAGGGGGGAAGAGGGACAGAGGGACATTGCTCCAAATCAGGGACAGTCCCACGATATCAGGGACAGTTGGAAGCTATGTCAGACCATGTGACTGCTATAGAGCACAGAGACACAGGGATCTCAACACTATTGGACTGAAGCAATTGGAAAGATTACTTAATGATCTAGTCTTATTCTGAAGGCAAATAGGTTTCTAATACAACATTATTTGAATTTTTTTTATACTGGCTAATAGATTTTTACAACCTGGTTCTTTGTGCAAGGCAATTATCATAGCATTTGGTGCTAATAGCTGTATATTTCTCAAATGTATGTTTTGTCTTTAAGGTCTATGGATTGGAATATTCTGTCCGTTGTTGCTGCAAACTTGCATTTATATTCCCTATATCTTTTGTATGAACTGGCACAAAGCCTGTGAAGAGGTAATACATATACTAAGTTAAATCTATTAGCTAAAATCTAAAACTATTTTCAATTTTCACCTGTAGCATCAACAGCTAGTTAAATCTCCCATTGTTGGCCAATGGCCACCTATTAAAGTGTATCTAAACCTTAAAAAATAAAATAAAGATATTGCAGGGTACTTTTCCTTAGATGTGGTGGCATTAAAAAGCAGTGTTGTCACACACACATAAGGCAGCTAGGAATGCTGATAAAGCCTCGTACACACAATCGGTTTTCTGACAACAAATGTGTGATGGCAGGGTTTTGTCAGAAAATCCGACCGTTTGTATGCTCCATTGGACAATTGTTGTCGGAATTTCCGACAACAAATGTTTTATAGCATGCTTTCAAATTTGCCGACAACAAATGTGTACCGTCCGGTTATCTGATCGTGTACACAAGTCCATCGGAAAAAAATCAAAAGTACAAACACACATACTCCGAACCAATGCTAACCATAACATTAGCAGAAGTTGCCCAAAGGGTGGCGCTAAAGAGCTGAAAAACCACGTAGTTTTGTGTATGTTGGCTGAGAAAGTTCTGCCATCTGTATGGATACCAATTTTATGGCCAACACCCTTCACACAAAATTCCACGGAGTTGTCCGATGGAAATCCGATCATGTGTACAAGGCTTAAGATTGTTTCAAGATTTCAGTTCAGTACACAGGATGTTACAAGAACAGGTATGTTTAATTACTGACAATCAGAGATGGGACAAGGTGTGAGGCAAGATGGATGCGTACCTTGGGTGCAATGTTACTATGTAGAATGGGGAACACACTTCTTGAGGCTGCTCTGCTCTCCAGCTGCCTTGCTGACAGGAGTGATATTGGATGTCAAAAGGAGCGGGGACCTCGATAGCTGCTGGAGGCAGGATTCTTCCTCCAAATGCAGCCTATGGGTAAACAAAGAAGGTGGGTGCCCACTGATCACACAAATCCATCTCAGGACGAGTCATTCTTCCTGATATAGCTACTTCACCTCTCCTATATCTACAGAGCCATAACACCCCCAACCCACTCCCAAACCCACCCACCTCCAACCCACAGCAAAAAAATTAAAGCATCTCCTATGGAGATTTATAAGTACTGAAGTTTGGCACCATTTCACAAGTGTCACGTGTTAGGTATCTATTTACTCGGCGCAACATCATCTTTCACATTATACAAAAAATCGTCCTAACATTAATGTTGTTGTTTTTTTATTCATGAAAAAATTTTTACACAAAAAAAGTGTTTAAAAAAATTGCTGTGCAAATACTGTGTGACATAAAAAGTTGCAATGACCACCATTTTATTCTATAGGGTGTCTGCTAAAACAATATATAAAATGTTTGGGGGTTCTGAGTAGTTTTGGAGAAAGAAGTAGGAGAGAAGTGTCAGAATTGGCATGGGTGGCAAGTGGTTAATTACCATAAGTACTGTATGTCGGCTTCAACACATTTTTCCTTTCCCGGGGAGCCAGCTCGGTGCTGGCTCCCATGTCGGGGCTAGTAGGTGGTTAATCTCGCCGATAAAAGCAGTGAGATTGACACAATATCGTGGTCACCTACTTTAATATACAAATAATTATTATGTATTGTTTTTAAGGTCATTTACTATTTACTATATTTTCAAAATCTGTTCTCAAGCAGGTGGCTTAACAGACAAATTACTGAAGTTGAAGTTTAAAATTTCAACCTGTAATTTCACAGTAAATAGAGAAATAATAAATTATTATGCTATAACATATACAGTAGCATATAAATATATGATTTAGCTTTAATATAACAGTGCCTTTTCAGCAACTGCAGATTCTCATTCTCCCTCTTAACTGTGTGAGAAAACACAGGATTGTGGGTAAATCTAATACCCATAAACCCATGTTTTGTTCTTGTAATTAAGAGGGCTAGGCTGGAAGGGAGCATTTGTCTTTTAGACACATGCCCCTTCTATGACACTGCAGTGAGGAGGCGTGCCTCCACTGCAGCATTTTTATTGGACAGCTGGGACCAATGATACTTTCCCATTGGTCCAAGACTCTAAGCTGTTCATTGACCTCAGTGCCTTTGACAGGAAGTGAGAGGCACTGTGAGGTCATCCTTTCAGTCTGCTACAAACAGAGTGTGTCAGCTTGTATTTAAAGTGGCCACTCTGTATTTAGTTTCTGACAGGCTGTGCAAGGACCCCCCTATCTCTGGAACCATAGGCCATAGGAGCCCCACATTTTTACCAGTGGTGGGGATTGAATGGCTACATTTCCCCCCTTGACCCCAGGTCATGGAGCTACCATCCATGAAGCCTTTTTTTATGTTTGTGGCCCTGCCTCACCTGCCACCCCTGACTGCACTCTCTACCAATGGCAGTCTGTATGGGGTTAATGCAATAGTGAAGATGTCTAGACTGAGTTGGACTGGCAGACATGACTAATGGAGTCAGACTGTCTATAAATGTCCTTGTTAAGATAAGTAGACCCATAAAGACCCCCCCCCCCACCTCTTAGCTCCCCTTCCCCACACCCACTTCCTGGCTCACCTCTCTTTATCTCACTGACACCAATGCCATATTAGTTCTACTAAGACTCACACCATTCATGAAGCAGCAATTTTTCCCTACCAACAATGATGCAGCATCATTGGGCCAGATTCACGTAGTCCAGAGCATCTTTGCTCTGGAGTAACGCTTCTCATTTGCGTTGCGCTGCCGATTTTTTAGGAGCAAGTGCTGTCATTCATGAAGCACTTGCTCCTAAAGTTGCGGCAGCGCATCACAAATGAGCCGGCGGAATTCAAATTGGGCGGGTACGGGGCGTGTAGTATGCTAACTACGCGCGATCCCGCCGCCGACGTACTGCGCATGCGTCGAGTGTCAAAACATCCCCGTGCGCATGCTCCAAAATCTGTGAATGAACGTCAATGACGTCACATTCCCATTCATGACCGTTTTACGCAAGCGACGTTTTTTTTTTTTTTCCCGACGCGATGACGACGCCTATACCTAACATAGGATACGCCAGCCCCATGTAGGTATAACTATGCGCCGCGTATCCCGTCCGGAAACGTCGTAACGTCACTGCGTCGCGCCGGATTTCGATCGTGAATTGCCGATTTCCGCTCATTAACATATTTTTTGAGCGTAAATCGGCGGGAACGCCCCCGGCGCCATTTTTAAGTTGAAGTAACGATGCGATGGCGAAACTCAGTTACGCTCACCGCATCGGAACTTCAACCCGGCGTTTCTTGTTTTCTGGTTACAGAAAACAGAAACGCCGGCTCAAAGCCACTGTTACGCTGGCGGATCACTCGATCCGCCAGCGTAACCTTTGCTGAATCTGGCCCATTGTGTCTTTTACTGACATCCCCAATGCAAGGATATATTTTCCTTTCAGCAACACCACTCATGCAGGGGAAATTATTTCATTATAGTGACACCATTGACACAAGGAATTTTTTACCTTTCAGCTACACCACTGATCCAAGGGCCCCCACACCATTTATTCCTTTCACCACTGTTAGCCCCATATTTTTTGCAGGACATAATGTGCACCACCACCATTAGGGCTGGTTCACACTAGTGCAGAGAGCTGCATTTTTCTGTAGAAAAAAAGCTGCAGCTCTCCACATCGAAACACCAAAACAGTGTTTTTTGTGTGTCCTGTTCAGACTTTCACACCGTGGGGCAGATCGGTGAAAAAATATGCAACATGTCTACATTTTTCCACACTACTCCACAGCCATCTGTGTGACCATGCATTTCTATAAACAGCAGATGAGCTGCCATACATAGAAATCTATGAAATATCACGTTGTGACATTCCTTAGGGCCGCATACACACGATCAAATCTGTCTGCTGGAAACGGTCTGCCAGACCGTTTCAGCAGACAGATTCGATCGTGTGTACGGGCGGACAGACAGATTTGGCCAGCCGACAGATTTTAAAGCATGCTTTAAAATCTGTCTGCTGGGAATCCGTCCGTCCGACATGTCGACATATCTGCTCGCACATGCGTCGAATGGATTTGACGCATGCGCGGAAGTGTTTTACTTCCTGGTGCGGTGACGTGGCGCGTCAAAGTCACCGCCACGTCAGCGCCACCTCAGCGCCATGTCAGCGCGCTGTCTGCCGGCAGGGATTTTGGTTTGATCGTGTGTACAAGATCAAACCAATACATCCCAGCAGACAGATCTGTTCAAATCGGTCTGTCCGATGCTTGACCAGACATATGTCGACCTGCCATGCAGTTCGTTGGCAAGCATACCAGAAAGACCCACACCAAAGAACAAAGCGGACCTCCCCTTGCCCCTCATCATCTGGGACCTCCAACCCCACTAGACCCTCAGTCCTCTCTGAAGCCTGCACTGATAGGACTAAAGGTGTAGAAATAGGTGTGTCACAACCTAGTAGTACATGCGGGCAATCTACTGATGGTACCAGACAAATTTCCCTGCCCCAGCTGCTGCAGCGCCGAAAGAAGTACTCTCACAGCCATCCACATGCCCAGCGGTTGAATGCTATCTTAGCGAAATTGCTAGCACTTCAACTGGTGCCTTTTCAGTTGGTAGATTTTGCCCCCTTCTGTGAGTTTGTGGAATGTGCGGTACCTCAGTGGCAAGTCCCCAAATGCCACTTTTTCTCACGGAAGGCGATTCCAGCTCTCTACCGCCATGTGGAAGGCAATGTCCATGCCTCGCTGGACAGGGCGGTCAGTGGTAAGGTGCATCTTACCGATGACTCATGGTCCAGCACGCATGGACAGGGACGTTACCTCTCTTTCACGGCGTATTTGGTGACTCTGCTGGCAGCTCGGAAGGACGCAGGGCAAGGTACAGTAGTGTTGGAGGTTGTCCCGCCACCACGCCTCCAAAACACTACTACTGGTTGTGACACACCTCTCTCCTCCACCCCCTCCTCTTCTTCTTCCTCTGTGGCCTCTACTTGTGGTGATGTTTCCTCAGAACCAGCCGTGCTCCGTTTGCGTACGAGGGGCTACGCAGGAATGCAGGAATGCAGGAATGTGGTGCTTGGGTGACAGGAGCCACACTGGGGCAGAGGTTCTGTCAGCTCTACAGGGGCAGGCTCAGAGGTGGTTGACACCACGCCAGCTTAAGCCTGGAATGGTGGTTAGCGACAATGGCACCAACCTCCTCTCTGCCCTGGGACAGGGACAACTGACCCATGTGCCCTGTTTTGCTCATGTTCTGAATTTGGCTCGGTTCTTGGGCAGGTACCCGGGCTTACAGGATGTCCTGAGGCAGGCCAGGAAAGTCTGTGTGCATTTCCGAAGGTCATATAATGCCACTGCTCGGCTGACAGACCTCCAAAGGGAATGAAACCTGCCCAAGAACCGCCTAATCTGTGACATGCCCACCAGATGGAACTCTACATTGGCCATGCTGCAGCGGCTGCACACGCAGCAGAGGGCCATTAGTGAGTACCTGTGCCAATATGGCAGCAGAACTGGGTCAGGGGAGCTTGGTTTTTTTTCCCCACGCTAGTGGGCCTTGATCAGGGATGCATGCACTGTCCTGTCACCATTTGAGGAGGCCACGAGGATGGTGAGCAGTGCCAGTGATAGTGCATACATCAGTGAGACTGTCCCTCTTATTCACATGTTGGAGCACACGCTTCGTGGAATAATGGACAGGGCCCTTGAGGCAGAACAGAGGGAGGAAGAGGAGGGAGGTCTTCCTTACCTCTCAAGGCCCCCTTTATCCAGACAGTGGTCCTGCATGCCCGCCTAGCACACAGGAAGAGGACGAGGAGGACGAGGTGGAGGAGGAGGAGGATCATTGTATCAGCAGCATGGAGGTGGAGCCTAGCACTCAGCATCAGCAGCAGCAGTCTTCAAGGGATCACGTACAGTCCCAAGGAACCCATGGACTTTTACGTGGCTGGGATGAGGTGGCTGCATATCCTGTCATCCTCAGTGACCCAGAGGACTGTGCCCCAAATACCTCAGCAAACCTACACTGCATGGCGTCCCTGATCCTGCAAAGCCTGCGTAAGGATCCTTGTGTTCGTGGTATCAAGGAGAGGGATCATTACTGGCTGGCAACTCTCCTTGATCCACGTTACAAGGTTGCAGAGCTTATCTTGCCATTGCATAGGGAGCAGAAGATGAAACATCTTCGGGAGGCCTTGCAGAAGGGTCTGTACAATGCGTTCCCAGAACCTGGGGGATTACCAAATCCTGGTCCTGGACAACGTGTTGCTGAGGCTTCGGTGAGTCACAGAAGGAGCGGTGGAGAAGGTGGCCATCTGACTGATACGTTCAGACAATTTTTTAGTCCGCAGCCCCAAGGTATCGCCAGCATCTGGTTTACATGGTACATGAGTACCTAGGGGCAAGATCAGACTCGGACACCTTACCCTCCGAAAATCCTCTGGCTTACTGAGTCTTGAGGATGGATCACTGGCCAGAGCTTGCACAGTACGCAATTGAGCTACTGACTTGCCCTGCATCAAGCGTTCTTTCAGAACGCACATTCAGTGCTGCTGGTGGCTTTGTGACCGATCACAAGGTGCGCCTCTCCACCGACTCGGTCAATCGACTGACCTTCATAAAAATGAATCAGGCTGAATGATGCTGATGTAACTGTATAATTTTTTTGAAATGTCAGATCCCTTGAAGACTGCCTATGCTGATGCTGAGTGACTGTCCTGTTATGCTGCTGACTGAATATCCTTTTCCTCCTCACTGATCTTACTGATAGCTAGTAAGAACATTTTTGTTTCTGGGCCCCGCCACCAGTGCCTAAGGCCCAATTTTTCTGCCCCTGTGTTAAACAACAATTTGATGCAATACTTTGCATGTGGCTCTTTGTTGCGCTCCAATTACAGTATGTGTGAGGGGTTGCAGTGTTGTGTTGTGCCTAAGGCCCAATTTTTCTGCCCCTGTTTAACAGGGGCGTCTAATAACAATTTGTGATGCAATACTTTGCATGTGGCTCTTTGTTGCGCTCCAATTACAGTATCTGTGAGAGGTTGCAGTGGTGTGTTGTGCCTAAGGCCCAATTTTTCTGCCCCTGTTTAACAGGGGCGTCTAATAACAATTTTTGATGCAATACTTTGCATGTGGCTCTTTGTTGCGCCCCAATTACAGTATCTGTGAGGGGTTGCAGTGTTGTGGCACTGCCACCAGTGCCTAAGGCCCAATTTTTCTGCCCCTGTTTTAGTATTTTTCTTTGTTTGATTCTTTTCTAATTTGAGTTCATTCTAGCTTTCTCCTACATTATCATAGTGTCATGTTTATTTTCCTGTACTAAATACTCATCATTGTCAATGTAAACACCACAAATCTAGATTTGTTCTTTTAGGCAGCATTAATATAATAAGCCACACATTGTTGAGTATCAAAAAATATTTAGGGCCAGATTCAGGTAGATGGGTGCATCTTTGTGCCGGCGTAGCACAGCGCATATACGTTACGCCGACGCAACCTAGAGAGGCAAGTACAGTATTCACAAAGCACTTGCTCGCAACGTTGCGCCGGCGTAACGTAAATGTGAAGGCGCAAGTCGGCGTAAGTGGATGTGGGTGTGACCTTATGCAAATGATGGCCTGAGCCTGGAGCAGAGACTTACTCCCGGCGTATAATCCACAGAGCATGCGCAGTGACGTCAACGTATATTCGCTTCCCTGTGCGCATGCTCACAACTACGCCGGCCCAACTTCCTGGGATACGCCCGGCGTACTGTCTTACGCCGAGCGCATAAATACGCCCAGACATGCGCCCGTCCGACGCAAAAGTACATCCTGCTTTTTTCCCCCCTGAGCAAGGTACTTTTTGCTGTGCGATGGCTGCTCGCGTTCCCGAAGGAGGAGGAAGAAAAAAAATTCACCCCAGGAGATGGCAGTCCTCATCTCTGGCATTGAGAGGTATGACGCCTTCCTCCATGGTGCCCAAAGTCGGGATACCAGTCGGGCCAGGAAGCAGGTCATCTTGGAGATCATCGCCTCTGAAGTAAATATCCAAGGCAATGAGACCTGGACAGCCACGGATATTAATAAAAAAATAAATGATGTCAGGCGCAAGCTCCGGGAGAAGGTGGCCGCCATCAAGAGGCACCAGAGGGGCACGGGGGTGGATCCCCATGTGCGGTGAGCTTGACCCTGGAGGAGGAGGTGGTCGTCCGGTGTCTGGAGAGGGAGCAGTTTGGGGGGTGGAGGACTTTGATTCCCTTGATGAAGCCTCGAGGACAGGTAAGTGTTGTTTATCCCCCATCTGGTGTGTAGCATGAGAGGGGGTGGAAGGGGACATGTGACAAGTGTGTGGGTCCACCAACATGTGAATGCTTTGTGTCATCCACAGATGTGCAGGAGGGAGCGGGGCCATCTGCTGCCGGTGGCCATTCCACGCCATCATCCCTGGAGCATAATCCTGATCCTGACCCCTTAGTAAGCCAGGATCCAGCAGTGGAGGGGAGTGGCCACACCTCTCCTCTGGAGGTGGTTGAGAAGGAGACGGTGACCTTCCTCAGCCGCATTGCCGTGGCCTTGGAGGGCAGGCAGCCATCACCTGCCAAGAGTGGCCCACCAGGGATGAGCCACCTCCAGATGCCCCACCCCCTAACCAGAGGCTCCCTCCAGGCAGCTGAGGAGCCAGAGAGGTGGCACCAGACGCAGCCCCTGTCAGGCCAAATGAGTGCCGTTTTTTTATACTCAGGATATGAGTTTTTTGTTTTGATTTATGCTCAGGTCATGAGCCTTTTTTTTTTAATGAATGCACACGGTCAGTAGTGCAGACTACAGTGTGACTGGTGTGTGAATGTGGGGGTGACACTCCTGCCAGTAAGGGGTGTCACCCTGGGTCGTGGTGGAGAAGTTATCCCCACGGCTGTGTGAATGTGGTATGAATGGACAGCAACATGATTGGGGCCTTGGCGTGGCGTTGCTGCTCCCAAGTCCTGCATGTTGGACTTGGGCTAATCCAATGTGATGTGGATGTGGTGTGTGTGATCTAGGGACCACAGTGGTGTGCATGCGTGCATTGTCCGTGTGCCATGATGATTGTGTGTGTTTACTGTCCAAAGATGCCTACTGCGAGGCATCTCCTGACTGCTCTGCCCTCAGCAGACGGGGTAGCCTCAGGCAGGGGGGGACTGTGTGGTTCGGGGGTCAGGTCGTCACATATGTCAATCTGCAGGCCCTTTCTCATGGTGTAGTTGTGCAGCATGCAACATGCATCGATGATCTGACACACAAAGTTTGGGGAATACAACAGGGCCCCCCCAGACTTATCCAGGCATCGGAAACGGGACTTCAGGAGGCCAAATGTTTGTTCCACCACTGCACGGGTACGTATGTGTGCAGCATTGTAGTTTCTCTCTCCTCTGGTTTGGGGATTCTGGAATGGAGTCATGAGATGGGGCCCAAGTGCATATGCCGAGTCACCTGGAAGGGAAAAAACATGCATGTGCCCCTCGTGATGTCTGCATCATGGGGTCGGACAGTCATGCCTGACTCCCATGTCACTCAACAACCAACCAGCTGTCCCTGTACACATTCTGTTTGAATTCTGTTGGGATGTTGCTTTGACGGTATATGTATCTGTAGTGAATGGTAAACCGGGGTGTTTGGCGCGGACGTGCCATAAGAGGCATTGGGCATCGGCTATCACCTGTACGTTGATGGAATGCCAGTGCTTGCGATTGCGATATATGTGCTCTGTGGCACAGGGGGGCTGTAGTGCCACATGTGTGCAATCAATGGCCCCCACGGTGCATGTGAAACCTGCAATTCTGTAGAAATCCAGCATTGCCTTCTGCCGCAGATGCTCATTGGTGGGTCTGATGATGTGGTGGGACATGCGTCTGAGGATTGCTGGGACAACCTGGTGCACACATCTGCTCACGGTGGATTGTCACTTCCCAGCCACGACTCCACTTGTACACTGGAACAAACCACTGGCAAGGAAATGGAGTGTTGCCAGTACCTTAACCAGTGGCTGCACTGCTTATGAGCGGTGTGTCTTGCTGGTGATGTAATCTTTTAGGGCTGTGGTTATTTCCAGGATTGCATCAGGGCTGAATCTGAAGATGCGATACACCTCCGAATCACCCATGCCAAAGAGGCTCATGCGTGTGCGCAGGGCAGGACATAGGGTGGTGGGGGCCCCTGGGCTTGAGTGTTGAAGGGGCCCCCTGGAGCCGAGAATTGGGGGGGGGGAATCGAAGATGTTGAGCGAGGGGGGGGATCATAGTTGTTGAGCGGGGGGGTGCGCATTAAAGTTGTTAAGCGGGGGAGTGACTCTCACCTGTGCATGGAATGTGTCGGCTCTCTTCTCTTCAGCAGACATCCACACACCGCTCCAGTTCCTGCTGGGGGGGTTTTGCAGTTGTTGAGCGGGGGGAATGCCTCTCACCTGTGCCAACAGCCGGGGCCACAGACTGTCATTAGCCCCGCTGTCGGCTTTCTTCCCTTCAGCAGCCACAGTCCTCCACACACCGCTCCGATTCCTGCTGGGGGGGGGCGGGTTTTGCAGTTGTTGAGCGGGGGGAGTGCCTCTCACCTGTGCCGACAGCCAGGGCCACAGACTGTCATTAGCCCGGCTGTCGGCTTTCTTCCCTTCAGCAGCCACAGTCCTCCACAAACCGCTCAGGTTCCTGCTGGGGGGGGGTTTGCAGTTGTTGAGCGGGGGGAGTGCCTCTCACCTGTGCCGACAGCCAGGGCCACAGACTGTCATTAGCCCGGCTGTCGGCTTTCTTTCCTTCAGCAGCCACATTCCTCCACACACCGCTCCGGTTCCTCCTGCTTCTGTGTGCTGCCTCCTCTTGCAGTGCGGGAAAATTAACCCTTTCGCGGGACTGCGGGAAGAAGCTGTCTGTGCGGGAAAGTCCCGCAGAATTCTGTGCGTGTTGGGAGGTATGCGCAGGGCCGCCATCAAGAATTTTGGGGCACCTTACACAGCTTAAGGCATGGGCCCCCTGGAGCAGAGAACCGGAGGGGGGGTTGCTGCAAATTGAGAAGCATGGGGGGGCCTTTACAAAAAAAAGAAGAAATAAAGAAAAAAAAAGAAAAAAAATATATATATATATATATATATATATATATATATATATAAAAAAGGGGGTAGCCATCCGGGGCCCTGGGGATCTCTGGGCCCTTTAATAAAAAGAAAAAATAAAGCTCTGGGCCCTTTAATAAAAAAATAAAAATAAACATTTATAAAAAATACATAAAAAAGGGAGGTTGCCATCCGGGCCCTGGGGACCTCTGGGCCTTTTAATAAAAAAAAATAAAAAAATAAACATTTATAAAAAAAGGGGGGGTTGCCACATGGGGCCCTGGGGATCTCTGAGCCCTTTAATAAAAAAAATGTATAAAAAAAAAAGAAGGGGGGTTGCCATCCGGGGGCCCTGGAGACCTCTGGGCCCTTTGATAATAATAATATTTTTTTTATAAAAAATAAATAAAAAAGGGGGGTTGCCTTCCGGGGCCCTGGGGACCTCCGGACCCCTAAAAAAAAATGTTTTTTTTTTTTTAGAGGGTTGCCATCCGGGGCCCCCTATTGGGTGGGGCCCATGGGCTTGAGCCCAGTCAAGCCCAATGGTAAGTCCAGCCCTGCTCGTGCGGTATATCCTCCTCATTAGTAGTGCTAGGACCACGGCTGCCCCTGGCATGTTGGCAGACAGATGTGTTGTCCTGCAAGTGGGGTTGCTCAGCTTGCTCAGCTTGTCCGTAACGGTGCTGCTGTAGCTGCTCTCCAGCTGACCTGTGCACGTCTGGTGCAAAGATAAACCAGCTATTTGTTGGAATAACTTTACGCCGGACGTACGACTTACACGCACTGTGCGTAGCCTGCGCCGGGCGCGCGTACGTTCGCGAATCAGCGTATCTCCCTCATTTGCATATTTTAATAGGAAATCAATGGGAGCGCCAGATGCATCCAGCGTATCTAGTTCGAGGGTAAGGCGCATAGATACGACAAAGCATATTTACACTTACGCGGCGTATCTCGAGATACGCCGGCGTAAGTCTTTCTGAATCTGGCCCTTATTGTTTCACACGACAAAAGGTGTCATTTTTTTTTTCAAAAAATATCTTAATAGAAATTCTTTAATTTTTTTTTTTTTTTGTCAAAAAATATATTTTTGCTTTGAAATACTTGTCTACATCTATTTATTTTTTATTTTTTTTAAACCCTCCCCAGCACATCAATCAGATCCTTTAATTTTCGGTCCACCTCTTGGTTTTTCTTTTGAAGCTGCCCTAAGGCGATGTTTATGTCCTCAATTTGGGACCTGCAGGAATAGACCTCACAAATTAAGACCTGGGCACTGTAGGTGTCCAATCCTTCCCGAACTGCAGGAATACCTCCTAAAATTTGGAAAAAAAACTGTATTACAATTATGCAGGCCTACATGTATTACCTGAAGCTGTGCTGTATGACCCTGACCTGATGTGGTGGCATTTTCCACTTCCTGCACATCCGGCGAGGGTGGGGCTTGGCTCGGTGTGGGGTTGGTCGGATCCACTGCTACAGCTTGATTGCGCTATATGAGATTGAAAAAAAAGGGATACATAAATCAAAAAGATTAGAGGTCTGAAAAAGGAATATCAATCGTTCTTTTTATAAAGTGTGGTACAATTGTCTGTTTTTACAATCCTTCTAAGCTTAACACAGGATTTTATCCATTACAAAAGCTGCTGCATTTCTCTATCTTTGACCAAGTAATCTACATGGAAAAACAACAAGTATCCACTGGATCACCTCTGTGTGACATCCTAACTAGGTTGTTCTTGTGGCCAACACTGCCGATCCTGCCCTCCCTGGGGCCCTAAGAAAAATGACATGGCACATTACAAATGAGAAGCGGGGGGCGCTGACGACAGTGACATGTCACATTACAGAAAGTTGAGAAGTGGGGGGAGGGGGTGTTTTGCTGTCAGAAATGACATCTTACATTAAATTGAGAACCAAGGGGTGCTGACTTCTTGCCTCTTCTCCCATGCAGCCAGTAAGTTGAGAAGCGGGCTGAGGGGGCAAAAATGACTTCTTACCAGGCGGAGCCTCTAGTAATTTGGGGGGCCCTTTACAGCTTTGCGGGGCCCTAAGCGGCTTGCATAGTGAGCCTATAGGGCGGATCGGCCATGCCAACACTTGTGCTACTGAGTCCATATGTGTAACCAACTGCTGATGAGCATACTCTCCTTTTACTGTATATTGACTTAAGTTGGATTATTTAAATCTAGTTAATAACACATCTACACATTAAATAAAAAATTGGTCTCACATAAAAAGATCATAAATAGAATGAACAACCAATTATTATGCCCACAAACATGAACCTTGAGACATCTATTCTTGAACTGTATATATACAACCTGAAAGAAAAAGCACATGCCGCAAAATAATAAAAACAAAAAATTAGAGTACACATGATGAAAATTACTTACTTCTTCTGATGACTCTTCGAATCTTCTCCATCTGCTCTGGCTCTCTGATTTTCAGGTCACACCATCGCTTGCGCAACTGCTCCCTGGACCTCTGCACCCCAAATTTTTCATAGATAGTCTTCTGAACCTTCTCCATGAGCTGGGCCTTGACTTTATTTGGGTTCTTGTAAGGCCCTTTTTTGCAGTCATAGTCCTCCTTTTTAAGAATGGCAACCATCTCCACCATCTCATCGAAGGACATGTTGGTGATTTTGTACCTCCTCCTGCTCCTGGTGTGTGCCTGGCCTCTCTCCTGCCTTGAGGTTGCAGCTTCATGTCTCTCCTGAGTCTCCTTCATCATGTCTTCAGTGAAGTGCATTGACCGACCGAAAAGGGGCAATTACTAGAGCGATCGACATGGGTGTGGATACGTGCGGTGCTTCTTGCATGCGCAGTGTATAAAGGGATATTAGGTGAGTGAGAACGTCGTTCATAGTCGGTAGAAAACGTCGGGAAAACGATCGTGCAGTACGACGATACGAAACTTGATTTTGAACTTTAGGATCAGTGGATGAGTTTGTGGGTTAGATATAGGGAGAAAGCTAAGGCTTGACTGATATTTGTTTTGTTTTTTTGCTAAATTTTGACTTGCAGAAATAATGGAGGCCTTCAGAGAACAGGAGTTCTTCACAGAATTTGTTCAAAGGGGGCCCCGGATGGCAACCCCCCACCCCACCCTATTGAGCCAGGATCTGGCATTGTAATGCCCCCCCCACCCCTAAAATAATCGACATATTGGTGCCACACAGCACATGCACTTTGGGGGGCCAAGCCTGTATGGCCACAGGCTCACGGGCCACCACTGGAACATCAATGCCTCATCAGGCACAAGTGTCATGTAGTTTGTTGAGGGTCTCTTTAGGAAATTGTGCAATATGCAGCAGCAAAGTATGACATGGTTCAGATTCTACTTAACAAACCTACAGTCCTTGTCTTGTTTGCACCGCCTGTATACTGCTGTATACTGCTGTTCAAAGTATATAGGGCCAAAGGGTCTTGTCAGGGCCGATCCTCACTCTAGGCTCACTATGCAAGCCGCTTGGGGCCCCGCAAAGCTGCAAAGGGCCCCCCAAATTACTAGAGGCCCCGTCTGGTGAGAAGTCATTTTCACCCCCTCACCCCGCTTCTAAATTTGCTGGCTGAGTCATTTGCGACATTAGAACACCCCCTCCCTCCGCTTCTCAACTTTCTTTAATGTGACATGTCACTGTCGTCAGCGCCCCCCCGCTTCTCATTTTTAATGTGCCATGTCCTTTTGCTTAGGGCCCCAGCGAGGTCAGGATCGGCACTGGGTCTTGTAATGACCTAGGCGGAGTGGTGGCGAGGAAACTCATGCTTTTTTTTTCAATGATTTTTGTCCATATTGCAGGGACCAAACATTACATTAAAGCCGCAAGCCGTATTAAATAAATGTTTTCTTATAGTAATCTCATTTTGTGCAGGGACATTTAAACACGTGCCACTACTATAGACACCCAGCAGGTACGATATTTAAACAAATTTTTTTTTCTTTTTCACTTTAAGCATCATTAAATTCGCTGCTCCAGAAAAAACGACCGTTTTTAGAACTTTTTTTCCATTGATACATGTTCCCTGGGGCAGGACCCGGGTTCTCAAATATTTTTTCCAACAATAACTTGAATATTTGGCTTTAAAATGAGCACTTTTGAATTCGAACGTTCGAGTCCCATAGACTTCAACGGGGTTCTAAATGTTCCTGGAACGTTCGGTCTGTTCGATGGTTCTGGTGCGAACCAAATGCGGGGGTGTTCGGCTCATCCCTAGCCCTGGGCACTGGATGAGATGACCCGACCTTGTCCCACCACTACTGATAATGTACTTGGTCTAAAGATAAATCCTAATGCAACCACCACATCTATGTACTGGTTAGTTGCAATATATAACAGCATTGTTTTTGGGTTTAGATATACTTTAAAGCAGAGCTCCACCCTGAATTTAACCTAATCTCAATATTACTAATGCTCCAAAACAATGCTTAATCCGATAGTTTTATATAAAAAAGTTTTACAGTACCATCTGAACACGATAGGCTTCCGGTCTGCAGCCCCTCGGGTTTCCGTCGGGTTTTCTGTCGTTTCCTGTCCCGCGCTGTGTCTTCTGGGAGCTTGTGTCATAGTTCCCTAATTATCATATTTGGCCCTGTGACAGCAAACATCGCGCGACTTTGTTGAGCAGGAAGTGACAGACTCCAAAGCCGATGCTCCCCGTTGCTCGTGCGCATGCGCGAGATCAAGCGGTGGATGCTGGGAAATCAGCATCCACCGAAACAAGGAAGTGCCAGGCTGTGGGCTTATGCCCACAGTTAAAATGGAGACAAAACCGGAAGGAGGAATAAAAGTTATTATTTGAGACTGGATAGCAGCGGAGCGGCCGGGGGAGACAGGAAACGTGAGCTCTGCAAATTAGGGTCATTTAGCTTTTAAATAGCCATTAAGAAAAAAAAGTTTTTGGCGTGGGAGATCCGCTTTAAGCAAAATAAGTAAAACATTTGTAGAAAATAAGGATACCTGTGTATGAAAGGTTCCCTTCAAAATAGAGACCCCCCCCCCCCCCCTTGAAACATATTGTACAATGGATTATTATGTGTACTAATTGCACCCAATTATACATTTTACTTTGTTAGGCTAGAATAAGAGCTGGAGTGAAACCAGTGAATGTCCCTGACCCCAGACCTTCACAAACAGATGTTTTGAAATCTGATTATGGATTCGTGGATAATGGTAAGTTGAACACATAAAAGTATGAACAAAGTGTTAGTATACGAATTGAATGGCCAGGATCATTTAGATATCTATCAGTACCTTTTATTCTACTTTTTATTTTCTCGGTACTCCAAGCACGTATAAAAAAATAAAAATGTTATTACAATATTTAAAAATGTAAAGAGAAAAAAATATGTCCAGATACAGCTGCCAGCACACAATTTGTGATACCAAATCTACCAAAAATTGAATATACTAGTGTAGAGCTTGATCAGCTCCATAAATGTGCATAAATGTGAAATATAAAGTGCAATAAATATGTAACCTTAGATAAAGTGCAAATATATATATATATATATATATATATATAAAAAAAACAATTCATAAAGTGAAATAAAATCTGTGCAAAATATGTTACACTAGAATAGAAAAATGTCCCAATGTATTAATCCAGAAAATCATACATGTAATACTACATAAATTACAATTCTGTCTATATGTGGGCTAAGTGCCTGAGTATGAGTGTGTTGTTGTATGTCCCTTTTCTTTTTGTTTTTGTTTTTTTCAAAACTTTAATAACAAAAAAAGTTAAAAAAAAATATATAAAACTGTGTTCAAAAATACAAAAACAATCCAACAATATATTTAATATGATTCTCCTTAACCACTTAAGACCCATACCAAAATGCAGCTAAAGAACCTTGCCCCTTTTTGCAATTCGGCACTGCGTTGCTTCAACTGACAATTGCGTGGTCGTGCGACGTGCCTCCCAAAAAAATAGGCATCTTTTTTTCCCCACACATAGAGCTTTCTTTTGGTGGTATTTGATCACCACTGCGTTTTTTTTTTTTTTTTTGCGCTATAAACAAAAATAGAGCGACAATTTTCAAAAAAATTCAATATTTTTCACTTTTTGCTATAATAAATATCCCCCAAAAATATATATAAAAAAAATTTACTCAGTTTAGGCCGATACGTATTCTTCTACCTATTTTTGCAATTGCAATAAGCGTTTATCGGTTGGTTTGCGCAAAATTTATAGCATTTACAAAATAGGGGATAGTTTTATTGCATTTTTATTATTATAATTTTTTTTTACTACTAATGGCGGCGATCAGCGATTTTTTTTGTGACTGCGACATTATGGCGGACACTTCGGACAATTTTGACACATTTTTGGGACCATTGTCCTTTTCACAGCAAAAAATGCATTTAAAATGCATTGTTTACTGTGAAAATGACAGTTGCAGTTTGGGAGTTAACCACAGGGGGCGCTGATGGGGATATGTGTGATGTGAAGTGTGTTTACAACTGTAGGGGGGTGTGGCTGTTGGTGTGATGTCATCGATTGTGTCCCCCTATAAGAGGGATGACACGATCGATGCTGCCGCCACAGTGAAGAACAGGGAAGCCATGTTTACACACGACCCCCCCGTTCTTCAGTTTCGGGGACCGATCGCCACACTCCAGCGGTGATCGGGTCCGTGAGTCCTGGTCCCAGAGCTTCGGACCGGGTCACGTGCATGCGCCGCGTGCGCGCACATTGTGACCCACGGCTGGGTACTAGCACAGCAAGTACCTGTACGCAGGGCTTTTTTTCTCAGAGAAAAGGTGGCAGAGTACTGGGGGAGGTGGAGATCACTGGGGGGTGCAGAGTACTGGGGGGAGGTGGAGATCACTGGAGGGTGGCAGAGTACTGGGGGGTGGCAGAGTACTGGGGGCAGGTGGAGATCACTGGGGGTGGCAGAGTACTGGGGGAGGTGGAGATCAGTGGGGGGTGGCAGAGTACTGGGGGAGGTGGAGATCACTGGGGGGTGGCAGAGTACTGGGGGGAGGTGGAGATCACTGGGGGGTGGCAGAGTACTGGGGGGTGGCAGAGTACTGGGGGCAGATGGAGATCACTGGGGGTGGCAGAGTACTGGAGGGAGGTGGAGATCACTGGGGGGTGGCAGAGTACTGGGGGGAGGTGGAGATCACTGGGGGGTGGCAGAGTACTGGGGGGAGGTGGAGATCACTGGGGGGTGGCAGACTACTGGGGGAGGTGGAGATCACTGGGGGGTGGCAGAGTACTGGGGGGAGGTGGAGATCACTGGAGGGTGGCAGAGTACTGGGGGGTGGCAGAGTACTGGGGGCAGGTGGAGATCACTGGGGGGTGGCAGAGTACTGGGGGAGGTGGAGATCACTGGGGGGTGGCAGAGTACTAGGGGAGGTTGAGATCACTTGGGGGTGGCAGAGTACTGGGGGGTGGTAGAGTACTGGGGGCAGGTGGAGATCACTGGGGGTGGCAGAGTACTGGGGGGTGGCAGAGTACTGGGGGCAGGTGGAGATCACTGGGGGGTGGCAGAGTACTGGAGAGAGGTGGAGATCACTGGGGGGTGGCAGAGTACTGGAGGGAGGTGGAGATCACTGGGGGGTGGCAGAGTACTGGGGGGAGGTGGAGATCACTGGGGGGTGGCAGAGTACTGGGGGGAGGTGGAGATCACTGGGGGGTGGCAGAGTACTGGGGGAGGTGGAGATCATGAGGAGGCAAAGAGTATTGGTGGTGTAGGAGGAGCAGTGGGGGCGGCTGCATATAAAAAATAATTTTCTCTATCTCCCTTCTGCAGTATTGGAATGCCTGCTTTTCCTCTACCTCTCGCAGCCTCAGGCATTCCAATACTGCAGAAGGGAGATGGAGAAAAGGATTTTTTATATGCAGCCGTCTCCACTGCTTCTCCTATACAGGTTACAGGAGGGGGGGGCGGGCTGTACTCACGTTTGGGACGGTATTGTAGCAGCAGCAGCCAGTGGTGTGGGTGTCTGCTCTGGCTCCTCCACGCCCGCAGTCACGCCCCCCCCCGGCCATGGAGAGGCCGGAGGCTTCTCATCTCTCCTCCTCAGTCCGTCTTCTTCTGAAGTCCCGCTTCAGCGCTGAGCGGGGATCTCAGTATTGTGATGTGACGGCGATTGGAAATTCCCACCTTCTGGAGCCGGCGGCGCATATGATGGACGTCACACATCCCACGGTTGGACATTGGACCACTGGGACGTCCATCATATGTTCTGCAGGCTCCAGAAGGCGGGACCTGTGACTCGCTTCCTGCTCGGCGTGTGTTCGGGGCTAACTTTTTTGAGACTCGGTGTAATCTCCAGCCAGTCCGTAGCGCCCAGGGCACCGGCCCTGACTGACTGAAAATAGGTGGCGGAACGCCGTTCCTGTGCGTTCCGCCAGAAAAAAAGCCCTGCCTGTACGTGCATGTGCCCAGCCGTGCAATTCTGCCGATGTATATGTGCAGGAGGCGGTCCTTAAGTGGTTAATGCGGCTAAGCCTCCTTCCAGTGTTGGAATTTCACCACATACGTGTTCCACTTCAACAGAGACATTATGAGCATCTTACTTTATTCCAACATAAAGTACAAATACAGAAAGTTGCAATGCAATTCACCTGCTTTCATAAAGTTCAAACCAGCCAGTTCCAAAATGCTGGGTGGGAGACCAGTGTTTTGAAACTGCCTGGTTTGAACTTTATGATAGTAGATGAGTTGCATTGCAAATACAGTATCTCACAAAAGTGAGTACACCTCTCACATTTTTAAAAATATTTTATTATATCTTTTCATGTGACAACATTGAAGAAATTACACTTTACTACAATGTAAAGTAGTGAGTGTACAGCTTGTATAACAGTGTACATTTGCTGTCCCCTCAAAATAACTCAACACGCAGCCATTAATGTCTAAACCACTGGCAAAAAAAGTGAGTACACCCCTAAGTGGAAATGTCCAAATTGGGCCCAATTAGCCATTTTCCCTCCCCGGTGTCATGTGACTCGTTAGTGTTACAAGGTCTCGTGTGTGAATGGGGAACAGGTGTGTTAAAGTTGGTGTTATCGCTCTCATTCTCTTATATTGCTCACTGGAAGTTCAACATGGCACCTCATGGCAAAGAACTCTCAGAGAATCTTAAAAAAATAATTGTGGCTCTACATAAAGATATCCTAGGCTACAAGAAGATTGGCAAGACCCTGAAACTGAGCTACAGCACGGTGGGTAGCCAAGACCATAAAGCGGTTTAACAGTACAGGTTCCACCCAGAACAGGCCTCACCATGGTCGACCAAAGAAGTTGAGTGCACGTGCTCAGCATCATATCCAGAGGTTGTCTTTGGGAAATGAGTGTTGCCAGCATTGCTTGTGAGGTTTGAAGGGGTGGGGGGGTCAGCCTGTCATTGCTCAGACCATATGCCGCACACTGCATTAAATTGGTCTACATTAATGTCATCCCAGAAGGAAGCCTCTTCTAAAGATGATGCACAAGAAAGCCTGCAAACAGTTTTCTGAAGACAAGCAGACTAAGGACATGGATTACTGGAACCATGTCCTGTGGTCTGTTGAAACCAAAGATAAACTTATTTGGTTCAAATGGTGTCAAGCATGTGTGGCGGCAACCAGGTGAGAAGTACAAAGACAAGTGTGTCTTGCCTACAGTCAAGCATGGTGGTGGGAGTGTCATGGTCTGGGGCTGCATGAGTGCTGCCGACACTGGGGAGCTACAGTTCATTGAGGGAACCATGACTGCCAACATGTACTCTGACATACTGAAGCAGAGCATGATCCCCTCTCTTCAGAGACTGGGCTGCAGGGCAGAATTCCAACATGATAATGACCTCAAATACACCTCAAAGGCAACCACTGCCTTGCTAAAGATGCTGAGGGTAATGGTGATGGACTGGCCAAGCATGTCTCCAGACCTAAACCCTATTGAGCATCTGTGGGGCATCCTCAAATGGAAGGTGGAAGAGCGCAAGGTCTCTAACATCCAACAGCTCCGTGATGACGTCATGGAGGAATGGAAGGAGACTCCAGTGGCAACCTATGAAGCTCTGGTGAACTCCATGCCCAAGAGGGCAGTGTTGTAAAATAATGGTGGTCACACAAAATATTGACACTTTGGGCCCATTTTGGACATTTTCACTTAGGGGTGTGTCACTTCTGTTGCCAGTGGTTTGGGCATTACTGGCTTTCTGTTGAGTTATTTTGAGAGGACAGCAAATTTACATTGTTATACAAGCTGTACACTCACTACTTTACCCTGTAGCAAAGTGTAATTTCTTCAGTGTTGTCACATGAAAAGATAAAATAAAATGTTTACAAAAATGTGAGGGGTGTACTCACTTTTGTGAAATACTGTATGTGTATTCATACTTTTATGTTGGAATAAAGGATATTAAGTTTACTACCCTATGGTCTGCATCTGTTATATTTTAGCGTGTTGCCATCCATTAACAGCGCTGATGGAGTAGCCAGGATTCTGAGAGCCTTTTGGAAATATACAATTAAAGAGCTGCTGACCATTTTTTATTTAAACGGTCCATGTCATGCTTGGGTACTTAAAAGTGCTACTGACCATTTATGTTTGAATGGTCCACATTACCTGGTAAGAGGCTCATGATATCTGTATGCATGGTGAGGTGGAGCAGGTACATGTGGTAAAATTCCAATACTACAATGAGGCTTAGCCACATTAAGGAGAGTCAAATTTTCTTGGTTTGATACATTAAACATTAGAATAATCCCATAACCATCATGGAAAATGTGTAGGGGAGCTTAACCTCAAATCACATCCAGTGATCCTCTACATCCTCTACATTTAGGCTCCATTCACACCTAGGCGTTTTTACGCCTGAAGCGCGACACGACAATATGTCGGATGGTCGAATTTACATTGTTCTCTATGGAGACTGTTCACATCTCCTAACGCAGAACGTCGTACGTTGATAGAATTCCGAACGTCGATTTTCAAACAAGTCCCGGACCCTTTTTCAACACGCGTATCGTGCAGTTTCTGCGTTCGGCATAGCCGACAATGACTGTGAAAAAACCTGTGGTTAAATACGATGCGTTTTGTCGCCGCAAATCGCGGGACAAAACGCCTATTTTTTGTCGCCGCAAATCGCCTACGCATAGGTGTGAATGCAGCTTTATTGTAGCAATGACTGCTTCTTCAGGGAAACGTCCAATATATCTAAATAAAACAAACAATAACATAATGTACAAAAATATATACAAGCTGTAATGGAATGACCCGTGACGCCCAGAGACTTTTGAGGGATGGGGGATACTCCTGTGCCAGCGTCCCTAAGGACTCTTGGGTCTAGGGTCACCCTGTGCCCCTTTTGGGCAAAGGGTGGCTGATAAATCATAATTCATGTATTGCAGAAGATGGGACAGATTACAGGTGATTTCATTCTGACCCCCAACCGGTCAATAAGAGTGTCTACTTCAATGCTTAACCTTGGCTGTTAAGATGCTAACTAAGTACGTCTGCTCCTAAGACATTCCATTGTGTGAAGATGCTATTGATGATAGATATGTGTTGTGAGTTAGCAGTCTAAAGGTCAGATCAGATGTCTCCTTTTAGGGGTAGGGAATTAGCATGCCAATTATGTTTAGTAAAGGAATGTGACTTGCCAAGCTGTAGTAATTACCTCCTCTAATTGCGGAGACGGGACGTCTGGGGGATGACTAATGATTAGCTGAACTGGATGTCATAATTTAAAAGAATGTGATTGAAGCCCCCCACGGTGTGAAGTTGGGGGTGGAGAGTTTGATTGTTCCTGTGATTACTGTAACATGCCTTGTACTGTATATAAGAGAGCCAACCATTAAAGAGTTTGTTCATTCATTTTGAAACCAGTAACCAGAGCTGTGTGTATCTCAGTGATTCTGGGGGAATGGATCGAGTCCTGTCGGCTGGTTTGTCGGGGTGTCGTATAAGCTGTCTTGGGTTGATGGAAGATCGTAAACGGTGGTGACCGTTACAGTGATGACACAGCAGTGGGATGATTCCATCGACTTACTGGAAAGCCGGGGCCGGCCGGCCAGCAACCATAAGAAAAGGGACATTATTGCAGAACTTGTCGAAATGGATAGAGCTGAAAGGCCCAGCGTAACAGACAGGACACCCGAGGAAGAAAGTTTTGATTGGGCTGTTAAACGTGGATTGGCACAATATGGTCCTAATCCTCCATCGGAGATCGTAGACCTGGTTATAGCGGCTGTGGATGCCATTTGGCTACATCAAAGAGGTTCTGCGGCAGCTGAAGTCACAGCAGCACCAACTGAAGAGAGAGGAGAGGTGCAGATACCAGTCTCCATGGAAGAGGAATTCAAAAGGAGGTTACAAGAGATGCGGATACAGCACAGAGGACCAGTATCAGAGGAGGCTTTGCTGGGATGGTCGAATGTGATTTGTTGCAAACTCTGGAAGATAGCACTAGCTCTGGAGCAGCAACACCAAGGGAAGGTCCTGCCCTTCATCCATGTAAGGTACTGGCCGCAGTATGACGCACGAATGCCGTTGTTTGGGGGAACAACCGAAGCAGGAGTGGACAGCAGAGTTAAGCAGGCTGATCCGGGCAGAGATGTGGTTGGACGAGAGCTACAGAGCCCTTCGGTGGTATGTAGCCCAAGAGTGCCCGTGGTTAGCGGATGACAGCCCCACAGAAGGCTATGACTATGATGGCCTGGGATTGTTGTATTGGAGGATGTCCAGTGATCCAGACTTCAGGGATGATCGGGAGTGGCACATGGAGGAAATAATGGAGCACAGAGAGGAAAAATTGAATATCTCGGAAGGGCACTGGTTACAGGAAGATTTGGAATTTCTGGCCATTCAGGAATGGGAGCTGGAGATCGCCTACAGACAGCTGCTAGACTCTGCTCAGCAGCAGGGTGGGGATCCCGTTGCCTGGGACTATGAGGAAATTTTAGATGACAACTGTGAAATCCTGACTGATGAATCGGCAGTGGAAAATCTGAAGACTGCCATCCCTAAAGCCGAAGCGGATGATGTGGAGTTCCAGGGAGCCGGAGCAGTTGGCCCCTCTCTCCAGCAACAAGCTGAGGTTGTAAAGTTTTACTCCCAGCTGAATCACTAGCAGCGGGGCAGGAGGCTGCTGACCGCTGCACACCGCTCCAGCTTGAGCTGACATCGGGGAAGGGACTGTGGTCTCCCCTCACAGCAACCCAGCAGAAGAGCTGGCAACAGAGCAGAGTGCCACGGGCCTCTGCTCCCAACTTACAGAAGACCGGGTTCCTGTGGTAGTGGATGGGACTGTAGTCTCCACTTGCAGCAACCCAGCGGAAGAGCTGGCAACAGAGCAGAGTGCCACAAGCCTCTGCTCTCAACTAGCAGGAGAGGGAGTTCCTGGGATAGTGGATGGGACTGTGGTATCCACTCACAGCCACCCAGCGGAAGAGCTGGCAACAGAGCAGAGTGCCACAAGCCTCTGCTCTCAACTAACGGAAGGGGCAGTTCCTGGGGTAGTGGATGGGACTTCAGTCTTCACTAAGACCACCCCAGAAAATGGTGCGGCACTGAGACAGAAGGATGTTGGCTTTGCTTTGCAAGCACCGGGGGATTTTCACCTAGCACCAGTGGATGGGACTTCAGTCTCCACTGGTATACCCCAGGAATGGGGGGCAGTGGGCCCAGATCCCCAACAGCATTAAAAACTGAGCCCAGTCACCCTGTCTTCTCTCCAGCGGCTGAAAGGACTCCAGGGAAAAGGGCCAGTCCAGGCCTCTCCCCAGCAGCAGGCATGTTCTCTGAGAGAGGCAGAGGTTGGTGGGGTGAGTAATGCTCTGTTTGAAACAATTTATTTGGGGTACGGTATGGATACCAGCATTGGAGGACTAGAACTACTGACTAATTTTGGAGTCAACCCGTTTGGGGTTCCCTCCTGTGTCAGTCTCCCATCGAAAGGGGAGAGATGTAACGGAATGACCCGTGACGCCCAGAGACTTTTGAGGGATGGGGGATACTCCTGTGCCAGCGTCCCTAAGGACTCTTGGGTCTAGGGTCACCCTGTGCCCCTTTTGGGCATAGGGTGGCTGATAAATCATAATTCATGTATTGCAGAAGATGGGACAGATTACAGTTAATTTCATTCTGACCCCAATCGGTCAATAAGAGTGTTTACTTCAATGCTTAACCTTGGCTGTTGAGATGCTAACTAAGTATGTCTGCTCCTAAGAGCTTTCATTGTGTGAAGATGCTATTAATGATAGATATGTGTTGTGAGTTAGCAGTCTAAAGGTCAGATGTCTCCTTTCAGGGGTAGGGAATTAGCATGTCAATTATGTTTAGTAAAGGAATGTGACTTGTCAAGCTGTAGTAATTACCTCCTCTAATTGCGGAGACGAGATGCTGGGGGATGACTAATGACTAGCTCAACTGGATGTCATTAACTAAAAGAATGTGATTGAAGCCCCCACATGGTGTGACGTTGGGGATGGAGAGTTTGATTGTTCCTGTGATTACTGAAACATGCCTTGTACTGTATATAAGAGAGCTAACCATTAAAGAGTTTGTTCATTCATTTTGAAACCAGTAACCAGAGCTGTGTGTGTCTCTGTTATTCTGGAGGAATGGATCGGGTCTTGTCGGGGTGTTGTATAAGCTGTCTTGGGTTGATGGAAGATCATAAACGGTGGTGATCGTTACACAAGCAAATGCTCAATATTCCAGAGTGATACCTAGTAGTCAAAGGCCTTGTGCCTAACTTACAGATTCTACCTGATTGGATGTTCATGCTACATTGATATTTGACCACTTATGCCACGTACACACGATCACTTTTTGTGATGTAAAAAAACGTTGTTTTATCTCACGAAACAAAACAACGCTTTTCAAGCTTCATTTTAAAAAAACGACATTGCCTACACACCATCGTTTTCTGAAAATTTACACCACGTTCGACGGCACTCTGTTCCATTGAAGCTCTCGTCTCATAACTTGCTTCTGAGCATGCGCGGGTTTAAAAACTTAGTTTTAAACGTCGTTTTGCCCACACATGATCATTTTTTATGACACAAACGACATTCTGAAAAATGACATGAATTTTTTTTTTTGTCGTTTTTCAGAAGACATAAAACAACGTTTTGCCCACACATGATCATTTTAAACAACGTTTTTTAAAACGTTGTTTTATTTCATCACAAAAAACGACCGTGTGTACGCGGCATAAGTCCTGAAGTGTAATGTATCCAACAGTGCTCTAGGCATATAAATGACTTAACTTATATTTGTCTATCAATGGTCTCAGATATGTCCTTTAATCCTGCAGAAAAGCTTTTTCACTGGGGATCAGGCCCGGACTGGCCATAGGGCAAATCGGGCAAATGCAAATAAGGCCCGCGGGCCGGTCACGGTGGGCCGCATGTCATGTCTCCCAAGGGGTTGCAGGTCGAGAGGGGACGCCCAGTTTTGCTAATAGCAGAGATTCCCCACCCTGCCCCCAACACAGCGCCAGATAGAGAGCTCCAGATAAAGAGAGATGAGCTGTGCGTATCACAGCCAGCTCTGACATTTCTCCCCCTTCCCTTGCTGCCAGCAGGACCAATTAGAGGAGAGGAGCTGCTCTACTCCTCCCCCTCCTCTCGTCCTCTCCTCCTGTCTGTGTTCTTTCTTTCTATCTTTATCTATCTTCCTTCCTTTCTATCTATCTTCCTTCCCTTCTTTCTTTCTATCTTTATCTATCTTCCTTCCTTCCCTTCTTTCTTTCTATCGTTATCTATCTTCCTTCCTTCCCTTCTTTCTTTCTGTCTGTCTCTCTATCTATCTATATATCTATCTAACTTTCTTTCTTTCTTTCTCTATATTCCTTCCTTCCCTTCTTTCTTGCTATCTTTATCTATCTTCCTTCCTTCCCTTTCTTTTTATCTTTATCTATCTTCCTTCCTTTCTATCTATCTATCTATCTATCTATCTATCTATCTATCTATCTATCTATCTATTTATCTATCTATCTATCTATCTATCTATCTATCTATCTATCTATCTATATCTGTCTTCCTTCCCTTCTTTCTATCTATCTTTATCTTTTTTTCTTTCTTTATCTATCTTCCTTTCTATCTATCTATCTAATCTATCTATCTATCTATCTATCTATCTATCTATCTATCTATCTATCTATTCCTCCCTTCCCTTCTTTCTTTCTTTCTTTCTTTCTTTCTTTCTTTCTTTCTTTCTTTCTTTCTTTCTTTCTTTCTTTCTGTCTATCAATATCTCTGTCTGTCTGTCTATCTATCTATATCTCTGTCTGTCTATCTATATCTCTGTCTGTCTGTCTATCTATCTATATCTATCTTCTCTCTCTCTGTCTGTCTATCTATCTTTCTATCTATCTGTCTGTCTGTCTATCTATCTATCTATCTATCTATCTATCTATCTATCTATCTATCTATCTATCTATCTATCTATCTATCTCTATCTTTCTTTCTCTCTGTCTGTCTATCTATCTATATCTATCTTTCTTTCTCTCTGTCTGTCTATCTATCTATCTTTATCTCACCCCACATCCCATCATTAACCCCTGTAGCGCCCCCCCGGGCTGCTCAGGCTTAAATGCCTGGGCCTATTTTTTGTCCCAGTCCGGGCCTGCTGGGGATAAGTCATGTACTTCCTCGCCCTCAGTAAGACATTCTCACTCTCTACTCCCCAGGTACCTCATGTAGTGAACAGGAACTATACACACACAGCAAAGATAGGCGACTCATTCGAAAGGAAATGTTTTCTATAGCTGAGGAAAGCCCTCCCAATATGAATACTACCTATCCATTGGTAAAGATAGTGTAGAGGCTCTATATGTGTCTACATATGCAAGCGCATATAGGCATACAACCCCTAAATCTGCTTTCCAGTCTTAATACAGTAGAGATATTTATGTTTCAATGTTTTTATTGGAAAAGGCATAAACAGAAAAAAGCGTATCTAGTCATTGCACAGTCACAACGGTATTTGGGATTTAAATACCAAGGGATTCGATACCCCAGTAGAGATATTTAATGCTGCTTGTATGTTTTTTTGCAACCCTCTTGTGTTATTGTGTAAAAATTTTTATAATTTAGTAGAGGATCCCCCCAATCCCTACTCGTGTAACCTGTATACCTGAATAGGGAGGAAATAAACAATCATACTTTCCTATATCCTTGTGACTTTTTCCTCATATTTACCATTTTTTGTCCTGCCTCTGTGCTGCCTTGTTTATAATACTGTGCATGCACAACATAAAGCATGTGACGTCATGCCATTTCTTTTGCACTTGTGTTGTATGACACTACTTACATTGTTGGGGACAAAAAAAAATGCCTGCAAGAAGCTTCCTTTTAACCCCAGCAAATGAATGTCCTTTCATAAGGCGCATGAACGAAATGAAGTACACATGTGCATTCTGATAATATTGCAAGAATTCAAGAATTCTTTACAGGCAATGGTTATGTTGTCTTCCCACCACTGCCTTTGTTGAAACCAGGACGTTCAAGAGAAAAAGGGTAAACATAGCAGAAAAAAAAAACATTTATAAAAAGTGCAGAAATGCATGCTAACATGAAATTTATGGAAAAAGAGGAAAGGCCTGCTTTGTGGTACTGTGTAACAAATGTAATTTAGTATTTTAAAAAGGGAGCCTCACCTACAGATATCTGTGAATATACAATAAAACTATATTATAATAATAATAATAATAATATCATCTTTATATCCTAACTGTATTATAGGGGGCACAACAATGTCTGATTCTGGCCTTGATGCTATTCCCATGTATGACATGACCTCTGGAGAAAATCATACAAAGCAACTGGAAATAAAAGATAATCTACCAATGGAAACAACTAATGTTGTTGGTGAAATCCTGTCCACTAAACAGCTGATTGTTCGGAGGGGACTAGCATTGCTTCTATCCATTAGTGTACTTTTGATTGGTATCACTATTAAACTAATTACTACCAAAAGGTAATGCAGGAGCCAATGAACCTTGATGAACGCACTCAAATGAGTATGCTGTGTATCCAGGACAATTTTCTTATTAAAGCCAGTTCCAGAAACTTTAACAAATCCCTAACCAAAAATAATTCAGTACATTTTTAATGTATCTTTTTTTTTTTCAGGGGGTAGCACACAGATGTAGGCTCTGTGTGCTACGCCCCTAAAAAAAAAAAAGATGAATGCATTCAAACGAGTATGCTTTGTATCCAGGACAATTTTCTCATTAACCACTTACTGGGCACATATACCCCCCTCCTGCCCAGGTGAAATTTCAGCTTCCGCCACTGCATTGCTTTAACTGACAATTGCGCGATCTTGCGAGGTGGCTCCAAAACACAATCAACGTCCTTTTTTCCCCACAAGTAGAGCTTTTTTTTGGTGGTATTTGATCGCCTGTGCGGTTTTTATTTTTTGCGCTATAAACAAAAAAGAGCGACAATTTTGAAAAAAAATACAATATTTTTTACTTGTTGCTATAATAAATATCCCAATTAAAAAAAAAAACACATTTTTTTTCCCTCAGTTTAGGGCGATACGTATTCTTCTACATATTTTTGGTAAAAAAATAAAAATCGCAATAAGCGACTGGTTTGTGCAAAAGTTATAGCGCTTACAAAATAGGGGACAGAATTATTATTTTTTATTATTTTTTTTTTACTAGAAATGGTGGCGATCTGCGATTCTTATTGGGACTGCGACGTTATGGCGGACACATCGGACACTTTTGACACATTTTTGGCACCATTCACATTTATACTGCGATCAGTGCTATAAATATGCACTAATTACTATATAAATGTGACTGGCATTGAAGGGGTTAACACTAGGGGGTGAGGAAGGGGTTAAATGTATTCCCTACATAGTGTTCTAACTGTGGGGAAGGGGGGGGTGACTGGGGGAGGTGACCGATATGTGTCCCTATGTACAAGGGACACAGATCCGTCTCCTCTCCAGAGACAGGACGCTGTCTCTATGTAAAACCGCAATGACAGAGGATCTCATATGTTTACATATGAGATCATCTCTCATTCGCCGCACAGATCGCATCGCAAACGGCCACTCTGATTGGCCGTTCGTCGCGATCTGTGATTGGCTGTGTCCAAGGGACACGGCCAACACAGAGCTTCCCCGTTGCGCGCTCTCGAGCGCGCGCTGGGAACGCCCAAAGGGGCGGCCTTCAAAAGACGGCGGCTTGGATATTCAGTCCCGCGCGCTGTAGCCGTCATTCGGCTATAGCGCGGGCTGCAAGTGGTTAAAGCGATGTTCCTACTAAAATAAAAATATTTAAAGTCAGCAGGTACAAATACTGCAGCTGCTGACTTTTAATAATCAGACACTCACCTGTCCCAGGGTCCAGCGATGCAGGGGGAACGGAGCCCCACTCATCTCCCCCTCCTCTGCGCCGGCATCACTACTGTGGGTGCCTGGCTGTGGCTTCACAGCAGGGCATGCACTGCGCATGCACGAGCCGTGATGTGCACCGTGATTGGCCGAGGAATCATCTGGGTGGGAAACCTTAACAAATCCCTAACCAAAAATACTTTTTTTTTTTTTTTTAGGGGGTAGCACACAGAGCCTAAACTTTGCCTACACCACAGAGCTGACTTTGAATGTATGATGTATGAAATTAATGCAATCTCTCTTGCAAAAGTAAGTGCCACAGAGAGAGGAGACACCATCCATAAGAGATATGCTCTATGCATCTATGGCTAATACATGAAGAGGGGAACTGTTTGGTTGTCCACAGATCTTGGCGCTTTACTGAAGGCTCTGGATAGCTTGCATCCCGATCTCCTGACAAAATATATATTGCCCACGTCTCTAGCCACTGGAACCTGAAATCTGGAAACAGATCTGGAAAGTTGCTACTTTAAGACACCAATGACCTTGGGGCTGGCATTCACCTGCACCCCCGTCTAGACAGTTGTCTCATATGCTCTCTACATGGAACCGCTTTAATTGAGTTAAACAATTTATGACCCTACTTATCCCTATTCTATACCCCTGACAAATGTGTCGAAAGTGGAAACGCGTCGGTTACCAGGGATTAGCACTTACTGGAGAGTATTAGTGTCATTGTATACATATTGCTGTATTTTGCTTTTTTTCTTGTGTTTGTTATATGTAGACACTTGACTTTTTTTTAATATTGATCATTCTATTTGATCCGTAAATCTTTCTATCTAACAATAAATTATTTTTTGATATACGTCAGTGTTTGTGGCTTTCAAAGTCCCACCAAAAGGGGGACATTTATTGTGTTACAATTCAGTGATAGATCATGATTACAGCAAGGTGATTGTATGTTAATGTCTACACAATTAGATCTACCTTGAATGATATTTGTTAAAGACGGTCCAATCAGAGTTCTCTGTATTGCTTTCATTGTGTCCAATAAACCTAATATGGTATAAAGTTTTCCTGTCTCACTCTTCACTGTTGCAACATCCCTCATACATGGCAGCATTTTCCCTGATTGTTTATTCATTCTTTTATTGAAATATGATAAAATACATTTCACAAAACAATAATTTCAAAAGTATTACACAACACATAATAATAAAAAGCAAAATACATATTTCATAGTAAATACAATAAATAATAATACTAATAGAAACCGTGATTATAAATATCCAGCACATACTGTCCCCACATTGATTGGGGAGAAACATTAACAATAAAATTATAGTCTCATGCATAAATTTAAGGCGGTCATACATGGATCCAAATTTGGCCTGTTCAGCAGGAACTGGCTGAATTTTGATCCATGTATGGGAACCCTGGTTGTACAGAAGTTGATCTACCAATCGACTTCTGCACAACCAGCCTGTCTTATTTTCTTTACCTCTCCCTAAAAGAGCCACACACAACTTGTATATCCATTCCCGTATCACCTTCCAAAATGCACAATAAAATTTCAGACATACTCCTCAGATATGCCTCACCCTTCACCCTTTCACCCTTCTCCATATCCTCTCATAGAAAACACCTTTTCTCCTCCCCAAACACCCTTCAATCTGCTCCAAAACATCATATGCCACACGCGTATGCCTTACTTTCTCAAAATATTTTTTTTTATAAAATTCCAATACACCAGAGATACCAACCGTCAGTGATTTTTACAGCTGTCAGTAAATGTCAGAAATTTTGTATCAGTAAAAATCAGTATCTTTTTTCAGGCAGGTCAGTGTTGGCTCGGCAAGCGTAACCCTAGGTTCACATCTCTGCATGTGGCTGCGGGTATTACAGAATTTCCCACACAACCTGCAGTGAAACCGCACTGCTCTGTGGAAATGCGTGGGGCTGCCATTGATTTTGAATAGCACCCCCACGAATGTGAAATCGCAGTGCGTGGGCAGCTGCGGAAATCGCGGGGAAATAGCATGGTCAAAAAGACCAGACGATTTCCTTGTGGCTGCGTTTTTGAAAAGGTGCATGCACATTTTTTGCAAAAACGCAGGCACAGCAGCCTATTGATTTAAATAGGCCAGGGGCAGCCTGTCCATTTGGGGCACCCAGATGCAGCCCCCTCTCCCCTCTCTACCCCCTATATGGTAATGGATAGATTCATGCATAGCCATAGGATGGACTCGGGATGCTGAGGATGCGTCAAAAGCCCACCCAGCTGTGTTGCAACAGCGAATGAATAAACACCAGCTGCCACTTAAATAGGCTGCTGTGCCCACGCAAACACAGCCTGAACAGAACGCAGAGATGTGAACCTAGGGTAAGAAAGAACCCCTTGACAGCTTGATGCAGCACCTGTAGCCACTTATTAAGGCAGAGTTTGGAGCCAGTTTGGATTATTTTTAAATAACATTTGGCTAGAGACGGCAGCAAAAGGAGCAGGTGGCTGCATTTGCCGATCCTGCTCTTCTAGTTTCGGTTGTGGAGTGACCTTTAATGTGCTCCACCTGCGCCTCTCTGCAGACTTAGGTAGTTGGAACCCCATGCTTGTCTGGCAGGCAACAGCTCCTGTGTCCACAGTCCCACCTACCCCGCAGCTAAACGACACTCCCCTCCTGATAATACTATAACAGCACGTTTTTTTACATGTGTATATTTATTTATTTATTTTTGTATTCATATTTTTTATTTATTTATTTTTATTTCTCCTGATATTTAATGCCCCTTAAAAACCCTCCGACTGTTAATGCAGGAGGTGAACCTGATGCCTACTGAATGTGTTTTTTTTTTCCCAGCCAAATGGGAATTTTGCATTGAAATACTGTTTTACCTCCACAACACTAGTGAGCTTAAAGCGGAGTTCCACCCAAAAATGGAACTTCCGCTTATCCCACTCCTCACCCCCTTACATGCCACATTTGGCATGTAATTTTTTTGGGGGGGGAGTGGGGGCAGGAGGAGTGGGACTTCCTGTCCCATTTCCTTCCGCCGAGTGGCTGGTTAGGCGATTAAGCCGCCTAATGTATTCATTAAAGAGGCGCCATGCGCAGTGCCTCTTGCGCACACAGTAAGTGCTACCGAAGGCTGTCACCCCGGTGCACAGTTACGATGTCGCTTGGAAGGTAAGTGATTGTTTATTAAAAGCATTATCTGTGACAGATCTCAGATACCCCAGGTGGGCACATCCGCCAGACTTGTGTCTCCTGTCCTCCAAACGCACCCGCAGCCTGCAGATTCGCCAGGTGTTGAGCGTTAAACATGCAGAGCACAAAACTGTTTATTAAATCCAAGACATACAGTTTTACACACAGTTAGGGACACTCCCCTTAGCCTTGTCAAAGAGAGGAAGGGGACAAGGAACAACCAATGGGAACTGAACATTTGTACATTGAAACAGTCTACAGATAAACATAATGAGATTATGGTAAGCAGGCAGCCTCTCAATACACATCCCCTGCAGAGAGACGTCTCCAGTCCAGACCATTGTCTGTGTCATGAACCAACACAATTAGGCACAGCAACAAGGGGGGGAGAAGGGCTGTAGCAATACATTACATTATCTCAATGCCAGCTTGTCTTCGGGTCTCCTGTATTTTCTGGGCCATAATCTGTGGGCACAGTCCCTTCCAAAACACAGTGACAGTGTGTTCTGTCACATTATCTTTTAGGCCACTCCCACTATTAGATTCAATCTGGTCATATCCATTCTAAATACTTGTGTATAATTCTTGCAAGCTACCATATATATACAGTATATATATACCGATTAATTAATCTAGACAGCTGCTAGCATTGATTATGTCCCATATGACCGTGCAAATGAAAATAAAACACAAAGGAGAGTGCAGCACTGTCTTGAATGTGATGACCACACACATTAATGTTTCCATATGTGCTTTCACCAAATCATTATAAATCATATAATTAAAATCAAAGATATTAGTAGCTAGTTTAATATTTAAGGTGGCCTGGTGGAAAAAATAGGATTTTTTGTATTCACGGTAAAATACTTTTCTCTGTTGTCCATGGATGCACACAGCCTTCTCAAGTCTTGACAAGTGGGTTATGTCCCTGTTCACAGGAGAGGACTAGGCAGAAACATGTTAGATATTTAAATACATGTTACTTTAACAGAGTTGAACGGACCCGCCCAGGAGGGGGTCCCTCCCAACATAACCCTCCTCCCTGCAGCATACAGCCTCGGTTCATAACAAGCAGTACAAACCTAAAAGGAGGGGTGGGTGCTGTGTCCATCCATGGACAACAGAGAAAAGGATTTTACGGTGAGTACAAAAAAATCCTATTTTCACTTATCGTCCATGGACGGACACAGCCTTCTCAAAGTCTTGACAAGTGGGACGTCCCCAAGCAGTGTCAAAAAACGAGGGGTGGGAACAGTATCAGTAAAAAAACTTCACCCCAAACAAGCAGAGCTCCTCAATGGAGGAGGTGCAACTTTAAACAGCCGCCTGCAAAACCTTGTGTCCGAAGGAAGCATCAGGCCGCGTACACACAAACGAGGAACTCGATGGGGAAACACATCGTTTTCCTCGTCGAGTTCCTTGTTAGGCTTGTCGAGGAACTTGACAAGCTTGCTTTGCGTATACACGTTAAAGACCAAACCTCCTCGTTCTCAAATGCCGTGACTTCAACACATACAATAACATGGGAAGTTTGATTCCATTGGCACAACCCTTGGGGCTACTTTTGCTGATCTCATGTTACTGAAGAGTTTAGTAAGAGACATTTTCACTTTTCAGTCTGTTACAGCGTGACAAATGTGCTATTTCAATTACAAACGCTACATTTACAGAAGGTGCGCGGGTTTCTTAGCATAAACACACTCGAGTTTCTCGTCGGAAACCAGCCCGACAAGAAACTCGACGAGCCAAATTCGACTCCTGTCGAGAAAATAGAGAACCTGCTCTCTTTTTGGCTCGACGAGTTTCTCGACGGTTTTCTCGGCGAAAAGTGTACACACGACCGGTTTTCTCGGCAGTATACGTCTCCCATCAAGTTTCTTGATGGATTCTGCTGAGAAAACCGGTCGTGTGTACGGGTCCTCAATAGATTCACTCACATCAACCTTGTAAAATTTGGAAAAGGTGTGAACGGACGACCATGTCACTGCCTTACACACATGTGATACAGACACTTGATGTCGGAAAGCCCAGCAAGCACCAATTGCCCTGGTTGAATGTGCCGTGAACGGAAAGGGGGCGCCTGCCCCTTAAGAGCAAAGGCCTGTATGATGGTCTGCCTGATGCACCAAGAGATGATGGCTGACGAGACCACCAGACCCTTTTGTGGATCAGACATCGACACAAAAAGTGAGTCAGACCTCCGAAACTGAGCTGTAGCAGACAGGTACACCCGTAGAGCACGTACCACGTCTAAAGTATGTAGCGCAACCTCCTTAGGATGAGCCGGCCAAGGACACAAGGATGGAAGTACAATGTCCTCGTTAAGGTGAAATGTCGAAACCACCTTCAGAAAAAAGGAAGGTTGCGGGCGCAACACTGCCTTATCCTTATGGAGGACCAAGTATGGCAACTTGCAAGACAAGGCCACCAACTCGGAAACATGTCTGACAGACGTAATGGCCACCAAAAAGGCCACCTTCTGAGATAGTGTCAAGAGAGGAATCTCTCTGATGTTTTCAAAGGGAGGTTTCTGAAGAATCGAGAGCACTAGATTCAAATCCCAAGGGGGAAGAGGTGGTTTAAGAGGCGGAAGTATATGACGAACCCCCTGCACAAAGGTACCCACCAGAGAATTAGCCGCCAAAGGCCCCTGGAAAAACACAGCCAGGGCTGAAATCTGTCCCTTAAAGGGTCACTAAAGGAAAACAAATGTTGGGCTGAAATGACTGTTTACAGGGTATAGAGACATAATAGTTAACTGATTCCTTTTAAAAATGATTAAAAATAGATAAAAATCAATCATATAATCAACCTACAGTTCTAGTTTCTTTGTTGCTGTTGTTTCCTGTCTCTCTGATGTACAGAGCCAGAGAGCCAATAGAAGGCAGTGATGGTTTGTCTAAAACCCCTCAGCCCAATCTAGTTTCAGGTTACACACAGTAATCACACCTAATTGATTAGTGACCACAGTGAGAAAGCTCCCAGTACTGTGGTTATAAGGAAACAGACAACCAGGAAGTGTCCAGAACAGAGCAGGATTACAGCAACATCAAAGCAAAAAAGGAACAATGAGGACATTAGTAAGGTAAAGGAAGCTATTTAGCTAAAAAAAAAAAATTCTTTAGTGACCCTTTAATGGTGCTCAAGGCAAGTTTCTGCTCCAGTCCACGCTGTAAAAGCAGCAGGATCCTGGAAACCGAAAACTGTGGACGCCACCCCATCTCTTCGCACAAAGAGATGTAGGCCTTCCAGGTGCGATGGTAGATCCTCCTGGAAGAAGACATGCGTGCCCTCAGCATGGTTGAGATGACTGAGTCGGAAAGACCTCGGTCCCTCAATACCTGGCTTTCAACAGCCATGCCGTTAAAGCCATCGACTGTAAAGCAGGATGCAGTATGGGACCTTGAGAAAGAAGGTCCTCCTGCATTGGCAGCTGCCAGGGTGCATCGGCCACCAGGCACACCAGATCTGGAGCGATTAGAATCATCGAGATCCCATCGGCCTCCACTCTGCGGAGCAGCCAAGGAAACAACTTCAATGGGGAAAAAATTAGCCGATACTGACCCCACAGGGCCACCAACGCATCTGACGCATCTGCCCAGGGATCTCTGGACCTGGCCACGAACCTTGACACCTTGCAGTTGAGATGAGAGGCCAGGAGGTCTGTGTCTGGTGTGCCATACCTCCTGCAAACACCTCCGTATGCAATGACCATTCCCCCTGGTCCAGCATCTGGTGACTAAGGTAGTCTGCCTGCCAATTTTCTACGCCCGGAATGTAGACGGCCGACAGAGCTGGCACGCTTCTTTCCACCCACCTTAGGATGTGAGCGACCTCTGATGCTGCAGCCGAACTCCGTGTTTCTCCCTGATGGTTGACATAAGCCACCGCCTTGGCGTTGTCCGACTCAATCCTTATTGGGCGACCTTGCAACCTCATCGACCATGAGGAGAGGCAAAGCATGAATGCCCGAAGTTCCAGGACATTGATCGGCAGACGGTATTCTTCTAGAGTCCAGTGACCCTGGGCCAACTGGACCCCCAGAGCCAGAAGCTGCTCTCAGAAGAAGATCATCTAAGTAGCCCAGGATAGCAATGCCTCGATGTCTCAGCAAAGGTAGGATCAGCGCGAGCACCTTGGTGAAAACTTGTGGTGCTGACGCTAGTCCAAAAGGAAGGGCCACAAACTGATAGTAGTCCTCCTCTATCGCAAAGCACAGAAACCTCTGGTGACTTACGCAAATTGGGACATGCAAGTAAGCGTCCTTGATGTCCAAGGATGCCAGAAAGTCCCCCTTAGGGAGCGCAGCTATCACAGAGCAAATGGATTCCATGTGGAACTTCCTCACTCTCACGAATGCATTTAGGGCTTTAAAGGCCAAAATTGGAAGGACCCCGTCCTTCTTCGGGACCACAAACAGATTCAAAAAAAATCCCTGAAACCTCTCGTCCTACGAAACGGGCAAAATTACCCCGCAACTTAGCAAGTCCTGCACTGCCCCTAGCAGGGCAGACCGACGAGCCGGAAGGAGAGGGAGACTTATGGAAAAAAAATCTGTTCGGTGGATAGGAAAGAAACTCTATCTTGTAGCCAGAAGAGACCACCTCGCAGACCCACTGGTCAAAGAGCAGGAAGGTCCACCGAGCTGTGAACCTGCAAAGCCGTCCCCCCACCCATGAGTGGGACGGGGGCTAGGCTTCATGTATTGGCGGGTTTGGGTGCTGGCTTGTTCGGCTTACGAAACCAGGGACTTTTCTGTCCCCCAGCTGAGCCTTTGTCGGCCTGGGAGGGTTTACCTGTGGGCCCTGACTGGCGAAAATACCGCTTCTGAGTGGGGAGCGAAGTACCCGGCTTACGGCGTGGCTCCTTTCCCTTGGTGGACTGAGGGAGGAGAGTGCTCTTACCCCCAGTGACATCATTGATAATGTCATGTAGCGAGGTAGCAAAAAGCCTCCCACCCTTGAAGGGTAAATCAGCCAGAGCTTTTTTGAATGCTTGGTCAACAGACCAGCATCTCAGCCAAATCAGGCGGTGCAAAACGTGTAGCATCACAGACATATACAAGTCCCTGTACCAACTGGTCAGCCAGTCTAATAAATTTGGGAGGGAGTTGGTGCTACTCCACAGTCTGGTGCAAAACCTTTGCCCATTCAGTGAGTGTCTGAGACACCAGGGATGTGGCCACAATAGGCTGCAATACAGACCCCAACATGGAAAACATGGAGCGGGTCAATGCCTCGGACCTCCTATCAGTATGGTCCTTGAATGCAGGGGTCCCTTCTATAGCTAGAGTAGTCACCTTATTTAATACGTTTTGGGTGGGGAGAGTTACTAAGTGGAGATATACCTATGTTTTTTTCCAACAAACCGAGCAGTATTTGGGAAAGGTAGGGGTTTAGGGTGGGGAGAATCACTAAGTGGAGATGGACTTAGGGTTAAAGTTCATAGGTCAAAGGTCAAAGGTCAGTTAGGGTCAGGGTTAGGGTTAGGTTTTGGCTTAGGGTTAGGGTTAGGGTTTCCCATTGAAGAATATGGCTACGACTCAGGAATTAGAACAGGGACCTCCCCAAAGGTCAAAAGTCAGAAAGCAGGTTCCCAGAGGTCAAAGGTCACAAGACGTGGCTGACCCACACCCACCAAAGTGTACCGCCTACCCCAACTAAGTCGGGGAATGAACAAGTTGGGGAATGAACAAGTCGGGGGAAGCGTCTATAATTGTAACCGGGGGGGTCCACTACCAGAGGAGAAGACCATTTTTTCAAGAAGCTGTCCTCAAAGGGGTACCAATCCGCCAGGCGTTGTGGAACTACAAAAAGCTTCTCCGGCTTCTCCCATTCCTTATCAATAAACTTGTCAAAGAAGGGCACATAAGGAAAAACCTTCACAGAATGGTCTGATTTGTGGGACCGGAAAAAGACTGAGTCCTCAGAGGGAGCCTCAGATGCACTATCCAGCTTTAAGGGAGTCCCTCACAGCACTGATAAGCACACTGACAAGTGCCCTGTCATGTACTGACCCAAGGGAGGATTCTTCCTCACAAGAAAGGTCCTGGTCCACATCTTCCGATAACACATAGCCTGGGACCTGGGCAGCAGCCAGGTTCTGGTCTGAGTCAGAGCATTCCACAGGGGATGGCGGGTGGATCCCCCCTTATGCCCCCACACCGCTTCCACCCTGGTAACAAATGTTTCCAGGACTGCCGAAAAAGTGTCTATAGGTACCGCAGGTGCAGGAGCACCAGCTGCCACCTCTGGCATGTTTGGGGAAGAAGAACCAGATACTGACTCTATCCAGACAGCTCTCAGGGACCTATTCAGACCTGAATAAAAAAATAATATAGTCGTGCTAAAGGTATATATCTGAATGTATGAACCAAATAGTTATAGTGAAAAAAATAATACTAGTGATAAAAAAAGTTCACCCTTCAATAGTGTACAATAAACCAAAAGCAAGTGCACAAAAACAGTGATGTATAGTGTCTCAAAACATCTACTGACATAGCAAATGTGTCCATGTGTTGTCAAACGTCCATATTGTAAGTAACTATAGATAACCACAAATAAGGAAAATGCAATCCGCAGTGTCCCAAGAAAAATTGTGATAATCCAATCCAACTGGGAAGATGGGATAGGGATGAAGAGTGCAGGGAATTAGACAGCTGTCCACCACCACCACCATGGATTCTTCCTCGTGCACACACACAGGTAAGAGGGGGGACCCTTACCGGATATGTTGGACCTCAGGTAATAAGGTCAAGAGATATTTCCAGGTATACCTCTGCAGGGTTTAGGATCGCTGGACACCTCCTGAAATCCTCCTCTCCGTTCCTAGAGTGATCAATGGGGGTATATAGGTAGCTCTCCCTCCAGGTTTAGGCAAATCCGTGAGTGATCTTGGAAGTAGGCAGTTTCCCATCTGAAGCCCTCTCGTGTTAATTTCCTGCATTTCTTTGCAGCTATCTACCCATCATGCACCAGCAAATCTCGCACCTGAATAAAAGCCCACCCTCCTGCTGCGCTGACTGGGGGGGTTACCCAGGGGACTCACCAACCACAGGAGGAGACTGTTCAGCGCTGCTGACTGCCCTAAGTACACAGCATGTGTGAGAGGAAAAAGCTGTGAGGTAAAGCTGTAAGGTAAACCGTGAGGAGACCTGTGCTGCACGCCATGGTAGTCAGCACTAGAGGCCAAAACAACATCCCAAAATGGCCGCCAGACGCCTCAGAGAGAGCAGGACACGGCCACAGTAAAATGGCCGACCGCAATAGCAAGCCGCACCATAGCGCAGCCACAACAAAATGGCCACCAATGGGATTTCCTAATGTAAACAAAAAGAATACAAACAAATTGCGCCGACGCAGCCAAAATGGATGAAAAGGACTAATTGGGCCTTACAGTGACAAAAAACAGCCCCACAGAAAAAATGCAGGCTAAGACACCCCACAGTTCCCTGTTGAGAAGCCCCCCCCCCACAGGTAGACCACGGCAGCAGCAATAAAAATGCAGTAGAGGGAAACATGACAGAAAGCAGGGAAGAGAGGATAGGAGGACCCCCGAACCACAGGAATGCTCAGCCGTACCGACCCGCCGAGGCGGGAAGGACTGTACCTACCCGTCTATGGGAGGACCCACTGACTCATTCCTGACAGGCATACAACCGCGTTGGAGTAGATGTCGGCCTGGTCCACTGTGAGTGAGACAACACCACAGCCCAGTCATATGTGGACCCTGAAGCAAAAGCTCACCGGCCACCCCAGGAGTTATGGGGTATGTCGTGGCAGACCCAGCCTCTTAGCAATGGTGGGCTAATGCTCGCTGGCTGGACTGAGGAGACTACAATGTTCTATATATCCAGCCTGTTTCTCAGCCGACAGTTGATAGAAGATTCTTCAAAGAATAAAAGACAATAAAAAGAAAAATTTCCTCAGGGCGCTGGTCCCAAAGGGAGCCATACGTCCTTCTCCTTTGCTAGGCAGAACAAAACTGAGGCTGCATGCTGCAGGGAGGAGGGTTATGTCCGGAGGGACCACCCCCTGGGCGGGGCTGTTCAACTCTAATACAGCTTAACGCCCGCCGCACGACTATGTACGTCCACAGAATGGCACGTACAGGCAGATGGGCGTACATGTATGCCCCTGCCTTCTAGCGGGTCGGGGCTCCGATCGGGACCCCCTACGCTGCGGGCGGCGGGCGGCTTACCTTCGGGAGCGATCCGGGATGAGGGGGCGGCTGATGGTTTCTGTCCGCCCCCTCATGATCACTCCCAGCCAATCCCCTGGGCCTCCGTCGTGTCACTTCCTCTGCCTGTGTAATGTAAACACTGGCAGAGGAAGTGATGTGAGCTCTCCTCTCGGCGGTATTTTCAATCCGCCGAGAGGAGAGAAGACTCACAGTAAGTTGCACCAACACTACACTGACACCACACACATAGGCACATTTAACCCCTTTCCAATCACCCCCCCCCAGCCCCCTGTCACACTGTCACTGATTGCAGTGATCATATATTTACTGATCACTGCATTTAGTGTCAGTGTGACAGTTAGGCCTCGTACACACGAGGGGATATGTCCGCTGAAAACGGTCCGATGGACAATTTCAGCAGACATCTCCGCTCGTGTGTATGGGCTAGCGGACAGATTTCTCCACCCGACAGATTTCAAAGCATGCTTTGAAATCTATCCGGTGGGAATCTGTCCGCCCGACATGTCTGCTGGTTAGTACACTTACCAGCAGACATGTCGTCCCCCACCGCCGCCGCGCCGCCGCCGAATGGATTCGGCGCATGTGCGGAAGTGTTTAACTTCCTGGTGCGGTGACGGTGACGTGGCGGCGTCAACGTCACCGCCGCGTCACCGCCACGTCACCGCGCTGTCCGGCGGCGGGGAATTTGATCCGATGGTGTGTACACGCCATCGGATCAAACTCCCGATCGGACATATCCAATGGAAATGGTCCGCGGACCGTTTTCATCGGATATGTCCGATCGTGTGTACGAGGCCTAAGTGTAACAGGCAGTTAGTGTTCGGTCCAGGGTAGCCCCGTACCCCCCTAATAAAGTTTTAACCCCTTGATAACCGCCCTAGTTAACCCTTTCAACACCTATTGCCAGCGTCACTAAGCGTGTCGCTGTTGCTACTAGGTAGCTAATTTTTTTTTATTGTGATTTTTTTTTACTAAAGACATGTGACTGAATACATTTTGGCCTAAATGTTTGACTGAAATTGAGTTTATTCGATTTTTCTTATAACAAAAATTAAAAAATATAGATTTTTTTTCAAAAATTTCGCTCTATTTTTGTTTATAGCGCAAAGAATAAAAATCGCAAAGACAATCAAATACCATCAAAAGAAAGCTCTATTTGTGGGAAGAAAAGGACACAAATTTTGTTTGGGAGCCATGTCGCACGACCGCGCAATTGTCTGTTAAAGCGACGCAGTGCCGAATTGTAAAAACGCCTCTTGGCATTTAGCAGCATATTGGTCCGGGGCTTAAGTGGTTAAAGTAACCAAAATGTATTTCAATATCTAACATGTTTCTGCCTAGTCTTCTCCTGAGAAAAGGAACATAACCCACTTGTCAAGACTTGAGAAAACTGTGTCCGTCCATGGACGATAAGAGAAAAAGTGATTATGTGCAACAATATAGTATACACTGTGACAGGAAGTCAGGTAAATCTGTGGGTGCTGTCACAGACGGGAGATACATTTCTGCCTTGTTTAGACAATACACCAATTACTATCAGGTTTTGGCTGCAGAAAGGTTTAGGGCGTTGGAAACTTCAGCTGTTCAGAATGAGGTAATTAAGGCCTCTATAAGTTATCCAAAGGATGACTACTGATTGCTGCATCCTGAGGCTTTTTGAGTTAAGGAGAGCAGTCAGAAAGACTTCTGAAGAGGTGAGGTGGTTGTGGATTTTTCTGTGTGATAAAAATCAAAAAGACTATTGTTTCTCTGCTGTATGGCCAGCAGGGTCTGCCCAGCAGTAGGCTGTGCCAGACTCCATAGATAGGTTCCTGTGTGGTGAATGTAGACGCCCCAAGTGGCCAGGGTTTATTTTATGTTTTGTTTATGCTGTTTGGAGGCTTGCACTTGTTTCCAGCAATATGGAAGAATAAACCAAACTCTTTGTTTTCAACCGTCTTCGGCTGCCTCTCTGTATAGTTCAGTGTGTAGTGAACCCATCCAGGGGGTCACACACCCCCGCTACCGAGCTAACACCTTACACATGGTGGAGTGCCGCGGCAGTTAAAGTAAACCCAAAATGGAGGAGATACTGAAACAGCTGGCTATTGCAAATGCAAATCAACAGCAGGCAAATGCAAATCAACAAACAGTGGGTTGATATGGCGCACTCTGGATATAGCTGTCTAAAAAGACCAAAAATATATAAAAAGAAAGTGGATGAGCAGGGAAGGGGTTAAAATCAATATGAGTCCATATATGGTATATAGTCCATGTAAGGAGGTATACAGGAAAGTTGCTGAGTTAGTAGATGGCTGCCAGTCCAAAAAAGCTAGAAGAGGCTCTGAGAACAAACAAGAAGAAAGAGAACGTCGCCCTCTAAGTGCAGCATATTTAAAACATCTTTAATAAAAAGGGATTAAAAACACTCACATTTAAATTAAAGATGATCAGACATGTCAAGGGTTAAGTGTGTTTCATCCGCATTAGTCCTGGTGGAGTGTATACATCACGGGCTGATGGTGGAGATCTGGGTCCTGTATCAGTCCTGTCTGCACTGAATGTGTACAGCACTGGCCTGGCGGCTGGGACGGGGATCATGGAGGCTCTGTGATGTGATGTTGTCGTCACTTCCGGGATTCAGGCTGGCGGGCAGTGCTTCGCGATCAGGACATGTGTGTCCCTTCTTTAGGCTTTTAAAGCCTCGCCGGGCTTCTGGAATTCTATAAGGCTTCAACTTGACCTTATCCGCTGGTGTGGTGATAATGTCATGTTCAACTCCGGAGACCCAACCTGGCAGGACTGAAAACGTCTCCCTATTACGGAGCACAAATTCTTTAACCTCCTGTTGCTGAGTTTTGGACAGAGTCTCCGCTATCCCAACTTCAGGGACAGCCAGGTTAAATGGAGCAGAAAATCGGGTAGTCTTAGCGACCAAGAACTCGCTATCCTTCCATGGTTTCATCAAGTTCAAGTGATAGAGCTGCTCAGGTTTTCGTCTTCCCAGTTGGCTAATTTTATATTTCACCACCCCCATTTTCTCCAACACTTCATAGGGACCCTGCCATTAGGCTAGGAATTTACTTTCGACCGTGGGGACCAGCACCAACACCCTATCACCAGGTGCAAAGGAACGGACCTGGGCCCCACGATTGTAAATCCTTTGTTGAGCCAATTGGGCTTGGGCTAAATCCCCTGAGACATAACTGGCCAAAGCCATCCTGGCTTTGGCCAATTATGGCTCTCTGTTTTTTTCCACACTGTGATTTGCCAAAGCATGCGGGTCATAGTGCATGCTTGGCCAATCATCAGCCAGCAATGCACTGCACAGCCGCAGTGAATTATGGGCCGTGACGTGCCACTCGAATTTGGCTCGAACGGCCCATGACGGTCGAAATTCGACGAACAATTGAAAAGATGATGTTCGAATCGAACATGGGTTTGAGTCGAACTCGTAGCTCATCCCTAGTCCTAACCCTCTCTCTCACAGTTCTGTTTAAGTGACAATAAATCTCTTTGCACAGTGTGCACCTAAGGCCTCTTTCACACGTTTTTCGGTCCACTCCGTGTGTGTCCGTCGGCTCAGCGGGGGGTCCCGCTCAGCTGTCGGCAGACAGGGCGGTCCCCGCACACTGTGCAGGGACCGCCCCGTCTCTCCTCCGCTCTCCCCTATGGGGAGTCGGATGGAAACGGACCGTCTGTCCGTTTGCATCCGATCCGATCCACCGGACGGAAGAAAAATAGGGTTTTCTTCCGTCCGCAAAACGGATCCAGACGGACGCGGATCATAGGCGGACGTTAGCGGATGCATCATCCGCTAACGGATCCGCTCCCATAGGGACACATTACAAGTCCGTAAACGGACTTGTAATTAGCGGACCGTTCGTCCGCTCATGTGAAAGGGGCCTAAAGCTTACCTGAATACAATTGCTGGTGTTCTCATACAAATATAGGCAGGGGCCTGCAGTATTTTGTTTTAGTGTCCTTTGCACAGTGTGCACCTAAAGATTACCTGAATACAATTGCTGGTGTTCTCATACAAATACAGACAGGGATCTCCAGTATTTTGTTTTAGTGTCATTTGCACAGTGTACACCTAAAGCTTACCTGAATACAATTGCTGGTGTTCTCATACACATACAGTACAGGCAGGGACCACCAGTATTTTGTTTTAGTGTCCTCTGCACAGTGTGCACCTAAAGCTTACCTGAATACAGTTGCTGGTGTTCTCATACTAATAGCACAGGCAGGGACCTGCAGTATTTTGATTTAGTGTCCTTTGCACAGTGTGCACCTAAAGCTACCTGACTACAATTGCTGGTGTTCTCATACTAATACCACAGGCAGGGATCTGCCAGTATTGTCGGTTAGTGTACTATGTCTTTGCACAGTGTGCACGTAAAGCTAACTGAAGACAATTGCTGGTGTTCTTTTACTAATAATCATATAGGCAGGCAGTTGATTCTGCTAGCTTCAGTATAATCAGTATATATATACATCCCAGCTTTGTGCAGCTACATCTCACTGCAGGCCATTAGTATGTCTGGAAGGAGAACAAGGAGAGGCAGACAGTCACAAGCTGATAAAAGAGGGCAAGTAGGCTCTGTGTCTAGAGGCAACAGTGCTGGTCGTGTTGAGCCGCAACATGCCGAAGACTTGGTAGAGTGGATGACCAAGCCGTCCTCATCCTCCTCATCCTCTCTCACCCTGGCTCAGGGTACTTTGTCTGGCAATGCTGCTGCCAACACGGCCTCTTCCCTCTGCTTAATGGCATCAGTCACTCCTTCCCTAGCCCCACCATGTCCTCCTGAGGAGCCCCCTGAACTGTTTGACCACAGTGTTGGGTAAATGCTGCAGGAGGATGCACAACGTTTTGAAGGCTCCGATGATGGTACCCAGTTAGATGAAGGCAGTAACGTGAGCCCAGAGAGAGGAGGTGCTCAAGAAGGACAGCAATCTGGCAGTCATGTTCCCCCAGCTGCAGCATACTGCCAGATTTTCTGCCAGATTTTCTCCAGTGATGAGGAGGGAGGAAATGATAAGGTCACTGACTCCACATGGGTGCCTGGAGAGAGGAGGAGGCACATATCTAACAAGGCAGGTTGCCCTCCAGGGGCCAGCTTAAGGGCAGCACACTGACTGCATCACACCGCAGAGCTCAGCATGTGCAAGGCACTGCTGTCTCTCCGAGGTTTTTCCAAAAGTGCTTTGGTGTGGGCCTTTTTTGAGACAAGTGCATCAGATCGCACCGCTGCTATTTTCAACATATGTTGCAAGCGTATCTCGCGTGGCCAAAACATCATCCGCTTGGGCACCACATGCTTGACCAGACATCTGTCGACCTGCCATGCAGTTCGTTGGCAAGCGTACCAAAGAACAATGCGGACCTCTCCTTCCTCCTCATGAGCTGGGATGTCCAACCCAACTATACCTTCAGTCCTTTCTGAAGCCTGCACTGAGAGGAATGAAGGTGTAGAATTAGGTGTGTCACAGCCAAGTACTTGCGGGTAATCTGCTATCGGTACACCAACGTCAGATTGTACCAGGAAAATTTCCCTGCCCCAGCTGCTGCAGCGCCGAAAGAAGTTGGCTCCCAGCCATCCACATGCCCAGCGGTTGAATTCTAGCTTGGCTAAATTGCTAGCACTTCAACTGCTGCCTTTTTAGTTGATAGACTCTGCCCCCTTCTGTGAGTTTGTGGAATGTGCAGTACCTCAGTGGTAGGTTCCCAAACGCCTTTTTCTCACGGAAGGCGATTCCGGCTCTCTACCGGCATGTGGAATGCAATGTCCATGCCTCGCTGGACAGGGCAGTCAGCCGTAAGGTACATATTACCGCTGACTCATGGTCCAGTAGGCATGGACAGGGACGTTACCTATCTTTTACGGCACATTGGGTGACTCTGTTGGCAGTTGGGAAGGATGCAGGACAAGGTACAGTAGTGTTGGAGGTTGTTACGCCACCACGCCTCCAAAATGCTACTACTGGTGATTGTGACACACCTCTTTCCACCACCCCCTCCTCTTCTTCCTCCATGTCCTCTTCCTCATCATATAATGCCAGTGCTTGGCTGGCTGACCTCCTAAAGGAATACAACCTGCCCAAGAACCGCCTAATCTGTGACATGCTCACCAGGTGGAACTCTACGTTGACCATGCTGCAGCGGCTGCACACGCAGAAGAGAGCCATCATTAAGTATCTGTGCCAATATGGCAGCAGGACAGGGTCAGGGGAGCTTGGTTTTTCCCCACGCCAGTGGATCATGATCAGGGATGCATGCACTGTCCTGTCACCATTTGACGAGGCCACAAGGATGGTGAGCAGTGATAGTGCATGCATCAGTGACACTGTCCCTCTTATCCACCTGTTGGCACACACTGCATGGAATAATGGACAGGGCACTTGAAGCAGAACAGAGGGAGGAAGAGGAGGACTTCCTTACCTCTCAAGGCCCCCTTTATAAAGACAGTGTTCCTGCTTGCCCGCCTATCACACAGGAAGAGGACGAGGAGGTGGAGGAGGAGGATTGTGTCAGCATGGAGGTGGAGCCTAGCATTCAGCATCAGCAGCAGTCTTCAAGGGATCAATTACAGTCCCAAGAAACCCATAAACTTGTGCTGGGAGGAGGTGGCTGCAGATCATGTCGTCCTGAGTGACCCAGAGGACTCCGGACCGTATGCCTCAGCAAACCTATGCTGCATGGAAGAATGTGGATACCCTGCGCTGCCAAAAATAAGTACTAGCTACTAACATGGCTGATTTGAAAACAAGCAAAGGAACCAATAGAGAAATAAATGTGTAGCGCTTAGGCAATAATAATCGTGATGAAAATCATTGAAAATATTGAATGAATATATCATGCAACAATGAACATAAAAATAAAAAATGTGCATGTGCATCAAGGATATACTGTATCTGGTGTATAAGTGACAAAGTCCTTAAAGATCATCAAATATGTAAGTAGTCCAATGGATCAAATGATTACAGCATGGACCAATAAACTCAATAATGTCAATGCAAACACAAATAACTTGTGAAACAACTGACGAGTAAATAGAAGTCAATCAAGTGAATAAGTGAAATATAACAAATAAGTGACTTCTTCAGTGTGTAGTATTCCCATCACCAGACAAATTGCAGGCTTACCAGAACTTGTGGACTTAAAACGGTGGTTCACCCTAAATATAATCTTTCCCATGTGATCCAGCATACTGGCGTCAGCGCCAGTATGCTGTTTTTTTGTTTTTAAATGCCCCACTTACTGTGTAATCCTTAATTTTGATTATTTCCCCTGTGGTGGATGGCGCCTGTATAGCCCGTCACAGCTTCCGAAAATACCCGATTTAGGACTCGGGTATTTCCGGCGCTATGCGGCGCCTGCGCACAGACCTAGGAGCTGACTGCGCAGATGCCGTATTTCTCCGAATCCTATTTCGGCTTTTTTCCAAGGGCGTGACGCGCCATAGCCATAGGACTCGGAGAAATACGGCGCCTGCGTAGCGCCGGAAATACCCGAGTCCTAAATCGGGTATTTTCGGAGGCCGTGACGGGCTATACAGGGGAAGTAAATCAAAATGAAGGATTACACAGTAAGTGGGGCATTTATAAAATAAAAACAGCATACTGGCGCTGACGCCAGTATGCTGGATCACATGGGAAAGAGTATATTTAGGGTGAACCACCTCTTTAAGGGGACATATGTCACCAAAAGTCGGAAAGGCTTGTAATGACTAATGTCATAAACGATCGATGGATGGATCACAGGTTAGCCGATCATCATAGCCTCTATTAGGTGGATGGATGGAAGGGAGCAAGACCTGAACTGGAAATGAGGTCCCCAGGCTGATATTCTCAGAAGGAGATGCTGCCTCTCTGGATGCTGCATGGCCTCCCTGATCCTGCAAAGCCTGCGGAAGGATCCTTGTATTCGTGGTATCAAGGAGAGGGATCATTACTGGCTGGCAACCCTTCTTGATCCATGTTACAAGGGTAAGGTTTCGCAGAGGGAGCAGAGGATGAAACATCTTCGGGAGGCCTTGCAGAAAGGTCTGTGCAACGCGTTCCCAGAGACTGGGTGGTTACAAAATCCTGGTCCCGAACAACGAGTTGCTGAGGCTTCCGTCAGTCAAAGAAGGAGCGATGGAGAAGGTGGCTGTCTGACCGATGCGTTCAGACAATTTTTTAGTCAGCAGCCCCAAGGTATGATCGGTTCCAGCAACCATCGCCAGCGTGTGTTTTACATGGTGTGGGAATAAATAGGGGCAAGATCAAATTTGGACACCTTTCCCACCGAAAATCCTCTGGGCTACTGAGTCTTGAGTAGGGATGAGCCAAATACCCCCGCGTTCGGTTCACACCAGAACCGTCGAACGGACCGAACGTTCGTGCGAACATTTAGAACCCCATTGAAGTCTATGGGACTCGAACGTTCGAATTCAAAAGTGCTAATTTTAAAGCCTAATATGCAAGTCATTGTCGTAAAACGTCTTTGAGAAACCGGGTTCTCAAAGACGTTTTCACAGGCAAACTATAGACACCCAGCAGGTACAATATTTAAAGGAATTTTTATTTTTATTTTTTATTTTATTTAAGCATCATTAAAATCACTGCTCCAGGAGCAGTGATTTTAATGATGCTTGAATTAAAAAAATTAACAATTCCTTTAAATATTGTACCTGCTGGGTGCCTATCTATACCTGTGATAACGTCTTTAAATAGCACAATCACCTGCCTGCCAGTAAATTAGGAAGAACTGATATATCTAAGCTATACAGTGTATAAATATATGTACAACTCCTGGGATGTTTATATATCCTCTACACACTGTAAATTTAACTAAACTGACTAGCCTGTCTGCGCTATCTATCTAGTAATAAAGACACTGTTCTCTCTCTCTTTCTCTCTCTCTCTCTCTCTATAGGACTGATCTCTTTAACAACCCCGCAACACACTACACGAGGCTCCTGAGCCATAATTGGCCAAAGCCACCCGTTTTGTTTGAATTTCGATGAACGTACGAGCAGACGATGTTCGAGTCGAACATACGTTCGAAACGAACGCGGAGCTCATCTCTAGTCTTGCGGATGGATCACTGGCCAGAGCTTGCATAGTATGCAAATTAGCTACTGCCCTGTCCTGTATCCAACGCACATTCAGTGCTGCTGGAGGCTTTGTAACCGACCACAGGGTGCGCCTGTCGATCGACTTACCTTCAAAAAAATGAATCAGTCTTGGATTACCATCAGCTACCAAGCACCTGATGCTGATGTAACCGATTTTTTTTTATGTCATATCCGTTCAAGACTGCCTATGCTGATGCTGCGTGACTATCCTGTCATGCTGAGTGACTATCCTCTTCCTCCTCAATGAGCATGCTGATAGCTTGTAAGAACATATTTGCTTCTGGGCACTGCCACCAGTGGCTAAGGCCCAATTTTTCTGCCCCTGTTAAAAAGGGGTGTGCAATTACAATTTTTGCTGCAATACTTTGCAGCAGGGCTCATTCCTGCGCTCCAACTAGAGTATCTGTGAGGGGTTGCAGTGTTGTGGCACCAGCACCAGTGCCTAAGGCCCAATTTTTATGCCCCTGTTTAATAGGGGCATGTGTTTTAAATTTGTGATACAATACTTTGCAGAAGGGCTCATTCCTGTGTTCCAACTAGAGTATCTGTGAGGGATTGCAGTGTTGTGGCACCAGCACCAGTGCCTAAGGCCCAATTTTCTGGCCCCTGTTTAACAGGGGCGTGTAATTACAATTTTTGATGCAATACTTTGCAGCAGGGCTCATTCCTGTGCTCGATTATCACCCAGTGTGACAATTATGTATTAATCCTTTTTTATTAAATTTGTATTTTATTTTTATGTAATAAACAATTACATTTTAACCGTATTACGCCTAGAAAGTCCATTTTCTGGGGCGTGGCTTAGCGATGGCCGGGTGAAGACGTTTTTCTTGTGAGCTCCTGGCTTCCCCCCGGCTTACCCGGGCATACAGCGAACTATTTGGCTCACTGACTAAGGCATGCTAAACAGCAAAAGACCCAGAACCGGTCCACCACTCCGCAGGAACCGACCGATCACCCTAAGGAGCGGCATCAGGAGATTTCTATGTGACATCCAGAGCCAGCCTGCCGACGCCATTACGAGGCCTCCACGTGTGTCTCCTCCTTTGCTCCACTCAGATCCTGCGCTGTCCTCCCCTCCCCTGCCCGAGATGGATGCTGACCTATCTCAGGGGACCCCATCGGCTCTCCGACCATCCACCCAGAACTCGTCGCAGCTCCCAGGCACTTTACCTGATGACCTACGCTCCATCCTCCAAGCTCTCCCCACGAAGGCCGACATCGAGGATCTTGTCCGCCGCGTAGAGGAGGCCCACAGCCGCGATATACAGGAGGTAAGGGAGGAGCTGCAGCTGGTATCTGATCGAGTGGAGACCGGGGAGGCCTCGATCTCCGCGCTGGAGCGGAGGGTGGCGGTACTAGAGAACACCCAGGCAGCGCAGGCGACCACGGCCATAGACCTGCAGCTACAGCTAGAGGATTTGGAGGACCGTAGCCGCCGCAACAACCTGAGGTTGCGGGGCCTGCCGGAGGCTACGGGATCAGAGGACTTGGCGGTCTCGGTGGTGGCCATCTTTCAGGGTTTACTGGGGGATTCGCCCCCTACCCTGGAGCTGGATCGTGTGCACAGGACTCTTGGCCCCAGGCCTGCGGACCCAGACCGCCCTCGGGATGTACTCTGCCGGCTACACCGTTACGCACACAAAGAGTTAATTCTGCGAAAGGCGTGGGAGCAGAGAGATGTTAACTTTGACGGGGCCATTATAAAGATCCTCCCGGATTTGTCCAGGGCTACATTGCAACGCAGGGCCATGTTAAGGCCGATCCTCGATCTAGCCAGGAGGGCGGGCTGTACGTATCGCTGGGGCTACCCCCTAGCGGTCACTTTCCGCAGGATGACGGCGTCCTTTACGGTCCGCACCCCGGCGGACTTACCTGCCCTCTTCACTTTCTTGGGAGCGGATCCGGTGGAGGTTCCGAACTGGCTGGTCATTTTGCCCCGCCAGCCGAATTGCCCAAACACCGGATCGTATCGGGGCAGCCCTGCCCCGCGCCAGCAAAGACCCAACAGGAGAGTGCAAGCACCATCTTCAGCTGAGGGGTCACGTGAGTCCAAAGTTACCAGGCGCTGCCCGGTCATGTTATTTTGCACTGCACAGGAATTCTTTTTCTTGACTTTTGTTTTTGTTGTTCTTGCTCTGAACCCCCCCCCCCCCTCGCCCTTTGCCCCCTCTGGGGGTCACTGAGACTGCCTCAATTTTTTACAACTGTGACTGCTGACGTTCTTCCCTGTGGGATCTACCCTGCCCTCCCCCCTGTTTCTGATGGGACCACGGTCGAGGCTCCTGGAGCACTTTGAGATTAGTCACGGGGCTGCCCATTACACAGGACTATGCTCTTATTATTGCAGCTCCCTACTCCAGTTGTCTTCCGGCGCACAACACTAGGAGTATGGCCTCCTGAGATCTGATAAACGAACTGCCTACTTGTGCGGATGGTAACTGTGCCCAGGAGCTCTATCTTGGCGATCTTGAACTCTTATGACTAATAGTTTATTTAGGGGGGAGTAGCATTCTTGTTAACACCATTGAGTCAGTCATTTAGGGAAGGATTCACATTAGCTTTCAAGGGGGAATCCCTGGACCTGTGCAATCCTCGTTAATTCACTTGTCTATAGTGCTAGGAATCCTGCAATCTATAGCTCCCTGGGGCCCCTGCCCCCTAGTGGTAATTATCCATGTGTTTTTGATCTGATGCCCCCCATCCCCCCGGGCTTGGCCCGGGGGGATCGGCTCTGTGGCTATTCCGCTCTAACCCCTACTCCTGGGTACCTGCTTATATGAGCCTGAATGGGGTGTGGGCCTGTGGGGAGTCGGAGGGATGCTGGGATGCCCCTGGGTGTTGGGTCCTTGATGATGCAAGGTATGCCCACGCGCCCCCGGAGGGGGAGGGAGTGATGTTAGCACCGACCCTGAGACATCTCTGGCACACAACCTTAGACTGGGGGGTTGACTCAGTTCAGAGGCTCAATGGTGGAGTAAGTGGTTTTATTACTGTGCAGTGTTATTGTCTAAATGTTCCTGGTGGCACTTATCTGGTGTCAACTGTTATATGCATGCATGCTAGAATCTCAACTTTTGAATCTTATGTTATAATGTTATGTCACCTTGCCGGGGCGGCCGGGTGGTGGCCGGTGAGACTCTCACTGGCTGTCCCTTTCCAATCCCCCACTTAGGCCGACGCTCGAATACCAGCTTTTGATCTGGTGAGTGTCCAGGCACGTTTGTGCCACTTTTTTAGTTGATCACACCTACTCGCTTTGGTAGGTCTTTTGATTATACTAGCCCCTTGTTGTGGGGGGCGCCTGAGGCTTCGGACGCCCCCTCTCCCCCCCCTGTTTTTCCTTTTTTCTATGCTTTGTGTCTTTCCTTCTTTCCTGTTTCTCCTCTCTCTCTCTCTCCCCTTCTCTCTGCCCTTCCTTCTGCCCCTCTTCCCCTCAGAACCCCCGCCCCCCCCCCTCTCCCTTCCTCTCTCTCTTCCTGCCCCACCTGTGGACAAGGCGATGGACTCCATGCGAGTTGTGTCCTTGAATGCCAGGGGTCTGAACACCCCCGAAAAGAGGCGCATGCTCTTGAGTGATCTGAAGAAGTCTCGAGCGGATGTCGCCTTCATCCAGGAGACTCATTTTAAACATGACAAACTTCCATTCTTCAGGAGTAGGCTTTTCCCTAGGACCTACCACTCCACCAATCCCACAGCCAAATCCAAGGGGGTTACTATTTTGATCTCTAATAAGGTACCGTGGAAATTTCAGGCAGAACTATTAGATCCCGAGGGTCGTTTCGTCTTTTTGAAAGGCCTGGTGGGCACCACATTAATTACCTTCGCGACAATATATTCCCCGAATGACCAACAAGCTAAATTCATCTCCCACACTCTAGACAAACTCTCAGACTTTGTGGAGGGCCAGCTGATCCTCGGAGGGGACTTTAACGTTCCTCTGATACCTACCTCTGATACCTCATCTGGGAACTCGGCGATACCCCCGGCGCAGAGGAAAAGAATAGCCAATTCATTACATAAGGCGCAACTAATAGATATTTGGCGCCTGCAACATCCTGGGGAACGTGATTACACGTTCTACTCCCCGCCCCACAAGGTATACTCTAGAATTGATTTTTTCTTGATCCCCCATAGCCAGCTCCACGCTGTATCCGACTCGTCGATCGGCCACATTACCTGGTCAGATCACGCACCCATCTCCCTGACGTATACCTTGGACGGAGGCGCCTCTACCAGGCCTAAATTCTGGCGCCTTAATGAGAGCCTCCTCCAAACTCCGGAGGTCCTGGCGGACGTTCTGGCAGAGCTCCCCCTGTACTTCCGAGAAAATGACACCCAGGACTGTGACCCGGGGTCCCTTTGGGAGGCCCACAAGGTAGTCATTAGAGGGGTCCTCATTAGACACGGAGCTCGCATTAAGAGGGAACGCAATGCCCAACTCTCCACATTAATGTCAAAACTCCAAACAGCCGAATCCCGACATAAACATAGGCCCACACCAGACTCAGAGACGGAGCTGGGGACCTTACGCAAACAAATCACGGACCTACTCCACTATAGGGCGAAGGCGGCGGTGCAGATATGTCGGAAAATAGGTTATGAGTCGGGAAACAAATGTGGTAAGGTGCTAGCAAGGGCAGTTAGGGACCAAAAATCGGCGGCCTATATTCCCCACATTTACGGCCCAGGGGGAGAGAGGGTTACATTGCCACAACACATATCGCGGGAATTCAGGGACTTCTACCACTCACTCTATAATCTATCAAATAGTGACCCAACGCAAGATGAAATTGACGAATACATATCGACCTCGCAAATGCCCTCCCTCCCCGGAGACACCCTAGATGACTTGGAGGCGCCGATCACGTTAGAGGAACTCCAACTTGCCCTTGGTTCCATTAAGCCAAATAAGGTTTCGGGCCCAGACGGTTTTACCGTCCAGTACTACAGAACCCTACTCCCAATTCTAGGCCCACGAATGGTCTCTTTCTTTAATGCAATAGGGACAGGATCACAGCTCCCTAGAGATGCTCTTAGAGCTCATATCACACTGATCCATAAGGAGGGCAAGGACGCAGGGGCGTGCGGGAGTTACAGACCGATCTCCCTTTTGAACACAGACTTAAAACTGTTCACCAAAATCCTGGCCAACCGCTAAGCGCACCACCTTCAATCCCTGTTACACCTAGACCAAGTGGGATTTGTCCCTACAAGGGAGGCCAGGGATAACACCATCAAGGTCCTGAACCTGGTAAACCTTGCAAACGCAAACCGCACCCCATGTGTCTTTGTGAGTACCGATGCCGAAAAGGCATTCGACAGAGTCAACTGGAAATTTATGCTCTCTGTCCTCCGACACGTTGGGGTGGGGGGGCGATGCAATCCTGGCTAGGCGGTATTTACTCCAACCCGTCGGCCCAGGTGAAGGTGAACGGACTCCTGTCGGACCCGTTCCCAATAACAAATGGCACGAGACAGGGTTGCCCGCTCTCCCCCCTTCTCTTTGCCCTCTCCTTGGAGCCCTTTCTCTGTAGAATTAGGCTGAATCCCGACATACAAGGTCTCAAGACGGGGGACCTGCACTGTAAGGTCTCTGCTTATGCAGATGATCTCCTTTTCTCCTTGACGAACCCAACGGTCTCCCTGCCAAACCTACTGAAGGAATTTCATGTATATGGCACCGTCTCGAATCTTAAAATAAATGTCTCCAAATCGGAGGCTATGGGCGTGGCTATCCCCCCCCCAGCGCATTCTTACCATTCAGGCGAGTTTCCCCTTCCGATGGACAAATACAGCCCTTAAATATTTAGGAACATTGATTCCGGCGGACCTGACACGCGTCTTTGCTCTTAACTTCCCTCCGCTGCTGGAAACGACTCGCTCCCTGCTCGACAAATGGCATACAGGACTACACTCCTGGTTTGGCAGATGCAACCTCATAAAGATGTGTATCCTCCCCAAATTCCTGTATTTGCTCCAGGCCCTCCCCATCCAGGTACCTACTCTCTACCTTAAACAAGTTCAGGGGGTATTTACGCGGTTTATTTGGGCACAGAAGAAACCGAGATTGAGTAGAACCCAAATGTCCCTACCCAAACAGAACGGAGGCCTGGCCGTGCCCGACATCAAACGATACTACCAGGCCGCCCATTTGAGTAGAATAATAGACTGGAGACGCAACGATACAAACAAATTGTGGATTCAAATTGAACAATCTCAGACCATGATCCCTTTGAAAAGCGCACTGTGGTGCTTTGACGCTCTCCCCCCACGTTTGAAATCCCATCCATTGATAGGGACCACGTTAAGGTGTAGCTTCCAAGTGACCTTAAAGACACTTCTATCGTCCAGGACTTCCCCGCTTTTTCCGGTCCTTGGACACCCAGACTTCTCACCAGGCCTTAGCCCGACGGACTACCCGGGTCTGAGAGCGACGGGACGAGAGCAGGCATCTCAGTTTGTGATGATGGGCCGTTGGCCGTCAATAGCTGAATTGACAGACCCCGTGGGAGTCTTCAGCCTCCCCTTCTGGAATGCGGTGCGGTTGCACCACTTCCTCCACTCTATCCCCGACCCGCAGAAGTTCTCACGACCCCTGACGACCTTTGAGGAGTGCTGCTCGGATACTGGGCCCGCGACAAAGACTTTTTCACGAATGTACTCTCTTTTAAATTCCCCCCCTATGCAACCTGACTTGAGATGCTTAGCGAGATGGGAGACGGACCTGAATCTGACTTTTTCGGAGGCACAGAAACAACGTATAATCTCCTTAGCAATAAAATCCTCCTCTTGCACTAGAATTCAAGAAACTAACTTTAAACTGTTTACTAGATGGTACCTCACACCCACCAGATTACACGTGTGCTTCCCGTCGACCACGGACCGCTGTTGGCGGTGCGGGGTGGACACGGGTTCTTTACTACATATTTTCTGGTCCTGCCCCAAACTGACGAACTTCTGGTCGGAGGTCCGTCGTATCACACAAAAGTTTACGGAGTACGAGATCCCAGATGACACTTCCTTTTTCCTCCTACACCTGTCGACGTTGCCAATTAAATCCTACAAAAAATCATTGGTGTGTCACCTCTTGAATGCAGCCAAGGCGTGCATTCCCCTCTGCTGGAAGCAGCAGTGCCCACCGAGTGTTGGTTGCTGGCTGCGGAAGGTAGAGGAAACACGTAAGATGGAAGACCTGATCCTTAGTGCACAGCACAAACAGGAGACCTTTACGGAGGTCTGGAGCATCTGGAATATTTTTATTTTCTCAGATGAGGGAGTCTCCTTACTGTTGTCCTAACGCCCCCCTGACTAGGGGTGTCGTGGCCACTCACCGTCCTCGCCTTGCCTACATTTCCCCCTTCCTCCCCTCTTGCCCACCTTCCCCCCCCCCCCCTTCCTTCTTACGCTCTCCTCCTTCTACACCTGCTATTACTTTATTTCTCCTTAATATAGAAATTGAACACGGGGAGGTTCCCACTCGTTGACGTTACCCCCATTGGATTTGAATTGTTATGGGAGGGTCGTTTGATCTCTTTCCGTGTATGCCTCTATAAAATGTCATGTTCTGGGAAGGGTTGATTTGTTCTTTCCTTCTGTACTTGTTTATTTCACTTTATCTTACTTTTTGATGACATGTATTTATCTGTTATATGTTTGGAACTTCTCCACATGTGTTCTTTCAATAAAATTTATATTTGAAAAAAAAGAAAGTCCATTTTCTATTCTATACACACGTGTATATTTACACAGGTGTATATTTAATCCTTCTCTAGATTACCTGTGAGGGGTTACTTGTTGTGGAACAAGTGCCTAAGGCCCAATTTTTTTGCCCCTGTTCAACAGGGGCATGTAATTACAATTCTTGATCTAATATTTCACAGCAGGGCCCATTCCTGCACCCACCAAGAGTAACTGTGAGGGCTTACAGTGTTGTGGCAACACCACCACCACAAGCCCAATTTTTCTGCCCCTGTTCAACAGGTGCATGTAATTAAAATTCTTGATCTAATATTTCACAGCAGGGCCCGTTCCAGCGCCCACCAAGAGTAACTGTAAGGACTTATAGTGTTGTGGCACCAGCACCGCCACCACCACCAACAACGGCCCAATTTTTCGGCCCCTGTTTAACATGGGCATGTAATTACAATTCTTGATCTAATATTTCACAGGAGGGCCCATTCCTGCACCCACCGAGAGTAACTGTGAGGACTTATAGTGTTGTGGCACCAGCACCACCACCACCACCAAAGGCCCAATTTTTCTACCACTGTTCAACAATGGCATGTAATTACAATTCTTGATATAAAAGTTTACAGCAGGGCGTTCCAGCGCCCACCAAGACTAACTGTGAGGGCTTACAGTGTTGTGGCAACACCAACACCTAAGGCCCAAATTTCTGCAGAGTATATACGGCAGGCCCCTACTTTCAAACATCCAACTTACAAACGACTCCTACTTGCAAACGGAAGGAGAGAACAGGAAGTGAGAGGAAATCTACCCCTAGGAAGGGAAAGTCTCTCCTGTAAGAGTTAATATGGGAAAAGGGTGTCTTCTCTCTACTGATGCTTTATCACCAATCCTTGTTTCACTAAAAATCCCAAATTAAAAAAAAAAAACATTTGTCATTGAGACAAAAAGTGAAGTAAAATCTTCTGAACAGGTGCACAGACAGCAAAACAAATGTTAGAGGGGTGATAACCCTTCCCTATGTTTTCCAAAAAGGTTAAAAATAGATTTTGTGGCGGGAGCTACACTTTAAAAATGTACCAGTTGAAAATGTACAAACGGATTCTGCTTAACAACACACCTACAGTCCCTGTCTTGTTTGCACCGCCAGTATGCTGCTGTTCGGAGTATATAGGGTCTGGGAGCCCCACGCCGTTGCTTTTTTTTATTTGGGTGCGGGGTTCCCCTTAACCACTTAAGGACCGCTTACTGCACATATACGTCGGCAGAATGGCACGGCTGGGCACATCAACGTATATATACGTTGATTTTAGTACCCAGCCGTGGCTCACCGGCGCGCGCGCGCGGCGTGCTCCCGTGACCCGGTCCGAAGCTAAAGGACTGGGACCGCGGGACTCGCGTACCCGATCGCCGCTGCAGTGCGGCGATCCGTCCCTGGAGCTGAAGAACGGGAAGAGCCGTGTGTAAACACGGCTTCCCCGTGCTTCTCTGTGGCCACAGCATCGATAGCGTCATCCCTGTTATAGGGGGACGCGATCGATGACGTCACACCTACAGCCACACCCCCCTACAGTAGTAAAAACACACACAGGTAACACTCAAAGTCACAGCGCCCCCTGTGGTTAACTCCCAAACTGCAACTGTCATTTCCACAGTAAACAATGCAATTTAAATGCATTTTTTGCTGTGAAAATGACAATTGTCCCAAAAATGTGTCAAAATTGTCCGAAGTGTCCGCCATAATGTCGCAGTCACGAAAAAAATCGCTGATCGCCGCTATTAGTAGTAAAAAAAAAATTAATAAAAATGCAATAAAACTATCCCTTATTTTGTAAACGCTATACATTTTGCGAAAACCAACCGATAAACGCTTATTGCGATTTTTTTTATCAAAAATAGGTAGAAGAATACGTATCGGCCTAAACTGAGGATTTTTTTTAAATTGTCGCTTTATTTTTGTTTATAGCGCAAAAAATAAAAACCGCAGATCAAATACCACCAAAAGAAAGCTCTATTTGTGGGGAAAAAAGGACGCCAATTTTGTTTGGGAGCCACGTCGCACGACCGCGCAATTGTCAGTTAAAATGATGCAGTGCCGAATCGCAAAAAGGGGCAAGGTCCTTTACCTGCATTTTGGTCCGGGTCTTAAGTGGTTAATATCCATACAAGACCCAAATGGGCTGGTAATGGCCTGGGGGGGGGGGCCATGCCATTTTTCTCAATGATTTTCATCCATATTCCCGGGACCGGATATTACATTAAAGCCACATGCAGTTTCAAATGACTTTTTTTTCCTACTTTGTGCAGGGACAGTTCTAAACACGAGAAACACGTGCCACTTCACAGGCATACTATAGACACACATAAGGTACGATATTTAAGGAAATATTTCACTTTTTTTAAGCATCATTAAAATCACTGCTCCCAAGAAAACTGCAGTTTTTAAAACTTTTTTTGCATTAGTACATGTTCCCTGGTCCCCAAACCCTTTTTAGAACAATAACTTGCATATTACCCTTTAAAATTAGCACTTTTTGAATTTTGAACATTCGAGTCCCATAGACTTTAATGGGGTTCTAAAGTTCGCTTGAACTTTCGGTCTGTTCGAAGGTTCTGATGCGAACCGAACCGGGGGGGGGGGGGCTGTTCGGCTCATCCCTATTCCCCTGGTGTCACATATCTGTCCATTCCAAACTTTTTCATTACTGGAGTGTGTAGTGTGTAGTGTGTATGCTATTGGAGGCTTGGGGCGCCCCCTCCTACGGCACCTGCGTGGTCCCCCATCCCATTTTTTGATGGGTGTGTACTTCTTGCTGAACTACCCCCATCTGCACCATCTTTTGATTGTAAGGTGTAGGTGTTATCAAGGTCTTTCATAACTCTAATCTTTCTCTTCTGTGGGTTACCTTCTATATTTGATGTATTCTGGTCTCTACCCCTTCCTCTTCCCCTACGCTGTGGTAGACCCCCCCCCCATGAGAGTTTAGACTCTGACTGACTGCTTTCTTCATTGGTGTTATAATTCCCATCTATAGGCCTTGTTGGTGGTGTAGGCAAACCTGTCTCTGTCAAGTTTTTGACCTTTGCTGTTGATGACTTCCTTATTGATGTTATCAATGGAAATGCATAGGTTCTTTTCTTTTTGTATGTAGGTTGTTCTCTGCCTAAAGGGAGTTAGGGAGTCTAGAGTCTCCTGTATGTCTTTGTTGATCTGTAAAAGCTGCTGCTCGTAGAAGTTAACAAGGAAAACAATTATTTTCTTAGTGCACTGTTGTAGGTTATTCTCCCATTTGGTTTTAAAATCATCACTGATCTCTCTGATCTTAGGAAAAATATGAATACGCGGTTCTTTTTGATAGATGCTTTAATGGATATACTGTACTTTCCAAAAAAATATATGTTCCACTAAATCCTAAATTTTCTTTCATAAAGGTCCTTCAGTTTGTATAATAATCTATTTTGTTCCCTCTCATGTGAACTATCCTTGAAAACCCCCTCACTCTGTAACTTGAGTTTATTAAACATCTCCTATAAAAACTGCAGATCCATGACAAAAACAAAAAGGGAGAACAAAAAAAAAGGGGGGATGGGAACTCTCTAAATAGAATATGAATATGATATCTCTCAATCAAAAACCATGTATATATAAACCTCCAAAAAACGGGTGTAGGATGGCATGGGTGACCGAGGGTCCTATAAGAAAAGGAAGAATTCTCAAACCAATACTGAGAACTAAAAATAAGGATCCCTGGGGCGTGGCTTGGAGAGCGAGCCGGATGGACGCGTGAGTGTGGAGCTCAGAGGAATCGGGAACACTAGCGGCTATTAGCAGCCCTTCTAAGGCACCCTTCCCTGACTGAGAGGAAGACACAACCCCGAGGCTCTCACCGACATGCCCGGGAAGCGAAACTCGGATCGCAAACCCCAGCGGCTGACGGACTTTTTCGCGCCGCACGGCAAAGCCGCCACCCAAGATGGCGCCGGGGCCTGCTCGCCACAACACGATTTCTCCCGGAGGAAATCTTCATCTAAAGGTAATCGACCCCCGACGCTCCTCTCCCCGGCCAGCATGTCATCAGGGCCCCCTACTCCGTCATCCTGCAGCCCGGCCAAAACGAGACCTCGGTTAGAGGGAGACAGGCCTAACCAGGCCGCGAGCACAGATGGCAGTCAGGCCTCAGATTCGGGTGATGACACGAGGGATCTCCCGGAGTCAATAGTGTCTTACCCCACACAAAACCAGCCAGTGCTGGATACAGTCCTGAAGGACATGTTGATATCCCTTAGGAGTACCTTACAGTCAGACATGGCCACCTGCATGCACCGCCTTGGCAGGGATATACAGGAGGTAGGGAAGCGAGTGGATCACATTGAAACTAAAATGGAGGAGTATGCTGCAACCATCAATGATCTAGTTGATGCAAATGAAGATAATATGTCCGAGGCTGAATGGGTTAAAGCAAAACTGGCTGATTTAAAAGACAGATCTAGAAGAAACAACCTGAAGGTTAGGGGGATCCCTGAGTCGGTGTTGCAGCCTGACCTATGCCTGTACACTGCGGACATGTTTAAAGCCCTTGTACCCGGTCTCACAGATTTAGATGTCACGATCGACAGAATACACCGCCTCCCTAAACCGTCTTATCTGTCTGACCAGGTCCCCCGGGATGTACTGCTAAGGTTACATTTCTTTCATGTCAAGGAAAATCTCATGTCAGTGATGAGGAAGAGAGAATCTATCCCTCACCAGTATCAATCCTTACAATTTTATGCTGACCTGTCCCAATATACTCTAATGAAGAGAAAAAATTTAAACACTGTGACTAAACTCTTGCGTAACCACAAGGTCATATACCGCTGGGGATACCCGACGAAGCTGACTGTCACAAAAGACAATCGCAATTATACTATTACTTCTCTGGAAAAAGGCCTGGATCTCCTCAAAGGGTGGGGCATTCTACCTGACCTGGCTGATGGTGCTGCGGTGAACAACACACCCCAGAGGGTTGATCAAGATTGGAAATCAGTCACTGCTAAGAATGCCAAATCCCACAAGTAGCTAACACGAAGTGGGCTGTTTTGACTTTGTTACTTTGGTTCCCCTTCCCTGAACCGCCTCAGTTCATCTGAACTTCCCCCCCCCCCCCCCCCCCCGTTATATGTTGCAGCATATGGCTGCCTCTGAAGGAACTATTCCTTTTAACTGGATGCCACTTGCATTGAAGTGGCAATGTTTGCTACCTTTTCCTTTTTTCTTTTATTTTGTTGCCGCTGTGTTTTTTGTACCTTTTCTTGCTACTTCTTTCAGTTACCCCATTGACTTACCTGCTGGATGTCGTCCTCTACAACAACAGCACCTCAACCCACGTGACTCGGACCACTGCTACTGCAACAAAACACGGAGCCATGATGATGCTACTGCTAACACCTGTGAGTACAGCCTTTCCAAATATATTGTGACTCTCTCTGGGCAGCCTATCCACATAATTACATTTCCTGATCTCCACGCTGTGATCCACCCCGATGAGCTATCCTACTCTTACATGACCAATGCCACTTAATGTTTTATCTATGAACGTTAAAGGACTCAACCACCCTGTTAAAAGGAAATCGTTATGGAAAGAAGCGCTCACACGAAGATTTGATGTTGTGTGTGCTCAGGAGACACATTTTTGCGCTAAAGACCCACCAAGATGCTCACATGCCGCATTCCCCCACATATTCACGGCCAACGCCGAAACCAAGACTAAGGGGGTTTTGATTGCTGTTCGCGACTCTGTAGCTTTCACTCTCCACGAGCTCATCAGTGACCCTAAAGGGAGATTCCTCATCCTATTGTGTGACCTAGACTCCACCGCATACACTATAGTTAATGCCTACTCCCCCAACAAGAGACAGGTGCACTTTTTCAACCAACTAACGAAGAAAGTCCTATCAGTACAAAAGGGGATGCTCATTATGTGTGGTGACTTTAACATTACCCCAGATCCACAGATTAGGCATGTGCAAAAGTGAAAAATTTGTTTAGTTTCGTTTCGTTTCAATTCGTCATTTAATACATTTCGTTAAGTTAGGTTCGTTACATGTGTTGAATTCGTTTTCGGAATTCGTTCATTTTCGACCGAATTTCGAAAAATCCGGTCGAAATCGAAAATATTTCGCCCGTTTTTCGAATTCGTTCGTTTTCGACCGAATTTCGAAAAAAACGGTCGAAATCGAAAATATTTCAACCAGATTAGAAAACAAATAGTCTCTTTTCGAATAGAATTTTTTTCGAATTAAATCCGAAATTTTTTTTTTTTTTTTTTTTTTTTTTTTTCGAATTCCGATCGAATTTAGTCCGCGGGTATTCGATTCGGAATTCGAAAAAAAAAAAATATTTTCGAATTTAATTCGAAAAAAATTCTATTCGAAAAGAGACTTCTAATCTGGTTGAAATATTTTCGATTTCGACCATTTTTTTTCGAAATTCGGTGGAAAACGAACGAATTCCGAAAACGGTCGAAATATTTCGCTAATATAGCAATTCGGGAATTCGTATGCATCCGAATGTCCGAATAATGGAAAATTCGTCCGAATTTAGATTCGGAACGAAACGAAATGCACATGCCTACCACAGATAGACTCCACCACTAAGTCCACTCGCCATCTTCCAACGTTGTCTCCATCAATCCACAAACTTGGCTTATATGATGCTTGGCGTTGTTTCCATGCTGAAGAAAGAGACTTCACGTTTTTCTCCCCACCTCATGATGTGTACACAAGAATAGACTTGTTCCTAGTGGACCACAGAGTTTTACTTCAAGTAGAATCAGTGACTATTAATGACATAACTTGGAGTGACCATGCCTCAGTTGTATTATCTATTGCCAACTCTGCCTCTCACAAGCCGAATCCGGTTTGGAGACTTAACACTTTTCTTTTACAGGACCAAGAGGTAAAGGACAGGATTGACACTCAACTGTCTAGGTTCTTTGGTGATAATGTTGGGTCGGTAGAGAGCCCTTTTACAGTCTGGAACGCCCACAAGGCGTTTATTAGAGGCATTTTTATTCAAGTGGGTGCGAGACACAGGAGGCAGAGGCAGCGGTACCTTGACGACTTGCTAGGCCAAATATCTGACTTAGAAAATAAAAACAAGCTTAACCCCTCCCCAAATTATCCCAACAACTAACTAAACTAAGATACGATCTTAGGTTAAGTTTGCTAGATAACTTTGAACGCGCCTCTAAGAGACTCAAGATGAACTACTACGCTACTGGAAATAAAGCAGGTAAATTACTGTCGCGGACTCTCAAGGGCCATAGATACAAGCTTAAAGTCCCCTTTGTCTTCCACCCCAAAACTGGACAGAAGGTTTTCCACCCCCAGCACAATGCTGACGCGTTCAGCTACTATTATAGTACTTTGTACAACCTTAAAGATGACCCTGCCACTACTCAACCGACTCCTGAGCTTATTAACCAATTTCTTCAACAGCTTCGTATCCCCCAGCTGTCAGACGCCCAACTACACTCGTTGAACCTTCCGTTCACTGAATGTGAAGTATCTAAAGTTATTGATTCTCTCCCGATCAATAAATCCCCCGGACCAGACGGTTTTAGTAGCGAATACTATAAGAAGTTTAAATCCATATTGTCTCCCTATTTACTACAGTTGTTTGGGTCCGCTGCTGCTTCTGCCTCCTTCCCCCCGGAGATGTTGGAAGCCCTAATTGTGGCATTGCCTAAGCCGGGAAAGGAGCCCACCACTCCCTCCCACTTCAGGCCGATTTCAATGCTAAATATAGATCTCAAAATTTATGCCAAATTGATTGCTCTGCGCCTGGTGGACATTATGCCTACGCTGATTCATCCGGACCAAGCGGGTTTTACCAAAAACAGGCAGACCTCTGATGGCACCCGGCGTTTGATCAACGTTATTCACCTGGCGAAGGTTCAACAAAGGCCTTCTCTGCTCCTATCTTTGGACGCAGAGAAGGCCTTTGATAGGATTCATTGGGTATACCTGACTAAGACATTGGAATCTTTCGGTTTTTCTGGGCACATTTTATCCGCAATTTTAGCCTTGTATTCTTGTCCATTCGCTAGGGTATACATGTCTGGCACCCTTTCGGCACCATTCGATATTACCAATGGCACACGGCAGGGGTGCCCCCTATCCCCGCTAATATTCAACCTTTAGATAGAACCATTGGCCATCTGTGTGAGGTCCCATCCAGGGATAAAGGGATTTAGGGTTGCTGGGGAGGAGCATTCCATCAGTTTATTTGCTGACGATATCATTATGGTAATGACAGATGTGATATCTTCCTTAGAGGCAACGCAAGAAGTTTTAAAACAGTTCAATAGTATCTCCTACTACCAAGTAAATGATAGCAAGTCCTATGTCCTAGGTCTGGGGTTGCCAGAGCCTGTATGCGCAGAGATTAAAAATCGATATCCATATACGTGGAGTGCAGGATGCATTAAATACCTAGGGATCCAGCTAACAAGTGATACAGACCGCTTAGTTGAAGCTAATTACAACTCCTTCTTAGTTTCCCTCCCTTCCAAACTTAGAGAACTAGCTTGGACCGAATCAACATGGTCTGGCCGCCTGGCAGCCTTTAAGATGATACTGCTACCGCAATTCATCTATCTATTCCGGAACCTACCTGTTCCCGTTCCGGATAGGTTCTTCAATATAGCCCAATCCCAAATTAATAAATTCCTTTGGAAGGGCGGAAGGGCTCGGTGTGCCTTCCAAAAATTGGTCAAATCTAAAGCGGCGGGAGGGGTGGGCCATGTACTCCTCAAGGATTACTATCTAGCAGCAGTCCTAGCCCAATTAAGGTATTGGTTCTCAACCACACTAATTTCTGGATGGAAAAAGCTGGAAACCTTCCAGGGTCGTGGCCTTGACCTCCCTACCTTACTACTGGCTAGCACCCATCTGCCCACATTACCTCCAAATCTATCCCCCACTATGCATGCCACTATTGTGGCTTGGAAAAGATTCTCTAGCTGATGATACCACTAAAATTATCCCACTCCCCATAGCAGGCCTACAACTACTTATCCCTAATTTAAACGTTAAACACTGGGAATCTAAAGGTATTATCAATGTTACTGATATCCAAGTTGGCCCGGCAATCAAAGCGTTCAGATCTCTCCAGATAGAATATGGTTTAGAACTGAAAGACCACTACACAGTCACCCAAATTACTCATCTTTTGAAGACTTTTGGTGAGACTTCGGTCTCCGTCCCATGGAAAGTATTCCTATACCTTACTGGCCCTACTACCTCCATTAGGGGCATATCCCTATTTTATGGCCTGCTCAATCAGAAAACAACACTAATTAAAACCCCATCTATGAGATCTTGGGAATGGGACTTGGGAACTCAATACGCTATACCACAATGGAAAGTTGCTATATCTTCAGTGTACAAGGCGACTAGGTGCGCCAACTTGTGGGAACTGTATCAAAAGGTCATGCTGAGGTGGTACTTAACTCCCACACGTTTGGCTGGATTCCAGGCCCAGACCTCTCCCTTGTGTTGGAGGTCGTGCGGCCAGAGGGGTTCACTACTGCACATACTGGGGAGCTGTCCTAAGCTGAAGAAATATTGGAGTGACGTTTTTGGTCTCATCAGCTCGGTCACAGGCTCCCGGTGTTCTCCTCAACTTGGTCTAGCTATCCTATCTCTGGGTATAGATGTATTACCACAGTCACATAGACGTATAATTTCTCACGTTCTATTAAGCGCAAGACTTGAATTGGTGAGGAGATGGAGGAGCGAGGAGATCCCTTCTCTGAATGAGGTGGTTAGATCCACGAACCTACATATTACTTATGAAACTATGTTTGAGGCTTCCCAAAATCTATCTAAGACTAACTCCCAGACCTGGAAACCCTGGGTAGACTGGCACAGGAGAAACAGGGTTTAGACTAAACACCCCGGTCCTGGTTTGGTTCTGTTTACTGAGGCACATCCAGCTTACTCCTAAGACTTTCTTTTACCCTCTCTCCACACTCTTTCCTCTCTGACTCTTTCTATTTTCCTTCTCTGTTCCCTTTTTTCTCCTAATCCCCCTCTTGTTTTTCAACAATTTCGCAGAATTAAGTGCATATAAGTAATCACAGTGAGGTCATGGATAGTTTTAGTAATGAACAAGTGAGATAGTACAGACGGAGCGGGGATGGGGGCCCTGCACTGTCGCGCGCAGTGTGTTCCCGTTGGGGGGCTTCTCGCCGCCGCTGTAGGTTTAGATATCTGCCTGGACTCGGAGGAGTTTCAGGGTGATGTGAAATGATATAATGTGATTTGGAATGATTAAAGAATGCACAAGTCTCCTCTTTGTGACTTCACAAGACACTAATGTATATTTTATGCTTGTTAAGCATGTTCATACTTCTGTGCTCCAATGCATTGCACTAAGAGTATGTTTCTCTATGTTTCTTTATACAGTTATATTCTCTGTTTCTTTTATACTAATAAAAATTATTGAAAGTTAAAAATAAGGATCCCTCAAGGTACAAATCCCTGCTAGTGCCAGCTATGAATACATCTATAAATATATAAATAAACCCTTATACGCTTGAAACTGCAAGAAGGGGAGAGAGGGGGAAAGGGAATGGAGTGGGAGCTCTCGGTATCACATCATCAAAAACTCATAATAAAAACCCTGTTTGGGCTCAACCGACTCCAATGACATAAAAGGGGATTGGCGGACCCGTGATGGGTCTATGGGTTGCAGATGTAAACAGTCCTTTTTCATTTTTTTCTCCCGACCTGGATGGACCTGAAAGTAGGTGGCTGTAAATGGATGTAAAGCCATTTACATTGACCTCTCCATAGACATGGAGCTCCTGATCAGGTCCATCTAAAAAACTGACAGGCAGACCTGAAAAAGTCTGTGTGAGAGGGGTCTTAGGCCACGTACACACGACCGGTTTCCTCGACAGAATCCATCAAGAAACTTGGAGGGAGAGCCTTTTTGCCAAGGAAACCGGTCGTGTGTATGCTTTTCATCGAGAAAACTGTCAAGGAACTCGATGAGAAAAAAGAGAGCAAGTTCTCTTTTTCCTCGACGGGAGTCTCAATTTCCTTGTCGTGTTCCTCGTCGGGCTGGTTTTCGACGAGAAACACGTTTGTGTGTATGCTTAGAAACCCGCGCACCTTCGGTAAAAGTAGTATTTGTAATGGAGATAGTACATTTGTCACGCTGTAACAGACTGAAAAGTGCAAATCGTCTCTAACCAAACTTTTACCTAACACGCAGTAACATGAGATTAGCAAAAGCAGCCCCAAGGGTTGTGCCAGTGGAATCGAACTTCCCCTGCCGTCGTATGTGTTGAAGTCACCGCGTTTGAGAACAAGGAGATTTGGTCTTGACAGTGTGTACGCAAAGACAGCTTGTCAAGCTTCTCGACAAGCCTGACAAGGAACTCGTCAAGGAAAACGGTGTGTCTTTTCCAACGAGTTCCTCGGTCATGTGTACGAGGCCTCAGGAAGGAAAGAAAATCTCTCAATTCCCCCATCAACACTGATTGTGTCTCCCACTGCACTATTGTATTCTTCCAGTGGGGGGTGCGGGGAGCATGCAGCATACAATGGTTACTGTTAGCAGCCATAACCACTGGCATTGACCTGTATTGACAAAGACCCGACAATTCACTATAACCACGAGTAGTTTTAAATTACTTTTTTTCCTTTAGAAATTTCATTTTGTGCAGGGACTTTTCTTAACACAGGAAACATGTGCTACTTTACAGGCATACTATGGTAGGTATGAAATTTTAAGGAATATTTCACTTTTATTTTTTCACTTTAAGCATTATTAAAATCACTGCTCCTGAAAAAACTGCAGTTTTTAAAACTTCCTTTTGCATTGATATTTGTCCCCTGGGGAGGACCCAGGTCTCCAAACACTTTTTATGACAATAACTTGCATATTATAGCCCCTCCCCCTTGCCCAGAAACTTTGATAGACAGGTCACCCGTCGGACGGGTGATCTGTCTATCAAAGGGCCCCGGGCAAGGGGGAGGGGCTATACACTATGGCGCGGCGGGGGAACACACAGCTATTCAAATGCGAATGAAAGCTGTTGTGTTCCCCCAGCGCATAGTAACTAGATGTTGGCAGCGGTGGGGTGAGGGGGGGGACTTGGCTTTGTCTTAGGGGACACATGGCTGCATTAGGGACATGGCTGCATTAGGGATATGGCTGCATCAGGGACATGGCTGCATCTAGGGACATGGCTGCATTAGGGACATGGCTGCATCTAGGAACATGGCTGCATTAGGGACATGGCTGCATCAGGGACATGGCTGCATTAGGGACATGGCTGCATCAGGGACATGGCTGCATCAGGGACATGGCTGCATCTAGGGACATGGCTGCATCAGGGACATGGCTGAATCAGGGACATGGCAGAATCAGGGACATGGCTGCATCAGGGACATGGCTGCATTAGGGACATGGCTGCATCTAGGGACATGGCTGCATCAGGGACATGGCTGCATTAGGGACATGGCTGCATCTAGGGACATGGCTGCATCTAGAGACATGGCTGCATCAGGGACATGGCTGAATTAAGGACATGGCTGAATTAGGGACATGGTTGAATTTAGGGACATGGCTGCATTAGGGACATGGCTGAATTTAGGGACATGGCTGCATTTAGGACGAGGCTGCATTTGGGGACACAAGGCTGCATTTGGGGACACGTGGCTGCATTTAAAAAAAAGTATTGGTAATCGGTATCGGCGAGTACATGAAAAAAAGTATCAGTACTTGTACTCGGTCCTAAAAAAGTGGTATCGGGAAAACCCTACCTACAAGTAAATAGATACCTAACATAAAGCTCATCCCTACAAGTAAATAGATAACTAACGGCCAAAGTCGATCAATCAATCAGCTTATGTACAATCAGCGTGCCCGTACATGGTTTGAATCACAGTCAGTCCTTGCTGTACCAGCTGAGATTCAAACCATCTACAGTGTGGCTGGCTTTAGTGAGTCACTGACCTGGAATGAGTTTGTGCATATCATATAAGACTAGTTATGCAACCGGATATACTATATGGAGTTGAGCAGTCTTGCCAGTCTTGATGTTCATTTACCAGACTGCAAATAGCCAGAGGTAAAAAAAACAACAACAAAAAAATGCTTTTTAGCTTTTATGTATAAAGACTGAAAAGGGGGCAATCTTCTGTGGTGATCCTGTAAAACTGGCCTCCAGGAATGCTGTTTAACTGGGAATTTTTAGGTTCCCTTCATGCACAGTACATACATTCCTCACTATTTAAATAGCTTTAGTTTAGATTAGGTTTGGAGTTGGGGAGGGTTAAAGACAACAAATACATACAAAACAATGCATCTATCTTTTTTTTTTTTTTTTTTTATGGGCTTGTCAGGCTTAATGCACATCATATTGAGTCGAGTGTGATACACTGAACAAAGTCACTTCACACAATATCAAAATCACAAGTATATAGTCTTTACTCATACCAGAGTGTTCTTTACATTTCTGACTGACAGTTCACTTACTTGTCTGCTATTAGAGGTTCCAACTGTAGTGGTGCTTAAATGAATTTCCAGCACCAAACCCTCCATAAAAGCATGGATGTTGGAGCTTGACAGATTAACTGTTTAGTTTAGTTAAGTTTAGTTAATCGGAGGGAGCTGTGGTGGCTCAACGTGATTGGCACTGCGTTGACAAGCCATTCACCTCTGCAGCCAAGGGTTCGGATCCCGGTCTCGGCTACATGTGAATTGAGTTTGGTGGTCTCAGCCCGACTCCCGGTGGGTGTGCTATGCAAGGTACGCCTGTGCTTAGTACGCCCACCCCCCCCCCAAAAAAAAAAACCACCACACTTGCACGCACACGAAATTGGTTTAAAAACACACGCACTTTGGCCATGCGGTCTCTTAAAATAAAGAGAGGCAAAGGACCTACAGGGCTGGCTGGGTGGGCTAGGCCCCCTCACTCCCTCATAGGGGGAGTCCCTCTGCCCCATTGGGGTCCCGTTGGGCCCCAGTTGGGCTCCCAAGAGGAGCAGGTAGGGCGGGGTGAGTGGGAGGCCCCCCTTCACACCCGCCATTGCCACCAGGGGCATGGAGAAGGATGGCGAATGCCTCCGGGGGGAGGGTCTGCCTACTCCCAACTCCTGCAGTCCGGCTCCTCTCTCTCGAGTTCACGCACAAAAATACACTTTAAAAAAAAAAAAAAAAAAAAAAAAAAAAAAGTTTAGTTAATCTGAGGAGGTAGTCCTAAGAGGGGCCCCTCATGAACATTCTATGCTCTGGACCTGCTGGTTACATTTCTGCTCTATCCCGGTTTCCTGCCCTGCATTGATGTCCATGTATACCAACTGAGATGTTATTGATATCCTCCTATACTCTGGCTCTCTTTTGTTTTGTTTTCATGGATAAAAAGTATGTTAAATCCTCTTCAATAAAAAAATAAGAATAATAAAAATCAGAAGAGGGAAAAAAGGCTCAGGACTTACGGCATCATGTGACTGTAGCTTTACTCGACCCGCTGACTCTTAATTTAAGGACAATTACCTGTCCAGGATCCAACGCTATCCTCACCTAAACCGATTTTTTAAAGGCATTTTAACCAAAAGAAACGTAGTAGGAAGCTGGCTAGCGGGAAGCTGTGCAGGCTTTGCTGCGCTTTGTGAATGGACCAGCAGTCTTCTGGGACCTGTAATTTGTCCAGGAAGGCTGTGAACTAAGGGTGGTTGAACTAAGAGCGGTTAACTTCCGCATAAATCGATTAGTAGATCCTTGTAAAGGTGGAAGCAGATACCAGTCAAAACCAGGTACCCACTCCCCTTATCCAAAGAAGTGCCAATTGTTTAAGATGAGGGGGAGGTAAACAAGCAGAACTTCCCCTTTTGAGTAAAGTTTTGCTTTAAAGTGGGGTACACACTATAAGAAAATCGGATGAACGATTGTCTGATTTTTCCTCAATGTTTCACATTGTTTTCTGAACTGATGAACGAAAATTTGTACGAAAATTCTCGTACGACAAAGTTTTTTTTTTGTTGTTTATTGTTTCTGATCATGCGCAGTGTTTCTTTTCTGATTTTTCTTGTACAGAAATCGCAGGAAAATGGTACACATTAAATGAAAATCATTTATTATGTTCCCGCACGAGTTTGTCCCTTCAGGAATTTTCGTATGAAAAAATTAGAATTGGCTGTTGAAAGTTGCGTACATACTATATGAAAATCGTACGAAAGTTCCTTGAACAAAAATGTTCACTCGATTTTTTTATAGTGTGTACGAGTCTTAAGTGACCAAAGTGACTGTTCACACAGCGGCGACCTGGGATTCGACTTCAGGTCGCCCCTAGTCGCCTCAAGTCGCGCTGCATGAAGAAATGAATGCAAGTGAATGGAGCCGTCTTAATGCACGCTACTGCAGTCGCTCCGACTTGAAACAAGGTTCCTGTACTACTAATCCGACTTGTAGGCGACGTGTATCCATTGATTTCAATGGAAGTCGCCTCCAAGTCGGATCCCCGTTCACAGTGAGGCAATTTTACAGGAAGTCGCCCAGTGTGAACCTGTTATGAGGTAAACCCCTCCCTTCCACAGGTGAACTCCATGCCAAATTTTAAATAATAAAATGGCATGGGTTCCCCCTCCAAGTGCATACCAGGCCCTTAGGTCTGGTATGGATTTCAAGGGGAACCCCCTATGCCAAAAAAACGGCGTGGGGGTCCCCCCAAATCCATACCTGACCCTTATCTGAGCACGGAGACCAGCCCGTCAGGAAAGGGGGTGGGGACGAGCGAGCGCCCCCCTCCTGAGCCGTACCAGGCGGCATGCCCTCAACATGGGGGGTGGGTGCTTTGGGGCACAGGGGCGCACTCCGGCCCCCCCACCCCAAAGCACCTTGTTCCCATGTTGATGGGGACAAGGGACTCTTCCCAACAACCCTGGCCGTTGGTTGTCGGGGTCTGCGGGCGGGGGACTTATCGGAATCTGGGAGCCGCCTTCAATAAGGGGGCCCCAGATCCCAGCCCCCCAACCTATGTGAATGAGTATGGGGGTACATTGTGTGTACCTGTGTGCCTCGTGAGATTTGTAGGTGTGCCATGGGAGTTTTGAAAAATATTTAAAATTGCTAGTGTTTTGAAACCTTGACCATATTGAAAAATCTAATGGTAAATCAGTGTCGCAAAATTTAAAACAGTAACATTTATAAAAAAGCAATCTCTGTCAGTCTGTCATTCATTGGTTCCTTTCATAAACACAAGACTTGTGGAGGATCTTGGGAGAACTCGATCGCTCTAATTATACTATAATAATGTAGACCGTTCCATTTGTTTCTTCCATTTGTCGACTTTGGAGCCTCATTTCAATCTGATTTGCACTCAAAAGCAGACACATTCTTTACATTAAATTTAAAATTAAATATATATGTAAAAATAAATAAGTTTACCACAAAAATTGTTGTCATTTCAGGTGTGCCGTGAAATGTTTTAGATCCTTTTGGTGCGCCGCAAGGCAAAAAAGTTTGAAAAACACTGGCTTTAACATATTGCTGATCCCAGGCTGCTACAGGTTGTGGTTCTATCTTCCAGTTTGTACATCATTACAGTAAAATAGCTATGGCCAATACAGCATTGCATAAATACCAACCTGCCATCATGGGTCAAGAGATGCATCTCAGGAAAGAGATTCGGCAATGTATTCGGTACTTATAGGCAGGTCACATGTATTACTCTGTTTATATCTCTTACTCTGGAGGGGTCTCAATACTTGTTCATAAGCCATTGAACTTCCATGAACATCAAGCTGTCATTAATGCACAGGATAGATATGTGTTTTCATGCACTATATATTCTGTTACCTGTATCTTAGCGGTGGTATATGTGCCAGGGACGTGCGGTGAGGTCAGTGGCTGGTGAGGCACTGGCTAGTATCAGAGCCGGATTCACACAGGTTACATACGCCACGATTGTTAGAGCAAGAGCAATAATTCTAGCACTAGACCCCCTGTGTAACTCTAAACATGTAATCTGTTTTTTAGGTACAGAAGTTTGATGCCATTCTACGAGTCTGCACAATTTTAAAGCGTGACATGTTAGGTATCTATTTACTTGTAAGGATGAGCTTTACGTTCGAGTCGACCATGAGCTCGACTTGAACATTGGCTGTTCGCTCATTCGCCAAACAGCGAACAAATTGGGGTGTTCGCTGCAAATTCAAAAAGCCACGGAACACCCTTTAAAAGTCTATGGGAGAAATAAAAAGTGTTATTTTAAAGGTTAATATGCAAGTTAATTTCCTGCCCCAGGGGACATGTATCAATGCAAAAAAAAAGGTTTTAAAAATTGCTGTTTTTTCAGGAGCAGTGATTTTGATAATGCTTAAAGTGAAAAAATAAAAGTGAAATATTCCTTAAAATTTCGTACCTGGGGGGTGTCTATAGTATGCCTGTAAAGTAACGCAGGTTTCCCGTGCTTAGAAAAATCCCTGCACAAAATGACATTTCTAAAGGAAAAAAAGTAATTTAAAACTACTCGCAGCTATAGTGAATTGTCGGGTCCTGGCAATACAGATACAAGTCATTGAAAAAAAACAGCATGGGTCTGGTATGAATATTAAGGGGAAGCCTGAATGATTTTTTTTTTTTTTTAAATGCGTGGGGGTCCCCCCAAATTCCATATGAGGCCCTTCAGGTCTGGTATGGATTTTAAGGGAAACCCCGCCCCCCAAAATAATGGTGTGGGTTCCCCCCAAAAATTCATACCAGACTCTTATCCAAGCACGCAACCTGGCAGGCCGCAGGAAAGATGGACGAGAGAGTGCCCCCACTCCTAAACTGTACCAGACCACATGCCCTCAACATGGGGAGGATGTCCCCATGTTAATGGGGACAAGGGCCTCATCTCTACAAGGGTTGTTCAATTGCGGAAAGAGCCACCAGTGTATATATACCAATTGGGAGGTGTAATAGTACAAACGCAAATTAGGGAGGGCTAGCCCTCCTCGCGATGTTGGCTGCTGGATCGTGGTTAATGACAGTCTATTTCTTTAAAAATCTTATTGGGAATAAATCCTGGGCTATTAGATAGGATATATAAGAATTTAGGTAACAGAATCATTTAAAAAAAAGGTTTATCCTCCCTGACAAAGTCAAGAGTACATTTTCCCAACTAGTAATCTTAGTTTTGAATAATGATATGCAGGGGAGAAGATTATTAGTCTCATTCATTGAAAAAGGTTGCTGCACCTGAATTCCCAAGTATCAGAAGGAAGTAGTTCCTGTAGTAGACACTCCAAAGGAAGGGAGATGGTGAACCTCAAATCTATTGGGAAGACATTTGACTTGGACCAGTTAACCTGTTGAAACCAGAAAAAGTCCCAATGTCTTGTATACACTTTAACACCTTCATGATCGTGTTTTGAGGATCTGAAAAGTAAAGCAACATGTCATCTGTGTAAAGGGATGTGCGGTCTTCCAATGTGCCAATCCACATGCATTGCATTTCTAGAGAATACCTAAGAAGTTGTGCTAGGGGCTCTATAGCAATCGAAAATAATTATGGGGACAATGGACAGCCCTGTCTTGTTGTCATAGACATGCAATAATGTCTGGCAGCTTACCTTTTCCTCATGTCTCCATTAGAAGCCTGACTCTCTTTTGGCTGCCTTTTTATCATCTCTCCTTCCTGTATGGACCCACCCTAGGCCATCCCAGGAAGTCTATATTAACTGTTGCACTGCAGGTCTGCTTTGCTGTTCAACTTTGTTTGTTAGCTTGTTCCTGTCTGCCGTGTGCTACGTTTACCTTTCTGTGTACCGATTTTGGCTTGTCTCTGACTACTCCTGTTTGCCTGTGACCCTGACCTTTTGGCCTGTCCCTTGGTTACCCTTGTATGCCTGTTGCCCCGACCTTGGCTTACCCATCACCATTCCTTGTGTCCTCAGTGACTGCTTCCGTTGTCTCCCTACGGAGCATGACCTGGGAGACCCCAGGGGCTGAGACCTGGGTTCAGTTGCAGCGAAGGCCATCCTCACCACTAGAGGCTCTGGTGAACACCTGCTGGACCTTAGACTCTGCGCCATGGTTAATCTTGGGTTCACGTTACCTGGCTATCCGCAGCAGTCTGCTATTGGGTTCACTACCTTGCGGTGCACCCCTGACTCCATCGGGGCTCATTTTTCACCTGGCCACACATGACCTGACAGTTTGAACAGCCATGAACCTGGCCGACGTGCCGTTCCCCACAGACGATCCATTACAGGGCATATTTCGCAGACTCGAGACGCAAGAAGCTAATCAGACTCAGGTGATTCAATTCCTACAGGATCTGGCTTCCCGCTTTGAACAGCTTCAGACCTTGCTGGGAACCCCCGAATCCGCAACCCGAAGTACAGCCAGTGGCTGCGCCTGTCGCACCAGTCGCAGAATCGCATTCACTGAAACTACCACCTTCAATCCATTTTTCTGGGGACTCCAAGGCCTGCAGGGGGCTTCTTAGCCAGTGCACCATCCATTTTGAGCTTTAGCCTCAAAACTTCCTGTCTGATCGGGCAAATGTAGCCTATATTATTTCCCTTCTTTCCGGTGAAGCTCTAGCCTGGCCTGTGGGAGAAGAATGATCCGGTAGTTTCCAGTCTGTCCGACTTCTTGAAGCTCTTTCGTAACATCTTCGAGGAGCCGGCTCGGGTTTCTTCAGCGGCTAGTGCTCTTTTACGTCTCCGCCAAGAATCCCGCTCAGTGGGACAATATGCTCTCCAGTTCCGTATCCTCTCAGCTGAATTGAGCTGGAACAATGAGGCCCCGCTCGCTACCTTTTTACATGGCCTCTCTGACCGAGTGAAAGTCGAATTAGCCGAAAGAACCATCCCCGTCGGTCTGGACGATGTCATCTCATTCTGCAACCAGATCGATATTCGTTTTCAGGAGAGGTCCATAGAAAAAAGACACCAACACTTCCTAGGCCCTAGCCTATCTGAGCTCCCCTCACTTCGTCCCATGGGGCATCCTCTGCCTGCTGAGGAACCTATGCAGCTGGGCTGGACCAGACTAACTCCCGAGGAACGTGCTAGGCGCAGAACTCTGGGCTTGTGCCTCTATTGTGGAGGCAAGTGCCACTTTTGTGACTCCTGCTCGCTTCGCCCGGGTAAACGCTCGGGTCTAATACATTTAGAAGGTGGAGTATTGGACCCAGAAACATCACCTTCCCGTCTTCTTCTTCCGGTGTCCCTTCATGTAAGCACTTCTCCCCAAACGACCCTTGCATATTTGTATTCCAGGGCTGCCGGCAACTTTATGGACTGGAGAACTGCTTCTTTTATGAAGCTCACCCTTTCACCCCTCTTTACCCCATTGGTAGTCTCGGCAATTGATGGCACTGTTCTTCCAGGGGGCCCTATTCGCTTCCCACTACCTATTAGGATGTCGGTAGGAATTCTCCACCAGGAGTGGATATCCTTCCTCATCCTACCCAAAGCATCTACCCCCATTGTATTGGGTCTTCCTTGGCTACAGCTCCACTCTCCCCATGTGGACTGGGTCTCTGGGCAGATCCTGGCTTGGGGTCCTTCATGTCCTTCCCAAGGAGAGACTTCCGGTTGCTACCACATTGGTATCTTCTGATCTTCCCACTGCATACAGCGACTACCAGGATGAGTTCTGTAAGAAATCGGCTGAGGTGCTTCCTCCCCACAGGTCTTTTGACTGTGCCATTGACCTAGTTCCCGGAGCAACTCTGCCCAGGGGTCGTACCTACCCTTTGTCCATCCCAGAGACCCAGGCCATGTCTGAGTATGTCGCAAAAAATCATGAGGTTTCATCCGGAAATCCTCATCGCCGGCAGGAGCAGGGTTCCTTTTTGTTGCTAAGAAGGATGGTATCCTGAGACCCTGCATTGACTTTCGAGGCTTAAACGCTGTTACTATTAATAATCGTTACCCCTTACCCTTAAAATCTGAGGTATTCGATAGGTTGAAGGGTGCCTCCATTTTCATTAAGTTGGATCTCAGAGGGGTGTACAACCTCATTCGAATACGAGAAGGTGATGAATGGAAGACTGCGTTTAACACTCGAGACGGCCATTACGAATACCTGGTCATGCCTTTTGGGTTATGTAATGTCCCAGCCATGTTTCAAAACTTTGTCAATGAAATCTTCAGGGACCTGCTGTACCAATTTGTTGTCATGTATCTGGATGACATTTTTATCCTTTTAGAAAATCTGCATGACCACAGAAACCATGTCCGCACTGTACTCCAGCGCCTTAGAGAGAATAATCTCCATGCTAAGCTGGAGAAATGTTCCTTTGAATGTTCTGAGGTCCTATTTCTAGGATGCTTTGTCTCAAGCTTGGGTCTTCGTATGGATCCTGTAAAGGTCTTAGCCATTACCAACTGGCCTCTTCCTGATAGCCTTAAGGCCACACAGCGCTTTCTTGGCTTCACAAATTAATATAGGCAGTTCATAAGGAATTACTCTTCCATTGCCGCGCCTATTATCTCTTTGACCAAGAAGGGTGTTAATGCCAAAGACTGGCCCCCCCAAAGCTGTCTCTGCGTTTTACGATCTGAAACAGGCCTTTGTCTCTGGACTTCTCTTGAGGAGACCAAACCCTGGGTAAGCATTCTTTATTGAAGTGGACGCTTCTTCAGAGGGGATGGGAGCGGTGCTTCTTCAACTCTTTGAGAAGAGACGTCAACCATATGCGTTCTTCTCTAAAAAAAAAATCCCAGGCAGAGAGAAATTATGCCATCGGCGACCGGGAACTTCTCGCAATCAAATTGGCGCTAGAAGAGTGGCGTAATTTTTTGGAAGGTTCCCCTCACTCCATAACGATCTTCACCGATCACAAGAATCTACAGTACTTACAGAATGCTAAATAGACATGTGCATTCGTTTTCCTCCAAATGCATTTTCGTCCGAATTTCAGGTATTTTCGTTATGGTTTTAACAAACGATAACAAAGGCACCGAAAACGAAAAACGAAAGATCGGACATAAACAAATGCTTTATTTTTATTTTTTTTGCGGTCGAATGTGCCTAACCTTAACTCTATTAGTCCAATATTATTCTACATAAAGAGAAAAGATTTGACATAGAGAGAAAAGATTTGACATAGAGAGACATAAAGATTCAACATTTTTTAAAGATTCTGTCGAATCTTCTTTTTTTTTTTCTTAGAACATTCGACAGACAAAATAAATCTTCAATAACAGATTCAACCTTAATTTGGATTTTCGGACGAATGCATTTTTTTTAACGAAAAACAAAATAAATAAAAACGAATTTCGGGAGTAACTAAATAAATGTATTTTTCGGACGAAATTACGAAACAAAAAAATTCAGTGTGCACATGTCTAATGCTAAACGTCTGAATCCCAGACAGGCCAGGTGGAGTCTCTTCTTTTCCCATTTTAATTTTACGATTACGTACAAACCTGGTTCCTGCAACGGTCCTTTGACACTTTGGACGAGGAGTCCACTCCTGAACCTGAGCCGATCATCCCAACTTCATGCATTGTTGCCCATTCTACCACCCTGAACTCAAAAATTCCTCCTGGTAAGACCTTTGTCCCCCACTAAACTAAGAGCTTAGATCCTTCGTTGGGGACATGATTCCAAGGTGGTGGGCCACGCCCAATTCCTCCGGTCCTTCTTACTCATCAGTCGTCACTATTGGTCGCCTAATCTCCGCTCGGAGGTCAAAGAATATGTCAAGGCTTGTCATGTCTGTGCTCAGTCTAAATCCTCCACACAAGCTCCTGCTGGTCTCCTCATTCCCTTGCCCATTCCTAAGGAGCCCTGGGCTCATATTACCATGAATTTTATCACCGATCTCCCACTGTCAGGCGATAATACGGTCATTTGGGTGGTAGTCAATCGGTTCTCCAAGATGGCTCATTTTTTTCCCCTTCCTGGTTTTCTTTCTGCTCCTGCCTTGTTCCCATTTTTATTTGAGAAATTTTCCACCTCCATGGGGTTCCTTCTCATATTGTTTCCGATAGGGTTGTCCCGATACCACTTTTTTAGGACCAAGTACAAGTACCGATACTGTTTTTAAAGTAGTCGCCGATATCGAATAAATGTGTCCCCAAATGCAGCCATGTCCCCCACATATGCAGCCATGTCTCCCACAAATGCAGCCATGTCCCCCACAAATGCATCCATGTCCCCCACATATGCAGCCATTTCCCCCCAGCCATGTCCCCCACATATGCAGCCATGTCCCTCGAGCCATGTCCCCCACATATGCAGCCATTTCCCCCCAGCCATGTCCCCCACATATGCAGCCATGTCCCCCCAGCCATGTCCCCCACATATGCAGCCATGTCCCTCCAGCCATGTCCCTCCAGCCATGTCCCCCATACCTAGCCGCTGAAAGCCGCCGCCGCACGGAGAACATCACAGCATTCATTTGAATAGCTGTTTTGCCCACGTGTATAGACACTCCCCCTTGCTCGGGATTGGACAGATCACGATCACCCATCCAATCCCGAGCAAGGAGAAGTGTCTATACGCAGCGGGAACACTACAGCTATTCAAATGAAAGCTGTGATGTTCCCGCACGCTGTTTAACCCATGCGATGGCGGCTTTCGATGCGGCGGCGGGGGGGGGAGTATTCTATTTAGGTATCGGGGATATTTGCGGGAGTACAAGTACTCCCGCAAATACTCGGTATCGGTCCCGATACCGATACTGGTATCAGTATCGGGACAACCCTAGTTTCCGACAGGGGTGTTCAATTTACGTCTCGTTTCTGGAGAGCCTTTTGCAAATCCCTCAATATTGCCTTGGATTTTTCCTCTTCTTACCATCCTTAATCCAATGGGCAGACAGAGATGGTTAATCAGGAGTTAGAGGTTTTTCTTCGCACCTTATACTCCGCTCATCATGACGATTGGTCCTCTCTTATTCCGTGGGCGGAATTTTCTCATAACAATCATGTAAATACCAGTTCGCAGAAAAAACACTTTTTCTCAGTTTATGGAAAACATCCTCAACTTCCGCTTCCCATGACCTGTTCTCCGGATATCCCAGCCTTGGCTTCAGCTCAGGAGTCCTTCAATTCTATCTGGAGTGACGTTCATGATTCCCTCTGTGCAGCTGCCGACAAATTCAAAGGCTTTACTGACCACCGCAGGCATAAACCACCTTCTCTTCAGCCAGGGGACAAAGTTTGGCTCTCCACCAGGAACATCAAGCTCCGAGTCCCTTCTCTGAAATTTGGTCCAAGATTCATTGGCCTATATACTATAACTTCTTTTTTATTATATTATCATTTATTTGTTTGTTTTTTTGGGGTACAGCAATTTAACAGATACACAGCCATAATAACAAAATTAGCAAGTAACAAATTATCATAATTAGAAAACCACGCAGTCAAAATATTCTTATTAGAAGACAGTGAAGTATTATCTGTTTCCTCGTGTAGCCCCTTGTGCCTTCCCCCTTGAACCACCCCTCCCCTCCCTCCCCCCTCCCTCCCGCGGAAACGTATTCTTCTTGTGTTGCTTTATCAGAAAGGTTCTGGCTTACAATGGCGTATTCGATGCTGACTCGGGTACTTGGCATGGGGAGGCTTCCAGTGGATTAAGAAGTGAGTTGGGGTCTTCCCGTAGGGCTGCTATAGGGGGGTAGCTAAGCAGAAGGTCTCTGGCCATTTTGGCCAGTAGGGGTTGGTTCCTAATGGTCCGGTCTGGGTTTCATTGTTAGTTCTCCCTACGGGGGATCTCCCGCTGCTCTTAGCCATGGTCCCCACAGTTTCGCAAATTTCCAGTAATTCCCCTGCCTAGTGAAACACACTCTTTCACTGGAAATTGTTTGATTTATAGTCGCCGACCAGTTTTCTATGGACGGGGGAGCGGGGGCCTGCCATTTTTGGGCAATTATTTTGCGAGCCTGAAAAAGGCATCTTAATACCGCTTCCCGGCTACCTGGCAGGACTCAAGTGTCCTCCATGCAACCTAATAGGCAGGTCAAAGCTTCTGGTTCGAGAGAGGATCCAAAAGCCTTGTTAATCCTTGCAATTATCTCTGCCCAATAGCAATAAAGCTTAGGACATTTCCAGACCATATGGATAAGATCTCCTTTGCCTTTGCATCTTGGACATTCATTATTTTGCCTCCATCCTAGTTTAAACATCTTTTGGGGAGTGTAATATACTCTGTACAGTAAGAACAGGTGGGACAATCTTTGCGATGGAGCCAACGACACCAATACTCCTTGTTGCAATATCTTGTCCCATTGTTCAGAAGTCACTTCCCCTAAGTCGCCTTCCCACCCCTCTCTACTCTTGGTGGGGCCCGCTCTACTTATCGCTCTGGTCCCTAGGAGAGTATACATTAATGAAATTAAGCCTTTAGATGTACTGGCCTTAGGCCGCGTACACACGAGGGGATATGTCCGCTGAAAACGGTCCGATGGACCGTTTCAGCAGACATCTCCGCTCGTGTGTATGGGCTAGCGGACAGATTTCTCCACCCGACAGATTTCAAAGCAAGCTTTGAAATCTATCCGGTGGGAATCTGTCCGCCCGACATGTCTGCTGGTTAGTACACTTACCAGCAGACATGTCGGCCCCCACCGCGCCGCTGCCGAATGGATTCGGCGCATGCGCGGAAGTGTTTTACTTCCTGGTGCGGTGACGTGGCGGTGACGCGGCGGCGTCAACGTCACCGCCGCGTCACCGCCACGTCACCGCGCCGTCCGGCGGCGGGGAATTTGATCCGATGGTGTGTACACGCCATCGGATCAAACTCCCGATCGGACATATCCGATGGAAATGGTCCGCGGACCGTTTTCATGGGATATGTCCGATCGTGTGTACGCCGCCTTATAAGGGCAGGGATCTTTACCCATGTAACAGTTTGTGATCTAAATTGGGTTTGAATGGCGTGGCGAACCTGGAGGTACGTATTATTAGATATGTTGTATTCCCTTGCCAATTCCAAGAATGATTTCATGGTTCCACCCTCGAACAAGTGTAATAAACGATTTATCTCCCACTCCTCCGGTTTCTCTATGCTTATTACTTCCTGTATATTGTTGTTACTCCAGAAATGCCTTTGTTGTCTGCCATATTTTCCTGACTAATTTTATGGTTGGGTATTTGTGGGAGAAAAAGTCTGCCTCTAAGGCTTCCACCAGTAACTTATGCGGATTCCCTGCTAACAGCAGTCGACTATTGGGACACTCATGGTCTGTGGTTCCACAACCCGCCAAGTGTTGCAGCTGGGATGCTACAAAATATAGCCTTGGGTGTGGAACCGCCAGACCCCCCTCTTTTACAGGGAGTTGTAGTGTTTGCAAGCTGATCCTGGCTTGGCCCCCCCTCCATATTAACTCTCTAAATAACGTCTCTATTTTCTTAAACCAAACCTGGCCTAACCAGATCGGGAATTGTGTAACAAGTATAGCAGCTGCGGCTGCCATACCATTTTTATAAGATTACAGTGCCCTGCTACAGACAGCGGAAGCCGTTTCCATATGTCACTCTTTTAATTTGAGTAACAATGGAGCGATATTAATGTTAGCATATTGGGTGACGTCCTTAGTGACCCAGATCCCTAAATATTTCAATCTGGTGACCACGCTCAGTTGGGGCACCCCTGGTATTGACTGGACATCAAATGGTTCCAGTGGTATCAGGGCGGATTTATCCCAATTGATAGCCAGGCCTGAAAACTGTCCAAATTCCCCTACCATTTTAACTACACTTCCCAATGAGGTCCCGACGTCTCCCAAAAAAAAAAGCACATCGTCCGCAAATAATGCAATTCGGTATACTTTAACTTCTAAACTGAATCTGTTTTGTTTCAAACTTCAGATTCCCAAAAGCATTAAAAATCGCTAACTCCTTCCATGTTTCCCTTCTGAAGCCTTTAGTTCTCAATAAGTTCTCTTGTCCTCTCCCTACCATAGCGCCGGTCTCTGAGGATAATCAGGAATACGAGGTCAGTCAAGTTCTGGATTCCCGACTCAGTAGAGGCGCTCTTCAGTACCTTGTTCAATGGAAAGGGTTTGGCCCTGAGGAGAGGTCTTGGGGCCCTGCATCTGAGGTCTTTGCACCTTGTCTGTTAAAAAATTGTCATCTGAAGTTTCCCTCTAAACCTGGACCCAGGCGGGGAAGGGGGAGGCCTCGTAAGAGGGAGGGTACTGTCATGGACATGCAATAATGTCTGGCAGCTTACCTTTTCCTCATGTCTCCATTAGAGGCCTGACTCTCTTCTGGTTGCCTTTTTATCATCTCTCCTTCCTGTATGGCCCCACTCCAGGCCATCCCAGGAAGTCTATATTAACTGTTGCACTGCAGGTCTGATTTGCTGTTCAACTTTGTTTGTTAGCTTGTTCCTGTCTGCCGTGTGCTACGTTTACCTTTCTGTGTACCGATTATGGCTTGTCTCTGACTACTCCCGTTTGCCTGTGACCATGACCTTTTGGCCTGTCCCTTGGTTACCCTTGTATGCCTGTTGCCCCGACCTCGGCTTACCCATCACCATCCCTTGTGTCCTCAGTGACTGCTTCCCCTCTCTCCCTACGGAGCGTGACCTGGGGGACCCCAGGGGCCGCGACCTGGGTTCAGTTGCAGCGAAGGCCATCCTCACCACTAGAGGCTCTGGTGAACACCTGCTGGACCTTAGACTCTGCGCCCCGAGGAATCTACGACGCTTGTGCGGGCAGATATGTCCGCTGGTTAGTGTACTAACCAGCGGACATATCCGACGGACATGTCGCCGGTGGACAAATTTTAAAGCATTTTAAAATTTGTCCGCTAGCCCATACACACGATCGAATGTGTCCGCTGAACTGGTCCGTCGGACCAGTTTCAACGGACAAATTCGATCGTGTGTACGCGGCCTTACAGTACTTAAAGCAAGTAGGGCCAAAGGCTTTTTGTGTGTTGAGTGTCAACACCGCCCTAGACTGTGAGAGAGTATTTGGATTGTGGAAGTTAGTGAAAGGTCTACGAATAATAATGTGTGTAGAGCAACCTGGGATAAAACCAGTTTGGTCTGCACTAAATATGGCAGGTATTACCTTATTCAGCCTCAGTGCCCAAATGTATGGCATATAGCATTGCAAAATCCTTCCCTACCTCTCATCACTTATGTAATTTAACATCTAGTAAGTATGCTGCGACGCCCATCTTGGTACACCTTGCACTTGGCTGCAGTAAGCCAGCAGCGGACATCTTGTTACACCCAGCCTTAACTTTATGGGCTTGGTATAACAAGATGTCCACTGCTGGCTAACTGCAGCCAAATGCAAGTTGTACCAAGATAGGCGTCGTGGTGTTTACTCTCCAACGGAGACACGGAACGTTACTTCCTGTATCGAATGTGACGGCTCATTTCCAAGTTCCAAGTTTCCAAATTCTGATGCGAACCGAACAGGCGGTCATTCGGCCAATCCCTACTGGTCAGGTGTTAGAGTAACTGGTCTGTAGGAATGAGCTTTGGGTTAAACAATGACATAGGGGTTTCCCATTCCAGTTTTTTTTTTTTTTTTTTTTTTTTGTAAATGTCATTGCTGTAGTACATCGTAGAGATGTGCCACTTCACAGACAGGTTTAGGGCATCCTTAGGCCTGCTATTTAAATACATTTTGCATGTGTAATGTTTTACTTTGAGAAATATTAAAATTGTTGCTCCATGCCAAAGGTTTTTTTTTTAATTTTTATTTTTTTCATTATTACGTGTCCACCCTTGGTAATGCCCACACGCGATACTAAGCCTCCATGACTGAAAAAACTGAAATCCGATAAATGAAGGCCAGGGTTAGTCAAGCTGGAAGGAAAGGATTTCTAGGTGATCTTGGATGTCCTCCAGCCAGGAAATGAGGTAGGCTCGATCTGAATTGCTGCAGCTTCTTTTTTTTTTTTTTTTTTTTTTATACAGATTTTCATAGTACAATCATACAGGGTAAAAACAAACCCAGAGCATTTGTAAATATGCATTATAACAAAGCAGTACGACATAAACAATCGAAAGTGATGACTTATACTATAATAACAAAAATAGTAATAGTAATAGTAATACCCTCAGGAGCAGAAGCATGGTACAGATATTAAAGACTGGTTGTCACATATAGTGGCCTAACCTTAGCCATAGCCAGCATAGCTACGTATAGGCACCGTATAGTCGGCCGTATAGGCGCCGTATAGTGCCGACTTGATGTTCGGCTTCTTTCGGCAACTCGTGACGCTCCCTATGCGACTGGGGGGTAGTTTTTGTCATTACGTCAATCACTAACTGCTGCATAGGAACGCCCACTCCCGCGGGAGGCACTACCCCGGAGCCGGGGAAGAAAATAGCTATACGAGGTATGTACAGCTTAAAGTTGTTCTGGCTTTACTTTACCCCCTTCCTGCCCAGCTTTCAGTGTTGTCACACTTTGAATGACAATTGCCTGGTCATGCAAAGCTGTACTCATGTTATCATTTTTTTCACACAAATAGAGCATTCTTTTGGTGGGATTTAATCACAGTTGAATTTTTAAATTCTTGCTAAAAAAAAATGTTTTTCTTAGTTTCTGTCCGAATTTTTTTTAAATAAGCTTTTTTTATCCTTCACTGATGTGTGCTGATGAGACGATACTGAGGGGGACTGATGAGGAGGCACTGATGAGGAGGCACTAATATGCAGAACTGATAGGCTGCACTGATGGGCACTGATAGGTGGCCCGGAGAGGTGGCACTGATGGGCAGCACCAATGAGCAGAAACTGATGAGCACTGAAAGGCAGCACTTACTTGCATCACTGATGGGAATAGAATGGCATCACTGATAGGCACAAATTGGCATTACTGATAGGCATAGATTGGTATCACAGATGGGCACTGTTAGGGCTGCACTGAAAATCAGGGCACTGATTATCAGTGCCCTGATTATCCATATAGTTCTCCCCTGTGGGAGTCAGTGTGAGACTAGGAAAGCCGATAATGGGCATTTGCTAGTTTACATGTGATCAGCTGTGGTTGGACACTCTTTACCTAGTTTGGGGTTGCACCTTGTCCCAGGAAAACAGCGAGCCTGCAATCGCCGAACTGCGTGCCCCCACAAGCACGGTGAGACTGAGGTGACATCATATGACATTGTCCCAGAATAAGAGTACCCCACCCGCCGTCATTTGTCTATACAGAGGGCGGGAGGTGGTTAATGGAAGTCACCTCCCAGTCGGATCCCCATCTATACTGATGCAATTTGGATCCGACATTACAGGAAGATTACCCAGGCATCCCCTGAAAGTTGCATCAAGTAGTACTCAAGTCGCCAGCAAATCGCATGGCAAAGTCACGACTTTCAGGTCGCGTCAGTGTGAACCGAGTCTAAAGAGCACAGGATTTTCATTTTGGTAGGTAGGTAAGACCCTCTTATGCCTTCTGAACCTTTGCTGGAGGCTATTTGTGAGGAAACTTGCTGTGAGACAACATTCTGATAGACAGTGAATTATGGCACAGACAAACAAGGGCTTTAGAGCTATTGTGCAAACAACCGAGCATAAAGGTTTGTTGTGGTGTAATATTTAAAATCATGATTGCACTATTTTTACGCATTACACGATCATTGAGTGTTAAAATTATTGGACAACACATGGGAACATGCAACAAAAAGTGCACACTTGGACACACCTATTGGTGTAATTGAGAGCACATTAACTGATTACTTCCAGTGTTGCATACTGTATATCTGAAATTGTTTACCTTTTACAGATTTAGTTGAACATGGAGGAATAATAGGGAATTTCAGGTACATTTCCAATGTGGACAGTGGACTGGATTGGTGGTGCTGCCTAGGGTTATCTATTAGGGTTGTCCAGATACTAGTATCGGCATCGGTATCGGGACCGATACCGAGTATTTGTGGGAGTACTTGTACTCGCCCAAATGCTCCCGATACCTAAATAGAATACTTTTTTTGTATTTATCAACATGTTCTGTGAAAATTCTTTGAGTTTTTTACTACTGCGTGACAAGCAAATAAAACATTTTTATTCATTTTTATTCTTTTATAATGTCTTGAGTTAGAGTTCTTCATATTTCTAAAGAAAATATCCTTAGTCTGGATTGTGGTTTGAAAACTGTCACATGACATTTAAAAAAAGTATCGGTATTCGGTATCGGCGAGTACATGAAAAAAAGTATCGGTACTTGTACTCGGTCCTAAAAAAGTGGTATCGGGACAACCCTATTATCTATTGTGCGTGTTGAAACACAGTTTGCCTAAAAATGTTTCTGTGTCAGAAGTTAAATATTTGATGTATGTAAAAGAAAGATCCATACAGCTATGGCATGAATTGGAATGGTTTAAAGAAAAAATTCTATTCAAGTGTGTATTCATAATGCAAAAAGTACTATTTACTCACCTTACTCTTGGGTCAAGTCCATGCTGCTTTTGCGGCATTGCCACCTCTCAGCAGCGGTTGAGATCCATTTCTGTGTGAAGTAACACTGACAGATTACTCACGCCCCCCTGAAGACGTACACACGTATGAAACATATGTCGGCGGCTCCATTTGGCTCCCTGCACGCCATACAAACCCAACGAAAGCCTACCTAACCCTGACTTTCTGCCACACTCGGAGCTATCGGTGAGACACCCTAGTGGAGAGCATTGACACGCTACAGTCCCAGTGCCAGGCAGGCACCAGCCAGAGTAAGAGGCCATTTGGCTGTTTGTGTGCAAATTTTATATATTTTAATAAACGGTATTGCACCATGATTTTTTCCTATTTTTCTGTCCATATATGAGCGTACATATTGCTACTTTGGTCCCATCGTGATCCAGCATGCCCCAAGTGTAACAGGCACTTATCCTGTCCTGTCCATCTGACCTACTTGTAAAAAAGAGGTCTTGCGATCTGGTAAGAATCTAGTATCTCTTCAGCACTTTGGGTGGAGCACTGATTACATTGGTGAAGGAATCTCTCACATTCAATAACCAACTTCCTAAAATTCAGTCACAGATCTGTTTACAGACTTTGCACAACCAAGATTGCACTTTGCACAAAGAAGATTTCTGCACTTATTGTTTAGCAGTTGGACTAATCTATGTTTGTCTATTACTACACTAGAGTCAATTTTTGTATTATTTCACCTAGGCGAATTATTGGTTTTATTCGTTCTGTTGTTGTATTCGCTATTCATACTAGCAACTGCTTGTATCTTAGGAGTATATTGTCTATTCTCACATACCCACAATATGTTCCACTTAATGATAGTCAGGTGTAACATATAGCTTTATTAGCGCCCTCTATCGTTCTTTATTTGCACATTTTATAGTCACCCACTATACAACCGAGGAGCAGCTTATTATTAGAATATATATATATTACATTATATCTTCCACTGAATAAGGTTTAGTCCACCTTATATACTATTGGCGCGGATTTATTTATTTTCATACTCAGAGTTTTGGCTGTTTTTTAGGCCCAATGGAAGTACAATTTACTACATAACACTAAGTATTTTTCAAAAATAAAGACATCCCTAGATGAGAAAGGTAGTTTCCCACCAATTTCCTCTCTCTTGCCATAGAGAGATCACTGATCTGCATAGCTTGTCGATCAGGTTATGGTATGTTCTCCTCCCATTGAGTGTAGTCTGTGAAATATGCAGTGATGAATTATTTTACACTTCACTTCTCCAGGCAAAGCCTTATGAAACAACAGATCTCTCACTGCATGCTCTAGTGTAGGAGAACTGCAACATTTTACATCTATCAGGGAGAACAATGACAATACACAAAGAGGAAGCCAAGGAGACCTCTCCTCTATCAGAAAAACCTCATGGAATTAAGAGACTGTTCCGTCAACTGGTACCTTATGGATTCTGTAATGAAGCAAAGAAACAGTTTGGGTTGGCCATCCCTGTGGTAAGACCTGACCTCAGTTGGTGTACTTTCATTAATTGTGTATGCAGGTTTTTTTTTTTGTTGGTTTTATTGATATTTGTGAAGCAATATTCTTGTGTATGCTTATAGATTAAACAAGTGTATATATATCTATATATCTCTATATATATAGATATAGATATATACAGTACAGACCAAAAGTTTGGACACACCTTCTCATTCCAAGAGTTTTCTTTATTATTATGACTATGAAAATTGTAGTCACACTGAAGGAATTAACACATGTGGAATTATATACATAACAAAAAAGTGTGAAACAACTGAAAATATGTCATATTCTAGGTTCTTCAAAGTAGCCACCTTTTGCAGCAGACACATCTCTAGAACAACTGTCAGGCATGGACTGGCCATAGGGACTACAGGGAGTTTCCCGGTGGGCCGATGGCTCAGTGGGCCAGTTTCAGTGACAGCCTGTCAAAGTAATGGCTGTGCAGCTCGCCCTCCACTTCATGCAGTGATGTGAGAAGAATGAGGAAAATACAGAGGAGAATAAGTGAAATAATAAAAGAGGTGAGTGAGGAATCCTTTATGTTATGCTACTTATGTTTTTTTGTACAATTGCGTATAGTTTATATACTGTTTTTGTTCTTGTTTGCAAACAAAGTGGGCCGGTCTGGATAAAGTCCAGGGCCAAATTTTGGTCTCAGTCCATCCCTGACAACTGTTAAGAGGAGACTGTGTGAATCAGGCCTTCATGGTAGAATATCTGCTAGGAAACCACTGCTAAAGAAAGGCAACAAGCAGAAGAGACTTGTTTGGGCTAAAGAACACAAGGAATGGACATTAGACCAGTGGAAATCTGGTGAGTCCAAATTTGAGATCTTTGGTTCCAAGCACCGTGTCTTTGTGCGACGCAGAAAAGGTGAACGGATGGACTCTACATGCCTGGTTCCCACCGTGAAGCATGGAGGAGGAGGTGTGATGGTGTGGGGGTGCTTTGCTGGTGACACTGTTGGGGATTTATTCAAAATTGAAGGCATACTGAACCAGCATGGCTACCACAGCATCTTGCAGCGGCATGCTATTCCATCCGGTTTGCGTTTAGTTGGACCATCATTTATTTTTCAACAGGACAATGACCCCAAAACACACCTGAAGGCTGTGTAAGGGCTATTTGACCAAGAAGGAGAGTGATGGGGTGCTGCACCAGATGACCTGGCCTCCACAGTCACCGGACCTGAACCCAATCGAGATGGTTTGGGGTGAGCTGGACCGCAGAGTGAAGGCAAAAGGGCTAACAAGTGCTAAGCATCTCTGGGAACTTCTTCAAGACTGTTAGAAGACCATTTCAGGTGACTACCTATTGAAGCTCATCAAGAGAATGCCAAGAGCGTGCAAAGCAGTAATCAAAGCAAAAGGTGGCTACTTTGAAGAACCTAGAATATGACATATTTTCAGTTGTTTCACACTTTTTTGTTATGTATATAATTCCACATGTGTTAATTCATAGTTGTGATGCCTTCAGTGTGAATCTACAATTTTCATAGTCATCAAAATAAAGAAAACTCTTGGAATGAGAAGGTGTGTCCAAACTTTTGGTCAGTACTGTATATACTGAGAATATCTGGGCAGGGGGTCCTCTCTGGGCTTAATAGTTAAACGGTCCTATCAGGTTGTGGGGGCGGAGCCACAACCCAAAGGTGTATGCTGCCATGAAGATGCCACAGGAAAGGAAAATTACGGAAAGGTGAGTATACAATTTTCCGTTTTATCCCTGACTCTACCACAGTAGTAGTTTCAGTGGAGGCAGCAGCTTTAGCCTATGATCACATTGTTGCGATTTGACATGTCAAATCGCATGACAAATCAGCGGCTATTGCCGGGAATGGCACCGTCCAAAACGGTACAACGTTGACTTTGCGACGCTGCACCGACTTGCAAAAGTAGTTGCTGCACTACTTTTGGTGACTTCGGGGTGCGATTTGTATAGACATCTGTGCAGGAACCCTCACAGATGTCTCTGAAATCGCTCCCGAAGTCGCACTGACATGCGAGTATGAAATCAGGTGAGTTCAGCTGAATTCGCAGGATTTCAATCCCGCTGTCAGTGTAAACCTAGACAGAAGAACATATTTTTTATTTCCATTATTTGTCCCTAGCGTGGAACCTCTTTTCCTTTTTCTTGAAAGACAAATTATACCCCAGGTGGGAAGCAAGGTGTGACCAAGTGCTTAACTCCCTGCATCCTGCTCCACATCTCTCACTGACACCCATTTACCTTATGAACCGCAACATCCTAAGAAGCAGAAAAACTCCATCCACAACTTCCAACTGTCCATGATTTTGGGGGTGTTGTCCCTCATTTGGAACAAAGTCATTCCTCCTCATTTGTCCCTCATTTTGGTCTGATCTATATAGTTGTATATAAAATGCACTTTCTATCTTTCAAAAGTGTTCCCCAGTGCTAAACCTTTTATCCAATTTCTAAATTGCTGTATTTGAAAATTTAAAATACCAATATCTTAAAGCAGGGGTGTCCAAACTTTTTTTCATAGAGGTCCACATTTGATGAAGTGAACATGCGTGAGGACCGACCATTTTGCCTGACATTCTTAGAACCATTAAAATTCGGTCTAAGTGTGTTCGTCCGAGCACTAATACACTGCCCAACAAGAATTATCTTGCCTTTGTGGCTGTGTGTGAGTAAAGAGATGAGCTCAAGCGTTTTTTTTTTAATATATATATATATATATATATATATATATATATATATATATATATATATATATATATATCGTATTTATTAGCGTATAACACGCACCTTCACTTTAAGAGTGAAGTTTCAGGAAAAATTAATTGCCAGGAATGCAGCACCCACCATTGCCAGGAATGCAGCACCCACCATTGCCAGGAATGCAAACTTACCATTGCCATGAATGCAGCACCCACCATTACCAGGAATGCACTCACCATTGCCAGAAATGCACTCACGAGCACCAAAGATTACCTACTAGAGAATCTCCTCTTTACACGACGGCCTCTTTAATAGAAAGTCCCACCTCCTTTTATGGACAGAACAGTCGTCTAATGGCAGCGCCGGAGACGGGACTTCCTATTACAGAGGCCGCATGTAAACAGGAAATTCTCCTGTGTGTGTACGGCGCTTGTCCTGCCACCTCCCTGTCCTCTCCAAGGCAGCCAGCATATACATCTTTTGTGGCCCTGGTGCTGGGAGATTGTCAGGGGCCACAAAAGATATACATGTTTAAATAACCAGGCAGGCCATTCAAAACCGGAACGCGGGCAGCGATTGGCCCGCGGGCTGGACTTCGGACATGCCTGTCTTAAAGGAATAGTAGTGGAAAACAAATATTATAATTCTTCTTTAAGAGGGTGTGGCAGGGGGTGTCCTCTGTCTACATACTTTTGCTAATGGATGCCCCTTGTTCCCATCTCAAAAAGTGACAGGGGCTGTTTGTCACAATACATTAAATGTCATAGGGACCACTCTTTCCAAGTTATTGATTCACTTACCAATAACACTCTTAAAGGCCATGTTCACCGTTTGTGCATTTATTATTTATTCATTTTTACTAAGGAGCCTGCAGAGCATTGCACCTGTAATCAGCTAAAGCAGTGGTTCTCAAATTTTTTAGTGCCGTGACCCCCTTGATAAAATTTCCCAAGTTGTGTGTACCCCTGAAATTAAAATTATTTTTGCAGCGTGGGTTGTTGGCACCCAAGGCAAGACAAGTAATTTGCACCCCTAACTCATGGACATTTAGCGCTCCCCAAGTTCCTTCCACTCGTACAGTATTAAAACCCCTTATGGTACATTTTAGGATGTACAACTCTTTCTTTGTTCTCCTTTCTTTCCCTTTTATCTCTCTCTATCCTAATTTCTTACCCCCCCCCCCCCCCATCCCTCTCTCTAACCGTATTTTTTGTTCTCTTATTCTTTCCCTCCCTTTTTCTTTGTGCCTCCCTCTCTTTTCCTCTCCCTTCCATGTATTCTCTATTTGTATTCCTTCTCTTACTCCTAGGTGGGGGGAATGGGATAAGTGGCAGTGTTGGAGGGAGTTCTGATCAGCCAACTTAGGCGCTCTTGATTAAGGTCACCTGCTGACCTTAGAACTGTAGTGGGGACATTTAACTCTAATCACAAGTAGTATTACTCACTGCGTCTCCAACTTTGTGGAGACTCGCAGCAAAGAGACTTATGACGAAATAAGGAGATGTGGCCCCACCCACTTCACATTACTCACCAGTCAGCTGACCTCTAGTCTCTGCCCCCCAGCCATGCAGTGAATTGAATGGGTGGCTGTGCTGAGGCTGAGTGAGCGGCCGCGGGCTCCAGGGACAGCCCAGCTGGGCAGCCACAAAAAGGCTGGGAGAGTGGTGTGGGATTCAGGTACAGCCCAAGATTAGGTGACCCCTGGCAAATCGTCATTCGACCCCCAGGGGGGTCCCGACCCCCAGGGGGGTCCCGACCCCCAGGTTGAGAACCACTGAGCTAAAGGGACAGCAGCTGACCCATGGATGGTCATAGCACTTACTGTATAACACATTTCTCTTCTTCAATGTGCTCAATGACTGAACATCTTTTTTGCCTGAGGGATTATTCTTCTTTGCAGGTAACACATATTATGCAATACTGCAAAAAATGTAAATCCCTCAGGGCACCAGTTTTCCCATTGTGTAACAGGGCTTAATATCAAATTACCTTATAGTAATTTAATAGCTTAAAACCATCCTTTCCAGTTTTACTGGATAGTACAACATTCCGTGCCCCTCTACCCCAGCTGAAATAAGCATTGGTGTGATGTCTCATCCATTGTCTCCATTTAGTCATTCACAAAAGCAACCCTGTGACTGTACTATAAAAAAGTGTAAACAGGGCCTTATGCCTGGTACACACTATGATGTTTTTTTGTTAAGCTCAGGGGATTGAATGAAATAAAATTGGAGGAGCCCATGAATAGGTCTCTGTACTAACTATGCTAGTACAGCAATCTCTCCGCAGAGCTATTGTTCCTTTACAGGGGAAAAAATCAGGACATTACCATTCACCACCAAATGAAAGCCCAATTTGTCCTGAAAAAAAAGCAATATAACCCACTTGGATGTACAAAGTAGTTGTGATGATATGTACTAACACATGTCAAAATTGTAAAATTGTGTTTAGGCATTAAGACTTGTTTTACACTTAGGAGTGAAGGGGTTACATATAGTCAGAGGCGACTCTAGGGGGGGCCAGAGGGGGCCCTGACCCCCCCCCAACATTATGCTGTGCCCCACCATGTGCCCCCCTAAATATAAAAGCTGGAGACACCACTGCATATAGTTGGTAAGGCTGGAAAAAGACACAAGTCCATCAAGTTCAACCTGTGTGTGTATGCTTATACGTTAATATTACAATGTATATTCCTGTATTAAAAAAAGGAGCAAACCGCGCTAAGCCTAAAAATCAAGTTAAAGTGGAAGTAAACCCACCTATCATTTTCAGCCAAGGAAGCTGCCATCTTGGCCTATGTTTAATCTTCAACTGCCGTGGTGCTGCACATATGATCAGTTATGACACCAGCCATTGGATGGTTTGACAGTTTGGTTGAGAGCACAACCAATGTGACAGTTAGGAATCCCGGCATGCCGGAAATTTAACGACTTTTTGAAACTGTTAAATCGATGGGTATACTTCCGCTTTAAGAAAAATAGCAGCAGCTAGACTGTAAGACCCTGTACATACATAAGTCTAGCTGCTGCTATTTTTCTTAAGGCTTTTTTTAGGCTTAGCGCGGTTAGCTCCTTTTTATATTGCTTGTTTGATACCTACCTACCACATCTGATTTAGTGTCACCTTACAACCCCGAGCTTGCACCATTTCCCTATTGAGTATGGATATTTTTGACTATAGGGCCACTAGAGTGGCGAATACTGAGGGTGTTTTTGAAACATTTAAGGATGATGAGGGTGATCTGGGTGGCATGTTCACCAGACTTAAATTCAACAATTGGGGTCATAGGCTTAACATTCCATTTGGTCAAACATACAATCATTATGATCACCCTACCAATATGAAGGGAATTATGAGTGTGAATATAACGTTGATACCCACAATCGTTTTAATCCTTTGCGAGACAGGGAAGTCCCTGGACCTATCTATGAGGGGGGCCATCGATCACCAACTTTTGAGTGGGACAGAGGTTACCCTAATAGTTTTCATGAGTCCAGTTATGGGAACATTCAGCCTCATAATCAGGGGTCCCAAAATTGGGGTTTCCCAGACCCAGCCTGGGCATTAAAAGATCTGTGGAATAAAAAGAGGAACTAGAGGGGGTAGGCGGGTCCAATCAAAAAAGACACAGTAGGTACAGGCATTTTTAATTTGAGTTGTACTGTGTTAACTGACTCTGAGAAATTGGTGCTGGATAAGGGGCTTAAATTTGCACCGCCGAGAAGGCTTAACAAATTATTTACATTGATGTGCATAAATTTGTACATAAATTGAACATTAAATGCTATTTGATCGCTAATCCGATTAAAGAAAACAGATTGGCTTCTATGGAGTATCAGCACTCAGGCCTAACTAATGCCTCAATATTTAATCCCCATGGGACCTTGGCCCCATCCATCAAAGTGTTTTGAGTTGTAGTCCTGAGGGACTTGGACCAAGTGTAAATTAGGAATGTGAGAAATGGAAGCAGGTATCAATTCCTTGTGTAACAACAAAAGTCTGGTAAAACGTCCTGCCGATAAAGGGGAGGCATTGTGGTATTGAACAGAGAGGATGTGTGAGATGTATAGAATTGTGGGTGATCGCGATACCTATACCCCTCTAGCTTTTGACCCTTTGTCTAAATATAATAAGGATTTGGAAAAGATTATAGATGGTGGGTTAGAAAAGGGGTACTCTAAATAAAAAAGAGAGCCCTTTTTGGTGCCTAAGGCACCACGCACCTCCATTATCTATTACTTACCTAAGTTGCATAAAAGTCTTGCCTGCCCCCTGGGTCGCCCTATAGTTAGTGGCAATGATTCTGTCATGTCCTGGGTGGTCAGGTATATTGATTTTTTTCTTCAGCCTTTAGTGCAGAGAATGCCGTCCTATCTTAAAGATTCCCGTCACATTATCAATCTATTGTCGGAATATACACCAAAGGAAGGGATGTGGTTGGTGATTGCAGATGTCACTTCATTATACACGATTATTCCACATGAATTGGGTTTAGCTGCAGTAAAATACAATCTTGATTGTGATTTGCTGATTGATCAGATCTCTTTTACTATGGAATTTTTTGAGTTTTCCGCTTTCCATAATTATTTTTGGTTCAATGATCATTTTTTTCACCAAGATAGACGGGTGGCAATGGGGGCTAAATACGCCCCTAGTCTTATCAACCTCTTTATGGCCCGATGGGAGGAGGATGTCATCTATGCCCAACAGAGACCTCAGGTGGTTCTTTGGGCACGATATATAGATGACATCCTCCTCCTGTGGGATGGCAGTGGCTCTGATTTGGCTCTATTTGTTGACTCCTTGAATGCTAACATGAGAGGGATACACTTGAGTCACCAAGCTAGTCTTACAGAGATCAATTTTAGACCAGATTTGTCACTTCTACTTACTTTAAGGCCACTCACAGGAATTCTTATATTCCAGTTGATAGCTGCCATCACAGCTCCTGGCTAAGCTCTATCCCTAAGAGCCAGTATATGCAACTTAAATGTAATTGTACAGAAGCTTTGGAATTCCTGATCAAGCTGACACCCTTACAAATAGGTTTCTTGAAAAGGGCTATTCTAATGAGTCTTTGCAGACTACTTTAAATCAGGATCTACTTAAAGAGAAATATATGGCAGAAAGAATTAATCTGGCCCCCTGTAGTTTCATTCATTACCACCTTTTATGTTCACCATCAAACATCTAGGCAATGACAGGATACGTAATACTGTTTTACCAACTAGGCCCCAGGTGGTTTATAAGGGAGCTTCTTCACTTAGGAATAGATTGGCCCCTAATACTTTTGTTCCTCCGGTTAAAAAGACTTGCTTCTTTCAAAACCTCACAGGCTTCTATCAGTGTCGGAAATGTCAGGTGTGTTCCTTTAGTGGGTGTACATCCAAAATTTGTCTCCGCCAGTAAATCAGTGGAGTTTGAAATCAAACCCTCCCTCAAGTGTACCACCTTAGGGGGTTGTTTATCTCACACAATGCCCTTGCGGGTTACAGTATGTGGACCAGAATAAGCACCCACTCCAAGTTCGACTCAACGAGCATATAACCAATATGCTTAAAGGTTTCAAGAACCATTCAGTATCCAAGTATTTCCTTTTGGTACATAATAAGAACCCTGCCAACACTATTTTTATGATAATAGATAAATATAGCCTTCATTGGAGGGGTAGTTCGTTGGTAAGAGAAATCTCTAAGTAAGAAATGTCATGGATCTACAGAGCCAAAACGTATGTGCCATATGGCTTAAATGTAGATGTAGATGTTAATGCTTTTATTGACAATTCATAGTTAAGATTTATTACATTTATCTATGCATTGGATATGTGAACTTGGTGTGAACCTTGGGTGGCAGTCCATGTGTTCTATTCCCACTGTACAAACCGTGTGTATTTATTTACACACTCTTGGATTTGAGGTTATCGCCTCACCAACCTTTAGGTTTGTGTTAATTACTAGAATTAATACTGTTAGTTTATGTCTGGATTGGTCTTCAATTAATTTGATAGAGATCGGTGTATTAGTCACCTATATTTATGTGTTTTTAATTAACCACTGGTGGCAGTAGTGACACATTGGTTATGTTTGTCTCTAGAGATCTAATCTTGCAGACAAGCTATTTTCTATTATAATTAAAAATTTTAAACCGATTCACCAATTCTCATAATTAAAAATTGTGTACTTTAAAAAAATGTTGGCCTTATTAGGTCTTCCATTGTCCAAAATGGAGGATTATGGTTTTTCCATTCTCCAAAATGGAGGATCTTGGTTTGTCCACCTGAGGTTTAAACCAAGGTGTGGTTCCAATTGTTTGTTATATTTAAGCGGTGATTCAGCATGCATGTGCTCCAGGACAATGTCATGTTGTGACGAAATGATAACAAGCTTGCTATCTGGTAAGCTTAAAATCTAAGTGGATCTATTGTGGATTGTCGTGTCTGTGAATCACTGTCACATTGTGAAGATTTTAAAAGCGATTTAGTCACCTAAAGAGTGATTTATACAGTCCACCTTGCACCTTTATTGTGTTGACTTTCAATGAGTGGTTTACACAGTCTTCTTTTGCACCTTTAGACCCCTTTAACACTGAAGTGTTTTTACAGCGTTTTAGCATTAAAAATATCGCTCTTAAAATGCTCATTAAAACGCTCTCCATGCATCTCAATGGACCCTTTCACACTGAGTCCTGCAAGCAGCATCTTTGGAGCAGCTTTTGAGTGCTGAAAAAAATGCTCCAAAAACGCCCCTCTTCATTGAAATTAATTGAAAAGCGCTGTAAAAACGCACAAGGAGGCACTGAAAAAACGCCCTAAAACTTTAGGGCCTTAGCGGTACTTTACCAGCACATTGTGATTGCAGATGAGGCTTTGCTCGAATAACGCTGTAATAAAGCTCGAAAAACACTCTAATCACGCTGTAATAACGCTTGAAAAACGCCCTAGTGTGAAAGGGGCCGTATTGTGTTGATTTTTGCAAATACTTTCTGTTATTGACTCTTAAACCCAAGCCAATAACATATTATTATATTTTTTTATTTTGGCTTCATTTATCACATTTTGTTTCTAATTTGTTTAATAAGTTTGGCTGACTGTTTGTGGCAATGTTTAGTCTTTTTGTATATTATGCCATCTCCTGTGTACTTGTAAATAGCCGAGGTGGGGAGGTGGCTTCAGTCTGCTCTGTGGTATGAGGCAGGGAGACATACAGGGGCAGAGCCCATGGATTTGTTTCTTTAGGGCTTCCCCTGCTCACCGCCATGTCCAGCATGGCGGAGAGTGTTAGGCGCGAAGAAGGAAAGTTAACGAACTCCTCCTTTGCTTTACATGCTGGGCAGAGTCGCGGCTGTGAGGTCACTGGTTGGTAGTTGGCAGGAGGCTCTAGTGACCAGTGGCCAGAGTCTCAGGTGGAGCTGGAGGCAGAGCAATCGTCAGCTCAATGGCGGGGTTTGTTCGGTCTGTCACCGCAATTTCGGGACACTGTATTGTCCCGGAATGAAGGTGCCTGTACCCGGACCAGACCTGCTAATTACGGAAATGTCCCAGGCAATCCGGGACACCTTGGCACCCTATTTCACTCCCACGCATTGCAAAAGCCCTATAGAAACGGCATGATCATGCCCTTTATTTAGTGTGCATATGGTAATTATATCATAAACCGTTATTATAGTCTTACCTGTAGGTAAAAGGGTGCGTAAGGGTTTACAAGCACTTTAGCCACTTCTGGACCACCCACCGTTCTCTTACGTTGGTACTTTGAAGATAAATATCATTGTCATGGCAACAGCTAGCTACCATAACCCCGGTAACCTCTTCTTGAGCAAGTGGTCCGCTTCAAGATAAAAGTAATCTCTGCGGCGGATCCGCTGTGAGATCACTTTTATCTGCGGCGGGAGTTTATCTCCAAGTTCAATAACAGAGAATTTAATATTGACTCCTTTTAAAATTGTAATACAAGCTTTGTGATCTACCTAATTTAATGTAGCACCTGTTGTGTGCAATATGTGGGGAGGACAAGTAGACATCTTTGCAACAGGTTCTATCAACATGCCTATAGCATTGACGAAAATAAATCTACAAATATATCTAAACATTTTATTTCATGATATCTGAACATTTTATGTCATGAATGTAATAAATCCACCACCATGCAAGTTCAAATCATAGACAAGATTAGAGTCCCCAAAAGGGGTGGAGATGCCTTTGACCTGCTGTGCTGCAAAGAGGTATTCTAGATATTCCATCTTCAGACTTGGGTTTGAAATTGAATGGGATGTAAACCATTTTTATGAATAGGTCCCAGCACCTCACTGTGGCCGATCAGCATACACCTGTTTTGCAGGTTATGCAGGTAGTTTAAATTCCACTCTTTTTTACGTCATGTTTGCCTTTTGCTCCTTGTTTATTAGTTAATTCTTCCATCCCTTCTGGTATCTGTGTTTGTACTTTGTTTGATGGAGATCATATATATATCCATATACCATTATGGTCAAATGATCTGGAGGGTGGGAGTTCATATGTATGGTACACGGAGTACCATACATGGCATGGCTTCGCCGCCATGTAGGGGTCAGTGTGAGCAGGGCCGATCCGCCCTATAGGCTCACTAAGCAAGCCGCTTAGGGCCCTGCAAAGCTGCGGAGGGCCCCCAAATTACTAGAGGCCCCGCCTGGCGAGAAGTAATTTTCGTCCCCTCACCCTGCTTCTCAACTCGCTGGCTGCATGGGAGAAGAGGTAAAAAGTCCCCCCGCTTCTCACTTTAATGTAAGGTGTCATTTCCGACAGCAGAACATCCCCCTCTCCCGCTTCTCAACTTTAATGCTTTAATGTGACATGTCATTTTGCTTAGGGCCCCAGGGAGGCCAGGATCGGCACTGAGTGTGAGATAGTCATATTGGATAAAAAGACCTTAAAAGTTCAAATTAAACAGCAGAGGAGAAGTTGTAAAGCATACAGGGAACCCAGGAAGTTGTGAAAACAGATAGTCGTCAGAAACGCAGAACTCACAACATGAAAGGTGATTTTCTAAGTCAGCTTATATTGGATTGTCAAAATTACTATGGTTTGCATCACTACTACACCGCTGAGATAAAAATTTAAGTGTATGCTGTGTACATAGATCTCCTTCAATTACCCCTGCTTTGGCAAAAAGTGGGCATGATAAATGATGCTAAATAGTGGGCATGGTTTAATTGAGTCTAATTAGAGACAACAAATATACACCACCATATGTAAATTTAATTGACCAATTGTGCACACAACTCCCCTGTTTCTGTATGCAATGTCTCTCCTAACTGTATCCACTACCCCCCTGTACACACTGTATCCTGTGCACACTGCCTGCCCTTCCCTGCACACTCTGCCCCCCTCCCTGTACACATTATACCCCTCTTACCTAATAGCCAGACCTCGTATTAGTCTTAGCTGTCCACAGGGCTGTTTACATTTGCCTTTACATTTTATACAAAGCCAACATACAGGACACATATGGCCACTCTTCTGAAGATTTTACCACCATCTCCCACATTTTTCATTAGCAACATTTTAATTCATTAGAACTTGTGCAGTATTCATATGATAAAGCTAAATTAATTTTAACACAAGGTAATGTCATTTTATTCTCTTTCAGTTCTTATCTCGAATCATGGTACTGCTTATAATAATGGTGAGTTCCATGTTCTCTGGCCATTTAGGAAAAATTGAACTGGATTCTGTTACGCTTGCTTCATCTGTAAGTGTTCATGTTTTTTACAATTTATCTTTTTTTCTGTTAAGGAAGGTCTTTATTTTAATGAGGTAATATGAGTACAAGCAAGTACAAGCAATGTAATTGTCTATAATAATATAATATTACTGAAATATCAGTAAATATTCTAGTTCTTCCACCTTCAGTATCATGGCAGTATATCTGCCTGTACCTGTCCTGTAGTAATTAGTAAGTCGTTTTTGTTTATTAGAAACTGATTTTTGTTTAATGAAATCTCTCATTTTCTATATATTCTTTTTGTTGAGCATTTGTAGTGTTTATAGGGGTACCCTGAAATGTGTACTCTGCGGGTTTCGAATAAATAAATAGAGATCAGGGGGTTACTTTGGTTACTCAGACCTTGATACAAAGATCATGATGACACATATTTGAAAAAATGCATTATCTTATTATGCAAAATTATTACAAAATTCCAGTGTGTTTTATTGTTATGTCCCCAATTGTGTCTAATCACATTTACAGCTCCTCTACATTGCATAGTATACGTCTATATGGTTCACCAATCTCTTTTACTTACAGGTTATAAATATAATTGGTATATCAATTGGTTCTGGAATGAGTTCTGGGTGTGATACACTGATGTCTCAGGTATTTTCTTTTTGTTTGTTTTTTTACGTTTTTTACCAATATATTCTATGATCCTTTAGCCAAATATGTATATTGGAAAACCAAGGTTGTATGTCTGATAATTTGTTGTTCTGGTTTTCTCTAAATTAAGGCTGCAGTTAGGGCACTATGTTGTGCTAGGCACATCTGAATGAGGAGCATTTTGTGTACAAACTCCGGGCTAGTTAGGTAGGACTTAAGCCGGTCTATCTCGAGATGTGCCGCCTAAGTCTAAATTAGCGCCGGCATATCTATGGGCCGTACCCACAGAACTAGATACACGCCAAAATAGGCTATTCCCGACCGGCCTAACTTGCCTACGCCTGCACATCCTAGGCGCACATTTAGTCCGTCCGCACCATTGATTTCCTATGCAAATATGCAAATGAGGGAGAAACGCCGATTCCCGAACATAGGCCTGTTCGGTACAGGCTAGGCGCGGTGCGCCTAAGCTGTATGGCCGGCCTAAAGTTATTCCTCATAAAGCAGGGATAACTTTGCACCAGACTTGCTCAAGTCAGCTGGAGAGTAGCTTCAGCAGCACCGTTACAGACGAGCTGAGCAGCCACACTTGTAGGACAACACATGGCAGCCGTGGTCCTAGCACTACTAATGGGTCCCCCACCACGTAGGAGGAGGAGGGCATGGGAGAGGATATACCGCACGCGCATAAACGTCTTTGGCATGGGTGATTCGGAGGTGTTTCGCATTTTCAGATTCAGCCCTGATGCCATCCAGGAAATAGCCACAACCCTTTATGATGACATCACCAGCAAGACACACCGCTCACAAGCAGTGCAGCCACTGGTCAAGGTACTGGCAACACTCCATTTCCTTGCCAGTGGCTCGTTCCAGCGTACAAGTGGAGTCGTGGTTGGGATGTCACAATCCAGTATGAGCAGATGGGTGCACCAGGTTGTCCCCGCAATCCTCACACGCACGTCCCACCACATCATCAAACCCACCCAGGAACATCAGCGGCAGAAGGCAATGCAGGATTTCTATGAAATTGCAGGATTCCCACGCACCATCGGGGCCATTGATTGCACACATGTGGCACTATGACCCCCCGTGACACAGAGCACATATTTCGCAATCGTAAGCATTGGCATTCCATCAACGTACAGGTGATAGCCGATGCCCAATGTCTCATATGGCACGTCCGTGGCAAACACCCAGGGTCCAGCCACGACAGCTACATATACCGTCAAAGCAACATCCCAACGGAATTCGAACAGAACGTGTATGGGGACAGCTGGCTGGTTGGTGAGTGACATGGGTGTCAGGCATGACTGTCCGACCCCATGATGTAGACATCACGAGGGGCACATGCATGGCTAACATCCTCCTGTCTTTTCCCTTCCAGGTAACGTGGCATATGCACTTGGGCCCCATCTCATTATTCCATTCCGGGATCCCCAAACCAGAGGAGAGAGATACAATGAAGCACATATAAGTACCCGTGCAGTGGTGGAGCGCACATTTGGCCTCCTGAAGTCCCGTTTCCGATGCCTGGATAAGTCCGGGGGTACCCTGTTGTATTCCCAAAACGTTGTGTGTCAGATCGTCGGTGCATGTTGCATTCTGCACAACTATGCCATGAGAAAGGGCCTGCAGATTGACATACGTGATGACCTGACCCCCCAACCACACAGTCCCCCCCTGAACGAGGCTCACCCATCTGCTGAGGGAAAAGCAGTCAGGAGGATCCTCGTGGTAGGCTTCTTTGCCCGTTAAACACACACATCTTTGCCCGTTAAACTCACGCATGCACACCACTGTGGTCCCTAGATCACACACACCACATCCACATCACATTGGATTAGCCCAAGTCCAACATGCAGGACTTGGGAGCAGCAACGCCGGCGTCAAGGCCCCAATGATGTCGCTGTCCATTCATATGTCATTCACACGGTCGTGGCTATAACTTCTCCCCAACGACCGAGAGTGACACCCCTTACTGGCAGGAGTGCCACCCCCCCACATTCACACACCATTCACACTGTAGCCTACACTCCTCACTGTGTGCAGATACTACGAAAATAAAAAAACTCATAACCTGAGTAGAAAATAAATAAAAACACTCATAACCTGAGTAGAAAGTAACCCCCCAAAAAAATACACACTCAAGAAAAAAAAATGCCACTCATCTGCCCTGACGTGGGCTTCTTTGAGTGCCACGGCCCTGACTGCTTAACTGCCTGGGGGAGCCACAGGTGGGGGGGTTGGGCATCAGGAGGTGGAGGCGCATCCCCTGGAGGCTCCCTGGCTGGCTGCCTGCCCTCCAAAGCCAGAGCAATGCCGGTGAGGATGGCATTGGTCTGGGCAAGCATCAGCCTGGTCTGCCTCCCCTCCTCCACGACGGCCTCTACCAGGCTCTTAACCTCCAACACGAGGCCTGCTGTGGTGGGCTGCACCTCCCCCAGGCTGGTGACAATTGCTGCTGAATTGCATGTCATATCTTGCAGGCTGTCCAGCAGCTGCGAGGACGGTGCCAGGCTGTCAGCCAGACACCTTATATGGACAGACACGTCACCCACATGGCGGGTCTGCCGGGCCTGATCCCTGGCAAGGGTTTCCTGGAGGGCCTCAGGAACACCCCTGGTTTTATGGGTTGCCATCCGGGGACCAGAAGAGGCTGGGGGCCGTGGGTACGGGGAGGCCCTTGAGGGGCTTTCCCTGATGGGGGAGACCCTTGAGGGAGTTCCCCTGATGGGGGAGGAGGGTGGTGAGGGTCCCCTGATGGGGGAGGAGGATTGGGAGGGTACAGGGATGGTGGGATCCTCCACTAAGTACACCACTCCCTCAAAGGTCCCTGTGCTCCTCCACTACTTCCTCCAGAGGAGAGGTGTGGGCACTCCTCTCTGGCGATGGCGGGGGTCGCCGCCCAGCAGCAGCCGACGACAGCCCAGCTCCCTCCTGCACATCTGTGGATGACACAAAAGATGCACATGTTGGTGGACCCACACAGTTGTCACATGTTCCCTTCCCCTCCCCCCACATGCTACACACCAGATAGGAGGTAAAACACACTTACCTGTCCTCAAGTACTGGTCGCCCGAGTCGTACCCCTCCATGCCCTCCACCTGCTCACGCTGCAGGCATTGGGCGATGGCCTCCTCCTCCGGGGTCAACTCCACAGGACATGCTGGCCCTCCTCCCGTGCCCCTGACATGCCGACTAATCTGGGCCGGCTCCTCCTTTACCCTCCACCGCATGTCATGATTTTTTTTTTTTATATCCTGTGGGCGCCTCTCCGCAATGCCCACAGCACTGACCCGCACACTCAGCTCCCTCAGGATCTCTTGCTTTCGGGCCTTGCTGGTCTGCAGACTGAGGGCACCATGTAAGTAGTATTTGTCGTAACAAACTATGCCATCCACAAGGATCACCCTCTCCCGAATTAAAAAATGTTTCTTTCTTCTGCCTTTTGGGACAGCAGCCATCGCAAAACAAAAGTACCTTCCCTAGGGGGGGGGGGCACAGGATGTACTTTTACGCAGGACGGGCGCCTGTCTGGCTTACAGTTAAGCCGACAAAAATAAGTTACACCGGCACAAAGTTAGGCGCAAGTGCTGCATGAATACTGTACTTGCCTCTCTAAATTATGTCGGCGTAGCGCTAATGGGATGCGCTACGCCGGCATAAGTATGCGCTGATCTACCTGAATATAGCCCTCCATGTTTTATGGCTATTTTGGTAAAATGGCTGTTAGAATGCAAAGAGTGATCTGCTTTTCATTCAAAATCAGCTTTTCACTCCACCAAGGAATGTTGATGGTTTAGGGTGCATTTACAGCTGCCAATGCATCCTGCTGGTGAGTGGTGATTGCATGTGACAACCTTAATGTGGGTTCCTGCGATTACCGATAATTTCAAGTAGATTGCCCCACTGAAAGCAATATGAGGCTGGTGGCTCTCACAGCTAATTGTGTTCACTCATATGTAATCTCTCATGCTGTGATCACATGGGAGTGATTGGCCCTGGGTGCAGGCAGTCTGCATCCAGAGCTGATCACTCGCATGTGATCACAGCATGAGAGATTACATGCAAGTGGATGCGATTAGGTGCTAGAGCCAGCAGCCTCCCATCAGTGTTGCTCATCTTACTTTAAAAAAGTAATTAGTTACAGTTACAAATTACTTCTCCAAAAAATTGCGTTAGTGACTCAGTTACTGCATTGAAAAAGTAATTAGTTACTCAGCAAAGTAACTGGATTTTTTTTTATATTCTACAATGCTTTGTTGAGAAGCAGGTGACGGGCACTTGCCAGGGAGCAGTGAGTTAATACTCCAAGACAAAAGAATGCCAGATCCTTGAGAGAAGAAAACCGGAAACAAATGGTGATCTCCTGTATATCCCAGCCTAGGTGCATCCGTCCCACCATGTATGTGCAGCTAATAGGACTTAAAACCCTTATCCATCTGCTATATATACCATCCAAATTATAAGCTGGATTAAAATGTATGTTTATAATATACATTACCTTGACGTTTACAGAGTCTGTAATTTAAAATCTTATATTAGGCTTTATTAGAATTTTCTATAGTTTATTGTTTATTATTTTATTTATCTTATATAAGCTTTATTAGATGCAAGGGATCTGGAATGGGGATGTCAGATTTTTCTTTGATGTCTGATGAAGAGATGAAATCACTGACCAAAAATAACCTGCTAATCATTGGTCTGTATATGTGTCCTGCACTTACCATGTTGACCACTAGATGTCGATGTGTACACTGTGTTGTATAGGGAACGTTTGTTCTGTGGAACATTTTGTGTTCCCTGGATCACTGATCAGGTTGCGCACACAGTGTGTGTGATCGATGTGAGTTGTTCCCCGGTGATAGGTCAGTGTGAGGCAGATGGGGCTCCAGGTTCCAGGTTGTATCCAGGGCTCCTTGCGATTGGGAGTTTTAAGACCGCTGTGACAGGCCATCACAGCGGTCACATGATTCTAAAGCGGAGTTCCACCCATATTTATGTTCACAGCACCGGCAGAAGCAATTAATCTGCTGCCATCTAGTGGCGGTAGATGTAATTGCGGTAATGCCGCCCAAGTAATGGGAACTGCGTTACCGCGAGGAGAAGAGTAATCAGGTAGATTACTCGTTACCCTCAAAAGGGGATGCGTTAGGTAACTGCGTTTATTGTAACTCCGTTACTTACAACACTGCCTCCCATTGCATTCAATCGGTCTGCCTATTTGCAGCTAATAGCAGCAACCCCCACTGGGATTCTCGCATGTAATCACTGGCAGGGTGCATTTGCGATTGTAAATGCACCCTTAATGCTTGCTGAAATATAAAAAACCTTAGAACTCCACTCAACACCTTGACTAGTCTTATTCTTTATTTTTTCATACTGTGATCTGCAATTGGTCAAATGTATGGATGGTGATGAAGTGTATGTGTCACTAAGACTTTTGCGTTTTATAAGATACAGTATATTGGTAGACTACTGTAATTTGGTTGTAATTTGGCTGTTTAAAAATAGACAGAGGGTAAAAATGTGTTAAAACTTGACTATACACTTGTACACCTAATTAAGAGCATGAAAAGGTAAAAAATTATTTTCATTAAAATAAAAAACATGTTATACTTACCTGCTTTGTGCAATTGCAGTATTGCACAGAGCAGTCCCAATCCTTCTCTGCTGCGACCCCCCCCCCCCCCCCCAGGGCACCAGGCTTCTCATTTTTGGCAAGTACCATACCCAGATAGCAAGAATAACTTGCCAGAACATCTCATGCATGGATCAGGATTGGGCTAAGGTAAATATAAGCGGGGTGGGGGAAGACACGTGTAGCAAAGAAGGTTTTTTATCTTAAAAAAACCCTAAAGCTTTACAACCATTTTAACCACTTGCTACCTGCCCACCATCAAATGATGAAGGGATGGTGCAGATCTTGTTCTGGGTGGACATCATATGAAGGTGCACCAGAACAGCTGCTCTCATGGCTCTTCAACCATGTGATCGGCTGTGTCCAATCACAGCTGGTCCCATGTAAATGTGGAAGTGCCGTATATTGTCTCTCCTCGCCTCAAAATGACAGAGTGTGGCGAGTAGAGCTGATCAGTGGCATCTCCTCGCAGGGGAAAACAGAGAAGGTAATCAGGGCACTGATCATCAGTGCCTTGATTACAGGAAAGCTGCAGCAGTGCCACCAATCAGTGCCACCAATCAGTGCCAGTGAGTGCCGCCAATCAGGGTCCATTACTGGTGCCAATCAGTGTTGCCTTTTAGTGCCCATCAGTGCTGCCCATCATTGCTGTCCATCCTCATCAATGCCACCTAATCAGTGCCCATCAGTGCCACCTCATCAGTGCCCATAAGTGTTGCCTCATCAGTGCCCATAAGTGCCACCTCATCAGTGCCGACCAGTGCTGTCTCATGAATGCACATTAGTAAAGGAGAAAAAAGCTAAAAAATTTGCTCTGTGTGAGCTCTGCATTTGTAGCTGGCCCCCTACAATATATTAAGTTTATACAGTTGTAGCACCCTCTACCAGTTGGTATGTGCTAGAATAGCATATTTCTTGGTTTAAGCTATCAGTGCAGGCAAATTTAGGTAGGCCTATGCTCTGGGCTAGGCCTGTCTGTTTTTATCTGGGGCTGGGAGTGTTTAGTGTAGCAGAGGGTGTGACCACTTGTGCTCAGGCTTTGAGATGCCTTCCCTGCTTCCAGAAAGATTGTTCTGGAGAAGAGGCTGGGCCTGAAGTTGGAGTGGCAGGCAGCTCATGTGAGGAGATCTGACCAATCCCCATTCGGTATTGGCAGGGGACAGGCCTCCCATATAAGCTGAGGTCACATGCTGCTAAGAGCAATTCTGTCGGTGTAGGAGAAGGGAGAATGGAGTTTTAGGAGGAGGGTTGGAGGAGATGCTAGGATGTGCATTTCTACCATGGACTTGGAGAAGGTCATTGTGTCTACTACAGTGGAGAACTGGAGAAGGGGAAGATTGTGGAGAGTAGTGCAAATTGCTGCGGCCAGGGAACGCAGGAATTGCAGTGTGGACTGGCTGGGAGCAGTAGTCCGTTTGTTGCCATGTGCTGCTAAAACTGCTAGGCCACCAGAGAGAGGTACTGTATGCCTCTGGTTAGTAAAGCACCCAGGTAACAAGAGACTGTGTAGCTACCAAAATTGCTAGGCTGCCGGGGAGAGGTACTGTATTCCTCTGGCTTAGTAATTTGCTCAGGCAACACCATTTAAGAGACTTTATTAGGCCTTGTACACATGATCAGTCCATCCGATGAGAACGGTCTGAAAGACCGTTGTCGTCGGTTAACCATTGAAGCTGACTGATGGTCTGATGTGCCTACACACCATCAGTTAAAAAACCGATCATATCAGAGCGCGGTGACGTTTACATGTTTTAACACAACGACGTGTTGAAAAAAACGAAGTTCAATGCTTCCAAGCATGCGTCGACTTGATTCTGAGCATGCGCGGCCTTTTAACCAAAGCTTTTGCATACTAACGATCGGTTTTGACCCATCGGTCAGGCTTCCATCAGTCAAATTTTAAAGCAAGGTTTGGACTGATAAACCTTCAGTCCTTCAGTCTGTTTTCATCGGTTTTGACTGATTGTGTGTACAAGGCCTTACAGCAACTATGTACAGCTAGCAAGCTGGGGTTATTCAGAGTGATCCCTATTTTGTCTTGCTGGAAGTGATGAAACAGTAATCTAATGGCGCGTACACATGACGGTTTTTAATGTCCTAGAAATAACAACGTTTTTCTCGATGTAATTCTTGTCAAGCCTGCCTTGCATACACACGATCGTAAAAAAAAATGCTTGAGCAAAGCGCGGTGACGTACAACTGCACTATAAAGGGGAAGTTCCATTCTGATGGCGCTACCCTTTGGGCTGCTTTCGTATTAGTAAAAGTTTGGTGAGAGACGATTCGGGCTTTTCAGACTGTTACAGCGTGACGAATGTTAGTTTTACCAGAATAAGTGCTCCCGTCTCATAACTTGCTTCTGAGCATGCGTGTTTTTTTTCCCGTAGTTAAAGCCTACACACGATCATTCTTCACAAAGTGAAAAACGACAAGTGAAAAAAGCATGTTCTAAATTTCTAATGCCCATTTTTCTCGTCAAGAAAAATCCTCTGGAGCCCACACACAATCCTTTTTAATGACCATTTAATGACCCAACTGAACCTGAACTTTTCCTGGTTGTGTATCTGTGCTTGTCGAACTGGTAGCCTCTGTACCGGTAAGGAAGACCTGGGCATATTTGAGAATATGCCCAGGTCTCCATAGGTAAGAGCTTCATAATTGCTCAATTGTTAATGTAGCACTACCCCCGAAGGAGCTGCTGGTTTTGTTTGGGTGGCACGTTACCTATAGTTCCTCGCCGTCTAGGGTATCAGATGAGAGCTGAGAGAAAATTAAATTTCCACACTTTACACTTCTTTTTTCATTGCTTTTTTTGCTGAACTTGGTAAAAAGAATAAAATAAGTAGTTGAAGAGGTGGAAGGGTAACAGGTAATAGGTTCAGGTGCACAACTTCAGTCCAGAAACACTCCTGCTCCCAGTAACACAACTTTCGTCGCCACTCTAGCCATAGTGAGTATTGCGCACCAGGATAGGCCTCTCTCACAAGCCTAGCAGCCAGGATGTCGCACGGAAAATGGTAAAGTCTCTGCCACAGACCTTCCCACAGATGGAGGTATATTTGGTCCAAAATCCTTCTAACATAGGATTCAGCACCCGGATCTCTCCTGATTAACTCCTTGTAAATTTAGAACTGACAGGCGACCATCATTCAGCCTCTCAGTAATGGTGTGTCCTTCGATGAAATTCAAGGCCTCTCATGAAATACCAGCCTTGTGCTCGGTGCTCTACTAGATAGGTTCTTCATCGAGTGGCTTCCTCCCTCCAGGACGAACAGCACAGGACCACTCTGCAAGTGTAGACCCAATTTGACCACTGAGCCTACTAAATAGGTGACAACTCCAGACCAACGTGGTCCCGGGGGCCAGGAACAAGCACTGGGGGTGGTGGGATGACAGACCAGCGATTGATGACCCCGGTCCAATGGCGTCTGCCCCTTAAGTACCCCTCCCCAGCATGCTCAGCGGGATGATAAATCCACACTGATTGGCCAGGGGAGACACCCAAAACACCTTGACCTGACTGCTGCCACCCTTGGCCTGGGGTGGTACCAACACCCCAGACAACAAAAGTGGTCTCTCACAGTACAGCCATGGCTGGAACAGAGGCCCCAAAATTTGGTAAAATAATACTGTCTAAGTTAGTTAACTCTCAGACTACCCTCTAAATTTAAGGCAGCACCGGCTAAAAAGTAGCAGGCCGCTACATTAATATTAATAAGGGGGCTGGAGGACTTCAGTTATGAGGAATGACTACAGATTTTCTTCCTGTAGAAGGGACCTATTACAGTAGAAGAGTATATGATAGTTATATCTTTAAATAAGAACTATAGCATCGGGAGGTAACTCTCTAAAAAAAAAAAAAAAAAAACACCCAGCCATACAATGAAGTTGGAGAGTAGTGGTTGAATCTTAAAATGCATAAGGGGTTCTTTACTGTTAAAGATGTAAGGATGTGGGACTCCTTCAACAGTTGGTGGTGTCAGTGGGGTTTTTAGATACTGTAAGTTAAAAAAACTTTCAGATGTGTTTTTTAGTGAACACTGACAATATATAGGGATATGAAAAGCAGTAGACACACATACTCTCTCTCTTTTTCAGGGTGCACTAGTATGTAACCAGGTGGATCCCTGCCTAAAAAAAAACATTAAACAAATCAATACATAATACAAAGGGATTACAGCACTTATTAACCTTTGCCCATAGCAAACTCTTGCTTATAAAATGTGACTTCCTAGTAGCATATACTATTTAGTTAATTTGCATGCATACAATAATTTCTCTTTGGGATTAATAACATGTTCTGATTCTGATCCTGCATACACTTAAAGCGAAGTTCCACCCAAAAGTGTAACTTCCGCTTAAACCACTCATTGCCCCCTTACATGCCACATTTGGCATGTAATTTCTTTAGGCGGGGGGTGGGGGCTTCAGTAGGAGTGGGACTTTCTGTCTCACCTACTCCTTCCACCCAGTCACCCCCCTCCCCCCACACAGTTAGAACACACCCAGGACTCACATTTAACCCCTTCCTCACCCCCTAGTGTTAACCCCTTCACTGCCAGTCACATTTATACAGTAATTAGTGCGTTTTTATAGCACTGATCGCTGTATTAATGTGAATGGTCCAAAAAATGTGTCAAAAGTGTCCGATGTGTTCGTCGCAATATCACAGTCCTGCCAAAATTCGCAAATTGCCGTATTACTAGTAAAAAAAAAAAAAAAAATTGTCAGAATTCTATCCCCTATTTTGTAGCCACTATAACCTTTGCGCAAACCAATTACTTTACGCTTATTGCGATTTTTTTTTTTACCAAAAATATGTATAATACATATCGGCCTTAACTGAGAAAAAAAAAATATATTTTTTCCAAAAAATTGATATTTATTATAGCAAAAAGTAAAAAATATTGTGTTTTTTTTTTTCAAAATTTTCACTTTTTTGTTTATAGCGCAAAAAATAAAAACCGCAGAGATGATCAAATACCACCAAAAGAAATCTCTATTTGTGGGGAAAAAAGGACGCCAATTTTGTTTGGGAGCCACGTCGCACAACCGCGCAATTTTATTTAAAGCGACGCAGTGCTGAAAGCTGAAATTTCGCCTGGGCAGGAAGGGGGTATATGTGCCCAGTAAGCAAGTGGTTAAAAGCCAGCAGATACACTTTTTGTAGCTGCTGACTTTTAATAAACATAAAAAAAGCCTGGAACTCCCCCTTTAACTTGCATGCAGTATAGGTACAGTATAGTCTCGGAACAGGTGCAAGGTAGATGTGGTTCAGATGTGGTAAAGGTTCAGGATCATGCGGTATAGGGTATACAGGTCCAGTCTAGGTTTGGCATAAGTGCTGTATGGGTGCTGTATGGATTGGGTACATTTGTTGTCCTGATCTCAGTAGCTCAGTCCTTGCTAGCAGTATCAGAAATGGGCAAATAGTCCTCTCACCAGTACCCAGGATGCCTTGGGGATCTCTCGCTGTAGAGTGGGGGGCACTCAGTCTCTTCCCGAAAGCCTTCTGTGATCAGTGGTTTAAAGCAGAGGTCCTGAGATGTAGGTGGTGCTGCGCTGACCCCGGGTGTCCTTACTCCCAGTCTCAGATTTCCACTAGAGCAGGGTTCTCCCAACTATGGCCCTCCAGTTGTTCAGGAACTACAATTCTCATCATGCCTAGCCTAGTCCTGTCTGTGAATGCCCGGTATTTTACAATGCCTCATGGGACAGCTGGAGGGCCGTAGTTTGGAGATCCCTGGTCTAGAGCATTCAGACAAAGATGCACCCTCTTAAACTGTCTCGGTAGTCTTTGTAGTGTAAGGAGACTATTCGTCCCATTATGTGACTGACAACTTAAACTACAACCCCGAGAATTCTTAGTACTCTGCAAAGTCTATAGGCTTGCTTGGCTTAGCTCTCCCCCTGCTGGCTAGAGGAGAGTGGTGCAGCATAACATCAATATCTCAGTAGACGGAGAGATGAATAAGGGCAATGTCTCCTTCTCCATATTGCTGTAGCCCAGAATCAAACTACATACTCCACCCCCCCCCCCCCCCCCCCCCCCCAATAAAACTCTATGTCCTTCAAGCACATACCGTCCATAACATCAATCTAACTGGAATAAGTAATTTAAGATTAACATCAGTTAATATGTACATAGATTTAAATTATTCTCATTGACACCTGAGATTAACAAGGGAACCCCTCACAAATTAACAGGGAAGACAAGGCTATCTTTTATATTGGTCATTGATGTAGGAATGGCCCACCCAGGTGTGTCAGGGGGTGAGTACAGGTCACCCCTACCAAATTTCTGGTAAGAAGGGTCAGCTTATCATAAGTCCATTGCATTGTATAGATGGGTTAGAGCAGGTTCAGTATCAACCATTTCTGTTGTTACCTCTATGTGATCAGTTTCTACATCTTCTGCTATCAGTGACATTATGAGGTTCTCTGGGGTCTCTGAAGACCGACTCTTAGGTGTAAATCATGGTGTCTCAGATCTGGGGACCACCAGGTCTGTTTCTTTGGTTAGAGAAGATGTAGCAGTTTCTTCATGTAGAGAGGGCCACAGCTAGTTTATGCCCAGCAAATTATTTTAAGCACTGCACGCTGCTATGTGCCTACACTTAAACCCCCCAAAAAAGAAAAAAAAAATCTCTCTCTCTCTCCAAGAAAAAGTATGTGAACCCCTTTGGAATGATATGGATTTATGCACAAATTGGTCATAAAATGTGATCTGATTTTCATCTAAGTCACAACAATAGTCAATCACAGTCTGCTTAAACTAATAAACACACAAAGAATTAAATGTTACCATGTTTTTATTAAACGCACCATGTAAACATTCACAGTGCAGGTGGAAAAAGTATGTGAACCCTTGGATTTAATAACTGGTTGAACCTCCTTTGGCAGCATAACTTCAACCAAACGTTTCCTGTAGTTGCAGATCAGATGTGCACAGCAGTCAGGAGTAATTCTTTTTTTCTTTCAATAGTTTTTATTGAATTTTTAAAAATATTAAGTCATATATGTTACAAAGCATTGTCATAGTATAAGTATATAATGTAACAATAAATAGCGTAAGAAGTACGTGACATTCATAAATTCTGATAGATCAAGTAGTCGTATATAAGTAGTAAAACATGGAAAGTATGTAAACAAAGCATAAATTAGATAATTAACTTATCATGTAGAGAAATATCAGTATTAGAAATGGTCAGAGTATAATGTTATAATGTTAGCAAAGTAAACTCAATCAAAAGAAATCTAATCTAAAGAACACGTGAGAAATCAGTATCATCCGGATACAAAGTATCATGTAATGAACCAGGACATAGAGAAATGTTGAAAAGGGTTCAGTCGAGAGCTACCATACCCCAAGTTCATACCAGTTTTTCCATGGGGCCCAGGAAACATCATTTTTGTAAAGATTATTCATTGAAATGGCCATCATACGTTCATACGTGAAGTGGAGATTGGTCAAATCAATGGCTTCAAGAGTAGAGGGAGGACAAGAGTCCTTCCATTTTCTAGTGATTGAGAGCCTTGCGGCCAGAAGTAAATGGTTGATATAATTCCTGAGAACAGCAGGAATGTCATCAATACCCAAGGACAGTAAAGCTAAACCAGGGTTGGGATCTATCCATGAACCAGTTAAAGCCGAAATTATACCAAATATTTCTGTCCAATATTTAGTAAGCATGGAACAGCTCCATAAAATATGGAGCAAGTCCCTTTTCTTTCCGCACCGTCTCCAGCATTGGTTAGATTGCTGATGACTAAATTTAGATAGTACATCTGGAGTATAATACCACCTCAGAGTGATCTTTACTGAGAGTTCCCATAGTGATGCACATTTAGAGGTTGATTGGTTTATTTTACAAGCCATGTGCCATTGGTAATCAGTGTAAGAACACTCCAAGTCTTTTTCCCATTGTAGATGTGATGGGGTTTTTGAAAATATTCTTTTGTCCTGAAGTAGGTTGTAAAAAAAGGTAATACCTTTTCTCTTTGGTTCAGTACTAGTAGAGAGAAAGGTCCAGACTAATTTATGTAGGCAAACGTTTTTGGTATTCAATTTACATAAACGTTTTGCTATTTGTCTATAATGAGCATTACAATGTTGGGGTATATTAAACTCAGACTGGATGGTTTGGAATGGTTTAATCGTGCCTTTATCATAAAGGTCACAAATAGATTCCACGCCTTGTTCGCTCCAAAGACTAAGTGATGAGTGATACATTATAAGATGCAGTGTTTTAAAGGGAATGTCTACCGTTATTGTTGTATCAGGAGAGGTCACAGAATTCAAAATCTTAAGCCATGTAGAAATTGATACTTTCATTGTGGGAGGTAAGTGCGAGGGAAGTTTAATTCCCATATGTGCACCAAAAAGCCATAGGTTGGTCGGTAGTTTATTACAATAGGAGGATTCAATTAGACGACCGTCACAGACCCCAATTTGTCATTGGGGAGGGTTGGAACCATTCTCTCATTTGAGACAATATTGAGGCATAGAAATAGTCTTGAAAATCGACATAACCCACTCCTCCCCACATTCTATTTTTAATTAATTTATAATGGGCGCATCTTTCCAGATATAGTTAGAAAGGATTGATTGTAATGATTTAAAGAAATACACAGGGACTGGAATAGGCAAACTTCTAAATAAGTATAGGACTTGAGGCAAGTGGATCATTTTAAAAGCAGATAATCTGCCCCACCAAGAAAATTCGTGTTTTCCTAAATCTTTCAGATCTGATTGTAGTTTATTTTTAAGAGGAATATAATTATGTGTAAATAAGGATTTAATGGATCTAGTCAAATGAATTCCAAGGTACGGGATGCTAGTGTCTGCCCAAGTATAAGGGAATTGGTGTTGGAGGAGATTGTTTGTCACTGCGTCAATTCCAAGATCTAGAGCATACGATTTGCTTTCATTAATCTTATAAAATGATACTTTACCAAACCAAGACAATAATTTTTGGACTTCAAGTAGGGAGGATGAGGGAGAAGTTAACATTAAAATTATGTCGTCGGCAAACAAACTAATTTTGTGGGTATCGGATCCTATAGTGATGCCTTCTATTTTAGAATTAGATCTAATATGTTCCGCTAGAGGTTCAATCATTAAATTAAATATTAAGGGGGACAATGGGCATCCTTGTCTGGTGCCGTTGGTGATACAAAAGGGTTTCGATAAAAGGTTGGAATTCAAAACTCGTGCTGTGGGGTTGGAATAGAGGGCAAGTATGGCTTTAAGAATATGACCCTCAAAGCCAAATTTTTTAAGAGTGAGTGACAAATAGGACCAGTTAACCCTATCAAACGCCTTCTCTGCATCTAATGAAAGGAGCAGAGAAGGCGTTCCATTTATGCCAACATTGTGGATAACATCAATTAATCGCCTGGTTGCGTCAGACGTTTGACGACCCCTGGTGAAGCCAGTTTGGTCCATGTTTATTAGTTTGGGAAGTATGTCGACTATTCTATTGGCTATAATCTTTGAGTAGATTTTCAAGTCTGCATTCAATAAGGAAATAGGACGAAAATTTGGGGGAGAAGTAGGGTCCTTGCCAGGTTTAGGGAGAGTAATAATGAGTGCAGATAGCATTTCATCAGGAAAGGAAGAGAACGAAGCAACAGCATTATATAATTCTTTCATATGTGGTACAAGCTGTTTATGAAATATTTTAAAGTATTCATTCGAATATCCGTCTGGACCAGGGGCTTTGGCCTTGGGAAGAGAGTTAATGGCGCTTATAATTTCGACGTCAGAAAAACAAGAATTTAACTGTTTAAGTTGGTCATCAGATAATTTGGGTAAATTAACATGGGAAAGAAAATCTAGGATTTCTTTAGTTGATGGCTGGTGAGTATCACTATCCTCATTAAGGTTGTATAGTTTACCATAATATGAGCTAAAGGCATCAGCTATGGATTGAGGGTTAATTATCTTATCTTGAGAAAAAGGGTCATAAATGTATGATATCTTAGTTTTTCGTCTATGACCCTTTATACGGTTTGCCATTAGTGTTGCTCACGAATATTCGCATTGCGAATATTCGCTACGAATATTGCATATTCGAGTATTCGCGAATAACTCGAATATCGCGGCGAATATTCGCTATTTCGAATATTCGTATTTTTCAAATTTCGCAAAAAAAATTCGCAATAAATTTCGCATTCGCGAAATTTCGCAATAGCGAAAATTCTCATTGGCGAAAATTCGCAATTTTTTTTTTATAAAATATCACGAATATTCGATATTAACGAATATTCACGATCGCATATGCGAAATTTCGCTTTTTTTTTTATAAAATATACCGAATATTCGTAAATATCGAATATTCGTGATATTTTATAAAAAAAAAAAAAAAAAAAATTTGCATTGGCGAAAATTCGCAATTTTTTTTTATTTTTTATAAAATATCACGAATATTCGATATTAACGAATATTCGCGAATATTCTTCGAAATATTCGCGAAATATCGCGAAATCGAATATGGCGTATTCCGCTCATCACTATTTGCCATAACTTTCCCTGCTTTGTTATTAGTAACATAGGAGTTTGCCTTCAACTTTCTAAGTTTATGGTCATGAAATTCTAGAAGTAGAGCACGTAAATCATGTCTGAGTCTGAAGATCTGGGATTTGAGAGATGTTGACGGGTTAGACTTATTTTCTTGATCTATGATATTCAATTTTTTGGTAAGTTCCTCTATGTTTGCTTCCCTTTTCTTTTTTGCTTGAGAACCAATTTGTATAAATAGTCCCCGTATGTAAGCTTTATGGGCGTTCCACACTACCACCTGGTCGGACACCGATCCCAAGTTGTCCGAAAAAAATTCAGTCAATTTTTGAGAGATATATTCAATTTTATCAGGTTGTTGTAAAAGATAATTATTTATACGCCATAAATAAGATCTATGATTAGAATTAGCATTTTTTATTTTTAAACTAATAGGGGCGTGGTCCGACCAAGTGGCAGTATGAATGCGAGCATCCAGTACATTTTGTAGCAACCATTTATCAGATAAAAATAAATCAATTCTGGAGTAAGTGTTATGACGTGGAGAATGGAATGTATAGTCCTTTTCAGTCACGTTACAACACCTCCAGATATCATACAAATCATTTTCAAAAAGAAACGGTGACAAGGGGGAAGAAAATCTCTTAGCATTGGAGGATGAGTCCATGACAATGTCTGGTACTAAGTTGAAATCCCCACAAATTAGGAGAAGACCCTTCTGAAGTTCTCTCTTTTTGTTTAGAGTAGACTTATGGAATTTCATTTGTCTAACATTTGGCGCATATATATTTAACAGCGTATATAGAACATTGTCCAACGTGCATACTAAAATCAGAAACCTGCCTTCAGGATCCGAGTAACAGTCCAGAAGAGTAAAGGCTAGGGTGTCACGTATGGCAATACATACTCCTCTTTGTTTGCGAGTATAGTTCGCTTTGAAAATATGGGGGTAAGATCTATGTTGGCATATCGGAGCATTATCTCTGAGAAAGTGACTCTCCTGTATGCATAGAATGTCACAATTAGAAGACAATTCCAATTTTCACACTGATGCTCTTTTAGCAGGGTGGTTTAAGCCATTGGCATTGATGGATAGAAAATTAATAGACATTTCTAGATATTGTGGACACCGATTTTTATACAATACTTACAAGGTATTATGACTCTCGGTACTAGAACAGTAGATGAAATATATAGAAGGTCTCTGGGTTATAGACAACCGAGAGAAAGATATTTATAAGAGACTTTGTAACAACTTTAAGAATAAAAGTAACAATTTAAAAATAAAAATGAAAATAAAAATAAAGGTAAAGCTAAATGAAACAAACTGAAACCTAAACAAAAAGTAAAACAAATAAAATAGACAAAACAAAACAAACAAAATAAACAAACAAAAATCTGTTCTAATACTTATAAACCAAAGCAATTATTTGCTTGCGAATGAATAGAAGGAATATGTTATTATCCCACCTTTGTGGAACAATAAGAGCCAATATGAACCAAGCAATAAACAAAAAGAAAGGAAAAAAAAAAAAACGAAAAAAAAAACCGAATAGTCGGGTGTATTACTAAGTCGACTAACGGGGGTGTAAAGTTCAAGTAAGAAGAAAAAACAAACACAGCATATCAGATACCAGGGGTATAAGCCGATAACAGTAAATTGAAAGAATATAAATCAAAGGAAGATAAATAATATTTCAACGTGGATCAGCGTCTTTTTGGCGGGCGGTAATCATTTTGTGTTTGATTACCGAAGTGCGGTTTTCCCATCAGTTTGTTGTCATCAGGAGAGATATCTGGAATTATACCCCATGAATGAAGAAGCTGCAGGCCGTCCTGGGGGTTCGACACCACAGTAGTAGTCCCATTATTGGTGATGATCAGCGTTGCAGGGTGTTTCCATTTGTATTGAATATTGTGATTGTTCAAGGCTTTAGTAGTAGTCTTTAGTTGTCTCCTCAAATTCAGGGTATATTGCGAAAGATCTGAGTAAAGATGTATTTCTGCATATGGATCAGGTAGTGATGACAAGATTCTAGCTTTGGTTAATAGCTTTTCCTTAGTAGGAAAAAAATGTATTTTCATCAAGACATCTCTGAGAATAGCAGCGTCTAGATGTTTGGGTTTTGGTATGCGGTGAATGCGATCTATCAGGCGTTCGATTTGGGATGATTCCGGCAATAGGTTAGCAATCAGATCGTCCGCATATTTCGGTAAATCTTTCGGGGTTACAGATTCGGGGACCCCCCTCAATTTAACATTGTTCCTTCTGGAACGATCCTCGAGGTCTGCGAGCTTGGTTTTGATCTTTACATTGTCATCTGACAATTCTTTATATGCATCAATAAGATCATGCACAGTATCAGATTGATCGTCCATTTTGTTTTCAATTACATGGATCCTGTCCCCCATTCCTTTCATCTCGTTTGAAAAATTGTTCATCATAAGTGAAAAGTTAGACATAAGCGACGTTTGTAGAGATATAAGCATTTCTTTCATCGTCGTGTCTAATACTGGTTGTCCTGATGTAGGGTAATTGACAATTGATGATGCAGCAAAGGGGCCTACCTGAACCTGAGGTAACATTGCCATTCCAGAGTTTAGAAGCTGCGTTTCAGTGTCAATCCTCCTCTTAGATTTCACCGGGCTTTGTGTAGAGGGGCTATGTGAGGAGAAGTTTACATTCTGTGATGTACTTTGTTCAGCTCCCCAGGAGTCTTGGCCATCATCTGGGAGATCCGTGTATGACGATGCCTGCTGAATAGAATTGACACCAGCGCCATTTTGATTTTTCCTCACAGCTGAGGCCAGCATATCTGCGACGTCAGAGGCTTTATCAGCTTGTTTTTGGTCCTTTCTCTTTTGTTGTGACATCGGGAATGATCCCCACGGAATTAGTGAGGTATTTATCGTTCGATGTCGTCTTTGAATTCGATCGGTTTGCCGTTAATCCCCGGTTTTCTGACAGAGCTCAGCGATCAAGCAGCCATCCCGATCGCGTGCAAGCCACGCCCCCAGTCAGGAGTAATTCTTGACCATTCCTATTTACAGAACTGTTTCAGTTCAGCAATATTCTTGGGATGTCTGGTGTGAATCGCTTTCTTGAGGTCATGCCACAGCATCTTAATCAGGGTGAGGTCAGGACTCTGACTGGACCGCTCCAGAAGGCGTATTTTCTTCTGTTTAAAGTGGTTGTAAACCAGTGCTGTGATTGGCTGGAGCAGCGATGACCTCACTTCTGCGCATGCACGTGGGAGATTTCAAATCGGCAAGGTCCAGCGGCTGCCGATCCTTTCGCCATGGATTCCCCCCTGTGCATGCGCGGCTGCAATCAGCAAGGCATTGCGAGGGGAATTACAACCACTTTAAGCCATTTTATTGTTGATTTACTTCTATGCTTTGGGTAGTTGTCCTGTTGCAACACCCATCTTCTGTTGAGCTTCAGCTGGTAGACAGATGGCCTTAAAGTGGATGTAAACCATGTCACAATGTAGAGTATAAGATTTCCTATCATCTGTGCCCAGTCTTGCCACACAGAGTTAATCCAGCGCTGAGTAATCCTCTTGTAATGTTCAGTGCAAATTAACAGAATTCCAGATAAAAACTTGCCAAGTTATAAAGTCTGTTTCTCTGTTTTTGCTTTCAGTCACATATCTAGCTTGGACATGTTTATCATATGTTATGTTTTGCTTATCATAACATGAGGTGATCCAAAGTTCATTGTATATTACCAGGCTGTGATATGTGGGGGAGGGGTGGATTTCTCACTTTTTATACCTCATGTTATGATAAACATAACATAACATATGATAAACATGTCCAAGCTATATATGTAAATAACCTGTCACTCAAAGCAAGAAGAGAGAAAACTGACTTTTTATTTAGGCAGGTTTTTATCTAGAAGGCTGTTCATTTCTCAGATCTGGATTAACTCTGTGTGGCAAGACTGGGCACAGATGATAGGAAATCTTATACTCTACATTGTGACATAAAAAAAATTTTTTTGGGGTTTACATCCACTTTAAGTTCTCCTGCAAAATGTCTTGATAAACTTGGGAATACATTTTTCCTTCGATGATAGCAATCTGTCCAGGCCCTGACGCAGCAAAGCAGACCCAAACCATGATGCCCCCCACCACCATACTTCACAGTTGGGATGAGGTTTTGATGTTGGTGTGCTGTGCCTCTTTTTCTCCACACATAGCGTTGTGTGTTTCTTCCAAACAACTCAAATTTGGTTTCATCTGTCCACAGAATATTTTGCCAGTACTGCTGTGGAACATCCAGGTGCTCTTGTGCTAACTGTAAACATGCAGCAATGTTTTTTTTGGACAGCAGTGGCTTCCTCTGTGGTATCCTCCTGTGAAATCCATTCTTGTTTAGTGTTTTACGTATAATAGATTCGCTAACAGGGATGTTAACATATGCCAGAGACTTTTGTAAGTCTTTAGCCGACACTCTAGGATTCTTCTTCACCTCATTGAGCAGTATGCGCTGTGCTCTTGCAGTCATCTTTACAGGATGGCCACTCATAAGGAGAGTAGCAGCAGTGCTGAACTTTCTCCATTTATAGACAATTTGTCTTACCATGGACTGATGAACAGCAAGGCTTTTGGAGATACTTTTATAACCCTTTCCAGCTTTATGCAAGTCAACAATTCTTAATAGTAGGTCTTCTGAGAGCTCTTTTGTGCGAGGCATCATTCACATCGGGCAATGCTTCTTGTGAAAAGCAAACCCAGAACTGGTGTGTGTTTTTAAAGGGCGGAGCAGCTGTAACCAACACCTCCTATCTCATCTCATTGATTAGAGTGAGGTGTCAGCCAACAGGAGTCCAATTAGCTCTTGGAGATATCATTAGTCTAGGAGTTCATATACTTTTTCCACCTGCACTGTGAATGTTTACATGGTGTGTTCAATAAAAACATGGTAACATTTATGTTTTTCTGTGTTATTAGTTTAAGCAGACTGTGATTGTCTATTGTTGTGACTAAGATGAAGATCAGATCACATTTTATGACCATTTTGTGCAGAAATCCATATCATTCCAAAAGGGTTCACATACTTTTTATTGCAACTGTATATATATATATATATATACATACTAATCCTACTTGTGAATCCACACTTTCCAAAACAAGTAAATAAAATTTATGATGTCGCGTTTCACACTATATACCTATATGCAATACCGTGCTATAGTGATATGTAAATAAATTGATAAAAAATGTATCAACAAAAATTATGTATATAAAAATACACACTACATGCAATGTGCATATAAACACCAAAGTGACTCTTAGTGCCGACACAAACAAAAATCAAATAATGTCCTTGGTGTCACTGCCAATAATGATATTATTTGCATACTTGCCAACAGTCCCAATTTTCCTGGGACAATCCCGATTTTGGAACCCTCGTCCCGATCGGAGCTCGTCCCGATTAAATTCCTGGGATTTTGCTTTTTGTTCCTGGAATGTTTTAGCAAAAACAGCCAGCATGCTACAAAAAGATGGCTGCCGCCTTTTAGACTCCTCTCCCCCTCCCCTCCCCACTGAACACACAGAAAAAGCCGGGAATTCACTAGCTGCCATTGAAGGGGACACCAACGCGGCATGGAGGGCTCTGCTGCCAAGGACACACAGGAGGATGGGGACATTGATGTGAGGCTGGCTCCGCTGCTGGGGATGCTGATGTGAGGAGGACTCTGCTGATGGGGAAACCACATGTAAGGAGGACTCTGCTGATGGGGACATCACATGTAAAGTGGACTCCGCTGGGGGCACCTAGTGTAAGGACGGACTCCGCTGGGGGCACCTGATGTAAGGACGGACTCCTCTGGGGCCATTTGATGTAAAAACGGACTCCGCTGGGGGCACCTGATGGCATCTGAGGGCTCCCACTGATTCAGCATTATTGTGGGTTGAATGATTTCATTTTATATCACAATGTAATAATAGAAATAATGCGCTTCAATCTATCTGACACCATAACAACCATGATTGAAACGCTAACACCAGGTGTTTGGAGTATCTTTATCTGCTGTTTGTAAACCGCTTCCCACCTGGCCTATAGTTATATGACGGCCTTAGGAACCCTTCGTCCTTCCAGACGGCCTTCATATAACGTCCTGGGATTCCTGCAGTTTGGGGAGCGTACGCGTTCGCCGCATCACGATGTCCGCCGGGCACCTGCGATTGCTCGTCACAGAGCCAGGGACATAGATCTCTGTATGTAAACACAGAGATCCATATCCTGTCAGGGAGAGAAGACCGATGGTGTGTCCCTTGTACATAGGGACACCGATCAGTTACCTCCCCCAGTCAGTCCCCTCCCCCCACAGTAAGAATCACTCCCTAGGGAACACATTAACTCACTTGCCTAAAATGAAACAATAAGTTACGTACCTGGGGGTCTCTATAGTATGCCTGTAAAGTAGCGCATGTTTCCTGTGCTTAGAAAAGTCCCTGCAGAAAATTAAATTTCTAAAAGGAAAAAAAGTAATTTAAAACTACTCGTGGCTATAATGAATTGTCGAGTTCCGGCAATACAGATAAAAGACATTGGAAAAAAACAGCATGGGTTCCCCGATAGTCCATTACCAGGCCCTTTGGGTCAAATATGGGGTGACCTCAAAAATCCATACCAGACCCTTATCCGAGCACGCAATTTGGCAGGCCGCAGGAAAAGATTGGGGGATGAGAGAGCACCCCCCCCTCCTGAACCGTACCAGGCCACATGCCCTCAACATGGGGAGGATGTCTCCATGTTGATGGAGACAAGGTCCTCTTCCCCACAACCCTTGCCCGGTGGTTGTGGGGGTCTGTGTGTGGGGAGATTATAGAAATCTGGAAGCTCCCTTTAACAAAGGTGAACTCCAGATACCACCCCCCCAATTTGTATATGGTAACAGGGTAAAAAAAAAGTGTCAAAATGTTAAAAACCACAGGAGACAGTTTGGGGCAAGTCCTTTATTAAAAAAAAAAAAAAAAAAGTTTCAACAATGTAAACCAGTCTTGAGCGATACGAAAAAAAAAAACCTGCTGCTACGATTGATAACGCCTTCATAGCAGGTGCCTGCCTGAATGACGCTGTCCCATGTGACGCAAGGAGAAAGCCCGGGGTTACCCAATGACGTGTACGGTTGACCCTGCCCCCTCTGGCGCAACGCGGGTTTCCCGTAACGTGTCAGGGGGGCCTGAGTCACCCGTACACTTCAATATGTAACCCCGGGCTTTCTCCTTGCGTCAGAGATGGGGGGGGGTTACCCGCACACATGACGGGTGGCCCCGTCCTCAGCTATAAAAGAGCTGTCACACCGGGAGAGCGTCATTCGGCTGGGCGCCTCCTATGGAGGCGGTATCGTTTGTAGCGCCGTGTTTTTTTCCCCTACCCTGGATTATAACACTGGAGATATGGTAAATAACGGCTTATTTTTATTAAAACACAGACACAGGGCACATAAGATTATTCAACAGACAGGATGGAATAAAACATTAAATGAAACTTCAGCAGCAGGAGGGGGGGGGCAATTACACAGGAGAAGACAGTCAAGGAGGGAGAAGGGAGAGGAGAACAGGAGAGACAGGAAAGCTGTGGATGACAAAGGCATGTAAACAGACCACGTGTCAGGGCTCAGCAGCCTTGATACACCAGGGTTAGTTTACAATTGGGAGGATATAGCCAGGCTCGACCAGCCAGTTTTTTTAGGTGATAGAAGGGGCCAAATTACACAGCATAAGCTCTGTGCTGTATAACATGCTTTAAGGGAACAGGGTCAATATTTTTTTTAGCCTAACAAACACTTTAACCACTTAAGACCCGGACCAAAATGCTGCTAAAGGACCTTGCCCCTTTTTGCGATTCAGCACTGCGCCGCTTTAACTGACAATTGCGCGGTCGTGCGACGTGGCTCCCAAACAAAATTGGCGTCCTTTTTTCCCCACAAATAGAGCTTTCTTTTGGTGGTATTTGATCAACTCTGCGGTTTTTATTTTTTGCGCTATAAACAAAAATAGAGCGTCAATTTTGAAAAAAAAACAATATTTTTTACTTTTTGCTATAATAAATATCCCCCAAAAATATATATAAAAAATGTTTTCCTCAGTTTAGGCTGATACATATTCTACTACCTATTTTTGATACAAAAAATCGCAATAAGCGTTTATCGGTTGGTTTGCGCAAAATTTATAGCGTTTTCAAAATAGGGGATAGTTTTCTTGCATTTTATTATTTATTTTTTTTACTACTAATGGTGGTGATCAGCAATTTTTTCCATGACTGCGACATTATGGCAGGCACTTCGGACAATTTTGACACATTTTTGGGACAATTGTTATTTTCACAGGAAAAAAATGCATTTAAATTGCATTGTTTATTGTGAAAATTACATTTGCAGTTTGGGAGTTAACCACAAGGGGGCGCTGTATGGGTTATGTGTTCCCTAATGTGTGTTTACAACTGTAGGGGTGTGTGGCTTTAGGTGTGACGTCATCGATTACGACTACCTGTATAAGGGATCACGCGATCGATGACGCCGCCACAGTGAAGGACAGGGAAGCCGTGTTTACACACGCTCTCCCAGTTCTTTAGCTCCGGGGTCCGATCGCTGCACTCCAACGGCCCCGGAGCTTCGGACCCATGGCTGGGTACTAGTACAGGGCATACCTGTACGTACATGTGCCCACCTGGTCCTTAAATGGTTAAGAGATCTACATATCCTGGGTGAGATTTTATTGACACTTATTACAGTGATTATCAAATAAAACAAATCACAATCACCTTCCCAGAGCATTACAGTTTCACTGGTAACTCTGGTGACAGTATGTTAACAAATTTAAATGTTAAAAAAAATACAATTTAGGTAATCACACATGCAGTAGTGCCATACTCAGGAGAAGTAGCAGAATGTGCTTTAGGGTGTAATTCTAAGTAAACTTATGATGTATATTAGAAATATCTTATTCATTGAGTTTGTGTAAAAAAAATACATTTTTATTTTCTTTTTTGCATTTTCAAAAATCTTGTTGAAACTCACCATGCCTCATATTAAATACCTTGGACTGTACACTTTACAAAAAGGAGGTCATTTGGGGAGGGAGGAAGGGTTGTACTGTCCTGCCATTTTAGAGCATTAAGATAAAATAATAAACTGAATTTAGCTTTTTTTTTTACCAAAGAAATGTGTTAGAATACATATTGGCCTAAATTTATGACAAAAAGATGAACAAAAACGAAGAAAAACATTTTATTTTTCCAAAATGTTCTGTATTTTTTCATTTATATAATAAAACCAAAAAAAAAAAAACAGTGGTGATTGAATTCCACCAAAAGAAATTTCTATGGGCCAGATTCACGTAGCGTGGTTCAAATTTCCACGGGCGTAACGTAGCTCTGATACGCTACGCCACCGTAAATTAGCGAGGCAAATGCTGTATTCACCAAGCTAAGTCACGGCGGCGTAGCGTAAATGGGCGGGCGTAAGCCCGGGTAATTCAAATGTGGATGAGGTGGGCGTGTTTTATTCAAATGTATTGTGACCCCATGTTTTTTTTAACTGCGCATGCGCCGTTCGTGGACGTATCACAGTGCGCATGCTCCAAATTATGACGCTAAGACGCATTTATTTCGACGTGAACGTAATTGACATAAAGCCCCATTCACAGACGAAAATCTGAAAAATTTTACGCGGTCCCGACGTCCATACTTAACATAGGATGCGCCATCTTTTTGGTGGTTTATCTTTACGCCGGAAAACGCCTTACGTAAACGGCGTAAATTCACTGCGTCGCTTGTGAATAGGCGCATCTCGCTGATTTACATATTCTAGGCGTAAATCCCCGGGAACGCCCCTAGAGGCCAGGAGACTTAGGAGACTTACGCTGGTCGTATCTTAACAATATTTAAGCTTATCTCACTTTGAGAATGCGCTTAAATATACGCCGGCGCAGATTCAGAGTTACGACGGCGTACCTACTGATACGCCGGCTTAACTGTTACTGAATCTGGCCCTATTTGTCTAAAAAAAAAAAAAAATGCTAAAAATTTCATTTGGATACAGTGTTGCATAACGGAGCATTTGCCATTCAAAGTGTGATAGCGGAAAATGGCCTGGGCTGGAAGGGGATGAAGGTGTCTGGTCTTGAAGTCTAAATTAAGCCCACAAGGCTGTAGAGTACCCAAGTGTTCAATCTAATTCACCTCTTTTTTCTTTAATAATAATTCCCTGCCCCAACCATGTCTATTCTTTGGAACATGATCAATTATCATAATTCCTTTAATTGTGACACTGAATGAGAACACTTGACAATATGTTGTGCGACCGGTAAATGGTCCTTAACCTTTTCAGTTGCTTCACCAACATAATAACATCCACATAGACATTTCAAGAAATATGTAGCAAAACCTGTCTGACCTGTATAGTAGCCTCTTATCTAAGATCCTAAATGTGAATCATTAAAAAGAATCCTTTGATCATATGGTAGTACCAATCACAATTTAAACATGAAAAGAAACCCTTATTGCGGTATTCAAGAAATACCTTTACAGATTTAATGACTGGTGCAAGATACAATAGTTCAAGATAGTTTTACCTCTTCTATAGGATGGAAGGGAAGAATATTCAACCCCCCCTAATTCTGGACAACTATTACATAACATTGTCCAGTGCTTTTTAATGATAGCATAAGTATTCAATAAAAAAGGATGCCATTCTCTGATTTTTAATTACATAAATGGGGGAAGACATGGGGATTATTTACGAAAGGTAAATCCAATTTACAAGTGCAAACTACAAGTGCAAAGTGCACTTGAAATTGCACTGAAAGTGCACTTGGAAGTTCAGTTGTTGTAAATACGAGGGGTAGATCTGATGTGCAAGATAAAATGCTGTTTTTTATTTTCCTTGCATGTCCCCCTCAGATCTACAGCGACTGCACTTCCGTGTAATTTCAAGCAAACTAGAAGTGCAAAGTGCACTTGAAATTGCACTGAAAGTGCACTTGGAAGTGCAGTCGCTGTAGATCCGAGGGGACATGCAAGGAACAAAAACCATCATTTTAGCTTACACATGATTGGATAATAAAATTAGCAGAGCTTCCCCTCATTTCAGATCTATCCCTCAGATTTACAGCGACTGCACTTTCAGTGCAATTTTAAGTGCACTTTGCACTTGTAGTGCAAAGTGGATTTGCCTTTCGTAAATAACTCCCATGGAGTCCTTAAAATAGTTTGATAAGTATTTGAATATTAAGATACCTGGTTTGCAGTTTTAATGTGAATTATAGTGGTGATTCTATTACTTTTTTGGATGTTAGGCCTCGTACACACGACCGGTTTCCTTGACAGAATCCATCAAGAAACTTGGTGGCAGAGCTTTTTTGCCAAGGAAAACGGTCATGTGTATGTTTTTCATCGAGAAAACTGTCGTGAAACTCGATAAGAAAAAAAAGAGAACAAGTGCTCTTTTTCCTCGTCGGGAGTCTCAATTTCCTCTCCGTTTTCCTCTTTGGGCTGGTTTTCGTTGAGAAACACGTTTGTGTGTATGCTTAGAAACCCGCGCATGCTCAGAATAAAGTATGAGATGGGAGCGTACCTTCGGTAAAAGTAGGGTTTGTAATGGAAATAGCACATTCGTCACGCTGTAACAGACTGAAAAGCGTGAATCGTCTCTCACCAAACTTTTACTTAACACGCAGTAATATGAGATTAGCAAAAGCAGCGCCAAGGGTGGCCCCAGTGGAATCAAACTTCCCCCTTAAAGTGCCATTGTACGTGTTGTACATCACCGCATTTGAGAATGACGAGAATTTGTCTTGACAGTGTGTACGCAAAGAAAGCTTGTCAAGATTCTCGACAAGCCTAACAAGGAACTTGTCGAGGAAAACGATGTTTCATTTACGACGAGTTCCTCGGTCATGTGTACGAGGCAGTAGAGTATATAAAATGTTGAAAAGCTTGAAACAAGGTTTTACACATAAAATCAATAATAATAATCAGTGGTTACTTTATTCAAACTGTCATCCAACTTTGGTATTTAAATTGATTCTAGAGAAGCTAAATGACAAGGATAAATCATAATGTAAGTGAATATATTAGCAAAAAGAGAGGTTATGGGAGATATATAAAAAATAAAATGACAGATAAAAATAAATTGACAGAGGCTGTAACGGTCACCACCGCTTACGACCTTCCATCCACCCACGACAAGCTTATCTGACACACTCTGACAATCTTGCATACACGATCCATATCCATTCCCATAAACAAGACGAGACTCAAGCTCTGCACTTGCTTCAAAGATATGACAATTTATTGGTATTTTCTCAGCTTCTTATACAGTCTCAAGCATAATGCAGTTAGTCACAGGACAATGTAGTCTCCACCCCCCTTCACACCATGGGGGGCTTCAATCACACTCGAAAAGGCATTCAGGTAAGCTAACCATGTAGACTTGTCGGCACCGCATCTTCAATAGTGTTTAATTAACCTTGAATAATACACAGACATCTAGTTGAATAAGTTATCTAGACAGCTTTATCACACAATGGCAGAGTCTTGTGAGAGTGGGTGCAATCAACACCTTCAACGGAATGTCTTTACAGTGAATAGTCAACACCTTAAGATATTTCAATAGCATATTATACAAAGGTATGACTCACTGTCTGGTTGACCTGGTCATGTCATCATGAACTCCTTGTGATATCTCAGTCCTAAAATGAAGTATTAATAATGTCCCATCTGTAATATATGAATTATGATTCTTTGTCACCCTATGGCCCTAGTGGACATAAGGTGACCCTAGACATAGGAATATCTCAGTCTGTCACGGTGCATTCCGTTACAGAGGCTATTCCGTGCAATATTTAACCAATGAAAGAAGGAGAATTGAGAAAGCTTATCTGCACGAGGAGGGAGCCGGTGTTCTAGAAAGCAAAGAAAGAGAATCATGTTTTTTTCACAACATCATAAGGGATCTAACCAGATATTCACAATAACAAAGAAATTAGAAAATCCTTAAGTAACATTATCATGAGATGAGGTGTGGGGGGGGTCTGAGGAGGAGAGGGGAGGTGTGGGGATATCTGAGGAGGAGAAGGGAGGTATTGAGAAGTCTGAGGAGAGATGAGGCGTTGGGGGGTCTGAGGAGGAGAGATGAGGTGTGGGTGGTCTGAGAAGGAGAAGGGCAATGTGAGGTGGTCTGAGGAGGGGAGATGAGGTGTGGGGGGGTTTAGGGAGAAGAAGGGAGGTGAGGGTGGTCTGAGGAGGAGGAGGGGAGTGTGGGTGGTCTGAGAAGAAGGGAAGTGTGGGGTGGTCTGAGGAGGAGAGATGAGGTGTGGGATGGTCTGACGAGGAGAGATGATGTGTGGGGTGGTCTCAGGAGGAGAAGGGAGGTGTGGGGTGGTCTGAGGAGGAGATATGAGGTGCTGGGTGGTCTGAGGAGGAGAAGGAATATGTGGGGTGGTCTGAGGATAGATGAGGAGTAGCGTGGTCTGAGGAGGAGAGATGAGGTGTGTGTGGGGGGGGGTAAGAGGAGGGGAAAGGAGGTGTGGGGTGGTCTGAGGAGGAGAGGGGGTGTGGGGGAGTCTGAGGAGAGGTGTGTGTGTGTGTGTATAGGGGGGGTTGAGGAGGAGAGGGGAGGCCTAATGCCGCGTACACACGATCGGTCTGATGGACCGTTTTTATCAGACGCACCGATCGTGTGTGGGCCCCATCAGTTTTTTATCCATCAGTCAAAAAACTAGGAACTTGTTTTAAAACTATCTGATGGTTAAAAAACCTATAGAAAAAAACGATCGTCTGTGGGTACGTCCATCGGTTAAAAATCCATGCATGCTCGTGTAACGTCACCCCCCGAAAGGGCCGCTGGATTAATAATGGGATCGGCAGATTAAGTTACTCTTGCTTGGTCTAGGGGTGCACCAGAAGCCACTAAGTAGTAATTGAGTGTCCACGCCGTCAATAAAGATTTTCTCAATGCTTCAATTCCAGGCCAACATAGCCAAACATCATCTCGGTGAAAGGAGAATAGGTTGATGAAGAGATAGAGATTCTCGATTGAAAGACGCAATCTTGCACGCGTTGCCACTTTAAATACTGACTGGGAGGAACAGGTCTTTCTCACTGACCCGGCTCTAGGCCTCTGCCACAGGCCAATGTAGTCTATATGATTTGTAAATGTCCGAACAGAGCAAATCCTCCCAGTAGTTACCTCAGCACAGATCACCGGGTGACAGCAGAGCGTACCTCTCTATGGCCCGGGCACCGGATGATCTCTACGGCATCAGAAACAGAGTAAGTCAGTGGGGCCCCTTTAGTCTCATCCCAGACCGAGACTCAGCAAGGCCTGGAAGCTTGGCCAGGTGGGCCACGCCAGCAGGGTCCATGGATGAGCACACCCTGAAGGTGGGTGCCGCACCCTGACTCTGGGACCCCGTGCAGGAGAAGACAAAGAAGAACCCCGAACACATGACCTTCATCACAGATATACCCCTCCCCAGCATGCCCAGCGGGGAAAAACCCCCTCCAATTGGATGCTGGGAAAGACTCCATCCGCCAGAAATCCCTCTGGCTCCCACTGCCGGCCAAAGATGATACTCACATCCCCAGAATACAGTCCGAGCCAGTGGACCGTTCCAGAATAACTTAGGTCATTAACCTAAATAAATTACGACCGGGAGCAAAGTAAACTAGTTTTTAGCGTAGTGCCCATGCTGGAAGCAAGGGGGCGCTACGCTCAGAATCAAGTCGACGCATGCTCGGAAGCATTGAGATGAATTTTTCTCTGCATGTCGTTGTGTTTTACGTCACCACGTTGGACACGATCGGATTTTTAACCGATGGTGTGTAGGCACGACTGATGAAAGTCAGCTTCATCGGAGATCTGATGAAAAAATCCATCAGACCGTTTTAATCAGATGAACTGATCATGTGTACAGGGCATAAGGCTTAGTTGTCTCCTCCTTTCCCTTTTGTACTCACAGTTAACACCAATCATGTGACATATCACATGACAAGGGTAGAGAGAATAAGAAGAGCAGCGTGCCTGTATCCTTTCCTCAGCAGAAGCCGGCAAATTTTTTTTGTGTCACAAGAGCAGTTTATATTTTCTAAAATAATTGCATTTCCATGTTCTGTGTATTGTGGGAGACCAGATATAGTGAATGCAGGGCCCTGGGTTTAACAACACTTTAAAACGTTGCCATCCTTCTCAGAAATGTATTTTTCAGAGACATTCTAAAGTTTTTTTTTATTATTATTCATGTTCTATTTTTGAGTAATTTTAGTTGTTGCTATATTTATTTGAATATTTTCATATTGTAACGCAGTCACACATATTGGATTGGGTTTGAAACACTTTTGTTTTTTAGTGACCGTAGCTGCAGATAGTGGTGGTTTAATAATTATTTGTGTCAAGTGGCGCAGATCAGATACCGTTATTTATTATTTTTTTAATTCTAACACTAGCTATATGTTACATTCATAATAATGTAGTGCACCCCCTAAAGAGCCACAAGTAGAAAGGGATTCCCCACCCTGCACAGCCAGGCACACTGCATTTTCATAGCACACTTGAGGCAAGGAACAGTCCAGTGCTTTGTTTTGTTTTTTTATTAGGGGGTTTAACTTGGATAGGGAAAAGGATAATAGATTGGTAGCAAATGCCCTTTACAGGCAGGGACCATGGGCCTCCACAGAAGAATTGGCTGCCCAATGACCAGGCTATTTTCACGATACGGCACTGCGTCACTTTAACTGACAATTGCACGGTCATGCGATGCTGTACCCAAACAACATTTACGTCCTTTTTTTTCCCCGCAAATAGAACTTTCTATTGGTGGTATTTGATCATCTGTGTGATTTTTATTTTTTGCACTATAAACAAATAAATGGCGACAATTTTGAAAAAAAACACAATATTCTTTACTTTTTGCTATAATAAATATCCCCCTTTAAAAAAGCAAATATTTTCTCAGTTTAGGCCGATATGTATTCTTCTACACATTTTTGGTAATAAAAATCACAATAAGAGTATATTAATTGGTTTGCGCAAAAGTTATAGCGTCTACTAAATAGGGGATAGATTTATAGCATTTTTATTATTATAATTTTTTTACTAGTAATGGCGGTGATCTGCGATTTTTATCGGTATTGCGACATTATGGCGGACACATTGGCATTCATGCAGCGATCAGTGCTATGAAAATGCACTGATTACTCTAAAAATGTCACTGGAAGAGAAGGGGTTAACACTAGGGGGCGATCAAGGGGTTAACTGTGTTCCTTAATGTGTTTCTAATAACAGGAGGAGGGGACTGACCTATAAGATATTATAGATCGTGGTTCCTAGATATTAGGAACTCATGATCTGTCTTTCCTCACTGAACAGAACAGGGATGTGTGTGTTTACACACACACACATCCCTGTTCTGCCTCTCGTGCCCACGATCGGTCACGAGCATCAGCACCCCGTGATACAGCATCCTATGCATTAAAGTGAAAAAAAATCTGACAGTTACTGACCCCTGGCCCCCCCCCCTGAGCCATGGAAAGTTCTACGTCGAGAACGTGCTGGAAATTTGTCTGGGGTTCTCGGCTCTTCATTGGATGGATTGATAGCAGTGCAGCCATTAACTCCCGCTGCTTGCAATCAAATCCAAAGACGCTGGCGCCGGGGGGGCGGGGCCGAGTCCTGCACTCGAAAGGTATGAATGCAGGACTCTGGAGCACGCCCGCAACGTAACCCCCTTGGGAGAGCGATTCCCAGAGGGGGTTATCTGAAGCTGGGAGGAGCCGAGAGAGCTGCAGAGGGACCCCAAAAAAGCTGCACAGTGGAGGTAGGTATGACATGTTTGTTATTTAAAAAAAAAAAAATTATTGAACCTTTAGTATCACTTTAAGCTATCTCACCACACGTCTATTGGTTATAGAGAACATATTTTCAGTGCTTAGATGGCAGAAACACAATACTCTCTAAAAACAGTTTACAGAATTGTATTTCCGCTGTGTATTTAGTCGTTTGCCTGGAGTTTTGCATTAACTTCCATTCATTATCTAGCATAACATTAACCAAGATAATTATAGCCTCATATGTATGTATATACTCATTCTTTCAGACATATGGCAGCAAGAATATGAAGCGAGTGGGAACAATCCTGCAAAGAGGAATTCTTATCCTAATGCTGTGCTGCTTCCCCTGCTGGGCATTATTTATTAATACAGAGCAGGTATTGTTACTGTGCAAACAGAATCCAGATATCGCCAGGTTAGTGGTATCTCCTTCTTCCTTTTACCTTTAACAAACAATATGTATGAAATAACTAAAATGGAATTCCAGGATGAAGCTAACTAAACTTAAAAACGTACAGTATATATTGTTGCTGTTCCCTGCTATAGGGCTTTTTCTACCCAAGCTTCCATGCCAATAGGTATACTTACACAGTTCCCCCCTCCTTTATTCATGGTATCTAGGATTAAGCCTTGTTCTTTTTATAATTTTAATTTTTATGTTAGTTTTGTTAATGCGCTGCCATCTTTGACTATACTGAAATTTGATATGGTATGTAGCCTGCGGCTCAGATTATTGTGATGTCTTTCTTATTAAATGGTTAACTAACTGTATTCCACTGCCTGTCCTTTTCAGTTTGTGCCTTATACTTGTACCACTATTTTGAAATCAATTAAAAAAAAATGCACTCCGAATCCAAAATACCAGTGTTTCAAAAAAAAAAAAAAATGAATTGTACAAATATATACTGTATATATAAAAATACTTAATAAATTATTATAAAATGTTCATTCATAGCCATGTTTTTTGGATGCTTTTTATTGATTGTTATATGAAATTAGTTTGTATATTTATATATTTGCACAATTGTGTGTTCTTGCAGCACTGATGATTTGGATTCACTACCCAGTAGGGCTATCTTAGAATTTGTTGTATTCGATTGTTTTATGAAATGTTCTGTACTTTATTTATTTGCACAATGAGGCTGAGGTTTTTTGCAGCACCGGTGATTGGGACTCACTACCCAGTAGGGTTATTTTATAATATTTCGGTTAATAGGAGCTACACGTCATATTCACACTATAATACTTGTTGCAGCACCGTGCACTTGGGATCAATACCCATTAGGGTTTATTTTTTTAATCTTTTTGAACTTTTTCTATATATATTTTGGTTTATATATAGATATACCAAAATATATATACAACATTTTCAAAAAGGTTAAATACAAAACCCTACTGGGTATTGATCCCAACTGCACAGTGCTGCAACAAGTATTATAGTGTGAATATGACAGCTTCCATTAACTCAAATATTATAAAACCCCCACTCCTAATAGTAGGAAGGAGAGAGCATAGATGTCAGAGGTTTTTATTTTTTTGGAGGAGGGGGCGGTGAGGTCAGAACCCAGGAGGGGGGATGAAATCAGTTGTTGCACACTGTGCATAGCATACTTCTGAACCCTGCGCAGCACACTCCTGAACCCTGCGCTCCCTATGCAGCGCACTCCTGAACCCTGCGCAGCGCAAGAAAACTTTATCGGAGACTGCTCAGACTGAACACTATGGTGGAGTGCAGATACAACCGGCCCTTTGAGGGCAACCAAACTGCTAATGCGGCCCCCAATGAATTTGAGTTTAACATCCCTGCTCTAGAATTAGGCAACATATAATTATATATAGTCAGAAATTGGAATATATGTTTGGAGGGGGAAGGAGCATTTTTTAAATTAGTAAGATATAGCCTGGAATTATACTTTAAAGCATTTACTGAGTTAAAGCATAACTACAGTTTTTATAAAACTCTGGGGGAGATTTACTAAAACCGGTGCACACATAATCTGATGTGGCTGTTCACAGTAGTAACCAATCAGCTGCTACCTTCAGCTTGTACAATTAAGTTTTGACAAATAAAAACTAGCAGCTAATTTGTCTATTGACTATTCACAGCTGCAGCAGATTTTGTGTGCATCAATTTTTAGGAAACCTCCCCTGCTGTCCCTAAAGCTGTTCTTTGAAGACTCCCTTCATGTATCTGTCTTAGGATTCACCTGAACAGTTTGGGTTTGGAATCATGTGTTCGGGTTTCAGACCACCTGAAACCTGGACAAATTATTCAGATCAGACTATGGCTGCCCAGCAGGGTTGCTGGCTGCAGTTATGTAAGCCGATGGGGTCTGTTACACCCTCTTTCACACTGCCCAAACCCAGCACTAACAATTCCCCCTTGTAGAAATTGGAAAAGGGATGGATAGCCGCACTCCAAGGAAACTTCAAATAAATTGTCTTTATTGGTAAAAATGGGCATGCAGAACAAAACACAGCCACAGGAAAGGACAGCCGACGCGTTTCACACTATATCAGTGCTTAGTCATGGCTAACAATTCCCCCTTCCCACACAGACAGGAGAGGAGAGAGGGCTTGATCTGCTCCTCTTCCTCCTGCCCTTACCCCTCTGTGTCTGCCCACACCCCAATTCCCAGTCCTGTGCCTCAGAAAAGTGGGGGCTGGAAATTTTGAAAGTCCGCAGTGCTCCGCTCTCTGTACAACCGAGTTATCAGTGTTCCCCCTTAGATCAGGGTTCCCAGAGCATCCCTTATGTTAGAGTCTGCAGAACCCCCCCCCCCCCCCCTTACAGTGTAAGGGAACTTTAATGTAAAATAGGAACTCTGTGGATTCAGATGTAAAAGGGGAACTCTGTGGACTCTGATGTAAAAGGGTACCCTTGTGCTTAACATCATTTGATTAGAAGTATTATTTAATTGCAAAATATATGTATAGTTTATATTTAAAAAAAAATTGCTGTGCGCCTCTACTGTGGTCGGGTTTGACGTGAAGAAAAGGTGACAACCCTACTTGTGGCAGGCAATATGATATACTGAGATCTTTCCATGATCCTCCTCTCACAGGGGGGTGTGTCCATGTCTGTCTGGGCTCACAGGAAGTGGGCAGAATGAAGCTTGCCATCATTCAATACAGAAGTGGCTGCCAATGGAGTTTCTGCAGAGACAGCATAGAAGACAACATAAATATTGCAGCAATAGATGCATTCTTTATTTTTAAAGTGGATGGACAGGTTATTTAAATTAAAATATATATTAAACTGGAGAGTTGCTTTAAGGGAAATCAAATATATTTATTCCAAACTATGAGGTTGAACAAATTATTAATTATAGGTGAATGCTGATAAACTTTTGGCCAATGGTCACTCTGAGTTTTCTGGTCTTTTCAAACTGCAGAGTTTTACTCCCACTGCTGTAACATAATGAGAACCAATCTGCCTGCTACATTCTCTGTACTACAACTATCCATGCATTTATTAACTGTTGAAATCAGTTTTGAAATTCCATTAGCAATGTTTCTATGGAAATACTTGTCATACAGAGAATTCAAGGTGTATTTAAAAAACGTGTTCTTCCCTACATTTCTTTTGCATGCTGCTTCACACTAAATAGGTGAGAAAGAGCAGAAACACTCATATAAATCGATAAGATAATAGATATATGGATAAAATATGCATATTATAATATAGGACATATTCATTCTTCTTTTTTTTTAGGTTAACACAAAAATATGTGATGATCTTTTTACCTGGTCTACCTGTAAGTTGTTTTCTTATTGTAATACATCCTTGTGCTCACATGACACTTTGTTCTATATACTGTATTACACATGTTCGAATTTGTTTTAGAAAATGCTGTAATTTTTAACCAGTGGTAGAGGGTCCTGCCAAGAGTTGAAAGAGTGATTTGTACAGCTGCAAGGAGGTTGAACTTAAAGTAGAACTATAAGCAAAACTTTTTTTTTCATTTTGGATAGAGCAGGGGAGGTTTATAACCCGTCAGATTTTTTTATTTTTCTTGCCACCTGTGACCCATAGCGGAGATTTTCCTTCACTTCCTGTCCCAAAACCAAACAGGAAGTGAGAGGACAGCCATGTAAATTAAAGGGATTCCTGTTGGAAGATGAACCAGTCTGAGGTCCAGAGCGCTCTAGAGCAGATTTTCTTCAAGGATGTCTCGGTACATTGCTGCATTCATCTTTTCCTCGATTCTGACTAGTCTCCCAGTTCCTGAAAAATAACCCCACGGCATGATTCTGCCACCAACATGCTCCACTGTAGGGATGGTATTGGCCAGTTGTTGAGCAGTGCCTGGTTACCTCCACATGATGCTTGTCATTTAGGCCCAAAGAGTTTCACCAGACCAGAGAATTTGGTTTCTCATGGTCAGAGTCCTTCAGGTGTCTTCTGGCCTCCGTCTGGCCACTCTACCATACAGGCCTGATTGGTGGAGTGCTCCACAGAGAAATGCTGGAGCTTTGTCAGAGTGACCATCGGGTTCTTGGCTACTGAGTAAGGCCCTTCTTCCCGATCGCTCAGTTTGGTCGAGCGGCCCGCTCTAGGAAGAGTCCTGGTGGTTCCAAACTTCCTCCGTTCACAGATAACTGTGCTCACTGAGACTTTCAATGCTGCAGAAATTTTTCTGTACCCTTCTTCAGATCTGTGCCTTGATACAATCCAGTCTCAGAGGTCTACTGACAATTCCTTGGACTTCATGGCTTGATTTGTGCTCTGAAACGCACTGTTAACTGTGGGACCTTATATAGATAGGTGTATGCCTTTCCAAATAATGCCCAATCAACTGAATTTACATAAGTTGACTGCAATCAAGTTGTAGAAACACCTCAAGGGTGATCAGTGGAACCGGAATGCACCTGAGCTTAATTCTGAGTGTCATAGCAAAGGCTGTGAATACTTATGTACATTTTTTTTTTTATATATATATACATTTGCAAAGATTTTGCAAAGATTTTTTTTTTTCGTATACTTTATTTTTGTTTTTTTATATCCAAGGGAACAAAGAGAGATAATCACAAGAAGAAAAAAAAAGGTACATAGTCACATTCATATTGCCGCGCAGGACAAGAAAACACAGCCAAGAAAAGAAACACAGAAGAAATAAATAAATATATATATTTTCCTGTACTAATGAAAACATCTTAAACTGTCTTGTCCATGCCTCTGAATCTTGGCCTTAATTGCTGTTCTCCGTCACCTAAATCTCTTTAATCCCCCTTCTTTATATACCCCACCCTTCCCTCCCCCCAAAAAAAACACCCCCCTCATTCTATGCCTCCCTCCCCCCAACTGACCCCCCCCCCCACGAAAAAAAAAATCCCTATTATATAGCTCAGGAAGAAGGTACTATCTTCCTATTATTACTACAGTTCACACACATAGACACACCCTACTCGAAGGGGCCCCTCACCCCGCACTTTCCTCATTGAGCAATCTCTTCCCCTCCTCAGAGAGAATAAATAAATTCCACCCTGTCCATGTCTCAATATATTGTTCCCTTTTATTTCAGGCTGAAAGAACCAGGTCTTCTATAGCTCCTATCTCTCGGACTCTATCTCACGATGGAGGGTGTTCTAGTATCTCTCCACTGTAAGGTAATTCCACTTTTAGCAGCGTTGATCAGGTGACATAATACTGATTTTTTGTAAGTTAGCACTGGGATCTGTGAACAATGGAGCAAGAAGAAAGCTGGATCGTCTGGTATAGGAAACTCTGTACATTTTTGGGAAATTCTCTGAATTTCCAGCCAAAATTGTCTTACTTTTTCACAAGACCAGAATATGTGCAACAGGGTTCCCTGTCCACATCTCCAACAGCGCTCTGAGTTTTCTATAGAGAATTTATGCATCTTTACTGGGGTGTAGTACCATTGGGTTAGAAGTTTGTAATTGGATTCCTGGGTTTGCGTACAAACCGAGGAATTTAATGCCAAGTGAATAATACGTTTACGTTGGATTGGCGTAAAGGTCCTCCCCAGATCTCTTTCCCATTTACTAATTCCTGGCATCACAAAATCCCACTATGGGGAGTTCAGCAATCCATACATAGCAATCAGTGAGGTAGTGAGGCAGGTGGATTAGCACAGGAGCTCCCACGGCGCACGTCTCCTAGGAGTAGGAGCGTGTGTGCTATAGCTCCAGGCAGGCTTAGGAGGCAGACAGGCAGAGTCCCTCCCGGCCGACCAGCCCAGTCCACTCTCCGATTTCCAGTCCAGCCCTGGAAAGTTCTGCGCCCCTGATCTCTCCGCTCCTCCAGCTCAGCTCCCTGGCTCTCACAGGTAAGAGCCCTCCACCAAAGCTGCTGACGGCTGTCCTTTTCAGGACAAAGCCGCAGCTATACAGATCTTCTTTGCTCCATTCCTTGGCCCCCTGCACTCCCCCTCACCTCCATCATCCTCAAGGGCCCCCTCCCGCCACCCCCCGCCACCACCTCGCGGAAATTTCCGCCGTTCCGGCGCTCATTCGGGTGCACCGCGCCAGGCCGTCCTGAATCGCGGGGCCGCGGTCTAGGAAAGACCGCTGCTTCACTTGCGGCCTAACGGCGCGCCGCTCCCCACGTTTCAGTGTCCTCACCCTGCTCCCAGGAAACCTCCCCCTTATCCCTGAAGGACAGTTACCCGGCCCTGTTGCTCACCCTTCACCCATTCAGCCCCAGATTACTCAGAGAAACCCCCTGTCAGCCCTAATCCCTGAGCAGGCAGCCACCAGACCAGCAACAAGCTCTCCCTCTCAGCCCTAGCCCCCCCCCCCCGTCGTCCCAACACACAGAAGCTTGATCCAGGGGTTAACCGATCGCCTCTTACAGGGGTCAGGAAGGAATTTTTTTCCCCACCGGAGCATATTGGCCGAGCTCTGACGGGGTTTTTTGCCTTCCTCTGGACCAAGCCAGGAGAGAGGCCAATTCCTCTCCCCACTGCCCCAAACCCACCCTCCTCCCCCGGTGTATTGGCGATCATGGCATGTCGGCAATATTCTGCCGATACCATTTGGAGTTTGAGGCAATGCGCCGCAATACTGCCAGCCATCACCAAAAAGGCCCTAAGAACTGAGCGACTATTGAGAATCGATCATAGATCGATGGTCAAACATTTCAGCCATTCACCCCAGCTCAAGCACATATCGTGTGCTCTGATCAACACAAGATCGGCAGTAAAAAACCGACTTGAAATCCGCGACTTCATTCAACAAAAAGATCTAGACTGTCTTTTTATTACAGAGAGCTGGCTCACAGCCGACTGTAACACCATTCTGGGAGAATTGGTGCCAGAAAATTACCGTATTATAACGGAAAACAGAATAGGGCAAAGAGGAGGCGGCCTGGCGGTGATCCACAAGACTCATCTTACGATCACCAAACCAGTCCGCCAAAACCCTCTTCCATTCATGGAAACCCTTACTCTGCAACTGCAAGCAAATACAAAGGAGACCATCCACGTTCTGCTCTGCTATAGGCCGCCAGGCCCAAAATCGCAGCTGCTATCATCATGGACAGATTTCTTCTCCACTTATACCCTCAACAGCAAACAACTTTTGCTGCTCGGGGATTTCAATCTCTGGGCCAACTCCTCACAGGACCCCATTGCCGACGCCTGTATTGACCACCTGGAAGGATTAGGATTGCAGCAATTAGTATGTGGGCCCACACATGCTTCAGGTCACACACTTGATCTTATTTTCAGACAATCTCTGGAAATAAAGATTTGGGAAAATGAAAAGTTGCCATGGACAGACCACCATGCAATTATATTCAGGATTTCCACCATCCCCCCTGCAACAAAAACATCAAATCCAGTGACAAGACACTGGACTAGATGCCAGAAGAAGCTCCACTCGGAACTCTTCAAAACGACTTTAAGGAAAAAAATAGAAACAACTCAGCCGCATCAAACGGCCGTTGAAACACTGGAAGCCATTAACTCGGCTATGCTACAGTCAGCTGACTTGGTAGCGCCGAAACGAAGTACCCGCATCCGGAAAAACAACCGCAGCTGGTTTAACAACCAGCTGTCGTTACTGAAGCAAGAACGCAGAAGGGCAGAATCTGCCTGGAAAAGATGTTCCTCAGAGCTAAACCTATCCATCTACAAGGCAGCGACAAGAAAATACCACAAAGGAATTTTCCAAGCCAAGAAAAATTATTTTTCGGAGGCTATCAACGGTGCCATTAACCGCCACCGCAAACTCTTCAAGATGGTCACCCAGACCATGGAACCAGAATGCATCAAAGCCCCCAGTTCGGATACACAAGAATTTTGCAATGAACTATCGGATTACTTCATTAATAAAATCGAGGCAATCCGTGAAAGCATTCAGCAAAACAATTCCCCCCTTAGCCCCCCCTGCAGCCTCTCACACAGCACCCATAGTAATTCTCCGTTATCAGGTAAGTTTACCCTGGAACCCATCTCCATCGAGACCACTAAAAATGTCATTTGTACTCTGCGAAATAGCACAGCGCCGAATGACATTATCCCCACAAAACTGCTGAAGGAATGCGCCGACATCCTGGCTCCTCCCATCACGCAGTTTATCAACCAGTCTTTTCTGGAGGGCAAAGTGCCCACACAGTTGAAAGAGGGTATAATCCAACCCATCCTGAAGAAACCCTCCCTGGACCCCAAGGACCCACTCCACCGCCGTCCCATAACAACCCTCAACGTACTTTCTAAGATAATGGAGAAAGTAGTGGTACAACAGCTGCAACAGCATCTAGATACCTACAAGCTACTTGACCCATTGCAATCAGGCTTCCGTCCCGGACACGGGACGGAAACAGCACTGCTGAAAGTATGGGACGATGTTCTCAAGGCCGCAGACGAAGGAGAATCTTGTCTTCTAGTTCTGTTGGACCTAAGTGCAGCTTTTGACACTGTAGGCCACAAACTGTTACTGACTCGGCTTGCTGAAGTAGCCAGAGTCGCTGAAGGCGATTTATCTTGGTTCTCCTCTTTTCTGGAAAACCGATCGCAAACAGTAAAGTTAGGACCTTTTACGTCAGAAAAACGCACAGTAACATGCGGAGTCCCTCAAGGATCGCCTCTGTCACCAGTGCTGTTTAACATCTATCTTCGTCCTCTTTTTGAGATTATCAGCAGCAAAAAACTGCTCTATCACTCATACGCAGACGACACACAATTGTATTTCCGCATCTGCAATAGACAGGATCACCACCTCAATCTAGAGACTTGCCTCTCCTTGATAGAGGATTGGATGACAAAGAGTTATCTTAAACTCAATGGAGCGAAAACAGAACTTCTTCTGTTTCACGCCAAGCGTAGGAATCAACCTTCAACAGCGTGGACCCCCCCGCCTATTCTGGGCAAGCTCATCACCCCTAGCGCCAAAGTCAAAAGCCTAGGGGTCATTTTCGACTCCTTTATGACAATGGACGCACAAATAGGGTCAGTAGTCAGCGGATCTCACCATCTACTGCGCCTACTACGCAGACTCACTCCGTTTATCCCTAAAGAAGATTTAGCGGTCGTGGTGGGAGCTATTGTAAACTCCAGACTGGATTATGCAAATGCCCTTTACCTTGGCCTCCCCAAGTACCAAATCGCTCGTCTGCAAGTCGTTCAAAATACGGCCGCTAGACTTGTGACTGGGAAAAAACCCTGGGAATCCATCTCACCTTCACTGAGAGCCCTTCATTGGCTGCCAGTTAAAGACAGAATTGCTTTTAAAGCTCTCTGTCTTACGCATAGATGTGTCCATGGGAATGCCCCCCTTTATTTATGCGAAATAATAAAAACGCATAATCCCAATCGCGTTTTGCGATCCACGAATCAGAACCTGCTCCAGGTTCCGAAAGCCAACTTCAAGTCCAAAGGAGAAAGAAGATTCGCGATCCAAGGTCCCAGACTATGGAACGCTTTACCAACCAGCATTCGGTTGGAGGAGAACCACCTAGCATTTAGGAAAAAGGTCAAGACTTTTCTCTTTTGATATCAAAGGAGACAGGAACAACAAGCGCCCAGAGGCGATTCAGTTTGCATGTGCCGCGCTATACAAGTTTTCATTCATTCATTCATTCATTCATACATCTTAGAAACCACTCGTGATATTGGTTCCTCATCATCACAGTAAGCCTCAAATTTTGTTAACTGTCGCCGGAAATTAGACGGTTGTCCCAGGGATCTCAGAAAGTGGTTTACTTGGAGCGCCTGCCATAAACTTAATTCAAAGGTTCACCCTGGTTTCATTAGGGACTCAGTAGTTGGCCATATTTCTGTTTGCAGGAAATTTGAAACCTGCACATTACCCTTTTCTTTTAATTTGTTAAATGTTCTTCCCTCTATTCCTGGTAGAAAACCTGGGTTCCCCGCTATAGGGGAGATTGGCCAGTTGAAAACTTTGGGTTTCGACGACCTTGGCCGCGATTAACAATGTTGGGCCAATTATGGGATGTCCCTTCAACATACTAGGTAATAAGTTATAGCACCAAGGGGCTCTGCGTAATGTCTGGGACTGCCATCCCCCCAAAGCACCTGGGTAACATAATCAATTCTTTTTTTATTCTTGGTCGTTTCCCTGCCCATATGAATTTCATCAGGAGGGTACTCATTTGTCGCAGGAAGGCCGCTGGGATCGCTATCGACATACTCATTTTAACTATGTTATTTCGACCAAACCATGAATGGAATCCATGTTGCCACTTATCGAGGAGAGTTCTTACAGAATTATAAAGTGGTGGGAAATTCCTTTTAAAAACCTCCTTTAAGTTTGATGGAATCAATGTACCCAAGTACTTTAGCGCAGTCTTGCACTTAAATGCAAAGTTTGATTGTATAATCTTACACTTCTGAGGTGGCATTGCCACACTCATTTTTTCGGATTTAGCATGATTTATTTTTAAATTCGACAGCTCACCAAATCTTTCAATCTCTCTCACAAGATTGGGAAGTGAAACATGTGGGTTGGGCATATAAAATAAATCATCTGCATAAGCTGATACTTTATGTATTTGCTCTCCTATTTGTACTCCCCGTATATCCGGGTTTTGGCGTACTCTGTTTAGTAAGGGTTCCAAATAGAGTGCAAACAGTAGAGGTGAAAGAGGGCATCTTTGTTGCGTACCGTTTGTGATCTTGAAAGATTTGGAGAATACTCCATTTACTCTTACTGCGGCATGTGGGGTTGTGTAAACGCTCCTGATCCAACCGATCATTCACTCCTGATCCAACCGGTGTGCTTGATTTTGTTTTTTTTATCTTCGTGTACCACCTTTTATCTAATAAATGATTTTCGCTGGTACAAAACCTACTTCACCATTGGAGGCATTTGCTTTGTCTTCCCCCACACTCACTCTTCCTTTTGGATTGCTGAGCCTGGAACGGTGTCTTTTGGATTGCTGAGCCTGGAACATCCCAGCGGCGCTGATCAGTGAGAGGGAATACGTTTGGGAAAGCGAGACCTCGGATCCTGGATGACCCACACTATATGCTCACATATAGTACCCTCAAGCCTGGAACATCCCAGCGGCGCTGATCAGTGAGAGGGAATACGTTTGGGAAAGCGAGACCTCGGATCCTGGGTGACCCACACTATATGCTCACATATAGTACCCTCAAGGTAAGGGAACTACAAGACCTTTGTGGATATCTAGGCATAGATCAGCATTCAGAGTGAAGATCTTAACCATTCTACCACCCAGCCCACCGTCCCAATAGCATACAGAGACTAGGCATGTGCAAAAGTGAAAAATTTGTTTTGTTTCGTTTCAATTCGTCATTTAATAAATTTCGTTAAGTTAGGTTCGTTACATGTGTTGAATTCGTTTTCGGAATTTGTTCGTTTTCGACCAAATTTCGAAAAAATCCGGTCGAAATGGAAAATATTTCACCCAGATAAGAAAACAAATAGTCTCTTTTCGAATAGAATTTTTTTCGAATTAAATTCGAAAATAAATTTTTTTTTCGAATTCTGATCGAATTTAGTCCGCGGGTTTTCGATTCGGAATCGAAAACGTTCGTTCTGATTCGGTAAATTCGCTAATATTGCAATTCGGGAATTCGTATGCATCCGAATGTCCGAATAATGGAAAATTTGTCCGAATTTCGATTCGGAGCTAAACGAAATGCACATGCCTAACAGAGACTGTCTTGTGCATTTTTATCCATTACCCAGTACACATAGGCACTGGTTGAATAGGACTCTATTCATTGCTACTTAGATGCACTTGTTGAATAGGACTTTATTCATTGACACATTGTTTGAGTTGGATTCATTCACACCTTTAGCTATTTTGTAGCTACTTCATTCACCCATTTGTTTATTATTCATATGTATTTGTGTAGTGCTTACACATCACTCATTTGAAGCGCTTATCACTTATTTTTTATTTGACTTATTATTTGTGTATTGTGGACACTTTAGATTTAGCTGCCTCAGACCTGTTGATGTCATCCAATCACTATATCTGCATACTCACAGTAGCGCATTCGATTATTTTTCCATTTATTTACTAAATCAGTATTTAATAATGAAATCGGCCTATAACTACCGCACTCCGCCGGATCCTTGCCTTCTTTTGGAATAACTGTAATGTGAGCTAGCAACGCATCTGGTGGAAATGCCGCAGTCCGCCCCATTACATTAAAGACCTTTACTATCTGATTACCTAGTAATGCAGCAAATTCTTTGTAATATCTTATTGTGTATCCGTCAGGACCCGGAGCTTTCCCAGCCTTCATAGTTTTTAATGTTGCATTTAGTTCCTCTATTGAAATAGGGGTTTCTAGACTATTTCGAACTGGAGATGATAACCTTGTTAGATCTACTGAGGAAAGGTATTCTTCTATTTTTGACGGGTCTACCGGTGTTTGTACCAGGTTGTACAAGGTAGAATGTAAAAGGAGGGAGCAAGAATTTGTGCCCGCCTTCATGGGCTTGTGGCAGCTCCGCCCCCCTTTTTTCTCAGATCAGGTCATTCCCGCACTTTTATTATTAGTATTAATGACGATTAGGTGTTACTGTCTCTTTAAGAATTTGAAGGGATCGAACGGACCAATAGGAAGTTGTGGATTTTTCCAGAAGGATTGGTACCCTATATATAGGGGTGCTCTGAGGTAATTCACCTCAGACTAGTTTAGCAAGCAGAGTTTTAAGGAGCTATTTTGCTTACCTGCTTGAAATGAAGACCCTCCTGAGGCAACTATTGGAGAAGGCCGAGAGTGGTGGAGGAGATGAATGGCTTCGCAAGTGCCTTGCTCTCGCGGGAGGAGAGGATGTCATGTCTCCCTCAGGCGTGGCTCTGGAACAAGCTGAAGAGGTCCCTGGAGTTTCATCACAGGAGCCGTCCGGAGCGGTGGTGTCGGCGCGACCCAAGAGAGGGAGAAGCAAGCCGCCTGAGAGAGTGAGGGAAGCAGCGGTGTCTCCAAGGGGAGCTCCGAAGAGCCCTGCGGCGAGCCGACGGAAGAAGAAGCAGAAGAGCGCGGGGGAGCAGGAGGTCGGTCGGGCCCCTGAAGGTCGCGGTGAGTCGGGAGCGGTGAGTCAGAGGGCGACAGCTCAGCACAGCACACCAGCACGGAGCACTGTAGGTAGCGCTGAGAGAGCTTCCAGGCCGCGCACATCTCCTGGGCGGGCCGTGAGTGAAGATGGCGAAGAGAGGGTTGCTAGGCAACCATTTGTTGATCTTTCAACTCCAGTCAGAGCGGGAGAATCGCAGGATAACGCTGTCACTGGAGGCAGTAGGAACTGCAAGAACACAGCTATTCAGTACAATAGCATGGCTCAGTAAATTCCACAGGTGGCTGGTAGTGCGAATGCCTCTGTGAATGCAGGTGAGTCAGTGAGTAATAATGTTTTAATTGAGTTGGTAAATTCTTTGACTACACTAGTGCAGTCATTAGTGCAGAAGAATGTGTCCACAGCTGCAGTTCCAGTCAATGTGAATACAGATTTGGCTGGGAATGTAGATGTTAACGTTACTAGTGGTCATGCTGCATTAGTCAATTCTGTCAGTCACCCCATTGCCGCTAATAATACAGTTCCTGAGATTTTATTTAAGGAGGTGATGCCGTGTGATGTGTCGCCTTTGGGTTTCCACTTACCCATGGCTACAAAGGAAAAATTTGGAATGGGGAGTTTGTTGATGTAATGTCACTCCTTCCTAATTTCAAAGACTTTAATAGCCGCCAAGAGAAGAAAATTGATGACAAGCATAGTGAGAGCAAATCCGTGCCAAGATCCTTTTTTAATTGCCTTCAAGGTTTTTGTATTTTTTCAAGTGTTTTAGCGGAAAGAAAATCTGAATTGTGTTGCGGTTTGTTTCAGCATTTAGAGCATGTGCTGGAGGCTTATCGCAATTTTGGTGGTATGGGGTGGTATCAATATGACAAATCTTTTCGTCAAAAATTGGTGGTTCACCCGTTTCTTAAATTTGGGATGAAAGATGTCAGCCTCTGGCTAAATTTGATCACACCTCAAAAGCCGCCTTCAGCTAGACAAACGGTAGTGAGCAATTTAGGGAATGCCTACAAAAAGGGAACCTGTTTCGCTTATAACGAATCTCAGTGTCATTGGAACACCTCGTGCAAGTATAGGCACGAGTGCTCTTTCTGCATGGGGTCACATCCGGTTGTGAAATGTTATAAAAGGAACTCATCCTTTCAGCCTCAAAGAGAGCATGCTGGCAAGGGCACGAACTCCAGTGAAACTGGAAAATATGTTCCAGTGGCTGGGCAGGTACCCAAACAAAATGAAAGCTGAACTTCTGATGAAGGGGTTTCATTATGGCTTTCCTCTTCCTGCGTTTGAAGGTAAAGGTTGTGTGGTAGTTAAAAATTTAAAGTCAGTGGATAAATACCCTGAGGTGGTTTGGAAAAAACTACAGTGTGAGATGGATGAAGGCCGGATAGCAGGCCCTTTTCCATTCCCACCCTTTTTAAATTTCAGAACATCTCCTTTAGGTTTAGTTCCAAAGAAGGAGCCAAACTCGTTTAGACTAATCCACCATTTGTCTTTTCCGTTTGGGGAATCGCTAAATGATGAGATAGATGTCTCAGCGTGTTCGGTGTCTTATTCATCCTTTGATGAGGCAGTTCGGAAAATTAGAAAGGTGGGCCCTGGCGCTTTGTTGGCCAAGGCCGACATTAAGTCCGCATTTCGGCTTTTGCCAATTGCTCCAGAGGCGTTCAACTCGTTAGGTTTTTTCTTTGACGGTTTAATTTTTTTCGATAAATGCCTTCCGATGGGCTGTTCGCTTTCGTGCGCCTACTTCGAGGATTTTTATTCTTTCGTTCACTGGGTTCTGACAGTACAGACCAATTGGTCAGGTATGGTTCATTATCTAGATGACTTCTTATTTATTGGACCAAAGGATTCGGATTTTTGTCATCATCTGTTTGATAGTTTCTTCAAATTAGCGGAGCTTTTCGGGATTCCGTTAGCGGCGGAAAAAAACGTTTTTCCATGCACTACGATCGAATTTTTGGGTATAATGTTAGATACATCGTTGTCAGAATTCCGGCTTCCTTTGCAAAAAATTATTAGATTGCAGAACATGATCCAAACATTTCTAAGAAGAAAGAAAGTCACCTTGAGAGAAATGCAATCTCTGTTGGGTCTGCTGGCCTTTACATCCAGGGTTATGCCAGTAGGAAAGATTTTTTCCAGGCGGCTCTACCTTTCGACAGCTGGACTAAAATCTCCTTTTTCGCACGTCCGATTGACGGAGTCTTTAAAGGAGGATTTGGTGGTATGGGCAAGATTTTTGGACGAGTACAACGGGCGTTCATTTTTTCAAGAGGAATTTACGTTTGCGGAAGATTTTTGCCTTTTTACGGACGCCGTTAGTTCAAAAGGTTTTGCTGCCATATGGAAAGACCATTGGTGTTGCGGGGTGTGGCCGGAAGCGTGGTTTCGGAGGGAGTTGACAAAAAACATTGTCCTCCTGGAATTGTTTCCAGTCGTGGCAGCTATTGAGATTTGGGGGAGGTTTTTTGTAAATAAGCGCATTCTTGTTAGAACAGATAACAAGGGTGTGCTTTTTGCAGTAAATTGCCTTTCCTCAAAATCTTTACCGGTTATAATATTATTGCGGCATCTGGTTTTTCTTTGCCTTAAACGTAACATTTGGTTGAAAGCGCATTTTACTCCTGGTAAAGATAACGTTTTAGCAGATGCGCTTTCTCGTTTTCAGATGCTGCGTTTTCGGCAGTTGCTTCCCACGGCGGACGCAGAAGGTCACCCGTGTCCAGGGCTTCTCTGGGATTTAATTTAAATTCAGTTTCCCAGACTATTAAGTCTTCTGTAGCACATAAAACCTGGTGTGAATACTCTAGAGCTTGGAAGAAGTGGGAAATGTTTTGCAACGAGAACATTTTTTATGATCTCTTCCCGGAAGAGGAGCATGTTTTGTTATTTCTGGAAACATTAATGCTTGGGAGTTTTTCTCCAAGTCATATTGTTAAACTGTTGGCAGGGGTATCCTTTTTCTGTCGTTTGCAGCACATGCCGTCTTGCAATAGTTATATTTCTGTGAGACAGGCGTTAAAAGGCTACAGAAGACAGAAGGCGATTCCTGACGATAGGAGGCCCATATCTTTAGAGATGCTTGAGAGACTGTGCGGAGTGACGAATTCCGTGTGCTTCTCAGTTTTTGAAGCATTACTTTTTAGGGCTGTTTTGTTATTTTCTTTTTTGGGGCATTCCGAATTTCGGAATTGATTCCTTACAACAGGTATAGTTTAGGGGGTTTAATGTGGGATCAAATTGTTTTTGAGGAGAATTTGCTAAAAAATTTAGTCAGCAGGTCAAAGACAGATCAGCTGGGAAAAGGGCGTTGGGTGATTATTCACCCTTCGGCCAGACGCAATGTTTGCCCATTATTCACCTTGAGGGAATATTTGGCAGTTCGCCCTTTTGCAACTGGTCATCTTTTTATTCATATGGACCAATTTTCAGTTTTCCGCTGTTTTTAAGAAATGCATTAATGTTATGGGTTTGAGTAATTTTAAATTCACCCCTCATTCTTTTCGGATTGGGGCAGCATCTGTTGAGAAGCAGAGAATGGAATGAAGTATGAGGACTAGTGTTGCTCACGAATATTCGCATTGCGAATATTCGCTACGAATATTGCATATTCGAGTATTCGCGAATAACTTGAATATTGCGGCGAATATTCGCTATGGCGAATATTCGTATTTTTTCAAATTTATTTTTAAAACAGATCACATCCTAGTGATCTCCATTGACGTCTAAAAGCATTGCTGGTATGATTAGAGAGAGACCCTGGGCCGAGTAGCTGATGCGATTCTTTTATGTTGCCGAAAATTCTCATTGCGAATTCTTTTGCCGAATATTCAAGTTATTCTGATTGGCTCTGATGCAAAAGAAGGGCGGAGAAGATAATCACGCAATATTCCTTTTGCCGAATATTCGAGTTATTCTGATTGGCCCTGATGCGCCCTTCTTTTGCATCAGAGCCAATCAGAATAACTCGAATATTCGGCAAAAGGAATATTGCGCGATATTCCTTTTGCCGAATATTCAAGTTATTCTGATTGGCTCTGATGCAAAAGAAGGGCGGAGAAGATAATCGCGCAATAGGAATATTGCGCGATTATCTTCTCCGCCCTTCTTTTGCCCCCTTTTTCTCCTTTCTTTTAAGTAGAGTTAGTGTAGAGTTAGTGTTTAGTGCATATTAGTTTAGTAATACAGGAAATGATCTCCGTTTATGAGAATTTCAGAATCATTTTTGCATTAGCGAAATTTTGCATTAGCTTAATTTCGCAAATTTTTTTTTGGATAAAATATCGCGAATATTCGCGAATATTCCTCTATATATTCGCGCAATATCGCGAAATCGAATATGGCGTATTCCGCTCAACACTAATGAGGACATCCAGAAGTTGGGTAGGTGGGATTCCAACTGCTTTAAGTACATTCGTCCTAATTTGTTTATCTGATTTATTATTTAGGGTCCAGACAGTGTACATGGATCATTGGCCACTCGTACATTTATTGGGCGAGAAAAAGAGCTGCACAACGAGTTTACTCCGAAAATTTGTCTCTGCCGCAAGAGGCTTTCTTGGTCTTGTGGAAAGGAATCAGAGGTCTTCGATGGGCTAACCTTTACAGTTTGCTAGTAAATTTATTGAGCGTTTGGCCGTTGCCAAATATTTTGATTATTCACTTAGGCGGGAATGACCTGTGTGCAGTTCGGACATTGGATCTGATTTTTCAAATAAAAAGTGACATTCAGAGATTTAAACTAATTTCTCCCTCGTCCGTTGTGGTCTTTTCTGAAATAATCCCTAGACTCTGCTGGTGTTCGACGGAACAGTTTCGTTTTCGGGAAAAGATTCGGAAGCGCATCAATCGGGCTATAGCAAAGTTTTTACCTATAGTTCGAGGTTTCGCGTACCGCCATGATGACTTGGAGGGTTTTTTCCCTGGTTTGTACCGCCAGGATGGCATACATCTTTCAGACGTCGGGATAGATATTTTCAATTTAGGTCTACAGAATGCGATCGAACAGGCCGTGGTGTTGGGTTAGGCCGGTTTTTTGTTTTACAAACAAACCCCCGGCTGGTGGGGATGTTTTATGTTTTAAATATTTGGTTTGGCTCGAGTTCCAAAAACAGAGCTGACATATTTACAGATTTATTGAGTTATGATATTTATTTTAAATAATAATCTTTAATATTTATTTATGAATTTATTTTATATTATACCAATATAGTGCCACAGCCATTCAAATTTTGCCAAAAGAACAATTGGTTTCTGTTTTTATTTATTTAAGGTAATTAATTATTTATTGGGGTTGTGGGCTGTTTGCAATCCCATGTAAAAGGAGGGAGCAAGAATTTGTGCCCGCCTTTATGGGCTTGTGGTAGCCCCGCCCTCCTTTTTTCTCAGATCAGGTCATTCCCGCACTTTTATTATTAGTATTAATGACGATTAGGTGTTACTGTCTCTTTAAGAATTTGAAGGGATCGAACGGACCAATAGGAAGTTGTGGATTTTTCCAGAAGGATTGGTACCCAATATATAGGGGTGCTCTGAGGTAATTCACCTCAGACTAGTTTAGCAAGCAGAGTTTTAAGGAGCTACCCACCCTACCCTCCCCTGTCGTAGGCACTTATGTGATTTAAATCACCCCGGATTTCCGGGGGGGATGTTTTATGTTTTAAATATTTGGTTTGGCTCGAGTTCCAAAAACTGAGCTGACATATTTACAGATTTATTGAGTTATGATATTTATTTTAAATAATAATCTTTAATATTTATTTATGAATTTATTTTATATTATACCAATATAGTGCCACGGCCATTAAAATTTTGCCAAAAGAACAATTGGTTTCTGTTTTTATTTATTTAAGGTAATTAATTAATTAATTAATTATTGGGGTTGTGGGCTGTTTGCAATCCCATAGTATTTACCAAATTCCTCCGCTATTTCTTTTGGCTTTCGCTTTAGTTGTCCCTCCTTTCCCTTAATTTGCGGAATATATGTGGAAAGATTTTTTTCCTTCAGTTTTCCGGCCAACACCTTACTGCATTTGTCTCCAAGTTCATAATTTATTTTCCTTCCCCGTTGTATTGTTGCTTTGGCTTTGTAGCGTAGAATTTCTGTAATCTGCCTTCTCAACTGTCCCAACTCTCTTCCTATCTGGGGCCTTTTGTGTCCTTTTATGTTGAAGTTCCAGTGCTAGAATTTCCTCTTAGGCCTCGTACACACGATCGGACATATCCGATGAAAACGGTCCGCGGACCATTTCCATCGGATATGTCCGATCGGGAGTTTGATCCGATGGCGTGTACACACCATCGGATCAAATTCCCCGCCGCCGGACGGCGCGGTGACGTTGACGCTGCCGCGTCACCGCCACGTCACCGCACCAGGAAGTAAAACACTTCCGCGCATGCGCCGAATCCATTCGGCAGCGGCGCGGCGGCGGTGGGGGCCGACATGTCTGCTGGTAAGTGTACTAACCAGCAGACATGTCGGGCGGACAGATTCCACCGGATAGATTTCAAAGCATGCTTTGAAATCTGTCGGGTGGAGAAATCTGTCCGCTAGCCCATACACACGAGCGGAGATGTCTGCTGAAACGGTCCATCGGACCGTTTTCAGCGGACATATCCCCTCGTGTGTACGCCGCCTAATAGTTTTTTAACCTGTTGTTCTTGTCTCTTTTTTAAAAAGGATCCATGCTTAATCAGGACTCCCCTGATTACAGTCTTGTGCGCCTCCCACACTATTCCCGGGTCACTCCCAGGTATGTCGTTCACTTGAAAGTAGGCTATAATCTCTTGAGCCACATCTTCCCTGACTTCAGGGTTCTGTAGTAAATTCTCGTTTAGACGCCACTTTTTCTCCTGGGAGAGAATCGTGTTGGTCAGTGAGAGACGCAGGCTGACCGGAGCATGGTCTGGTCTGACCACGTTATGCTTCCAATAGATACTTCCGTCACAGAGGAAATTAAATAGTGGGGGATCAAAAACATGTCTATGCAGGAATATACTTGATGTGGATTGGAGAAGAAGGTATATAGTTACATAGTTACATAGTCAGGTTGAAAAAAGACACAAGTCTATCCAGTTCAACCATAAAAAAATAAACAAACAAAATAAAACACAGTACAATCCCATACACCCAACTCCATACCCACAGTTGATCCAGAGGAAGGCAAAACAAAACCAGCGGAGCATGATCCAATTCGCTACAGGAGGGGAAAAATTTACCCCGGATCAACTTTACCTACACATCTTATTACTCGGTTATATTATGTACATTTAGAAAATAATCCAGGCCCTTCTTAAAGCAATCTACTGAGCCGGCCAGAACCACCTCTGGAGGGAGTCTGTTCCACATTTTCACAGCTCTTACTGTAAAGAAACCTTTCCGTATTTGGAGGTGAAATCTCTATTCCTCTAGACGTAAAGAGTGCCCTCTTGTCCTCTGTGTTGACCTTAAAGTGAATAACAACACCAAGTTCACTATACGGACCTCTTATATATTTGTACATGTTGATCATATCCCCCCTTATTCTCCTCTTCTCAAGAGTGAATAAATTCAGTTCCTCTAATCTTTCCTCACAGCTGAGCTCCTCCATGCCTCTTATCAGTTTGGTTGCCCTTCTTTGCACTTTCTCCAGTTCTCCGATATCCTTTTTGAGAACTTTTGCCCAAAACTGGACTGCATATTCCAGATGAGGTTTTAATAATGATTTGTACAGGGGCAAAATGATATCTCTCTCTCTGGAGTCCATACCTCTCAATACAAGAAAGGACTTTGCTCGCTTTGGAAACCGCAGCTTGGCATTGCATGCCATTATTGAGCTTATGATCAACTAAAACCCCCAGATCCTTCTCCACTACATATCCCCCCAGTTGTACTCCCCCTAGCATGTATGATGCATGCATATTCTTGGCCCCTAAGTGCATAACTTTACATTTATCAACATTAAACCTCATCTGCCACTTAGTCGCCCAATTAGACAGAGCATTGAGGTCGGCTTGTAAATTAGAGACATCCTGTAAGGACGTTATTCCACTGCATAGCTTGGTGTCATCTGCAAAGACGGAAATTTTACTTTTGATCTCAGACCCAATATCATTTATAAATATATTAAAAAGTAAGAGTCCCTTTCCTCTCCATGAAACGTCCTCCAAGCATCCACTAATTGAGCATCATGCAATTTCCGCAGTACCCCCCTTCTGACCCCCTCTGGAGTTGATGAGGTTCCCATGGAGGTGTCAATTCTCGGATTCAGGGAGATATTAAAATCTCCCCCCAGAATTAATTTACCTTCTGCAAATTCTAACAACTCCGTGAGAGCATTCCTCAAAAATGCATCTTGATGTACATTTGGGGAATACATCGTGGCCAAGGTCACTTTAATTCCTCCAATACTGCCTTTGAGAAAAAGGAATCTACCTTTTGGGTCTAAATACTTATTCTCTAGTAACCAGGGGATTCTATTGGAAATCAAAATTGATACTCCTTTGGATTTTGCTTCCTGGTTTCCTGCGTGATATACACATGGGAAGAATCTATTCTGAAGGAGTGGGAGTCCCCCTGTCCTGAAGTGTGTCTCCTGTATGTAAGCTATGTCTGTCCCTGAATGCCGTAAATCATTAAGACAATACAAACCAAACCAAAAAAAAACAGCTACTATCCCCTACCCTATCCCTCCCTCCTCTCTATGTTCAACTCGCCTCCCCCCTACCCTCCTATATACCCCAAAGGGAAATAACCCACCTTTAACCCCCTCCCCAATGGTTCAATGGGTGCAAACCTAATTTAGGGGCCGGGTCTGACTTGTCTGAGGGATCCCGGTCTGCTCACCTCCCTCCTCCCTCCGACTATTTTACCTTCTGCCTTACAACTTTATTACTTCATAGCATTCTTAACCTTCCATCTTTTCTTCTTATTCTCATGGACATTATTTTAACCTATTTTCTCCAAAATAAAGGAAATAAAATCAAAGATGAATAAAAAAAAAAAAAAAAAAAGGAGAGGATACGTTCCTATGTACCCATAAGCATATATACACATGTACCTATATATGTAAGAAAACTGACCTATATTCCCTCTTCCCCCTCTTTCCTTCCTGCCTCCCCACCCCTCCCCCTTATACATCTATATATACATATCTCCTATTCCACTTACTAGTAAGAATGTTGCATTTGTATTTTATTATCCTCTCAACTCCCTTTTCCTTCTACTCCTCTCCCTACATCCTCTATCCATACATCAGGTCTTCTTCCTCCTTATTCTATAGTCTATATACAGTCTATATATATTTTATAGTCCTGTGTATCTAACCCCCCACCTTTAACTTATTAACTTCTGAGGATTTCTATATCTTAATTTCTAAAGGCCTTCAGTTCTGGGCGCTTCTATTCACTCTATTACCACTTCATTAGCTCCTTTATTAGCTACCGTATCCCCTCTTATCCCCAACTGGTGTCCCCCTACCCCCTCCATCCTCCCACTCCTCCAAATTTGCAAAGATTTCAAACAAACTTCTTTCATGTTGTCATTAAAATAACAAATGTTATGCATTTTGGAATAAGGCTGTAACATAACAAAATGTGGAAAAAGTAAAGCGCTATAAATACTTTACAGATGCACTGTAGTAAACTGAATTTATTAATAGTAAAGCAAAAATAAATTCACACACACGCAAACAACGAACATAAAAAATACATAAAACCAAAATGCCTAACAAAGTAAAAGAAACCTAACAAGCTAACTATATACACTATGTACAATACATATAGAAGATGGGAAGTACAGGTCACAGGGAATCCCAGAGATGCAAGAAAGGGGGGAATCAGCACTGGCCTACAGGAACAAGAGGAGCAGGGTACAGGATGCTGGGCTAGAGCAGGAGCATGATAAAACAGGATAAACATGTAGTATCTGGCAGAGCAAGCAAGGCAAATCAAAATGCAAAATTGTATGGAGAAAAACCAGGACAGCCGCACTCCAAAAAATGTTCCTTTATAATAAAACAGATCACAACATCAACATGTCACAGCAAAAAACAGAAAAGACCTGACGCGTTTCACACCAAAATACAGTGCTTATTCATAGCTAAGGCAAGGCAAATCAAAACACTGGAGCAAAGTGATCTAGCAGAGGAGATACTTACAAAAAGTGTAGCTGCTGATTAAAAAAAACAAAAAAAAAACCAATCGCCTTTTCCCAGGATCCAGTGCAGTAGTGGTGGGTCCATAGTGGGTGCAGTAGCGCCGCCCCCTCTCTCCTGCACCGTCACTCAACAATAAAGGGATTTTTAAATACAGCTTACCTGTAAAATCCTTTTCTTGGAGTACATCACGGGACACAGAGCGGCATATTCATTACTATGTGGGTTATATGGAGTACCTTCAGGTGTGGACACTGGCAATCTCAAACAGGAAGTCCCCTCCCTATATAACCCCCTCCCCTAGAGGGAGTCCCTCAGTTTTGTAGCAAGCAGTATGCCTCCCAAAATGGTCACCCAAAAGAGGGGTGGGAGCTCTGTGTCCCGTGATGTACTCCAAGAAAAGGATTTTACAGGTAAGCTGTATTTAAAAATCCCTTTTTCTTTCTCGTACATCACGGGACACAGAGCGACATATTCATTACTATGTGGGATGTCCGAAAGCAATGCTTTAATGAGGGGAGGGAGACATCTTCCAAAGAAGGATTCAATTTAGAGATAAACTCAAATCATAATAATAATTCCAACTTAGTCAAGAAAAAACCTTTTTTTTTTTTTTTTTTTTTTTTTATAACCAAGGGTGTTTCTGATCCCGAGGATTTCAAACTGCAGCCTGTAGTACTGCCTGACCAAAGGCAGCATCCGCATTTCTTCTCACGTCTAGTTGATAAAACCTTGTAAACGTGTGGACTGATGACCACGTTGCCGCCTTGCATATCTGAGCCATAGAGATCTGATGGTGTGCTGCCCAAGAGGCGCCCATGGCCCTGGTAGAATGGGCCTTTACCGACAACGGAGGAGGCAACCTCTTCAACCCGTAGGCTTGAATGATTAATTGTCTAATCCATCTCGAGATGGTGGATTTTGCAGCTGCCTGCCCCTTCTTGGGGCCATCTGGTAGAACGAATAACACATCTGTTTTCCGGATCTTTTCTGTAGCTTTAAGATAGGCCTTCATGGCCCGGACAATATCCAAGGTATGCAGCAACCCCTCCTTTCTAGATGTAGGTTTTGGAAAGAAGGATGGAAGTACCAAATCCTGGTTTAAGTGAAATTTGGATATAACCTTTGGTAGAAAGGAAGGATGGGGCCGGAGAACTGCCCTGTCCTTATGCAGAACGAGATATGGTTCCTTACACGATAAGGCTGCTAATTCTGACACTCTCCTGGCCGAAACTATGGCGACCAAGAAAACCAACTTTCTTGTCAGTAAGAGTAAAGGAATCTCAGCCAACGGCTCAAAAGGCTGTTTCTGTAGAGTGGACAGGACAAGATTTAAGTCCCAAGGACAAATTGGTGACTTGACAGGAGGATTAATACGCAAGACCCCCTGTAAGAAGGTCTTTACCAGCGAGTGGGTGGCCAGCGGCCTCTGAAACCACACTGACAGAGCTGAGATCTGTCCCTTGATTGTGCTTAGTGCCAGGCCTTTATCCACTCCTAGCTGGAGAAAACTTAACACCCTATCAATAGTATATTTGCGGCAATTCCATCTTTTGGATTCACACCAGCCTATGTAGTTCCTCCACACCCTGTAATAAATCACCCTGGAGACCGGCTTTCTAGCCCTAATCAGGGTAGGGATTACCTGCCTAGACAGACCCCTACCCCTGAGAATCAGGGATTCAGCCTCCAGGCCGTCAAATTTAGACGCTGTAATGTAGGGTGGAGGATCGGGCCTTGTGAGAGTAGGTCTGGTTGTAGAGGAAGAGTCCAAGGGTCTCCCACTGCCATCTTCAGGACTAGTGAGTACCAAGTCCTCCGGGGCCAAGCCGGAGCTACTAGAATGACTGGCTTGTTCTCCACTCTGATCTTGCGCAACAGGCGCGGGAGTAACTGTAGTGGAGGGAATGCATATAGAAGTTTGAATTGATGCCAAGGGCAAACCAACGCATCGGTTCCGCAGGCCATAGGATCCCTCGCTCGCGACACGAACCTGTCTAGTTTCTTGTTGAACCTGGATGCCATTATATCTACGTCCGGCATTCCCCACCTCTGGCAGATTGTCTGAAAGACCTGGGGATGCAGAGACCACTCCCCTGGCAACAGACTCTGGCGACTTAAGAAGTCTGCCTGCAGGTTGTCCACTCCGGGAATGAATATCGCTGAAATGCAGGGTACATGAACCTCTGCCCATTGAAAAATCAAGTTCACCTCCCTCTGAGCGGCCTGGCTCCTGGTTCCCCCTTGGTGGTTTATGTATGCCACCGCCGTGGCATTGTCTGACTGGATTCTCACCGGGAACCCCTTTAATCTGGAGGTCCATGCCAGAAGGGCTAGGCGAGCAGCTCTGATTTCCAAGATATTGATGGGGAGCTGCCTCTCTGCTTTCACCCAAGTTCCCTGGCGGGAGAACCCCTCGAAGACCGCCCCCCAGCCTGCCAGGCTAGCGTCTGTGGTAACTACCTTCCAGACAACAGGGCTGAAGGATTTTCCCTTTAGAAGATTCTGAGGGTTCAACCACCAGGCCAGGCTTTGTCGGACCCTTGATGATAGCGTCAAAGGGGACTCTAAGGCATGTGCCCTCTTGCCCCAGGCTGCTAGAATGGCTGCCTGTAGGACGCGAGTGTGGATCTGAGCGTATGGTACTGCCTCGAATGTGGCCACTAGCTTGCCTAGTAATCGCATACACAGGCGAATAGTTGGTCTTTTCTTGTTTAGAACCAACTGAACCAACCCCTTGATAGCCTCGATCTTTACAAGGGGCAGGAACACCTTTTGATGTTCTGTGTCTAACCTCATGCCGAGGTATTCCAACTGCTTTGTAGGCTGGAACGCTGACTTTCCCCGGTTTAGGACCCAGCCGAATTCTTCGAGGTACCGAACCGTGAGGTTTACTGCCTTTTGCAGACCCGGCCGTGAGTGATCTATGATTAAAAGGTCGTCCAAGTATGCTAGGACTGTGACTCCTTGGATCCTTAAATTGGCCAGAACTGGGGCTAGGATCTTCGTGAATACCCGGGGGGCCGTGGCCAGCCCGAAGGGGAGCGCCCTGAATTGGAAGTGTCGCTGCCCCACCGCGAAGCGTAAAAACCTTTGATGCGACTGAAAGATTGGTACATGAAGGTAAGCATCCTTTATGTCTATGGAGGCCAGAAAATCGTCCTTCTGAAGCGCGGCGGCTGCTGACCGGATGGATTCCATCCGGAAAGAACGAACCCTTAGGTAACCGTTTAACCTCTTTAGGTCCAAGATTGGCCTGACATCGCCGTTGGGCTTTGGTATGACAAAGAGATTGGAATAGAAACCTAGGCCTTGCTCTTGGGCTGGCACTTCTATAATTACGTCCTGGCCAAGCAGGTGATCCAAAGCTGCCAGCATTGAGGCCTTCCTTGCTGGATCCCTTGGTAGCCTTGATTCTTGAAAATGAGGCGGAGGATACCTTAGAAACTCCAGTCTGTAACCTGTGGTTACAGATGCCCGGACCCATTTGTCGGGGATCTTGGCTTCCCAAACTTCTGAGAAGAAACGAAGCCTTCCCCCCACCCGTGAGAGTGGGGGCGCCCCTTCATAAGGCAGACTTAGGGGCTGTCTTTGACGGCTTGCGATACCACGGCCTCTTACCCCCAGGGGTCTGTCCCTGCGATCTACTGTTAACGTTGGATCGTGCAGGCGGCCGTCGATACTGCCTGGAATTAGAGGGCCCCGAGACAGGAAAAAGCTGCCTTTTAAATGTAGGAGCCCGGAATGTCTTTTTGACCGGTAAAAGGGTACTCTTGCCATTTGAAATAGTCTGAATATATTTATCCAGATCCTCTCCGAAGAGTCGTCCTCCATGGAAGGGAAACCCTGCCAGAAGCTTTTTGCATGGGGGCTCCGCCGCCCAGTTCTTCAACCATAAGAGCCTTCTCATGTGCACCAAACATAGTGATAAACGAGAGGCCTGCTGGATGGAATCTTTTATAGCATCTACCGCGAAACACAGAGCTCTGGGAATGTCAGAAAACTCTTCTGCTTGTTGGGAAGGCATGTCCTTTAACATTTCCTTTGTCTGGTCTTTTAATGCCTGACAAACTCCAATTGCAGCCACCGCTGGCTGCACCACTGCTCCTGCCGTAGCAAAGGATGCTTTTAAAAGTGTCTCTAATCTTTTATCAACCGGATCTTTAAACATATGTATGTTTTCCACCGGGCAAGTTAGTGATTTATTCACACATGAGATGGCTGCATCCACTACTGGGAGCCTCCACCTCTTGGAGAATTTTTCCTCCATGGGGTAAATGACCGCAAATCTTTTCGGTGGCAGAAAAATCCTGTCCGGCCGTACCCAATCCCGAAAGATCAATTCCTCCAAGAGAGGATGGACCGGAAAAACTGCGTTGCTTAACGGAGCTTTCAAAGAGCCCAGAGAGGATACCGGAGGAACCTGAGGCTCTGGCAATGGCAAACTAAATGCCGAGCGGACCATGTCCGTCAAAGACTGTACCCACAGTCTCTCTGTCTGGGAGTCTGAAAATGGTTCCTCAGAGGTAGACCCCTCAATCCCTGAACCCTCTTGGTTCAGGTCTAGTTGATCCTCCTGTGATTCCAGTTCCTCCGGAGAGAGAATCTCAGCATCTGAGGATACACCTCTTGGTGATGGGGATCTAACCCGTTTCTTACCAGGAATAGCTCTAGCGATCAATGCTGCTATTCTTTCTTCTAGCCCCCCTAGGGATACGGCTAGCATCTCCTCTGTGATAAACACAGGGCTGGGCTGATCTGGGCCAGCCTCCGCACCAGATCCCCCCTTTTGTTTTTTGGTCTTTTTTGTACCCTTTGACCCCGAACCTTTGGAAGCCATAATACAAAATCGAGGGACTCCGCCCACACAACAGACTGTAGTGGCCAGGAGTACAAAAAATCCGAGTTTAGGGGACAATAGATCACTAATGCCCAAAAACTGATGGGATCCCGTATGTTTTTTTTTTTTTTTTTTTTTTTAAATAATTATATATTTTCTTTTGACAACATACAGTGACCCCAAACTAAGTTTGCCAGCCTCCAACCTGCTGCAAAAAAGGGGGATTTCTTGGCTTAACAAAAAAAAAAAAGGCATTGGAACAAAGTCCACATGTACTACCCCTCTTCCGCCACCGGGAGTCACTGTTCTGCCGCTCTGCGTCCTCTCCTCTGAAAATCAGCCTCAGACTGAGCACTGACAATGCCTGCTGTCTATAACAGCACAAAGGCGCGCCCCATGCTGCAGGATGTTTGTCCAGCAAACTGATCCAATCTTCTCCCATCTCCGTGGGTAGCGTAGTAGACCTTCAGGCCCTGGGGTCCTATGAAGGTACCCACTGTCCTGGACCTATATAGCACCCTGGCAAACAGGAACTTATGGTTTTTACAAACTCCAAGTCCTGGGCCCAGGGTCCAGCCCTCCAAAGAGGAGCATTATAGGCAAAACCCCACGGCTTGGGGCCCGGGTACTGTCCACTTTGGCACTGAGGCTCCTTGGACAGATATGGTTAGCCCGCCCTTAATCCCAAGGATGTGGAGCAAAGCTATTCCGTGACCAACACCTAAGACACTGGCGAAAAAACTGAGGGACTCCCTCTAGGGGAGGGGGTTATATAGGGAGGGGACTTCCTGTTTGAGATTGCCAGTGTCCACACCTGAAGGTACTCCATATAACCCACATAGTAATGAATATGCCGCTCTGTGTCCCGTGATGTACGAGAAAGAAACATAGATTCATGCGTTGCATGAATCTATGTATTGTCGCCGCTGCTGCCCACTATTCAGGTGGACGGCCCCTTTTTGAGCGCCGGCCATCTGAATAACAGCGGTGGGTGTGTTTTGGAAGTGTCTATCAGAGCCAGCAAATCTGATAGGCTTTCAGATTACAACCTGTGGGCTCTAATTGGCTTCTAAATGATTAACCGGAGGGCGCACATGCCCCCCAAAAAAATTTAGAACGTCCATCATAGGAGCTGCAGGCTCCTTTAAGGCGGAACTTGCAATATAACTCGGCGCCGTTCCTAATCATAGCGGTCCCTGTTATGCGGCGGCCGTCGGCGCTCGGGGCTGTCAATTGGATGCTGCATTCCTGACACTCTGGGCTTTTCAGGGACCCATTCGGGGCTCTAGCCCCCCTAGCCACACCCTCCTGACGCCCCTGCTGCTGCTGCTGCCTACAAGTGGTTTGAGCACAGAAAAAAATGTTGAAGGCCAGACCTCATATAACTCTACCTCTAACCATCATGCCTCGGTTTTCTAAAAGGTTGGACATGCTTTTTATCTTTATTTTTTTCCTTGGTCAAGTTACTAAGCACACTGTAGATATTTTTTTCTTCAGTGGCTTCAATCGAGAGTTTGAAAATGCTGTTTGAGCTAGTCTGTACACAGCAGCTATTCAGTTGAACGTGTTCATACTAAAACCTTTGGAGGCCATTCCTGGTTTGGTCGGACAGGATGACTGTGGGACTAACCTGGAAACAACTCTTGGGCGCACTCGAAACTGAACAAGAGCATTTCCTCATTAAGAAAGGTTTACTAATGGGTAGTCTCTGCCCAGTGTAGATGCTCCAGTGATCTACTACAGTGGTCAAAGGTGTATTTATCTCTGGGGACATCACTGATAGAAAGCTGCATTTCTTCCTTAGATCTTAATCTGAGCCCTACGTCCTGTTCTGGTGGTAACTCTGATCTGATAATAAATATTATCAGATTGAACTATACTTCTTAGGCCTTGTACACACGATCAGTCCAAACTGATGAAAACGGACTAAAGTTCAGTTTCATCGGTTCACAGACTGGTGGTCTGATGTGCGTACACACCATCAGTTCAAAAAACCGATCGTGTCAGAACGCGGTGACGTAAAACACAACGACGTGCAGAAAAAAAATGAAGTTCAATGCTTTCAAGCATGCGTCGACTTGATTCTGAGCATGTGCGGGTTTTGAAACGATGCTTTTGCGTACTAAGGTAGGCGTCCATCGGTCCGATTTTAAAGCAAGTTCCACATTTTTGGACTGAAGGACAACAGACTGATGGGGCGTACACACGTTTGGTTTGGACCGATGAAACTGAACTTCAGTCTGTTTTCATCGGTTTGGACTGATCGTGTGTACGCGGCCTCAGAGAACCGCATTATGGAGTGAGTGGAGTAGATGTTGGAATCCATGAGCTTTAGCTACTACAGTTTATTACAAATCTCTGAACCTTTGTCCCACTTAGAATTGATGGCTTCTGCAGCTCACAGAGTAATTGCTAAGGCCCCGTACACACATCCGAGTTTCTCGGCAGAATCCAGCGAGAAGCTCGCTGGGATCCATAGTCTGCCGAGAAGCTCGATCGTGTGTATGTTTTCGCCGAGAAAACTGTTGAGCAAGGCGTCGAGCCAAAATAGAGAACAGGTTCTCTATTTCCTCGATGGGCCATCGGGACTAATGGCTCGACGCCTTTTTCGACAGCCCGGTCGACGAACTCGACGGCCGGCCGAGAACCTCGTCGGGTGGAACGATGAGTTTAGCCCGACGAGGTTCTCGTACGTGTGTACGGGGCCTTAGAGGTGACATCTATTTCAGCTGCATTGTCAGCTTGTTTCCTGTGCATATTATGGTCAATCAGGCCTTCCAAAGTTCCCTGCACTCTGGGACTCTCTGTTCCCTTTCTTAGTAGGAGCCTGTCTTGCAGATTTATTCCCTAAAAGGGTATTTCCTCTCCTCTGGGAAATTGTATATCCTCAACAAAAATGCAGACCCTCAATGTTCCTTCTACCCAGAGGGACCTTCTGAGTTACAGAATCAGGTTGGAGCAGTTTCCACTGTTCCCTTCCCTAGCAGTATCCATTAGGAGCACTTGTAGTTTTGGACAGAAGTGGGCCTTATGTCAGCTTAGTGCCTTTTTTCCCCATTGTGGGACGCTTAGGTGACCTTTCTGGAAAAGGGTCAGTTTTCTGAACTCTGATAGCCAGAATTCTTTGAGGGGCACAACTTCTGCCAGTTTCCACTGGTTAGAGGCTACTGGATGTCTAGTGTTAGTAACTATTGGTTGCCAATGAGGGAGGGTAACTAGCTTAGATCCTTGCTGAAGTACAAAACACACTCAACCTCTTAAGTGTCTATGCAGCGGTTCCTTTTGTCTCCTACTGTAGTTGATTTGCAGTGTCTATGGGAAGTAGACATTTTTTACACTTACTACCTCTTTAAGGGCTGAGCTTAGGTTTTTTTTTCTGTTTGTCAGTGTCCAGACCTCCTGAAGGCAGCAGCATATAACATGTTTCACTTGATAAACTTACATTTTTATTTTATTTTACAGCACCTCATTTTTGCTGACCTGCATTTGATGTGCATTTCAAATGCATGTCAAATACCAGAAAACACCCATCAACGTGAGCACTTACCCCCAATTCTTGTCTCTGTGATCAACATCACTAGGACAAGAAGTCCAGGGAAATTTTACCCAACAGGATCTGGTCACAGACAGTATTAAAATACTTATTTCTCTTCCACTGTGTATGTGCTAAATTGTACTTCTAATTTGCATTACAGGCAGTATTTCTACATCAGCTGCAATCCAAATATTTACAAAATCAGGTAAACTTCCTATTTTTCACTTTTCCCTATCTTGTTCTTATAGTCTTTTTAACCATGCAAAAACATGGCACAAATCATTAAAAACATACTTTGAAATACACTGGGACTACAGTAGGATTGAAGTGCGAGTTAGTTGCTATGGGTTATATGTATTTCAACAATGTGCCATTTACTAAAAAGAAGGAGATTGGGCACCACATCCTATAAATACTGTATATGAAGAAAGCAGCAAGAATTGTGAATAATAAACTTTGGTATTTTAAAAGCTGCTTATTCTACGGTATGTCTTTGGGGTACTAAGAAAATTCACTTCTAAAAAAAAAAAGATTCAAGATACAAACTTAAAATGTTAAATTGTTAGACAAATTCTCCCATTTGGCTTTATCATAGTTACCATATTTGGTGGCATACATACCATTGTGTTAAAGTGAACTTCAAAATAGAAATACAAGGGAACATACATGCGGCAAATCCTCTATATGTTTTGTGGTAATAACCGCTTCTTCAGGAGAGATGGGGGCATACACATAAACACACAAAAGGAGCAAGGCATACCCATAAACAGTAAATCATACAGTCATATGCATACAACAAAATTTCAACTATGGTAATTAATTACATCTGAGTGGCCAGTTATGAAAGTGGCTAAAAGAGCTTAACCAAATCCAGAGGATAACCACTGTGGAAAGGATCCCAAAACTGCTGGACCAAACTCTCCCTGGAGGCGGTGTGGGGAGCCAATGTCTGCCAGAGGGCACTTTAAGGTTGACACTAAAAAGAGACAATTACATTTACTAGAAATATTTAAAAAAATACAATTACTGAGGCTGACATATAGGGCCAAAAGAGGAGACAAATGGGGAACAATACCTACCCCTAATTTGGGGGTATTGCCAGGGATGTATTCTGGCCTAGGCTGACAAGGCACTTTGCAGGGGGCGGCAGAGGGCCAATCACAAGACTCTGGGGGGGGGGGCATCATGGGAAATTAAGTCTCTGGCCCCAGTGTGTCCATGGACACTAAGCTACAGCCCCAGCATGCAAGCACTCTGCTGGAGGGAGGGGGTGTTAGAAGATGCACAAAAGAGAATACTGTGCTTGAGAAACCAGAGAGGGAGCCACACTGTACCCCGCACCACGAGAGAGCCGCGCTGTACCCCATGCCGTGCTGTCCCTGTGCCACCAGAGAGCCACGCTGTACCCTGCGCCACTAGAGAGGGAGCCACGCTGTACCCGCGCCACCAGAGAGGGAGTAACCAAGGGTTTGACAAATCCCAGTCGCCATGGCGACTAGAAAAAGCATCCTGGCAAGTGGGGTCTTGGCTGCGATGGCTGGGAAGGTAGACATGGGCAAAAAAAAAAATTTTGTTCCATAGGACCGGCGCTCTGAGGACTAGGCCGAAGCTGTGGCCTTGCCTAAAACATCCTGCCCGCACCTCGCGGCGATCCTGGGAAAAGGCCACAAGCGGCATCTGTCCATCTCCCATGGCTCCCTCTGTCCGTCTCCCACAGCATCCCTCTGTCCGTCTCCCGCGGCGTCCCTCTGTCCGTCTCCAGCGGCGTCCCTCTGTCCGTCTCCAGCGGCGTCCCTCTGTCCGTCTCCAGCGGCGTCCCTCTGTCCGTCTCCAGCGGCGTCCCTCTGTCCGTCTCCAGCGGCGTCCCTCTGTCCGTCTCCAGCGGCGTCCCTCTGTCCGTCTCCAGCGGCGTCCCTCTGTCTGTCTCCCATGGCGTCCCTCTGTCTGTCTCCCATGGCGTCCCTCTGTCTGTCTCCCATGGCGTCCCTCTGTCTGTCTCCCATGGCGTCCCTCTCTCCGTCACCCAGGGCGTCCCTCTGTCTGTCACCCACAGCGTCCCTCTGTCCGCCACCCACGGCGTCCCTCTGTCCTTTTCCCATGAATTTGACAGGGCGGGTCTTAAAGAAGGGGTGTGGCTTTGACAGGAAGGGGTGGGTCATATTTAAATTAGGGGGTGTGCAAGTTTAGTCAGGCCTAGGGCAGCACAAAACCTAAATACACCTCTGGGTATTGCACACAAGGCAATGAGAAGGTAAATCAACAAGATTTCAGCTAGATGTTTAGCACAGTGTCAAAAAAACATCCAAAATGAGAAATATCCCTCAAAAAGGTTAAAAACCTTAGAAAAGATTTGATGATATTACTCAGTAGTTTTACTCACCATCCAGGTGTTCTGTCAAAGAAAGGAAGCCCCATAGTAAAGGCCAATGCACTATAAATAAACACTCATATTGCCATTAGGGACAACGCAGTAATATACAAGAGTCCAATAAAAGGCCTACCAATAAATAAAGAGTCCATAATGCCACCCTCTAGTTGCTTCCGGTCACCAGGGAATGAGTCACCTCCCTTTATATGTCTCCAACCCGTCACGCCAGATGTGACATCACTGAACTGCGCAGGATCTTAAAAGATGCTTATTCTAGGTGTTTGGGGTACCAAAGAAATCCACGATTCTTACTGCTTTATTCATATGGGTTATCTTTACCTTGTTTTACTAATAAACCTTTTTTTCCTTTTTTTTTTTTAACTACTGAAATAGTTTCATGTAGAATGACACAAACATACATTTTCCTTTTTTAGGGTATTATATGGCCTCAGTTTTTCACTGGCATAGCAGCAAGCCTCATCAATGTTGTTCTCAATGTTATTTTCATGTACGTCTTTAAACTGGGAGTGGAGTAAGTATGTCACATATATTTAAGTCTCATTCGTACATCCTAAAGACAACTATTTTACAATAAATTGTTCTTCAATCATTTTACAAATGAAAAGTAGTATTGTAGACAGTAGACAAATATTAATATTGCTTGTATAGACAGTGACTGGAGGAAGATGCTCCCTTCAACTTATGACCATTTGGGCTATGATAAACCGGTCATGAGTGAAATTTGATGCCTTCTGCCGAATCTATCACTTAGACCCCTTTCACACTGAGGAGTCTTTCAGGCGGTACAGAGCTAAAAATAGCGCTGCTATACCGTCTGAAAAACTCCTGCCCAGCAACCTCAATGTGAAAGCCTGAGGGCTTTCACACTGAGGCGATGCGCTAGCAGGAGAGAAAAAAATCACCTGTCAGCAGCATCTTTGGAGTGGTGAGAGGAGCGGCATGTATACGCTCCTTCCCATTTAAAACAATAGGAAACCGCGGCAATACCACCCGCAATGCGCCTCTGGTATTAACCCTTTATTGGCCACTAGCGGGGGTTAATACCCCACCGCTAGCGGCCGAATCCCGCGGCAAATCCGACGGTATATCGCCGCTATTTTTAGCGGCGCTATGCCGCCACTGCGGCTCCCGCCCCAGTGTGAAAGGGGCCTAAGTGAAGACATAGGTCTTTATCTCTGTACCATGAAAGTGACAAAGTTCTGAACCTGGATAGAACAAGCATGAAACCTGGAGATTGAGAAAACAAAAAAGATCAGAAATTACAGCCTTCGGGTTTTTTTCATAGCAGGTTTAATATAAGAAGAAAATGAGTAAGAAAATAAAGGCAGTCATGCTTGCTCTAATTCTGAATGTATGTGTTGCAATGTTTGTAGGGTGCTGTAATACCAATATTTAAAATGGATTTATAGTTACCTAACCCCTGTCTCTGGTATCGCTAGGTGCGATGTCCCCATCTTTCTAGGATGATTCCTGGGGAATACAGAGCAAAAGAAATCTCAAGAGATGGTGCTTCAATCCATTGCAAGAGTGTCTTCTAGTGAGAATTTGGGTGCTCTGTATTCTCCAGAATCTGTCCAGAAGGAATGAGACATCATCCTCGCCTAGGTGCCATGGGTGGAAGACAGGGGTAAGATATGTATACATCTAACATTTTCTTTATAGGTAATGTACATTTTAGAGTTACTAACATTAGGTGTATTTTTTTTTAAAGGGGGAAGGTACCTGGATGGTTTAAGTGGAGCTTGCATTTTCCTGCAAGGTCTTACTTTTATCAAATGTGTTTTTGTAATTAGTAAATTGCCTAATATAAGAAAATACTGTATATATGACTATGGTAATAGGTTAATTGTATATAATTTTTTTATTTTTTTCAGAGGTTCAGCTTGGGCAAATACAGTTTCTCAATGGACGATGGCACTTTTACTTTTTCTATACATAGTTGTCAAAAAAGTGTATGTGGAAACATGGGGAGGTATGTTAAATAGTTACACTAATGTAGCGCCTGGTTACTTCCAAATACCGGTGCTATTGAAATTTAGAGGGTGATCAGAGTATTAATAGATCCAAATTACTATGTTCAAAAAAGGGTCTCTGTCTCAGCTTGGCTGTGCTGTGGGCTCATTCTGTTGTTGCTTGGGTGTTGTTCCACCCCAGGACGATAGGCGGCAGCAGCGGAGTCGGGACTTGGGTGCTCTTTCCCAGCAGCCAATCAGGAGGGAGTTTCCTCGCTGGGCATGCTGGGAGAGGGTATTTATGCGACAGACGCCATTGAGTCTGGGTCTTCTTCTTCCAATGTCATTGTATCAGATGTTTAAGCCCATGGTGCTTCTTCCCTTTTCAAAATGTTAATGTATTCCTTAGAACCAGATGTCACAACCTTTGTTAACTAGGATTGTAACTGTACCTGTTTGACCTGTTACTTTTGTAATATTTGAAAAGCAATAAAACATAATTATACAAAAAAAACACTGTTGCAGTTTTGCAAGTCAAAGCAAAAGGTTGACTGTAATGGTGGATCTGCCAACATTGCCTTCACTTCATAACCTGTTATTTCAACCCCAGAGAGTAAAGAAAAGTACCCAGTATTTCTGGATATTGGGGAACATGTGATGAATGTGGTGATCTCATGTCCAATGTAACAGCACTAGTTATTGGCTGTTCAGGCAGCTAGAGTTGTCACATGGGGTGGGCAGTTTCCTTAGCCTTGCCATGCTAAGTTTTGTCTTGGATCTTGCACTGCCCTTCCTGTCCTCACTCATGGTAGTCAAACAGAATGATGGGTTGACAAAAGTAAGGTAAATATAAATAACTTGCTTGATTGAAGAGGCAATGCACAGGTTTATTTTAAAGTGGATGTAAACCTGATTTTCTATTATCTGTGCCCAGTCTTGCCACACAGAGTTAATCCAGCTCTGAGCAATCCTCTTTAATTTTTCAGTGAAATAAAACGGACTTACAGAGAAAAACCTTGGTCCGTTCCGCCCCCTTGCTGTGAGTGACAGGTTATTTACATATCTCATGCACTAGCCTGGAGACAGGCATTATTTTTTAATTCCCACCCCCACTCCTTTTCTGAAGTCATGTGGTTACTTTTCTGGATTTTGACTGGATGTTAGTGATCATAGCAGAATTCAGTGTAAGGGGAGTGTAGAGGTGGGCGGGGAGTCTACAGACATCATAAATCCACCCACAGAGCTCCAGACAACAGATCCACCCACAGAATCTGCAGTTCTTATAACAGACAGAGAGGAGACATTTGACAGATAAGGATACATGCAGGAGGCATGTATATCCTTATAGATGAGCATAGCAGTAGTTTAAAAAAGGATGAGTGGGTTTACATCCACTTTAAGGTTACCTGTTTGGCAATGAAAGGGTGAAGACACTTCAAATGCTGTAATGCTGTTATTATATTCATTTTATAACAACTTTTATGCCTATTTAGATATACATGTTCATCCTGCTGTTTTTAAAAATCTTCTCTACTCAGGATGGTCCACAGACTGTCTTCAGGAGTGGGATATATTCCTATACCTTGCTATCCCCAGCACACTGATGCTTTGCGCTGAGTGGTGGAGCTTTGAAATTGGAGGCTTTTTTGCAGGTTGGTTTTTCCACTCTATGGATTCCTTCATCAGCTCTATCTGCTGTATTTCTGGGGATCTGCTGTTCTTCAACTCTGTTCACTAGATTATGATGCAGCATCCTCTTTAGGCCTCACGGGATGTTTATTTACTGTAACTCTCCTAGAAGGCAGCAGCGTTTTTGCAGAAATAATGCGTGACCTCTGTAAAAGTGTCTAAAGGTTTTTCAAGCTTTTAGGAGGTTTTACAGGCATCAAACTCTAGGATGTTTTATACAGTACATACATACGCCCACACACATACAGTACATACATATACACACACACACAGAACATACATATACACACACACACACACACACATACATACACACACACACACACACACACATACATATACACACACACACACACATACATACACACACACACATACATATGCACACACACACACATACAGTACATACATATAAACACATACACATGCACACACACACACACACACATACATACACACAGTATATAAACACATACAGCAGATAGTCATAAAAAAACGGCAGACATTTACCTTGGCACTTCCTGTCGGGTACTGCACTCTAGGGGGAGACAAAGAGCACACACTACTTTCACTTGTGACAAGCTCCTTCCCTGCAGAGTTTGGCTGACGATCGGGAGCTCATCTCAGCCATCCCTGCCGCTCCTCCTATCAAAGAGTAGAGGGGGGCCCCCTGCAGCAAGGGGCCTGGTCGCCATGGCGATCTCAGCGCCCCTATAATTACGCCACTGAATAATACGTAGCTCTGTCTGATGGAGTACTGTTAACTTTATAAACTGAGGTAATATTGAAACTCGGGCAGGTGCCCTCTCACCGGAACCGACTCAGTCCGTCTGAGGCCTTCACGGAAGAAAAACGCGCCAAACAGTCACCACTTTGCAACACACGATCTCCGGATCAACAGCTCCCCACTGTTACGTTAGTCAGCTGGTGAGTTCCTCCGGTCTTCTGGAAGCATGAGCTGCAGGCACTTAGTCTGGTTCCTCTCTGGATTGTTGGTCTCTGGATAAATCCCGTTCCAGGCCTAGCTGCTTGGCTGTAGTTGCTCTCCCCTGTTCCGCAGAGGGGAGAACGTAGATCCCAAGAGAGCGAAAACAGCTCCTCCCTTCCTTTAAGTAACCTCCCCATAAGGCTGTGCGGAGGTGTCATGTGCTCAAGAAAGGCAAGGCATTGTGGGAAATGTAGTCTGTTCCTACTAATTGTCATCAATGGGGTCCGTTTCTCCTGGTACCTTTAGTCCCACAATGCACTGTTGTTAAGAAATATAAACACATATGTAAAATACCACTGGAACACTGGTGGGGATTCAGGTCTGCACTGCTATCAATGGTCCATGATGGCATTACCCCGCTACATTAATATTAAGAAGTTTGATTAAGAACACTCACAGTGGAGCGACATTTATCCAGCATGGGTGTGTATCATATAACTTTCATCTGTGATGTCATCACAGAGCATTGCCGATCCTCGCTCCAGCTTTCCGGAAGCAACGGCGGATCCAGGGGGGGGGCAACGGGGAAATTGCCCCCCCCCCCCCGAGACAATCATGTCACACTCCCTTGGTTTAAAAAAAAAAAAAAAATTTTTTTTTTTTCCTATCTGACTTTTTTTAAACTGCATCGCTGTGCGTGTACAGGGCTCGGTACAAGGGGTGGGAGGTGTCCAGGGCGGAGTGTGAGAGGGGCGGATTTATCTCCCTCCTTCTGCTCACTTACTGAGCATATAATACCAGAGCCGTTTGCATAGCCACGGCCGCCCGATCTGCTCCCTCCCCCTGCATCCTTATTGGCAGGCAGGGAAGAGAGCACTAGAAAGGACTCCAGGAGGGGGGGGGGCAATCAAGCCGTCCATTATCTAATCCTCAGTACTAACCATGAAGAAACACACTGATACCTCCTGTCCGTCCGTAGGACAGCAGAGTCAGTCTGTAAATTCTGAGGCTGGCTGCAGCTCTGCGTGTCTGTCTGTGTAAACAGCCCAGCAAAGACATCCACCCCCTCCTCCCTCACTCACTGACTGACGAGAGATGAGAGGAATACAGCTCCTCCCACCTCTGCTCCTCCAGTGACATCCCGCCCCGCCCACACTATCCCCAGCATGCCGTGCAGCTGTATCTAGAAAGAAGGGGAAGTGTTTGTGGGCGGGAAATATGAATACAGTAGCTGCAGATTCCTCTGTGTGCCAAAGATGACCTGATCTTTTAGCCTGCAAATGTGGGTGAGTGTACACTGTGATCATTGTCCTTATCTCCATCCCTCTGCCTTCTCTCCTCCATATGTCTCCATCCCCTCCCCCTCATGTTCTTTCAAGACGTTCTATGTTTACTTTCACTTTCAGTAAGGCTGTTAATAATGGGGGTTAATAATGCATTTGCAGACACCAGTGCCGGGGGTTAATGCCTTTGTTGACACCAGTGCCGGGGGTTAATAATGCATTTGCTGACACCAGTGCCGGGGGTTAATGTGTTTGCAGACACCAGTGCTGGGGCTTAATGCCTTTGCTGACACCAGTGCTGGGGCTTAATGCCTTTGCTGACACCAGTGCTGGGGCTTAATGCCTTTGCTGACACCAGTGCTGGGGCTTAATGCCTTTGCTGACACCAGTGCTGGGGCTTAATGCCTTTGCTGACACCAGTGCTGGGGGTTAATGATATGTTTGCTGACACCAGTGCTGGGGGTTAATGATATGTTTGCTGACACCAGTGCTGGGGGTTAATGATATGTTTGCTGACACCAGTGCTGGGGGTTAATGATATGTTTGCTGACACCAGTGCTGGGGGTTAATGATATGTTTGCTGACACCAGTGCTGGGGGTTAATGCCTTTGCTGACACCAGTGCTGGGGGTTAATGCCTTTGCTGACACCAGTGCTGGGGGTTAATGATGTGTTTGCTGACACCAGTGCTGGGGGTTAATGATATGTTTGCTGACACCAATGCTGGGGGTTAATGCATTTGCTGACACCAATGCTGGGGGTAACTTAATGTTTGCTGACACCAGTGCTGGGGGTTAATGTGTTTACTAATACCAGTGCTGGAGGTTAATATTGTGTTTTCTGACACCAATGCTGGGGGTTAATGCTTTTGCTGACACCAATGCTGGAGGTTAATGCGTTTAATGACACCAATGCCGGGGACTAATGATGCGTCTGCTGGGGTTAATAATGAGTTTTCTGACAACAGTGCTGGGGGTTAATAATGCATCTGCTGGGGGTTAATGCGTTTTTGCAAGTGCAACCATAGCAACCCTGGTAGTTCTCCCACTGATTTGGACCCTTATATTTTCCTGGTGTGCTGGTGACATACCTCCTTGTTTTCTGCCACCCTAGGGGGCCCAATACAGTAAGAAGGGGGCTCACAGCAACACATGCTGCCACCACCTGGCTGCAACCCCCCTGTCCTCCCCTTCCGCCTGGCTGCAATCCCTCTGTCCTCCCCTTCCGCCTGGCTGCAATCCCTCTGTCCTCCACTTCCGCCTGGCTGCAATCCCTCTGTCCTCCACTTCCGCCTGGCTGCAACCCCTCTGTCCTCCCCTTCCGCCTGGCTGCAACCCCTCTGTCCCCCCCTTCCGCCTGGCTGCAACCCCTCTGTCCCCCCCTTCCGCCTGGCTGCAACCCCTCTGTCCTCCCCTTCCGCCTGGCTGCAACCCCTCTGTCCTCCCCTTCCGCCTGGCTGCAACCCCTCTGTCTCCCCTTCCGCCTGGCTGCAACCCCTCTGTCCCCCCCTTCCGCCTGGCTGCAACCCCTCTGTCCTCCCCTTCCGCCTGGCTGCAACCCCTCTGTCCTCCCCTTCCGCCTGGCTGCAACCCCTCTGTCTCCCCTTACGCCTGGCTGCAACCCCTCTGTCCTCCCCTTCCGCCTGGCTGCAACCCCTCTGTCCTCCCCTTCCGCCTGGCTGCAACCCCTCTGTCCTCCCCTTCCGCCTGGCTGCAACCCCTCTGTCCTCCCCTTCCGCCTGGCTGCAACCCTTCTGTCTCCCCTTCCGCCTGGCTGCAACCCCTCTGTCCTCCCCTTCCGCCTGGCTGCAGCCCCTCTGTCCTCCCCTTCACCTGGCCGCAACCCCCTGTCCTCCCCACCACCTGGCTGCCAAGCAGGAGGGGGGAAGAGAGAAGAAAAGTGACCATAAGGCTGTAGGGTGGAGGAAGCCAGTGATTCCATTATTATCATCCAAAGTAAGAACTTATCTCCCCTTCACCTGGCTGCAACACCTCTGTCCTCCCTTCCACCTGGCTGCAACCCCTCTGTCCTCCCTTCCACCTGGCTGCAACCCCTCTGTCCTCCCCACCACCTGGCTGCAACCCCCCTGTCCTCCCCACCACCTGGCTGCAACCCCCCTGTCCTCCCCACCACCTGGCTGCAACCCCCCTGTCCTCCCCACCACCTGGCTGCAACCCCCCTGTCCTCCCCACCACCTGGCTGCAACTCCCCTTCCACCTGGCTGCAACCCCCCCTGTCCTCCCCTTCCACCTGGCTGCAACCCCCCCTGTTCTCCCCTTCCACCTGGCTGCAACCCCTCCGTCCTCCCCTTCCACCTGGCTGCAACCCCCCTGTCCTCCCCTTCCACCTGGCTGCAACCCCTCCGTCCTCCCCTTCCACCTGGCTGTAACCCCCCCATCCTCCCCTTCCACCTGGCTGCAACCCCCCCGTCCTCCCCTTCCACCTGGCTGCAACCCCCCGTCCTCCCCTTCCACCTGGCTGCAACCCCCCCGTCCTCCCCTTCCACCTGGCTGCAACCCCCCGTCCTCCCCTTCCACCTGGCTGCAACCAGCTTTTTCTTTCCTCCACCTGGCTGCAACCCCCCTTCCAACTGGCTGCTCCCACACAGTAATAATTGAAATGATGTGCTTCGATCATCCTGACACCATATTAACCACTGTCCCATGATGATTGAAGCTCCAACACCAGCCATTGCCCCTACAAATTGCCTGCAAAAATTTTGGCAGTGCCCCTCCCGAGATTAGACTCTGGATCCGCCCCTGTCCGGAAGCGCTGTGAGCCAACAGTGCATCTGGATTGTAGTCGGACAGTAGATTTCTTTCACCAGCCAGTGATTAATGTGGACTTGCCCAGTCTGATTGCCCAGCCCACCTCCTTGTTGCTAGCTGTATACAGATATATCCTGATTGCGCCATATTATCCTGTTGGAGATAGGCTAACATGGAGGGGCCTTTAGAGACAGGAAAAAAACACATCAGACACCCCTAGAAGTAGCTGTAAAAATGTCTAGTGTGCATGAGGCCTTATAGATTTAGATAGCATGTCCACCTACAGGGACTTGGCCAATGAGTCATCAATGTGCATCCTCATTCAGCTTTCTATTTAAACAATAATGAAACTCAGAGTAGTTTATTAGCCTGTGGTTATATCTCTTTTTTTTGCATTTCAGATTGATTTCAGTTGCTAAACTTTATGGTCCTTACTTTGCTAGTATGGTGATTGTCCTGACCTCTGCTGCATTTTCTGATTACTTGCTAATCTCTTGCTCTGCTTTTGATATTTGTATCTGGTTACCCTGGGCATCAAACATTGGCAGATTCTTTCAACTATGCTTCTGTCTTATACTTTAGCACTCACTCCACCTGGTTGGGTAGAAGCCTTTGTCCAATTGCCTGCTCTGCTTTTACTATCTTACCAGACAATCTGAAATGTATGTTCCTGGGTAAACTGAGTACCAGTGCATGCACATACAACACCCTCAAAACAGGGCCAGATTAAGAACATCATGGGCCTGGTGCTGAGGATTTTGATGGGGCCTTTTATAAATAAATGCATGGGATTCACAGCGCAGCAATGGAGGGCCCAGTCTGAAAATGTAAGTGTACCCTAAAGTGCTAATATGCTCTGCATTCTTGACATTGTGGCATAACCTACCCCAGGGCCTCTAAAAAGTAGTAATGTCAGGAAAGTTTACTACCGCTTTAATATTACAGGATCCCTACTGACACAGTGGCCCTTGAGCAGTGCATAAGTGCATAGTTGCCAACATTTAAAAAATATTTTCAGGGACACTTTTTTCACAAGTGCTATATTTAGAGTAGCTGAGATCCCCGATGTTCCTCTGTACATCACAGTAGTAATCACAAAATTAAATGAGTACTAATAATGGGACAAAACAAATATGAGAACTGAGATTTCCTTTAGTTGAACTAACAAAAGTGTGTCCATTCTAGAGCTGGTAACATTGAGGGTATTGAGTATCATTTTAAAGAACTTTTTTTGCGGGTAAGCAACATAGGAGAGAAGTACGGATGGTATATAAGTGGGAAGTGGAAAGGCACAATGTACAGGAGAGGAGTGTGGAGGGTATGATGACACTATGTATAGGAGAGAAGTGTGGAGGGGATGACAGTAAGCAGTATGTACAGGAGAGAAGCGTGGAGGGTATGACAGTGGGCAGTATGTACAGGAGAGAAGTGTATGACAGCATGCACTATGTACAGGAGAGGAGTGTGAAGGGTATGACAGTGGGCAGTATGTACAGAAGAGGAGTGTGGATGGTATGATAGTGGGCACTATGTATAGGAGAGGAGTGTGGAGGGTATGACAGTGAGCAGTATGTACGTGAGAGGAGTGTGGAGGGTGCGACAGTGGGCACTATGTACAGGAGAGGAATGTGGAGGGTCTAACAGTGGGCACTATGTACAGGAGAGGAGTGTGGAGGGTATGACAGTGGGTGGTATGTACAGGAGAGGAGTGTAGAGGGTATGACAGTGGGCAGTATGTACAGGAGAGGAGTGTGGAGGGGATTACAGTGAGCAGTATGTACAGGAGAGAAGTGTGGAGGGTATGGCAGTAGGCGGTATGTACAGGAGAGAAGTGTATGACGGCAGGTACTATGTACAGGAGAGGAGTGTGAAGGGTATGACAGTGGGCAGTATGTACAGAAGAGGAGTGTGAAGGGTATACAGTGAAGGGTATACAGTGGGCAGTATGTACAGAAGGAGTGTGGGGGTATGACAAAGGGTAGTATGTACCAGAGTGTGGAGGGTATGATGGGGCAGTATGTGCAGGAGAGGAATGGGGACAGTATGATTGTGGGCACTATGCATAGGAGAGGAGTGTGGAGGGTGTGACAGTGGGCACTATGTACAGGAGAGGAGTGTGGAGGGTATGACAGTGAGCACTATGTATAGGAGAGAAGTGTGAAGTGTATGACAGCAGGCACTACGTACAGGAGAGGAGTGTGGGGGGTATGACAGTGGGCGCTCTGTATAGGAGAGGAGTGTGGAGGGTATGACAGTGGTCACTATGTACAGGAGAGGAGTGTGGAGAGTATGACAGTGGTCACTATGCATAGGAGAGAAGTGTGGAGAGTATGACAGCAGGCACTATGTATAGGAGAGAAGTGTGGAGAGTATGACAGTGGGCACTATGTACAGGAGAGGAGTGTGTAGAGTATGACAGTGGTCACTATGTACAGGAGAGGAGTGTGGAGGGTATGACAGTGAGCACTATGTATAGGAGACAAGTGTGAAGAGTATGACAGTGGGCACTATGTACAGGAGAGGAGTGTGGAGAGTATGATAGTGAGCACTATGTACAGGAGTGGAAGGATGTTTAGGGACTGCGTAGTGGTTAAGCGGGTCATACATGGATTGAAATTACACCAATTATGCAGAGACCTGCCATAGTCGATCTATGTATGGGCTAGCTGGTTTTACACAAGTCAATCTATTAATCGACTTGAGTAAGACCAGCCTGTTTTTCCCAAAACAATCAGTGCTGCCAGCTATAGATAGCAACACTGATTATTGTACTCACTGGCAGAACACAATAACACTACTGGAGTGATTCCCCCATCTACAGGTCAGCAGGTGAGAGGGTGTGTGGGGACAGGCTGGGGAGAGACACCAGTCAGTGGCTGGGTAGGCACTGGCTAGTATCAGTGCCAGATACACACAAGTTACATATGTCGCGATCGTTAGAGCGAGAGCAATAATTATAGCACTAGACCTCCTCTGTAACCTAAAAATGTTTTAAAGCATCGCTTAGGATACCAAAAAAAATTGTGCTAACTTTAGTGTTTTTTTTTTAATGAATGAAACGGTTTATTTCCAAAAAAAAACATGTTTGAAAAATGTCTGCGCAAATACAGTACTGTGCTAGAGCTGCACAATTAATCGTTAAAATTTTTTGTTCTCGATTCAACCCCCCGGACATCTTCAATGCAGAGTTTGTTGATTCTTTCATATAACAAGTGGAGAGACTTTCAGCTGTCAAAAGAAAATATCCCGGCAGTCTGCCAAGTTCTTAGCAGGAAACATTGTAACTAACGCTTCCTTCTTAGATCAAAGGGATAAACTTCTGTGTGTAAAGAAAAGGGCAGTCTGCCAAGTTTGTAACAACATGAAACATTGTAACTTACTTCTTAGATCAAACTTCTGTGTGTAAATGCAAGAAATGTAACCACTAAGGACCAGATTCTCCAATATTTTCGGCGGCGTAGCGTAAGCCAGTTACACTACGCCGCCGCTGCTTACTGGAGCAAGTGCTTTATTCTCTAAGCACTTGCTCCGTAGGTTTCGCCTGCGTCGCGTAAATCGCGCAGCGTAAAGCTGCGCAATTCAAATGGGGCGGCTTGTATTTAAATTAAGCGCGCCCCCGCGTCGAACGAACTGCGCATGCGCCGGCCGGGGAAAAAGCCCAGTGCGCATGCTCCAGCTCACGTCGAAAAGCGTCGTTGAAACCGACGTCAAAACGACGTGAGCGTCATTTACGCAAGTCCCTATTCGCGAACGAGTTAGTAAAACGACGTAAGCGACGGAAAAAGCCGACGCTGACCCGACGCCATACTTAACATGGCGTCCGACAGGACACGACGGCATCCGACGGGACCTCGTAAGGTTACTCCACATAGAAGCTGGGGTAACCTTACGAGTTCGTAAACGACGTACGCGACGACGGGGCGGCGTAAAAGCGATCGAGAATCGGCGTACTACTTCATTTGCATATGCAAATGAAAAAACAACGTAAAGGCCACCTAGTGGCCGGAGTTGTCATTACATCTACGATCCGAAAGTGTAATTGTATTACACTTGTCGGATGTAGAAGCGTATCTATGCAAAAGTGATGCTCAGCATCACTCGCATAGATACGAGTCAAAAAAAAAGGCGATACGACGGGGTATCTGAGATACTCCGTCGTAACGCCTCTGAGAATCTGGCCCTTAAAGTCCAACACGTGTTTTCTAAAAAAAAACAATATTTTTTGTTAGAAAATTACTTGGAACCACCAAACATTATATATATTTTAGCAGAGACAAAAATGGCAATTGCTGCAATATTTTATGTCACACTGTGTAGAAAATGCTGCACTTTACAAGGCTAGCAAATAAAGTGCAGCATTTTCTACACACTGCATTTGCCCACTTCATTGAATAATAAAAACCATAAAAACTAAACAGTAAAGTTAGCCCATTTTTTTTTTTTCATTTGAATGTGAAAGATGATGTTATGCCGCACGAATCGTGAGAGAATCATGATCTGTCTTCTAAGCAAAAAAATTGCAGTTGTCATTTTAGCCAGAATCGTGCAGCTCTATACCATGCAACATAAAAAGTTACAAAGACCACCATAGAGTCATTTTCTAGCAAAAAACAAATGATGATTTTTTTTTCTCAGTCTGCTGCAGTGTGTCAACTTGTATTTATACTGGCCGTTCTGTATGTAGTTTCTGACAGGCTGCACAAGCAGGCCCGTATCTCCAGAACCATAAATGATAGCCATTCCATATTTTGACCAGTTGTGGAGTAGGTCTTCAACTGCCTACCCCCATGTGGGGTTTCTGTGACCTCTGGTCGTCGAGCTACAACCCCCAAAGTCTATCTTTTTTTTTCCAGATTTTTTCTTTTTTTGGGGGGCAAATGGGCCTATCTTGAGAAAGGGGCCTGGAGCTGCAGCTCCAACAGCCCCTATGTTAATCCGGCCCTGCCTCGAAAGGTGACTGCAATTGGTGCAGCATGTCTCAGCAGTGGTCTTCTGGTCTTAGCAGAGACATGACCCTCACAATCATTTAAAATGTTTAATGATTACTACATACACTGACATATGTTAGATTTGCATTCCTCCTAAACAACATAATAGCCAGCAACAACATGTTACTTGTGTAGCCTACTCCACAGGGAACCATGTTCATGGCTGTGTGTACATGTTCTACCCAATTCATTCCCTGATACCAAGGTAAAAGCTACTGTATAAGAGATTTATGAGAGTTTTATTGAATATGTACCCTGTGATATCAGGAGATTATTCACATAGAGTTGTAAAGTCGCTGATTGTTCATCTTTAAAAGATTGAGGATGTAGTAGTAATACTTTGACACAAAAAAAACGGTTTTGTGTGGAAAATTATTTTGACTGATATTTCCTGTTGTATCCTCCATCAGTGCTCCTCTGATTATTTTAATCACATTATATAACATTATTATTGGTTAAGTAATGGAGCAAAAACATGTATGAACAGTTGGCCAACTACTGACCCCTTCATCTCATTTTTATTAGGGATTATTGGCATTGTGGAGCTGGGAGGACAAGCCATTATGTTGGAGTTGGTAACATTGGCTGCAACGGTATGATGGTCCCTTTACTATTTATGCATTCTAACAATTACATCTACTTATGGTGGCACTGTTCCTTTAAAGCTAAACTCCAGGTAGATATAAAATTCATCAATTAAAGTTATTCTAAAGGCTAAAGGTAAAAAAACCTTTAGGGCCAGATTCTCGTACATGCCGCGGTGCCGTAGCGTAAGCCATTTACACTACGCCACCGCAACTTACTAGAGCACGTGCCGTATTCTCAAAGCACTTGCTCTGTAACTTGCGGCGGCGTAGTGTAAATGGCCCGGCGTATCCCCGCGTAAATCGAAGGGGGGAGCTTGTATTTAAATTAAGCGCGCCCCTGCGCCGAACGAACTGCTCATGCGCCGGCCGAAAAAAAAAACAGTTGCGCATGCTCCAACTCAGGTCAGAAAACGTCGATGAAACCGTCGTGAAAAGTACGTGATCGTCACTTACGCAATGCCCTATTCGCGAACGACTTAGTTAAATGACGTAACCGATGGAAAAAGACGACGCTGTCCCGACGCCTTACTTAACATGGCATACGATGGACCTTCGTAAACTTACCCCTCATATAGCAGGGGTAAGTTTACACTTACGGAAACTACGTAAACGACGACGAGGTGGCGTAAAAACGTTCGGGAATCGGCGTATCTTGCTAATTTGCATAAGCAAATGAGAAATCGACGTAAAAGCCACCTAGCGGCCGGCGTAACATTACATTTAAGATCCGACGGTGTAAGATTATTACGCCAGTCGGATCTTAGTGTAAATCCGGCGTATCATGTTTTCAGGATAGAAAACAATGATACGCCGGCGGGAAATTCGAATTACGCCGGTGTATCTGTAGATACATCGGCGTAATTCTTTTGAGAATCTGGCCCTTAGTGTGAAGCCCCCCTCTTAGCCCTCCCCAATACTTACCTAAGCCCGATCTCAATCCAGAAATGTGAACATGAGCAGCAGCTCTCCCTTCTCTTTCCCTCCTCATTGGCTGAGATGCAGCAGCAGGAGCCATTGGCTGCCAATGCTGTTAATCACAGCCAGTAAAGAGGGAGTAGGGCTGAGCCGCACTCTTATGGACACAGAGAGCATGGTACGATGACCGAGCAAGCATGAGTGCCCCCATAGCAAGCCGTTTGCTATCGACAGGGGGAGGGGGCAAGAGCACTGGCAGGGGACATGAGAAGAGGAGGATCAGGGCAGTTACCGTTGCACAGAGCAGGTAAAAATTAAGTTTGTTATTTTTAAGAAAAAAACAATTTTGCCTTTCGTTAAAAATGAAAGGCAAAACATTTGTGTATAAAAACTTAACCCTTTCCCCTATTTTAGAAGTGATCATAAACCCTCTAAGCTCCTTATGCAGCTGAGAAAATAGAGCTAAGGGAGAAGAAACAGCAGTACGCAGAACTTCCCAGTGAATTGCTGTGTGTGTGTGTGTTGTCAGGACAAGTCTGATCATTGGAGGAGAGAACACCAAGTTCCCAACACAAGTAGAGACCTGACCACGCTGTTCTCTCCTGCCTAGAGTACAAAAGAGAACAGGATACTTTCTCATACAAGTACATGGTACAGCGGGCACATATCTGGAATAGGACATGTTGCAATTACATACTATTTAAAACAGCTCTATTTATGAATCCATAATTTTTGGTATTTTTAATGTAAGGCATGCAATTTTCTGCATTTGACCTAAAGTGGTATTAAACCCCAAAACAAAAATGAATATATTGTAGCTTACTAATGCATTGATGTGGTGGCTGCATTTACTTTTTTTCCTTTTATTTCAGTGGGTGGTCCTGTCTTAGGCCACGTACACACGGAGGGACATGTCCGCTGAAACAGTCCGACGGACCGTTTCCAGCAGACATGTCTCCTCCGGATTTTGGTCCGATGGCGTGTACACACCATCGGATCAAAATCCCCGCCGGCAGACAGCGCGGTGACGTGTTGGTGACGTTGACGCCGCCACGTCACCGCACTGGGAAGTAAAAAACATCCACACATGTGTCACATCCTTCCGACGCTTGTGCGGACAGATATGTCCGCTGGTTAGTGTACTAACCAGCGGACATATCCGACGGACATGTCTCCGGCGGCCAAATTTTAAAGCATGTTTTAAAATTTGTCCGCCGGTCAGACATGTCCGCTAGCCCATACACACGATCGGATTTGTCTGCTGAACTGGTCCATCGTGTGTACGCGGTCTTAGGGAGTCTGCTTTAGGAATGAAGTAGTAAAGCAGATAGCTTAGGACAGCAGCATTGTCAGTCTGGCAGAGGGTAGTGTTACAAAGTGGAAAAGCAAAGATGGCACAAGGATTGGGGCATACAATAAACGTTATAGAATGAACATACTGCAAACAGCATACTCATGCAATATCTATGATGCCAATAGGAATAAGCATCTAGTAAATAACAGGATAAGATTAAAAAGCTAAATCAGTATTAAACAGAGTCCCGGTTTGGAATGAGTCTATAAATTGATACACAGCACTAGTGGCAGCTCCCTTAAGGCCTTGTACACACGAGTAAATAGATTTAAACAAATCTGTCTGCTGGCATTTTGGTTTGCTCGCGTGTACACACGAGCAAACCAAAATCCCCGCCAGCAGACAGCGCGCTGACGTGTCGGTGACGTGGCGGTGACGTTGACGCCGCCACGTCACCGCACCAGGAAGTAAAACACTTCCGCGCATGCGTCGAAACCATTCGGCGCGTGTGCGAGAAGACATGTCTGCTGGTTAGCGTACTAACCAGCAGACATGTCGGGCGGACGGGTTCCCAGCCGACAGATTTCAAAGCATGCTTTGAAATCTGTCGGGTGGCCAAATCCGTCTGTTTGCCCGTACACACGATCTAATCTGTCTGCTGAAACGGTCTAGCAGACCGTTTCCAGCAGACAGATATGATGGTGTGTACGAGGCCTAAGAGTGAAGCAGTCTCTGGAAAACAGGATAAAGAAACAAGGTTTCCAACCTCCAAACTAAGTGCAGTATCTTTAAAAACTGAATTTATTAGAATTCTCAGCCAAATGGCTACTCACATGACATCTATGATACAGAGGCATGTATGTCTCTATGGGGAGATCGTGGTCACAGAGGAATCCGGAACGAGGTCCAGAGAGGTGTACCAGAGGGCTGCATCAGTATGTCGGCGAGGAGATGTGAAGAGATGGTTACAGCCGGCCTGTTTTCTGCTTGGCAACGTGTGCACCAGCGTGGAATGCACTCGGGTAGTCTCCCCACTTAAACGCATGATTCATTCCACTTACGTGAAAAAGTTTCATCCAGCCATATTGTGTTTCCAGGAGACGCATCTGACTGCAGAAACCCAGATCTGTCTTAAGTACTCTTGGGTGGAAAGAGTATACCACACACTTCTCTAGGGAGTGAGTGTGATGGTGCACAGTTCTATAAACTTCCAGGAATTTGATGCATGTATAGATTCGGAAGGGCGAAATTTTTTCCTGCACTGTTGTATTGGGTCGTTGCACTGTATTTCTGGCATGTGTATATATATATATTTACAGATGTTGATAGTGGGGGACTTTAACTGCTGGCTGAGTCACTCCATGGACTGACACCCAGGTTCAGGGGTCTCTGTCTCATCCAGGGAGTCCCCATTGTTGAGATGGCTCAATGAGGTGGGCTGGATAGATGTTTGTTGACACTGTCCCTGGAAATTCAACTCCTTCTGGCTGAAGCTGTTCTTGTCTCATGAAGAGATGGAGCAGAGCATGAGGGAGTTTCTGGTTAGTCTGACTCCCCTTTGGCACAGTGGGAAGCCTTCAAGGCCTATCTGAGAGGATTACTTTATTACAGAAATTGTCAAAGTTAAGAGAAATTAATCTGGGCAGAGAGAGGAGCTGGAGAAACTAGTGCAGAAATTAAAGGGAACGGTATGTACAGGACCCTACTGACTCGGCCAGGGAAGCATGGCAGACGGCTCAATCTGCTTATGAGCGGCTGCTGTCCTCCACGGCAGAGAAAAAGAGATTCATCTTCCTACCAGTGGATAGACCTTGGAGGAGCTAACGGGGTATCTACAGGGCATCAACTTCCCACAACTCACAAGTGACCAAATGAAGGCCCTTGATGCTCCACTTACTATAGAGGAGCTGCAAACAGCACTAGCTGAATTTCCTAACTGTAAGGCCCCTGGGTCGGATGGGCTGCCCGTAGAAATATACAAGTAATATGCGGGAATCCTTCTACCTAGACATACTCCCCTTCGTGCACGGTGCGCGCTGTGATCACCCGAGTCGCTGTGATCACCCGAGTCACTGAGACTCGGGTGATCACAGATCCGAGTTAGTGGCCGGTCCCGGCCCCTTACCACGTGATCAGCTGTAGGCCAATGACAGCCGATCACGTGATGTAAACAAAAGCCAGCAATCCTTTTTTTTCCTCCTCGATCACTGGCTTATGTGTAAGGGACATCAGTCCCGAAGAGGAAGGAGGCAATTCTGCCTCCTCTGTGCAGCCAGTGTCATCTGCCATTGCCACCTGAAAGTGCCACCTGCAAGTGCCCAAAGTTCCCACCAATGCCACCTATCAATGCCCATGAGTGCCACTTATCAATGCCCACAAGGACCACCTATCAATGCCCACCAGTAGTGCCAATCAGTGCCTCATCAGTGCCACCTAACAGTGCTGCCTATCAGTGACATTACTGCCACCCATCAGTGCCCATCACTGCCAGCTATCAGTGCCACATATCAATGCCACCTATTAGTGCCACTTCTCAGTGCCCAGCAGTGCCACCTATCAATGCCCCTCAGTGCCACCTATCAGTGCCCACCAGTGCAGCCTTATCAGTGCCCACCAGTGCAGCCTTATCAGTGCCCTTCAATGCAGCCGGTCGGTGCCCTTCAGTGCAGCCAGTCGGTTCCCTTCAGTGCAGCCAGTCGGTGCCCATCAGTGCAGCACATGAGTGCCCATCAGTGCAGCCTCATCAGCGTACATCAATGGAGAAAAATTACCTGTTTTCAAAATGTTATAACAGAATATAAAAAATTATAATTAAAAAAATTGAATTTTTTTTTATCAGAGGCCACCAGGCCCCAGGTGGCAAGCCCCTCTTTTTTTTATTAATTTGTTTATATAAACCGCAAATACCACCAAAATAAAGCTCTATTTGTGGGGAAAAAATTATAAAAATTTAATTTGGGTACAGTGTTGTATAACCGCACAATTGTCATTCAAAGTGCGTCAGTGCTGAAAGCTGAAAATTGGTCTGGGCAGGAGGGGGTTTAAGTGCCCACTAAGCAAGTGGTTAAGCAAGAAGCTCATTCTAGAAGAGTGGTGCAAATTAAACAGAAGGACAGAGTAGCAGAATGTCTTAGTGGTCAGCACCTTGCAGCACTGGGTTGTGCAGTTCCAACCCCAACCAAGACACTTCTACCTGTACTGTAGAGAGTCAGATTAGGCACTTACAGTATGAGGAAGAGGTTTTCCAGTATAATGAGTCACCTACTTGGTTGACGTGGCCTTCATGAGCTTAGCCTTATGCATGGAGTTGCCATTGGACGATGCTGTATCCTTCAGGGGTAAATGCAAACATTATGATTGGGTGTGTTCTTGGGGGGTGTAGCGTCTTCTGGTGGTAACTCTATGTGTTGGTCTTGTCCTTAAGGGGTATATCTGTCTGCAGTACAGATTGTGAACCTGCATTGACCCCTGCCTCTCTTCCAATGGTTGGAATGGAGAATATTAATTCTACACTAAAGTATACTTCTGACAAGTGGGACAATCTTGCCTGCATTGCAAGAGTTAAACTTCAAGGGCTGGTTTTATTTGATAGCAAAGAGCTGGGGTTGCATTTAGTATGGCATCCTGCCTTGTAGTAAATGTCTCCCGAATGAAAGAAGACCGCAGTTCAAAAGTTGATGTCCAACTCCAAAGAGGTTTGTTCTTGCAGTTCTTGTTTGGAGTCCAGAAAGAACTGGATAGAAAGAGAGTCCTGAACCAAGAAGTCAGCAAAGAGCTCCACTTCTGGGGGTAAGGTTGCTTACTGGCTTTTCAGGTTGTACATATCTTATGGGTACCTGGTTTTTCCTACTCTGATAGGAGGCTACATCTTTGGTCTCGGACCCTCAGGACAAACACTTTGGGCCATGTTGGAGAATCAGTCACCTTCAAGCTTCTGAGTGTGTCGGGAGGAATCCTTTGCTCCAGCAACAATAGAAAAGTTCTGCTAGCCAACCTCAATCTTACCGTCCAATTCCAGCAGATGTAATTTTAGGATGAGTACTTTTGTTGCTCAGAGGGATGCCTATTTCCACCTCCCAGAGCTGTCTTTTCTGATGTACTTCTCTTTCTACACGGGTCAAGAATTTATGCAGCATACATGTCTGCTGGTTGGATTCTCCATTCACTCTTTCTCTAGACAGGGATCCCCATCAAGAAAACAGAGGAAGTTGTCAGAACCCTGCAAGAGGTTAGCTGAGCTTATATTTTAAAAAGGATCATCGACTTCTATCCTTGTGTATCTGAAAGCTTATGGGGGTTATGACTAAGTACCTGTAAAGTGAAATGCACCAGTTTTGTGCTTTTATTTCCATTGCTGTATGGGCTGTATTTTGGAGTGTGGCCATCCGGGCCTTTCTTTTTCTCACAATTATCTGAGAGCTTAATTCATTACAGTTCAGGATACATTATTTTTGCGACTAGAGCATACTGGTGGTAGGATTCTGGATAATCCTGGCTTTCCTTTCTTCACCTGTCAGCATCTTAATGCCTAATAATCAGGACCATGGTCTCTCCCATCCCTGTATTGAGGTGGGCTCATGTCCTAAAAGAGTTTTTCTCTCCAATGTTGATCATGTACCCAGCTATTCATGTCACGCAAACAGGCAGATGAAGCCTTGGGTGCTGGCACAGTAATAAATCTTCGGTGCTGCAGAGCTATTGCCAGTGGAACTCCCCTTTCAGGAAGTTGTTTTACCAATGGAACTCCCCGTCGGGAAGTTGTTTTGCCGATGGAACTTCCCTGTCGGGAAGTTGTTTTGCCGATGGAACTCCCCTGTCGGGAAGTTGTTTTGCCGATGGAACTCCCCTGTCGGGAAGTTGTTTTGCCGGTGGAACTCCCCTGTCGGGAAGTTGTTTTGCCGGTGGAACTCCCCTGTCGGGAAGTTGTTTTGCCGGTGGAACTCCCCTGTCGGGAAGTTGTTTTGCTGATGGAACTCCTCTGTCGGGAAGTTTTTTCTGGTGAAACTCCTGTCAGGAAGTTGTTTTAAACATTCTGGCTTTATGGCCAGATCTTTTATGCTCCCTTTGCCTTTTGTCAACTGACAGCAGGCTTTTTAGTCTCCAATGAGGATAAACAACATCACAATGGTGTTCTACATTAAGGGGCACATCAGAACCTGCAGGATCAGTCCACTGAGAGAGGTAGAGATGACTGACCTGGGTGGAGAACAGTATCTGTAACATCGTATTTAGTCTACTTTCAAAACTTCTGCTTGTGGTCCAATTGGGCAATAAGGGGTTCCTTCATCCAGGTTCCTTAAAGTAGATTTTATCTCTGGATAAGATTTCAGAGTTAGCTCTACTAGCATCTCTTTACTATTACATGTTGGAAAGGTTTTTCCCTAGGAACCTGGGCCAAGCCATGGGTGAAGATGCTGTGTCAGATCAGGCAAGGTCTCACAAGACATACGCGTTCCCTCCAGTCCAATCCATATATAATTTTGGGGTCTGTTAAAGATTATTGCAGTAATTCCCCATTGGCAAAACAAGCCTAGGTTCCTGCTTAAGATATCAGGTTATTGAATTGAAGTCCTTTGTCTCGGATGAGATCTTCTGTCGCAGATTGCAATACTCCACCCTTGTTCATCTCTTCCCATTTCTCATCCTGGGAGAAAGAGACTGATCAGGCTTGGCTGTTTTTCTTTAAGCTAATATGTATAAATTCTAATTTATAAATTTAAATTTCAAAATGTTTAATTTGGACTGCTTTGTTTTGACACAGACTCTGATCAGGTACATTCTGGACTTCAACTGCTTTTAAGCTCTCTTAGAGGGCAGATCTCTGCAGTCCCTGTCATGCCAGATGTCTCATGGGTGGACTATCCCTTGCTCATACAATGTTTTGATGAGGGCTGCATCTAAGACTCAAAGGAGAGCCAAGACTCTCTGGGTGGGATTTACTACTTGCTCTGGGCTTACTTGTTAGCTCCAGATGAGATCTCTTTTCAGTCCAGCTAGGGCAGGGATGGACTGGCCATTGGGACTACAGGGAGTTTCCCGGTGGGCCGATGGCTCAGTGGGCCGGCTTCAGTGACAGCAGACCGCCGCCCCCCTCTGCTCCTCTGTCTCTCCCTTCCCACAGCGCTCACCTGGGGGAACAGAGAAGCGGGGGGAGGACCAGAGGAGCAGGGGGGACGACAGACGAGCATGGGGGAGGGGACAGACAGCTAACTCAACAGCTATGGCCTGGGAGTTTCTCACTTCTGTCTAATCTTGTCCCATAAGGGGGGGGCACCAAACTGATTCTTTGCCCAGGGTGAAATAATGTCTAGCTTCCCCACTGGTACTGCCTATAAGAGTACCAGTACCAGCCGTTCTATTCTAATAAAGTAGAATGCCTAGTGACTAGTGAAGGGGGAGAGGGGGTGCGGGTGGCCGGGGGGGGGACGGACCTGTCAAAGTGGGCCAGTCTGGATGAAATCCAGGGCCAAATTTTTGTCCCAGTCCAGCCCTGAGCTAGGGTAAAGACTGAGCTATGTAGACATGCTCCTTAAAGCAGAGCTCCACCTAGAAATGGAACTTCAGCTGATCCAGCCCCCCCCCCCCCCCCAGGTGTTACATTTGGCACCTTTCAGGGCAGAGCACATACCTATCCAATCCAGGTATTTGTTCCCACTTCTTGTGGGAACAAAGTACCTACAGCATTCTATGCCATGTCCAGCCCCTCCATCCACGCTGTCTTCTGAGAGACCCACAGGTCCCAGAAGACAGCAGGGACCATGTAGAATGTGCATCGTGACTCTAACATGCGCAGTAGGAAACCAGGCTGTGAAGCCACAAGGCCACTTCCTGATTCTTTTACTGAAGATGCTGGCGCCTCCACCTAAGGGTCGGGTCGGTTTTGGGTGAGGACATCTAACTTCACTGGTATACGACTACTTTTCTATGTCTAAGCTTATATTTATAAAGCATCAATTTTTGTGGCAAAAGTCAAGTTCAGAGAGAAGCAGTGCAAAACACTGGCCACAAATAATTTTTGCATTTATGGAAGCAAGGAGGCTTTGATGAACAGGGCCGATGTCAGGGGGGTACAGGCAGTACACCTGTAAGGGGCCCAGATGGGAACCCCCCTAAAAAAATAAATACATTTTTTTTTTAGGGGTCTGGAGGTCCCCAGGGGCTCAGAGGCCACCAGGCCCCAGGTGGCAAGCCCCTCTTTTTTTATTAATTTGTTTATATAAAAATATATTTTTTTATAAAAAAATATATTTTTTAATATATTTTTCTTTTATTTGTTATTAAAGGGCCGATTTTTTTTTATTTTTTTTAGATGTACGGAGGTCCACAGGGGCCCGGAGGCCCCCACCTCCGGGCCCCTGTGGACCTCCGTACATCTAAAAAAAATAAAAAAAAATCGGCCCTTTAATAACAAATAAAAGAAAAATATATTAAAAAATATATTTTTTTATTTATTTTTTATAAAAAAATATAATTTAATATATTTGTATTTAATTTTTTTATTAAAGGGCCTTTTTTTAGGGGTTCGGAGGTCCCCAGTGGCCCGGAGGCCACCAGGCCCCAGGTGGCAACCCCCACTTTTTTTATTTGTTTATAAAAAAATATTTAATATATTTTTCTTTTCTTTTTTTTATTAAAGGGCCAATTTTTTTTTCTTTTATTTTTTTTAGAGGTCTGGAGGTCCACACGGGCCCGGAGGCCCCCAGGGCCCTGGATGGCAACCCACCTTTTTTTTATTTTGAAAACATTATATTTTTTTAAATATAATTTTTTTTTTAGGGGTATGGAGGTCCCCAGGGGCCTGGAGATCCCCAGAGCCCCAGATGACAACCCCCCTTTTTTTAATAAAAAAAAATATTTTTATAAATTTTTTTATTTCTTTAATTATATATATATATATATATATATATATATATATATATATATATATATATATATATATATATATAATATTATTAAAGGGCCCAGAGGCCCCCGGGTGAGAACCCTCCTTTTTAAAAAAAAAATGTTTTACTTTTTATATATATATATATATATATATATATATATATATATATATATATATATATATATATTATTATTAAAGGGCTCAGAGGTCCCCAGGGCCCCATGTGTCAAACCCCCTTTTTTTTATAAATGTTTTTATTTTTTATTAAAGGGCCCAGAGGTCCCCAGGGCCCTGGAAGGCAACCCCCCCTTTTTTTTATAAATGTTTATTACTTTTATATATATTTATATATATCAATATATATATATATATATATATATATATATTTTTTCCTCTCTCTTTTTCTTTTTATTAAAGGGCACAGAGGTCCCCAGGGCCCCGGATGGCTACCCCCCCTTTTCTATATATATTTTTCTTTATTTCTTCTTTTTGTAAAGGGCCCCCCCCCCCCGCTACTCAATTCGCGGCAGCAGCCAATCCCCCCCCCCCCCGCTTCTCAATTTCATGCGGCAGCACCCCCCCCCCCCAGTTCTCTGCTCCAGGGGGCCCATGCCTGAATCTGTGTAAGGGGCCCCAAAATTCCTGATGGCGGCCCTGTTGATGAATATGTAGAATTAATGTAGATATGAAAATGGAGTGACAGTTAAAAACAAGGGTGATATATGTAGCACCTCCCTGACCCTCTGAGGCATGGTGGCACCTCAAGAGACCAGTTGAGTTGACATTTCACCACAGGCTGAATGACAGTCACTTGTAGGTGAAACAAAGAAGCATTTATTACTCACTCTCTCCATAGAAGAGAGGGTTAGGAGAGCAGATACTGTAGATTAAAAAGGACCTAACCCCTGGTTCACACTAGCCTGCGGGAGTGAAGCCATGCAAGTTCAGCTGAACTCGCACAATTTCACTCCCGCTGGCAGTCCCAATTTCGGCGGCCATTTTAGAGACATCTGTGCAGAAACCTGTAAATCAATGTAAATCGCGGCCCAAAGTCGCAAAAAGTAGTACAGGAACTACTCTTCGAAATCGGTGCGTCGCATCGATTAGGACAGTGTCATTGCTGACAATTGCCGCCGATTTGAGATGCGATTTGACATGTAAAATCGCATCTCAAATCGTACCAAATCGTACCCAGTGTGAACCTGTGTTTAAGTTGAGACAGACACTGTCGTATTAGAATTACTTAGCAGACAGCACCTATATCATCAGAAGAGTCAACCAGCTCCTAGTCACAAGGTTCCAGTGTAAAAGCCCTTCTCTGGGACTCAATCTTGTATCCAAAAAGGAACAGTTACAGACCTCAGCTCCAGAATTAAGTACATCCAGGCCTCCTTTAGGCAGACAGGCCTAAAAAAGCAGCTTCAGCAAATGCACCCTCCCTAGGCCAGAGCCTGGTGGAAGAGAGCTGGCATTAGCCAGCTACAAATATTTATATATTTTTTCATTATGCACCACTGGCAAGCAAACTAATACCAGAGGCTACAGCACCACCTACTGACAGAAGGGAGAACTGACAGCTAGGCTGAACTTAGGGACAATTGAACAAGTCCCACACTATAACTGGCATTGGCTGATTGCATTTTGAGTATTTTCGTTATCGTTCTAACAAACGAAAACTAACATGCAGAATCCGAAATACAAAAGACCCGACATAAAAAATGCTTTATTTTCGTTGCTACAACAGTTCGATATAAATAGGAGATTCAATGTGACATTGACAATAGCAATCTGTGTCTATCGAACCTGTGGTCGAATGTGCCTAACCTTAACTCTATTAGTCCAAGATTTTTCTACATAGAGAGGAAAGATTCGACCATAGGCGTGCGCAGCCTATTGCATTAGGGTGTGCACCTCAAACCAAAGCTCAAAAAACATGTTCACCCACCCCGACAAAAAGATGATTTTTGACATTTTTCTGCTGACTACTGATCGCAATTAATTCAAATATGTGACCTCTCTGTGCCAAGGCCCAGGCACAGGGAAGCTGCATATATGTGTGTGGCCGGTGCCAAGGGGTCAATGACTACCCAAATGCAGGTAGCAAAATTCAGTATTTCCCGCCCTCTGTTCAGCACTGCTGTGTCGCTCCCTGTATGCGAGTAAGGTAGGAAGGGGAGGGAAAGGGTTGGTGACTGTGCAAAATGCTGGGGGGGGGGGGGGGTTACTCTGTAGTATGCAGGGAGGGAGAGGTGACTGTGCAGGGGGGGAGAGGTGACTGTGCAGGGGGGGGGGAGGTGACTGTGCAGGGGGGTAGAGGTGACTGTGCAGGGGGGGGGGGGAGGTGACTGTGTAGCATGTGGGGAATCCAAACCTGGGGGGTGGTGACTGTGTAACATGCAGGGGGGGAGAGGTGACTGTGCAACATGCAGGGAGTCCAAAGCTGGGGGGTTTATGTAATGTGTAGGGGTCCAGAGGTGCTGGGTGCTGTGTAATGTAAAGTGGCCCAGAGGTGCAGGGTGCTGTGTAATGTGTAGGGGTCCAGATCCAGAGGTGCAGGGTGCTGTGTAATGTGTAGGGGCCCAGAGGTGCAGGGTGCTGTGTAATGTAAAGGGGTCCAGAGGTGCAGGGTGCTGTGTAATGTAAAGGGGTCCAGAGGTGCAGGGTGCTGTGTAATATAAAGGGGTCCAGACGTGCAGGGTGCTGTGTAATGTAAAGGGGTCCAGACGTGCAGGGTGCTGTGTAATGTAAAAGGTCCAGAGATGCAGGGTGCTGTGTAATGTAAAGGGGCCCAGAGGTGCATGGTGCTGTGTAATCTAAAGGGGTCCAGAGATGCAGGGTGCTGTGTAATGTAAAGGGGCCCAATGGTGCAGGGTGCTGTGTAATGTAAAGGGGTCCAGAGGTGCAGGGTGCTGTGTAATCTAAAGGGGTCCAGAGGTGCAGGGTGCTGTGTAATGTAAAGGGGTCCAGAGGTGCAGGGTGCTGTGTAATGTAAAGGGGTCCAGAGGTGCAGGGTGCTGTGTAATGTGTAGGGGTCCAGATCCAGAGGTGCAGGGTGCTGTGTAATGTAAAGGGGTCCAGAGGTGCAAGGTGCTGTGTAATGTAAAGGGGTCCAGAGGTGCAGGGTGCTGTGTAATGTAAAGGGGCCCAGAGGTGCAGGGTGCTGTGTAATGTAAAGGGTCCAGAGATGCAGGGTGCTGTGTAATGTAAAGGGGTCCAGACGCGCAGGGTGCTGTGTAATGTAAAGGGGTCCAGACGTGCAGGGTGCTGTGTAATGTAAAAGGTCCAGAGACGCAGGGTGCTGTGTAATGTAAAGGGGCCCAGAGGTGCATGGTGCTGTGTAATGTAAAGAGTCCAGAGATTATTATTATTATTATTATACAGGATTTGTATAGCGCCAACAGTTTACGCAGCGAGATGCAGGGTGCTGTGTAATGTAAAGGGGTCCAGAGATGCAGGGTGCTGTGTAATCTAAAGGGGTCCAGAGGTGCAGGGTGCTGTGTAATCTAAAGGGGTCCAGAGGTGCAGGGTGCTGTGTAATGTGTAGGGGTCCAGATCCAGAGGGGCAGGGTGCTGTGTAATGTAAAGGGGTCCAGAGGTGCAAGGTGCTGTGTAATGTAAAGGGGTGCAGAGGTCCAGGGTTCTGTGTAATGTAAAGGGGCCCAGAGGTGCAGGGTGCTGTGTAATGTAAAGAGGTCCAGAGGTGCAGGGTGCTGTGTAATGTAAAGGGGTCCAGAGGTGCAGGGTGCTGTGTAATGTAAAGGGGTCCAGAGATGCAGGGTGCTGTGTAATGTAAAGGGGTCCAGAGGTTCAGGGTGCTGTGTAATGTAAAGGGGTCCAGAGGTGCAGGGTGCTGTGTAATGTAAAGGGGTCTAGAGGTGCAGGGTGCTGTGTAATGTAAAGGGGTCCAGAAGTGTAGGGTGTTGTGTAATGTAAAGGGGTCCAGAGGTGCAGGGTGCTGTGTAATGTAAAGGGGTCCAGAGGTGCAGGGTGCTGTGTAATGTAAAGGGTCCAGAGGTCCAGGGTGCTGTGTAATGTAAAGGGGTCCAGAGGTGTAGGGTGCTGTGTAATGTAAAGGGGTGCAGGGTGCTGTGTAATGTAAAGGGGTCCAGAGATGCAGGGTGCTGTGTAATGTAAAGGGGTCCAGAAGTGCAGGGTGCTGTGTAATGTAAAGAGGTCCAGAGTGCTGTGTAATTTAAAGGGGCCCAGAGGTGCAGGGTGCTGTGTAATGTAGTGACAATGAGTTATTGGGGAGTGCAGGGGGCACAGTGGGGTGTGTTTACATTTTAAAGTGGGGGTGGGGGTGCCAGATATAGAATCCGCCCTGTGTGCCAATTGCTCTAGGTACGTCCCTGTCTGGAGGTACCATGATGACAGGCCATTGTGGGGGCGGGGGGCGTGGGAAACAGTACAGGTGTAGGGAGCTCAGCCCCAACAGGACCACAGGAGTTCCCTTGGTGATAGTGTCTCGTTCCTCCCTTCTCCTCCAAACTTGTCCTGTGATGTGCCCTACTGTGTACCCCCCAGATGTGCCATACTGTGTGCCACATGCCCAGTGATGTGTCCTTTGCTCTTCTATGTGCTCAATGCCCTGCTGTGTACCACATGATGTGACCTACTGTGTGCCCTGTGATGTGCCCTACTGTGTACCACATGCCACGTGCCCTGCTGTGTACCGCCTAATGTGCCCTGTGACCCTTGATGTTCCCTACTATGTGCCCTGTGATGTGACCTACTGTGTGCCCCATGCCCTGTGATGTGCTCTGTGCCCTGCTGTGTACTCCCTGATGTGCCCTGTGCTCTACTATGTGCCCTGTGCCCTGCTGTGTACCACCTGATGTGCCCTGCTGTGTGTCCTGTGATGTGCCCCAGGCCCTTCGATGTTCTCAGTGCCCTGCTGTGTACCCCCTGATGTGCCCTTTGCCCCATGATGTGCTTTCCCGTGTGCCTTGTGTTGTACCCTACTGTGTGCCCCATACCCTGTGTTCCTGCTATGTGCCTTTCTGTGTGCCCCATGATTTAGGTAGGTAGGGCTTTGTGTGGGTGGGGGACACAGGGGGCCCCATGATTTTCTATTGCCCGGGGGCCCCATGAGTTGTCAGTCCGCCCCTGGGGGCAAGTTGTCAAAAAAGAATACTGCCAGTGATTTTGGGGGATAAGAGCATGCTGTATGTGCACTTTGGGAGGGGAGAGAAATTGTGCTGGAAGAGGGGGTTGAATTAAAAAATGATTTCTCTTCCCTCCTAAAGTGCCCCACTAGCACATACAACATGCTCTTATCCCCCAAAATCACTGCTAGTATTCGTTTTTCACAACTTGCCCCCTGTCTCTGTGTCTCCTTCTCCTGCAAGTGCCAAGCATTAATATTGTGTACCAACCTCAGATCAGCATGTCCCGTCCTCCTGTTAATTGCAGTGTGTCCATTCTCCTCCCCCACCTTCCCTCCTGCCATCCGAGCCAAGGAAGGGGGGGGGGACTTCAGTCGTGAGTTAGTGTGAGATGGGCAGGAGGGGGGAGGAAGTGAGAGGGAGAGGTGCCTCGCAGCTGTGGGAACATAAACACCTCACAGCCAAGCAGCAGCCAGTCACTGGAGCGGAGGTGAGAGAACCAGCGTGACTCCCCAGCAGCACTAGCGCGGAGGAGGAAGTGAAATCCTCCTCTGCTTGGAACGTGGGCAGTGACGTCACTGGTTGCCAGACGCCAAGCGGCTATAGCAACCAGTGATCAGGAGTAGGTGGAGGAGGTGGGGGCTAGTTCACTCCCTCCCTGCTCATTCCTCCCAGGGTCCTACTCGCACTCTCGCAGTACACAGCTGTATTTGCGACTGAGTGACTGTTACATACACTGACATCGTGTATGTTAAAGGAGCACAGCAGGGATGATTAGGGTGTGCCTGGGCACACCCGGCACACCCCGTGGGCACGCCTATGGATTCGACATAGAGAGAAACAATTTAACATTATAGAGACAGTGTTGGGGCAGACCATTCGACATGAACGATGAAGATTCGACAAAGTAGTGAAAAGCATACGAGCGTTGAATCTGTCATTGAAGGCCTATGGTGTCTGTCGAATGTTCTAAGAAGATTCGACAAGCAGCTAAACCAGGGATCCTCAAACTACGGCCCTCCAGCTGTTGCGGAACTACACTTCCCATGAGGCATTGTAAAACTCTGACATTCACAGACATGACTAGGCATGATGGGAATTGTAGTTCCTGAACACCTGGAGGGCCGTAATTTGAAGACCCATGAGCTAAACTGTACAACGCCGCAATCGTACATTTCTGGACAAATGCTCGGCCCATAGGCTATAGAAGAATTTGAATGTTGGTTGACTAGCAATAATAATTTATAAATAGAATTATTACTAGTGTCATACAACATTAGAATTCTTCTATAGCTTGTAGGCGGAACATTCGACATGTACAATTGCGGCGTCGTACAGTTTAGCTGCTCCGTCGAATCTTATTATTAGATTCAACAGACACCATAAGCCTTCAATGACAGATTAGACCTTTTAATGAAACAAAATAAATAAAAATGAGTAACAAAATAAATTCATTTTTTGGACGAAAAATAAATTCTGAAACAAAATATTTCAGTGTGCACATATCTACTAATATCCCAAGATGGCGTCCTAGAGAAACAAAGGGACGGAGGCACGGGGGAAGGACGCGGCCAGGCACTCACCGCAATCGCAGCACGGAGGGTCTCCCATCCAGACGCCGAACCTGGTAAGGTCCGCGACCCCCTCTGACTCCCCTGGCTCTGTGGCTTCACTAGGCCTGGCTCCCGACGCTGCGGAGGTACTGTGTGACCGGGACTTGAGGCAGCATCTATTGTCTCTCCCCACCAGGGAGGACCTGGATCGCTTTGCCACAAGGGTGGAAAAAGCCTTTAAGCAGGACATTGACCAGCTAAAAGCAGACACTACCCAGCTAGGGAATAGGCTAGAAACGCTGGAGCAGATTGTGGATGAGGCCCTGCCTACCATTGCTAAACTGGGGGACAAGTGTACAGCTCAGGATTACCAAATTGAGGCCTTGCTCACACAGCTGGACGATTGTGAGAACCGCAGCCGCAGGTCTAACATTCGCATAAGGGGCCTACCCGAAGCCACTGGAGCCAGTGATATTGTCCCCACCTTGCAAGGCATTTTCAAGGAGCTTCTGGGCCTCTCACCGAACGAAACAGTGGAGATTGACAGAGCACACAGGGCCCTCAGGCCTCCGTCGCAAGACACAGAAAACCCACGGGACATCATATGTAAGCTCCATAGGTACACTGTCAAGGACAGAATCATGCAGCTGATGCGTAAACGCCCTTATTTTGACTTTGATGGTGCCCGGCTTTTTTTCTATCAGGACTTGTCGCGCCGCACCCTGATGCAGCGCAGGGCCCTGTCCCCCCTCCTGGAGTCACTGCGTGCTGCCAACATCAAGTATAGATGGGGCTTCCCATTTAGTATACAGGCCAGCAGGGATGGCAAGTCTGCTATCCTACGCAACAAGGATGACCTCCCACGTTTCCTGACTCAGCTGCAGCTGGAACCGGTTGATTTCGCTGACTGGAGGACGACTTCTGCTATTCCGACAGTGTCGGCTCCCCAACCTTGGCAGCAGGTCCGGAGCTCACGTGGCCGTAAACGTTCCTCGTCCACAGTGGCTGGTCAGGGACCCCCAGCCGGGGACTGAAGATCTGAACAACGCCTTGTTTTCATAGCTGGAGACCCCAAGAGACCGCTGACTTTACCTTTTTTCTGTTCATGGACAGACCCTGACTCTCCGAACACCACCCTCCCTGGACTGGCTGATGGGGGGGCCTAACTAGGGGCCTCTCTCTCTCTCCTTTGGTATCCTTTGGCACATAGCTGTTTGACCCCCCCCCCCCTTTTTCTTTTTCTTTTTTTTGGTCCTAGTCCTACCCCTTTTTTTTTTTTGACTCAGTGGGACTTCTACCTTACGGCTTTGACTATGTTATAGTGCCATGGACATCCATTGCCACCGGGAAACCACCATTTGGATGCGAAGGGGGAGGGCCTGTGGGGTGGGAGTTGGGACTGGGGTTCCTTAGGCCCTGGCGTGCCTTGTGTGGGCATGCTACGTTGGGCGCCCTCGGCATATCCGGGGACCCCTCAGGGTGGTGATATGCTGGAATATGTTGTTTTTTCTTTTTTTTTTTTTTAGGTGTGTGGGGAGCGGAGACCTCCTGGCTCTCTGTGTCCGATCACGACTCCCACCTAGGACTACCCGTAATGGGTATATGCCCTGTTATGGGCACCTTGCCTCACCTTTGTGGCCCCGCTCTTTCTGGGGGGCTACCTGGGTCGGGCAAATAGTATAGGGCTTCACCTTCCTGCGCCTTTATGGCGTTGGTGGACCTAAGAATGTTATTTTTTTGTATGTTTTATGTTATTAATGTTTTTTCTCTCCCTCTACTTCTTTCCTCTCTTTTCCTCTCCTTCCTCTTTTCACCCACTAGGGAAGCGGGCCAGCCCCTGAGGAATCAGATTAGCGCATGGACGATCCCCCTCGTATTCCCATGGCATCGATTAAGGTAGTATCTTACAATGTGCGTGGTATGTGCTCCCCTAATAAGCGGAACAGGCTCTGGTTAGAGGTGAAAAGACTGAGAGCCCAGGTGCTCTTTCTACAGGAGACCCATTTCACAGACTCCTCCCTCCCAAAGCTTCCCACTCATTTGTTTTCGCAGTGGTACCTTAGCAACTCCCCTAGGCCCAAGTCTAGGGGGGTGGCCATCGCCATCCATAAACATTGCCAATTTCAGCCTACAGATCACACGGCAGACCCTCAGGGACGGTTTGTTTTTTTGAAAGGTACGCTCATGGGACAGAAGTTTACCTTTGCGACTCTGTACGACCCCAACTCGCAGCAACTTACATTTCTAGATCAGACTCTTGCCCAACTTGCCGACTTTCGGGAAGGTAGACTAATCCTTGGGGGGGACTTTAATGTCAGCCCAGACCCTATGCTAGACACCTCGACGAACAGGACCACCCACTCTGGTGCTTTTCTGCGACACTTTAGGAGGACACTTCAGAGCCACACTTTGGTGGACTGCTGGAGGGTCCTTCACGCCGCGGAAAGGGATTATAGTTATTTCTCTAGTGTTCACAAAGTCTATACAAGAATCGACATGCTTCTGACGGACCAGGATGCACTTGACCTTCTCTTGGGGGCAACCATTGACCAAATCACAATATCTGACCATGCCCCAGTGACTCTCACGCTCTCCCTGTCCCAGGCCCTCTCTAGGGTCAGGACTTGGAGGCTCAATGAAAACTTGCTGGACGACCTGGGGGTGGTAGCAGAGGTGCAGGAGACTTTGACGCACTATTTTCGGGAAAACACTGACGATGAGGTAGGCAAGGGCATCCTGTGGGAAGGTCACAAAGCAGTGGTACGTGGCACCTTCATTTCACTGGGTGCCAAACTGAGCAGAGAGAGGCAGGCGGACTTCCAGCGTGTGTTGCGTGCGCTTAGGCAGGCTGAGCTGAGCCATAAGAAGACGTCGGGCCCGGATGACCTTAAGCGACTTAACGAACTTCGATTGCTTTTCTCGAAATTACTAGACCGTAAAATTAACCGTAAACTGAGATATATGGCCCATACTTATTATGAGCAAGGTAACAAATGCGGCCGGTTGCTGGCTCGTGCTCTTCGGAAGAAGAGGCTCTTAGCCCATGTGCACAAATTACTGTCCCCTGGGGGCATGCAAGCACAGCATACTTCAAAGATCGCCTCGTTGTTTCGAGACTACTACGAGTCTCTGTATAACCTGGACTCCGCCTCCTCTCCTGCTGCAGTGACTCTCAAACAGGCTAAATTTGAAGAATACCTCTCGTCGATTGGGCTCCCTTCCCTCTCCTCCGATCATGCGACGGAACTAGAGCGTCCTATTACCACGGACACACTTTTCACCACTATTAGATCCCTGCCCCCAGGTAAGAGCCCGGGACCAGATGGGTTCACTAGGGCCTATTACCTGAAGTTTTTTGACACGTTGAAGGTGCCTTTTTGTGCACTCCTTAACTCCCTGGCGGCGACCGGCGGTCTCCCACAGGAAACCTCGCTGGCGCACATTACCGTACTCCCTAAAGAGGGCAAGGACCCCACCCAACCGCAGAGCTATAGGCCAATTTCCCTCCTGAACACCGACCTAAAAATTTTCTCCAAAATACTGGCCAACCGACTGAAACATCTTATCCCCGACTTGGTACAGGCTGATCAGACTGGCTTTGTGGTGGGCAGGGAGGCTAGGGATAATTCCAATAGGGCTCTGCAGCTCATACATTGGGCGCACGCACGCGGTCGGATGCCTCCTTATCTGATATTGTCCACCGACGCGGAGAAGGCATTTGACCGTATGGATTGGGATTTTCTCCGCGCGGTACTTGCGAGGACAGGTCTGGGCCCGCACATGCTACGCTGGATCTCCACACTACATGTCTCACCAACAGCCCGGGTTAAGGTTAATGGAGGCCTCTCAGAGGTGTTTCCCATTCGGAACGGCACGAGGCAGGGGCGCCCACTCTCGCCCCTCCTGTTTGCTCTGATTTTGGAACCGCTGCTACAGAGGGTCAGGGCTAACCCGGAACGTCAGGGGGGTGCAGGTGGGCTCCCTTGAACATAAACTATCCGCCTATGCAGATGACATCCTGTTTCATGTCGTCGACCCCTTTTTCTCGTTGCCGAACCCGATGAGGGAACTGACAGCATACGGGGAGGTCTCCAATTTTAAAGTAAACCTCACGAAATCCGAAATACTGCCGATCACTGTCCCACAGACTTTGATGTCTACCCTGAGGGATTCCTTTCCCTTTAAATGGGCCACTTCCTCTATAAAGTATCTCGGGATACAACTCACCAATCATAACGATTCCCTATACAAATTTAATTATATATCCCTCCTCAGCACCATCACTCAGGACCTCCAGACGTGGGACAGGGCTCTTTTCACGTGGGTGGGACGGACGAACATACTCAAAATGGTAGTACTGCCTCGGGTTTTATTCTTTCTGCAAATGGTGCCTATTCGCATGCCGAGAAGTTTCATAAATCTACGCAGTCTTTTTACTAAATTTGTGTGGGGGGTAAGAAACCCAGACTGGCGATGTCCGTGCTAATGCGGGCTAGGACCAGAGGGGGCATGGGCATACCGAACGTCCCACAATATTACCAGGCAATCGCATTGCAACGGATCTTGGACTGGAAGTTCCACACGTCCCTTAAGCTCTGGGTCCCCCTTGAGAAAACTATGGCTGGGCGAGACCTGTCTTATGCGCCGTGGGTGCCAGCAGAGGAGAGGGGGCTTTCGGAATGGGTATCACCATTGACGACTCACTCCTTGAGTTTGTGGGATAGGCTGAACACCAGAATGGGCCTGGCGCCCAGAACGTCTCCCTTGGCGCCGATATGTGGGTTCCCGTGGTTCGCACCTGGAGAGCAGAAGGCCTCCCTTGGCACATGGGTGGGCGACGGACTTTGTAGTTTGACAAAATTCGCGGAGGGGGGTGCTTTGATGTCACTAGACGCCCTGCGGGAAAGGTTCGGCAGCTTCCCCTTCAATTTTTGGAGACACCGCCAGCTTGAGACCTTCATGACTAAAAGCCACAAGACAGCACAGATTAGGTCTACCCTGACAGAATTCGAGAGCTTTTGGGCCGCGGCAGAACCATTGCCCCATGCGATCTCAGCACTATATGGGATGCTTGGGGATGCATCGCCCTCCCCCACTCCCCACTTTGTGAGGGAGTGGGAGAGGGACTTGCACTTCGAGTTCACTGGGGAACAGCTCCACCACTTATACCATTTAACACACTCAAGCTCCGTAGACTCTAGAACCCAAGAAAATAATTATAAGCTTTTAACAAGATGGTATAGGGTGCCCACCACGCTCGCGAGAATTTTCCCTACAGCCTCTGAGGCGTGCTGGAGGGGATGTGGACAGAGGGGCACGTTCCTACACATTTGGTGGGAGTGCCCGGAGCTTAGGCCGTTCTGGGATATGGTCAGTAAACATATCTCTGAGGGCCTGGGGTTAGATATCCCGGCCCTACCTCAGCATTTTCTGCTCCACACTCCTACCATTCCGCTGTCCCGTTATAAGAAGAGTGCTCTCCCCCACCTCCTCAATGCAGCCAAACGTCTCATCCCGATTCATTGGAAAAGCTTGCATACCCCTAGCGAGCAGGACTGGTTGGGGAAGGTGGGGGAGATCATGGAGGCTGAGAGCTGGCTCGCGGAGTGCAGGGACACCCGGGAACGCTTTGACACTGTCTGGGGGGATTGGAAGGCACACATCCACGATACTGCCCCGTTATCGTCCAGTTTAGAGGAGGCTCTGCTTACTTTGGCGGATCCTTCCTTCGGGAGACTCGTCCAGGAGCGCCGCCAACGACCTAACCAGGAGGCCTCCGGGTTGCTGTAATACCTCTTTTGTACCATCGTCGGGGGCTGACTCTTCCGCTTCCTTCCCTTCTTTCTCTTGCTCTCTCGCTTCTCCTCCATATTCTACCTCTCTTGTTTCTCTTCTCTCTCAGTGACAGTCCTCTGTCTTTTCTTTTAAGTTAATTTAATTTAAGTTTTTATTTGATTTTTGTATTTTTATTTCATTTTTGCCTGTTATTGCAGACTATGGTTATTGCCAGGAAGGCATGTGGCACTCCAGTGCTCAGCCTCGCTTCGGGCGCTCAGGATGCTCTTGGAATGTTCCTCCCTTTGTTTTTTGTTTCATGTTTTTTTTTGCTTTTCCTGTTTCATTAATAAGCATGTTTATTGGACGTCCCATGGCGCCCTTAATGGTTCCAAGAAACGTTTTACTGTTACCTTGGGAGCGTAAGTAGCTTTGATGGGGGTGGAGGTTCGGGATTATCCCGTTCCCCACTTGCTGGGGGAGACGCCTGCTCAACTGGACCGAATGTCCAGAGCCTTATCCCAGATGCAATGCCCGACTGCGCTCGGATCCTGTAAAGTATTGCTGTACCAATGTTAATGTATCTGGTATTTGTTTTGATTTTCTTTTAAAATAAAATACTAATTATTCAAAGTGGATGTAAACCCACTCCTGCCTCCTGCATGTATCCCTACCTGTCAAATGTGTCGTCCCATTTATTAGTTAGAATAGGGTGACCAGACATCCCCATTTTCAGGGGACAGTCCCCTGATTGAGGAGACTGTCCCCGGACCAAGTCTGTCCCTGGTTTTGTCCCCAGATTGGATTTAATAAGGGGCAGTGGCAATTTCAAAGACAATCAGTGCACAAATAAAATAAAAAAAAATTGAATTACACACCCCTGCTCTGCCGTGCCTACTAGCATAGGGGTTTTTTATTTTTTCCATTATCTGTGCCCCTTTCTGATGATCATGTGCTGGTCGGAGCGTAGAGAATATTTGTTCAGTTTCGGGCGCATGCCCATTCAGCTTTGCTCTAATGTTCTTCTGCCTTGGCTCAAATCCTGGCCAGCCACCTGCCTATCTCCTTGCCTTCCCTGGCGGAGTGATCTTCCTCCACTCCCCATCCAGTAGTAGCCAGGGGGGGGGCAAAGAGTGAGACTTGAGAGGCTGTGAGGCAGGCAGCGACGTGCAGAGAGTCGCTGATTGTTGCCATTACTAGTAAAGAAAAAATATGTCCCCATATTTAATTTTAAAAATCTGGTCACCTTAAGTTAGAAGCCCTCAAAAACAGCAGATTTAGTGGGTGGGTCTGTTATTGGCGCTTGCTGGGCAGAGTCATGATGTCAGCAGACTCCCTGTCCACCTCTACACTCCCCTTGGCCAGAGCGTGCATAGGAGAGGCAAAGCGCGTTCTTGGTAAAAACAGAACGCGCTCACGGCCCCCTGTCATTTAGAATCTGTACACACATCAATCTCCAGTGACAGTCGGGGATGATCGGTGCGACGGGTCAGCTGTGAGGACTGATCCCCCCCTGCATGGCTTTTCATCATCTGCTTCTCTTCCTCCCACAGCTTTTACATGAAAAGCCATGCAGGGGGGATCGGTGCTCACAGCTGTCCCGTCGCACCGATCATCCCCGACTGTCCTCAGTGTCCTCCTCCTCCCGCCCTCGTCCCTCTCCGTGTGTTCACATCCCACCTGTCCCTGTGTATTCCTCCTCCGCAGCCGCTGGTTTACCGGCTTCCCTTCCCTCTTTCTCCTCTCCAGCGGGCGGCGGAAGATCTCTCAGGATGGAGAGCGGAGAAAGGAGCTGGTATGTCAGTTACGAGCCTCTCTCTTTTCTGAACGGGACACCTGTGTGTTACTCTGCTTCAGTTTATGAAAGGAGGGGAGCCACTGTCTTCAGTTTGTATGGCTGAAATCGCATCGCACAGACATCGCATGTGATCTGAACAGCAGTGTGGTGCAAATCACTTGCGATCTCGCACAGCGCACTGGTAATATAAAGAAATGTTGAATCTATGATCAGGTGACCTCAGACACACCACATTGCAATAGAACAATAATAAAATCACTAGAGCTTCTACTCTGCCCAGCTCTGACTAAATACATCTCCCCTAATCACTTGTGTATGTATATTCTGATGGCTGTTCACTGCAGCATACATTTCCTCCTCACACTGAACTGTGGATCACACCCCATATGATGAGAAACATCTAGTCAAAACACAGGAAGGGCAGCCAATCCTGGGAGAGCTGGAGGGGAGGGGGGTGTGATTTGTGAACTTTTTAAACAGGATGTGCATGTCTCCAGGCTAGTGCACAAGATATGTAAATAACCTGTCACTCAAAGCATGGGGGCAGAACAGACTTCGGTTTTTCTCTGTAAGTCCATTTTATTTCACTGTATTAAAAGCTGGATTAACTCTGTGCGGCAAGACTGGGCACAGATGATAGGAATTCTTATACTCTACATTGTGACATAAAAAAAAAAACTTCCACTCTCTGTACCTCCTCTAGCCTCCCTAAACACTTACCTGACACCATTCTCGAGCCAGCGATGTTCCCATCAGCAGCCCCTCTGTCTTCTCTATTCCTGCATTCACAGGCTTGGCTAATGCCGCGTACACACGATCACTTTTTGTGATGAAAAAAAACGACATTTTCAAAAACGTCATTTAAAATCACCGTGTGTGGGCAAAACATTGTTTTATGTCTTCAAAATGACCACATTTTTTTTCGAACGCGCTTGAATTTTTTGTGTCGTTTTTTCAAAACGTTGTTTTTTGTGTCATAAAAAGTGATGGTGTGTGGGCAAAACGATGTTGAAAACAAAGTTTTTAAACCCGCGCATGCTCAGAAGCAAGTTATGAGACGGAGCTTCAATGGAACAGAGTGCCGTCGAACGTGGTGTACGTCACCACGCTTTGCTAGAGCTTTGTTGAAAAACGATGGTGTGTATGCAACGTCGTTTTGGAAAATTAAGTTTCAAAAACGTAGTTTTGTTTCGTGAGATAAAATGACTTTTTTTTTCGTCACAAAAAGTGATCGTGTGTACGCGGCATAAGGGTCCACTGTCACAATACAATGGCACAGTGGGGAAAATTGTGTAATATGTATACCATGTACAGCAAACACTAGTCCATAATTTAAATAGTAGGTTCATTTTAACAACGAGAGACAGAATAACAACAACACTATCCAGAAAAACTAATTTAAAAAAAGTTATAAATTGATTTGCATTTTATTGTGTGAAATAATTATTTGATCCCCTATCTAATCAGCAAGATTTCTGGCTCCCAGGTGTCTTTTATACAGGTAATGAGCTGAGATTAAGAGCAATCTCTTAAAGGGAGTTCTCCTAATCTCTGCTCGTTACCTGTATAAAAGACATCTGTGCACAGAAGCAATCAATTAATCAGATTCCAATCTCTCCACCATGGCCAAGACCAAAGAGCTGTCCAAGGATGTCAGGGACAAGATTGTAGACCTACACAAGGCTGGAATAGACTACAAGACAATCACTAAGCAGCTTGATGAGAGGGTGACAACAGTTGGTGCAATTATTCACAAATGGAAGAAACACAAAATACCTATCAATCTCACTCCGCCTGGGGCTCCATGCAAGATCTCATCTTGTGAAGTTTCAATGATCATGAGAATGGTGAGCAATCAGTCCTTAACTACACGGGAGGATCTTGTCAATGATCTCAAGGCAGCTGGGACCATAGTCACCAAGAAAACAATTGGTAACACACTACGCCCTGAAGGACTGGAATCCTGCAGCGCCTGCAAGGCCCCCCCTGTTCAGGAAAGTACATGTACAGGCCCGTCTGAAGTTTGCTAACATTTGAATGATTAAGAGAACTAGATGAATGTGTTTGGTCAGATAAGACCAAAATCAAGCTCTTTGGCATCAACTCAACTCGCTGTGTTTGGTGGAGTAGGACAGCCGTTTATGACCCCAAGAACACCATCTTAACATCAAACATGGAGGTGGAAACATTATGCTATGGGGGTGTTTTTCTGTTAAGGGGACAGGACAAATTCACTGCATCAATGGGCCATGTGCTGTCAAATCATGGGTGAGAAACCTACTTCCCTCAGCCAGGGCATTGAAAATGGGTCATGGGTGGGTATTCCTGCATGACAATGACCCAAAACACATGGCCAGGGCAACAAAGGAGTGGCTCAAGGAAAAAACACATTAAGGTCCTAGAGTGTCTCCAGACCTTAATGTCATGGAAAATATGTGGAGGGAGCTGAAAGTTTGAGTTACCAAACATCAGCCTCAAAACCTTAATGACTTGGAGAGGATCTGCAAATAGGAGCGGGACAAAATCCCTTCTGAGATGTGTGCAAACCTGGTGGCCAAATACAGATAACGTCTGGCCTCTATGATTGCCAACAAGGGTTTTGCCACCAAGTACTAAGGCATCGTTTGTGAAGGGGTCAAATACTGTTTTTTTTTTTTTTTTTTTGGTGCTATTCTATATCTCCCTGTTAAAATAAACCTACCATTAAAATTATAGACGGATCATTTCTTTGCCAGTGGGCAAACATACAAAATCAGCAGAGGATCAAATACTTTTTTCCCTCACTGTAGTTTTAAAGTTAAAGGAAACAAATTGTGCACATTACAGCTAGTGGTATTTATAGCAATCCCCAGTCTATCCCCACCCCCTCATAATTCAAAAGTATATTTTTTTCTCATAGTGCCTTTTTTCATTATGTCCACTTGGATAATAGCTGTGATGTCTGCAAATGCATATTTTTACTATGGTGGTAAACTAAAATGATTATCAATTACAATGTCTTGGCTAGATTTCTAATTCATACTATATTTTCCTTTACAGCTTCCAATTGGCTATGGTACAGCTGCCAATATCAGAGTTGGAATTGCTTTAGGAGAGGGAAACATTGAACAAGCCAAAATGTCTTGTAAAGTTGTACTTTACTGCACAGGTAGGATTTTGCACTCTAAAGAAATGCTACATAGTATAAAATGAAAAAAAATAAAAATATATGTACCCTGTAGAAAGCCCTATATTTTCTGTACTGAAGCACATACTGAAGTTGAAAAGAAGAATTGTTTGTTTTTTTATGAAACAAAAGCAAATATCCCATTTATTTTTTAGCCGCACCAGAATCTAATTGCAAACTCAACCCAATGTGAGCCAATTTTGCAAATTGCACTGTGTTTTGTGAACTGAATTGTCATTAACTTTACACACCCGCAGGATTTCACATGAACGGGTGCGATTTGAATGCTGTACTGAATCCGTACAGAATACGCAGCGCACAAATGTGAAAGGGAACTCAGTAGAATGTTAAACCTTTTAATGAAAAATGTTGTATGCATTATTTATTATGTCCTCTATATAAGCAGTGCACTAGGCTGCTTGGAGGAATATACCCTGTTAGTGGGTAAAATTGCCTGTAAGGTAAAGAATTAAAGGGGTTGTAAAGATTTGTTTTTTTATTTTCTAAATAGGTTCCTTTAAGCTAGTGCATTGTTAATCACTTACCTTTTCCTTCCATTTCCCTTCTAAATGTTTTTTTCTTTGTCTGAATTTCTCACTTCCTGTTCCTCAGTAAGTTTGACCTCATCATCCAAGCCATTCTGGCTGGGGGTTAGTCAGGATGCTTGCCCCCTCCCTTGGGACTACATCCCTGCGGGGAGACGATATGTTCACAGCGTCTCGCCACAGGGATGTAGTCCCAAGGGAGGGGGCGAGCACGCTGACTAACCCCCAGCCAGAACGACTCAGATGATGGAGGCAAGCTTACTGAGGAGGAACAGGAAGTGAGAAATTCAGGCACAGAAAAACAAATTTAGAAGGAAAATCGAACGAAAAGGTAAGTGAACCAACAATGCACTAGCTTAAAGGAACCTATTTAGAAAATGAAAAAAAAACAAACCTTTACAACCCCTTTAAAGATGATCCACAGAAAACATGGATGTTGCACCAAAATCACAACTCCAAATGAACACGAACCAATGGCAGTGGTGAAAGCAATTAAACACTGGAATAAACGTATCCGGAAGCTGGTAATAGTGCTCTAGAGGGGTTTCAAATGTCAGGAACAAGGTGTGAAAGTAAAATGTCTTTCATATATTCAATAGTGGGATCACTCTGTATCCTAGACTCCCTCCCTTACACTAAAAGTAGATTCACAGTCTATAAAGCACTGGGCTACCAATCAGAATGCCATGGGGTCCTTGTGGAGTGCATAGTCTGGACTAGGTGAGTTGTTACACAGTCAATATTCCTTTAAGATAAATTATGAACAGATACCTATCTAGTCCAAGGGTACTTCATCGTACATAATGCATGGTCATTACAGGTTATGCCATGCTTTAAATTCTCAGGGTGATACTGTTGTCTTCATGAAAAATCATCTGACCGTGCCTCCAGAGAGGCAACTAGCCCAGCATCTCTTTACTGCAACGAGGTTAACAATCGCGAGAGCATGGGAAACCCCCGCACTTAGCTTTGAGGCAGTCAAAAACCGCCCGAATGACGTTATGGTTAATGAGAAACTGACGGCGTTCCTTTCTGATACGCATGACAAATTTCTTAGGGTTTGGCATCCTTGGATTACATACCACCACCCTTCCCATTTTGACACTGCATTACTGTCAATATGAGACTCCTTTTGCATGCCTGGCATAGCCTGGGTTCTAGACCGTATGGTTCTAAGGACTTTCTTTCTTTTTTATCTTATATTTGAGTATAGCATAAGAGCTTGGCTCCTGCTTCCTCTATGTTGGTTAGGGCTTGCAGGCCCGGATTTGCTTTGTATGATGTAGGCTATAATATCCTATCGTAAACCTGTACTGTTGGTTTATATGACAATAAACTTTTTTTGTAAAAGAAAAATCATCTGACCTGGACTCTCTCAGCTGCTTCAGAGGCTACATCATAAAGCAGTCTGCTGTCATTTGACAGCCCTTGGCTTTAAATGGCTGCTGGTACATGTCTGTTTACACATTGCATCATGTTCCACATTGGACAGAGCCATCTAGGTGTGCACATCCAGATGCTGATGTTGCAGATCGGATCACAAAAACCAAGCAATGCCCTTGGACGTCCACAAGATGGCGACAAATCCTAAAGGCAGTGCCGGACAAACCAACAGTGCCAAGATAAGACACACGGCTACAGAACCGTTAAATAGCTTAATGTTAATTTATTTGTAAAAAAATATATAATACAAATGTATTTTTATATTACAAAATGCCCTAATGTGTACTGTGGGCTGTGGAAGAAAAAAATAAATAAATAAAAAGAGGGAAAACGAAAAGGAGGGAGGAGGATTGACTGTCCAAGGACCACAGCTATTTGAGAAATGAAACAAAAGTCAGACTGTCATTCAATCCTGGGGCCTTCATGGCCTCTAGTTCCCAAATCCAGCAGGCTTCATGTTGAATAACCAGATGATCAAAGTTGCTCCCCCTCTTATCGTGTGGGATCACTTCCAACACCCAACATTTCAGGCAACTGGGGTCCTTATCGTGTTGTAAACATATATGCTGTGCAAATGGTGCTTTTAGCACCTTAAAGCACCTTTACTGCTATCTGGGCTTTGTTTTTGAGATTTTATTTTCTGTCCTGGTGGCAACAGTTTCACCAGACAGGAAGTAAGGGAAGATCTGCAACAGGCACACAGAGAAAATTAAAAATGTATTTTTTCCCCCCAGTAGAGTAGGGAAGGTTTCAGATTTGTATTGTAGTGCTGCAGATTTTCTCCCTAATACTGTCTGGTGGAACAGTCTTCACCATGGCAGTAGAAACCTGACAGGGTCTCTAAGCCGCCCTATCCAAAGGGAATAAAAAAATTGTTACAGACATTGTAAATGTTATCATTATGAAAGCAAAATAATAAACCTAACTTAATATCCCACTGACTCTCTCTAATTGATGTATTATGCACACCATTTTGAACATGTTTTATGTCTGCAGTTAAAAAAAAAACAGGAAAATAATTTCAATATTGGATGGAGCGGGCAAGGTTTGAACATCTATCAGGATTTTTTTTGCTGTCTGTGTTCTAGATGTAGTGATTCGCTACTGGTGTAGCCCTGGCTGTGCAGCCATCAGGGAGAAAAGAAAACTGAACCAGAACAGTACGGTCAGTGATCCGAGTTTTGGGAAACCCACTACACACCAGGGAGAATTTGGAAACATCAATGAGGCCAGGACATGGTGTCCAACCATACAGGTCTTAGTAGACACAAGTAGACTACCAGGAAGAGGGGATTGCTCTTGAACCATTAGGGATATAGAGTCAGTCAGAGCAGCTAGTGAAAGTTAAAAGGTGCAGACTCAATTTGGCCATCCTACGGCTCCTCCTTTACAGTTAAAGTGTCTCACCGCCAGCAAGCATTTTGGTAAATTTACTCATTGGCCAGTGGTAAGGTAGAGTCTAAAGACTGTAGTTATGCACCAATAGTTAGATTTATTCTTCTGATTCCAAATTAACAACATTTGTTACACTGATTTGTTTATAAATTCTTAGTCAGTGACATATGGTGCTTGCACAAACGCCAAGCTCCCCCCTGAGGGGGAAATGGACAGTTGTGTCCAGTGGATCTCTCCGCGCACGGGAGAAAGACAACAGCAATCAGTGGCCTTGCGGGAGATGGACAACAACGATCAGTGGCCTTACCTTAGGATGTTGATGCTGCTCCTCGCCCCAGATTGCCGAGGGAAGAGCAGGGGCCGTTGCTTCTCCTCCCTAAGGCCCCATACACACGAGCAGACAGATTTGAACAAATCTGTCTGCTGGGATTTTGGTTTGGCTGGGATCCCCGCCAGCAGACGGCGCGCTGACGTGTCAGTGACGTTGACGCCGCCACGTCACCGCACCAGGAAGTAAAACACTTCCGCGCATGCGCCGAATCCATTCGGCGGCGGCGGTGCGGGACGACATGTCTGCTGGTAAGTGTACTAACCAGCAGACATGTCGGGCGGACACATTCCCACCCGATAGATTTCAAAGCATGCTTTGAAATCTGTCGGGTGGACAAATCTGTCCACTAGCCCATACACACGATCGGAGATGTCTGCTGAAACGGTCCATCGGACCGTTTTCAGCGGACATATCCGCTCGTGTGTACGAGGCCTAAGACTTCCTGGCCAATCGGGTCTCAGAGGCAAGAAGATATTAGTGAATACTAATTTGCGAATGTCACAACTGGGTGGGCTCAGGGCGTCAGGCTCTAATTATGTGCTTCAATTTTTTTTTAAATGCATGCATTCAGTGCCCTGCATGTAGATTAGGGGCCAGGCACATGGATTAGGGGTGAGCGCCCCTGTGCCCCTAATGGATTGGCCCCCACTTTTGAGTCAAGGCTTCTCACACGTGGCAAAGAGAATGAACTCTCATCGTCCTCACCTCATCTTGTGGTTGTACTGCACCACTATAATTATAGTGTTTCTGTTATAATTTATCCTAATGATTTGCAATTATGTATCTGTAGGTATTGTTGATTTGTTGGGTCCAGTTACGATAGGAAAACCGAATATTTTCTCCTATCTCCTCCTATGAGCGTGTTTTGGGTGGAGAAACTTGACTGGCCTGCTTAGAGTCCTGACCTCAACTTAATAGAACACCTGTGGGATGAATTAGAGCGGAGACTGTGAGCCAGGCCTTCTTGTCCACATCAGTGCCTGAAATGTGCTTCCTTGAAGAATGATCAAACATTCCCACTCCTAAACCATGTGGACATCCTTCCAGAAGAGTTAAAGCTGTTATAGCTGCAAAGAGCAGGCCAACTCAGTATTGAACCCTATGGACTGGGATGCCATTAAAGTTCATGTGCATGTAAAGGCAGACGTCCCAATACTTTTGACAATATAGTGTATATATTCAAAATATGTGGTACCATGAATTGCAATCCAAATGGATGTGCCTATATAATTAATCAAGTGGAAAATTATTGATAATAAAGTCCAATCAAAAAATGTAATCTATAATCCTTGCGTTTGTTACATATACCCAGATAGCATCAGTTGTGCTGCAAGTTTGAAAATGACTTTCTAAGCTATTGCTAGACTTGCCAGGCTTTACAAGTTTGTTGCACAATTGCAGCAAGTCTGCATCGCATGACTCCAGATCAACTTTCTTTGCAAACATTCTACAAGTCTGCTGCAAGTTCTGGTTCAGTTGTGTTGTGCAATAGTCATACCACCACAGGGGTCACTGTGGCTGAATTGTCACGAGGTAGACTTGCAGAGCTCTTACTGTAGACTCACCACTGCAATTTTGCTCTTGCTAGAGACTTGCCACACAAATTTGCTAAAATTATCGTTCTTATGGTGGTCAGGATCGCCGCTGGAACACAATGATATCTGAATGATGCCTCTAGCTGCAGGCATCATTCAGATATCACTGCACAAAGTCCAGGACATCATATGACGTCCACCCAGGATGGGAGATCCTCTTTGTGGACGTCATATGACTATGTGCGGTATTGAAGTGGTTAAGAAAGCGCTACACCTCCAGTAGGAATACTTGCTTATCTGACCAGTGGACATATATAAACATACAGGTCAGAAAATGCTTCATGCAATCATCTGGTGATATTTCCAATCCAGTAGATACTGATAGCCAGGTTCCATTTAAAGGACCAACTGGTCCTTTAAAAAAAACGGCGGCAAGGTGGTTGCTTAACTCTGGGATCACGTTATATAACGTGATTCCAGAGTCGCGCTCCCGCGCGCCCCCTAGGGCGCGCACACGGGAATGTCCCTGACCGCCGCTGATAGCGGCGGTTTACCACGTGATCGCGCCGTCCAATGACGGCGCGATCACATGTAAACAGACCGGCGTCATTTGATGACGCCGGTTCCTCCCTCCTCTTTCTGTACCGATCGGTACAGTGTGAGAGGGGAAGCGCGGATGGTGGCAGCGCTGTGGATGGATCTGTGACTATTGCAGTCACAGATCCCTGCAACCCCCTGCGCAATACTCAGCATACCCCTGCGCAATACTCTGCAGTACCCCGACGCACAATACTCTGCAGTACCCCGACGCACAATACTCTGCAGTACCCCGGCGCACAATACTCTGCAGTACCCCGGCGCACAATACTCTGCAGTACCCCGGCGCACAATACTCTGCAGTACCCCGGCGCACAATACTCTGCAGTACCCCGGCGCACAATACTCTGCAGTACCCCGGCGCACAATACTCTGCAGTACCCCAACGCACAATACTCTGCAGTACCCCAACGCACAATACTCTGCAGTACCCCAACGCACAATACTCTGCAGTACCCCAACACACAATACTCTGCAGTACCCCCGCACAATACTCTGCAGTACCCCCGCACAATACTCTGCAGTACCCCCTGCGCAATACTCTGAACAATACTCTGCAGTTCCCCTGCGCAATACTCTGAACAATACTCTGCAGTTCCCCTGCGCAATACTCTGAACAATACTCTGCAGTTCCCCTGCGCAATACTCTGAACAATACTCTGCAGTTCCCCTGCGCAATACTCTGAACAATACTCTGCAATACTCCCTGCGCAATACTCTGAACAATACTCTGCAATACTCCCTGCGCAATACTCCCTGCCTAATACGTCTGCGGTCATTTTTTTTTCAGGCTTCCCAGCCTAGGGGTGAGATGTGGGGTCTTATTGACCCCATATCTCACTGTAAAGAGGACCTGTCATGCCATATTCCTATTACAAGGGATGTTTACATTCCTTGTAAATAGGAATAAAAGTAATCAAAACATTTATTTTTGGGGAAAAACTGGTCAAACTAAAATAAATAAAGTAAAATGAACAATAAAAAAAATAAATAAAAATTAAAGCGCCCCTGTTCCCGCGTGCTTGTATACAGAAGCGAACGTGCACGTAAGTCCCGCCCACATATGAAAACGGTGTTCAAACCACACATGTGAGGTATCGCTGCGAACGTTAGAGCGAGAGCAATCATTTTGGCCCTAGACTAACTAAAATGATGTAACCAGTAAAAATATTTAAAGCGTCACCTATGGGGATTTTTAAGTCGCGAAGTTTGGCGCCATTCCACGAGCGTGTTCAATATTGAAGGGTGACATGTTGGGTATCTATTTACTCAGCGTAACTTCATCTTTCATATTATGCAAAAACATTGGGCTAAATTTAATGTATTTTTTTTTTAAAGGCACAAAACTGTTTTATTTCCAAAAAAAAATGTGTTCGAAAAATTGCTGTGCAAATACCATGCGCGATAAAAAGTTGAAACAACCGCCATTGTATTCTCTAGGGTCTTTGCTAAAAAAGCATATATAATGTTTTGGGGTTCTATGTAATTTTCTAGCAAATAAATGATAATTTTTACATGTAGGAGAGAAATGTCAGAATTGATCTGGGTGCTCCAGAACGCACGATGGCGTTCCCTGCATGTTGGGCCTCTGTATGTGGCCACACTGTAAAAGTCTCACACATGTGGTATCGCCATACTCGGGAGGAATAGCAGAATGTGTTTTGGGGTGTAATTTGTGGTATGCATATGCTGTGTGTGAGAAATAACCTGCTAATATGAAAATTTTGTGTAAAGAAAATAAAAAAAAAAACTTGATTTTGCAAAGAATTGTGGGAAAAAATTACAACTTCAAAAAACTCACAATGCTTCTTTCTAAATACTTTGGAATGTCTTCTTTCCAAAAAGTGGTCATTTGGGGGGTATTTGTACTTTTCTGGCATGTTAAATCAGTCAGATGCCTACATTCAAAGGATGCAAATACAAAAAAAAAATACAAAAAATGCTCTTTATTATACAACGTGTACAGTTTCAAAGTGTTGGTGGAGTCCCATTAAATCTGCTAGTCTAACACTACCCTTTCCCCAGACTACCAATGCTGCTGTACAAACTTCATCCAGAATGCAGACATTTTAAGGCAGGAAGCATGTTACTGACTGGATCAGCAAGTGAAAATAAGTAAAAAAAGTAAAAAAAAAAGAAAATTAATGCAGCCACCACATAAAAGAATTGGTAAGCTGCAATATATTCATGTTTTGGGGTTTAATACCGCTTTAAATTGTTGACGATTTGGATTGTCCCAAAAAACTAATTCTGATGGGAGGTCAGAGTAAGAGGATAGTTCTTTAAGCTGAGCTAGCCAGATACAAAATAGGCATGTGTACCCTAGCTAAATGTTGTGAACATGCCTCCAAGCAAATTACTAGTTGCTCCATTTTTATTACCAGATGTGCTTCTGCAGACTGAGGAACCAATAAATTAACTTCATGTAGTTAGGTGTCTTAGTTGACAATTGGTATAGATATATGTCAAGTAGGGATGAGCTTTGTGTTCGATCGTTCGTCTAAATACGAACAAAACGGGTCGTTCGCGCCAAATTCGAGTGACGCGCCACGGCCCATAATTCACTGCGGCATTGCTGGCTGATGATTGGCCAAGCATGCACTATGACCCGCATGCTTGACCAATCACAGCGCGCAAAAAACGGAGAGCCATAATTGGCCAAAGCCAGGGTGGCTTTGGCCAATTATGGCTCAGGGGGTTTAGTGCACGCCCCACACTATAAAAGGCTGCCTGCAGTTAACAGAGAACAGAGAGTGTCATTTATTGCAGGTAGAGAGAGCAGGCAGGCAGGCTAGTCAGTTAATGTTACAGTTTGTAGAGGATATATATATATATATATATATATATATATACACATCCCAGGTGTTGCACATATATTTATACACTGTATAGTTTAGCTAGATCAGTTCTTCCTAATTTACTGGCATGCAAGTGATTGTGCTATTTAAAGACGTTATTACAGGCATACTATAGAATGCCGATTCAGGAGCAGTGATTTTAATGATGCTTAAAAAAAAAAATAGGAAAAATTCCTTTAAATATTGTACCTGCTGGGTGTCTATAGTATGCCTGTGAAAATGTCTTTGAGAACCCGGGTCTTGCCCGAAGGAACATGTATCAATGGAAAAAAGTTTCAAAAGCGCTCGTTTTTTCAGGAGTCCTGAAAAAAAACGACCGTTTAAAAAAAAAAAATTCCATGGATACATGTTCCCTGGGGCAAGACCCAGATGTTTTACGACAATAACTTGCATATTAGGCTTTAAAATTAGCACTTTTAATTCGAACGTCAAGTAGTGCCATTCCTGCTTCGCCTTTGGGTCTCCGCAAAGACATAAGTCTTAGCTTCACTGGTAACCATTTCTACTGAGTCAGGAATTTATAGGAACTTCAAAAGCTTTCGGTTGTCACAGGAACGGGACATAAGGATGATCTTTCAACAGGGACACCTACTTCAGTGTCAGTTGTCTGAGAGTTTTTCTCTTCACTTTGGAGATCAATTCTATTCTAAGGTCCTATTCTACTCTATCCAAAATTATAAATATGGCTATAGATACAACATTAATTGTAAGGCCTAAAACACATTTAAAAAGCATTACACGTGCATTTATGTATCCCTGGTTTTCGATTATTCAATTCAAACACCACTTTTGATTCAGTTGCTGTTGTTGATGTATAAGTGAGCATACACTAGACATTTCAAACTTTAAACAATTGTTTTGACTAATTTGTACTTCCTGTTTTTTAGCATTTGTTTGCCTGTTGGTCAGCTGTACTGCACTTGCACTGAGAAACGTCATAGGTTATATGTTTACAACCGATAGGTGAGTAATATGGAGATTAACTATTTCTTCTTCATTTTAGAGGACCAGTATATTGTGCTAAGCAACTTGAACCACAAAGGGAGGCTTGTGCTAATAATAGAGAATTAGAACATGTGCAATAATGGGACAGAAGGGGAGGAATGTCCAAAGAAGGCTTTTACTAGGATGTATCATCAGGGCTAGGTTGGCAAATCCTTGACACTTAGGGCCAGATTCACGAACACTTGCGCTGGAGTATTTGGATATGCGCCGCGTAACTGTGCTGATGCGCCGACGTTTCTATGTGCCCGTACCCACCAAACTAGATGCGCCCAATAACGGGTCATTTGCGACCGGCGGAACGTTCCGACGCCAGAGTATCGTCAGCGCTTTATTTCGCTGGGCGCATCAGTCGCGCCTATTGATTTCCCCTGCAAATATGCAAATGAGGGATTTTTCCCAATTCACGAACGGATTAGCACCATACGCTGGCTACATGCGCCGCGCGTATCTCGTCCGTCCGGCGCAAAGTTATTTCTACAAAATGCTGCTTTATCTTTACTCCAGATGGCCACAGGTCAGCAGGAGAGCAGCTACAGCAGCGTTACCGACGATAAGAGCTAGCTGAGCACCCCCACTTGCAGGACAACACCTCTGTCCATGCTTGTCTGTCAAATTTTACAGCCATGGAGGAAGACATCATAGGTCTCCATAGCCGAGATGATGGCTGACAGCTCCTGGCCATTAAAGTTCAGCTTACTCCTGTGTGTTTGCAGGGAACGGGAGCAGCCATCTCAGAACAAAAGTAACATCACTGCGGGGAGGGGGAGCAGGATATACTTTAGTGCCGGAATGGCGCATCTACGGGCGCATTTAAACGCCCAACGGAAGGCATTGCGCTGACGTTTCCTGTGAAGTGGTGCCGACGGAAGTTGTGAGCATGCGCACAAGGGGGGCGAGTGGAGCCGCACTCACTGCGCATGCTCCGTGGATGATGCGCTGAACGTAAGCCTCTGCGCTGGGCTCCGCCCATCATTTACATATGATCACACCCACTTCCACTTGCGTCGGGTTACGCCAGCGCATTATCGTTACTCTGGCGCAAGTTTACGCGCAACTGCTATGTGAATTACAGGACTTGCGCTGAAAGGGTCTTCAGAGTAACGTAAATGAGAAGCGTTACTCCAGAGGAAAGATACTCTCATCTACCTGAATCTGGCCCTTAGTATATTGCATATAAGCGGACGGTACTTCAGAAAATAATAGTGAGTGAGGTCCAGGTGTTAAAAATCCCCTCATAGGTTCCCTTGGCAAGGCTCATAGGTTCCCTAGACAAGGGCACTGACGCTTAGCAAGTTGCCATTCACATGGGGATACCCTCAAGGAAAGCACATCTGACAGTACTGCAACCATTCCAGTCACTTGACAGGTCTTTCTGGAGGCCAGAACTTTACAGAACAGGAACCTCACTCAATTATCTTGAAGTCACCCTAGGCCAGCCACACCTACTTTCTCTGAGAATGTAGACCAACGTTTCCCTTCCCTTATGCCTCCAAACCCACAATATGTTCCAAAGCTTTGACCCTCCTCATGCCAGTTTCTTGCATTATTAGCAAGACCTCACAGGCCTTACTGCCATGTCAGTTTGCAAAAAGGTCCTGTCACCTCATTATAAAACCCCCCCCCAAAAAAAAAAACAATGACAGAATTAGTACATAGATATCAGTACATATTTACTTAATAATAAGTTCAAGTTTATGGAAGAAACCCCCAGCTTCCATTTGCGAACACTAAAGAAAGCTATGTTTTCATGTATCAATCACTACAGAAAAGTCTAGTAAACATGCAGCTTCTCTGGGTAAATAAAATCCATATACATGGTATATTAATATGGATCATGTATCTACAAGTGAGCTATTGGTAGCTTAAATGGCTATTACTTGTCCTATTTTTCATAAAACAGGAGAAAATATTTTTTTACATTATACTGTCATGGTAAGTGCTTTATAGCATACCGTATTCTTATGCGATACATTTTTCTTTTGTTTTAATATTCAGAGATGTTATTGCTTTGCTTTCAAAAATCATGCTCCTATTTGCTCCACTGCACCTGTGTGACGGAATAAATGTAAGTAATTCATTAAGTTCAATTGTATAAAAATGAATGCAATTATAAATCTGAACACCAGGAAATATCTGTATTACATAAGGCCGCTGGAGGAGCTAAAACTCAGTGTAGTAGTTGGTTATACTACAGTGATAACTGCGAAATTCCAAGTGCTACTTTGGTTACATGCAAGCAGTTTCCCCTGTGCACACTTAGCACAGGATAGGAGGCACTCCCATCATTCATAGAAAGCCTTTGGTATTTTTTATTTTTTTGTGAATACAAGGCATTCTACTTAGACAAGGTGGGCGTTGTGATGTCTCTCCTCTCAAAAAAAATAATACAAAGATGTACTATGAATTAACCAGTGCCAAATGAATGACCCCATGTTATCAGTGTGCAAGGGTGACCACATAAAGTTGCTCTCAGGGTGGAAACAAATTTAGATTTTTGACTTGTAGGTGATTGGACAACTTTGCAAATGATGCCTCTTTTTTTTTCGATGGAAAAGCCTATGGCGTGCAAAACCCACCCAAAAAACTCCACCCGGTGCAGAAAAAATGTGCACACACAAAAAGAGTGAAACACAAAAACGTGCAATGGGTGCTACATCAAACGGTCCTCCATAAAGAAGGACCCGACCCTGATCCCACCGGGGAGTTAGGCTCCAGATGGGGACTGATGTACTCAAGTGGTCCGAGCAGCCGAAGCCAACATGGACCCCATTCCTTGGAGGGTCTGCCGAAACAGAACCCTCCCAGTACTAGGTGAGGCTCCCCCGAAGGGAGACCCCATGAGAGCAAGCGAACTAAGCCAGAAGGGCATGTCCACCCACACCCATGACGTTCAGGGCTGGCCAGAGGACCGGCACCCTACTAATCACTCGTGACAAATGTAAACACCAAACAAAAAAATACATAAAGTGACACATATGGGGATAAATAAAAAGAAAGTCGGGGAGATGGAAGATGGGAGAGTGAGTGGAAAGTGACCATCGTGCAATAGGATGGCTGGCCCTCCGACCAGGAAAAAAAAAATGTCTCTGGTGCCAGCCAAAAGGCCTGGCCCTAGAGGCAGGTGTGAAAAGTGTGTAATGGAGATGTGGCCAAGGTGCCATACTTGAAGTGCCCTCTCAAACACTTGTGCAAATACTGCCACTCCCGGGGCACAATCTCCATAGGCTTTTCAACGAGCCCGGACCAGTAGCACCCATCCCAGCCAGGAAGGTAGGAGCTCCGAGAGATTGGGGAGAGCCCACACCAACAGGCTACTCCCACTACTCCCATCCCTCCCTCCTAATCACGTTCGGGAAATACTAACCACTCCCCCGGGAGAAAGGAGGAGCTAGTGTTCTCTCCCGAACAACTGCCCCGGGGCAGGCACCACAAAATCCAGGCCAGAAGGCCAGGGATCCCCACTACTCCCATCTCTCCCTCCTAATCACGTTCAGGAAATACTAACCACTCCCCCGGGAGAAAGGAGGAGCTAGTGTTCTCTCCCGAACAACTGCCCGGGGCAGGCACCACAAAATCCAGGCCAGAAGGCCAGGGATCCCGGCCCTTCAGCTTCGACCGCATGTTTCATGTCCAAATCAGAAGGCTTTCACCTCCACGCCAGCAGGTTCTGCATCTGCCACCGCCATCCCTTTCCACCTAGCTGTGTACTGGGGACGGTTAGCATAGCGTCCCCCTACTGGCAACTGATAAGAACAGATACTACACTTGATCTTAGCCAAAAGGCCAAGAAGCAAGTGAGGCCTTCTGATGTATCTATATAATTCTAACCACTCCATGAGGCTCCAGTTTAGTACAGGTGGATGTGCGCATTTAGGAGTCTTATAGGCATCACATCACTAAGAGAACTTAAGATAGGTGGAGAAAAGACCACAAAATTGGAATAAGTAAATGTTAAATGAGACAACTACTAGGGAGAAAACCACTAAAAGTGAACATAACTCATTGATGCACAGTAAAGGAACAAGATGTACATAGAGGGTAACAATCCAGAAACGCTTAGTGAGCCATAAGGCAATAAGCAGCCAGACATCTTGACAGAAGTGTCATTAAAAGATTAGGAAGACAAAAATATGTTAAAACAGAAAAAAAGGTGGTCCATCACTGACAAAAAAACTAAAGCCTCACAGAGTGTTTGAGAATATATTTATTTATTTATTAAAATGCTATTAAAACAACAGCGCAGTCTTAGGCCTCATTCACACATGGATCCGTTCAGGTCCGTCTGTCAGTTTTTCAGGCGGACCTGAACGGGCGCTCATGCATGTCAGCGGAGACATGTCCGCTGACATCCGACCTGATCCGATCCGCTAAAAACAAACGTATGGGGCACACGTCCCCATCTGTCCATGCGGATCGTATCGGTAAGATCTGATGAAAACGGACATGTTGTCAGATCGCTCCATAGAGGACAGCGGGGCTTGACAAGCTCCTCCCCGCTCAGTGAGCAGAGCGGAGCTTGTCATCCGTCGGCTCAGTGGAGATCTGCGGACAGATCTCCGGCTGAGCTGGCAGATACAGGCGGACTCCATTGCGACAGAGTCCGCCTGTTTGAATGAGGCCTAACACGCGTGCCTCGATGCGCTGGCGGGATAAAAACAGAACAAAAGAGGGGCAGAAACTACATCAACCAAACAAGTAACAATAAAACAATGACAATCAGCGAACAAAAAGATATAAAACATACAAAGTTAAAAATATGAAATTTAGAGCTATTAGCATGTTTCATATTTTAAGGGTCACTAAAGGGAAAAAAAATTGGGCTGAAATGACTGTTTACAGGGTATAGAGACATAAAAGTTAACTGTTTTCTTTTAAAAATGATTAAAAATAGATAAAAATCAATCATATAATCAACTGTAGTAGTGTGGTACCCCAGGTGTGTGGTGACCCAGGGTTCTCAACCGGTCGGGTTGAGGGGCTCCAGCGTATTTACTGGTTTCAGAAGAAACTGGCATTTCAGTTCCCTTAATTTGTAATGAAGTACGCTTTGGGACCTGGAGCCTGGGGATTTTGTAGAGATCCGGGTGGGATGAAATCCCCAGTCCTGGGTCCAGATTTTCAAATAGATCAGCACACTGATTGTGCAGGTGTGTGTGGGCCTGATAGAAGACTCAGGACCAGCATTCTGGGCTCCACCCTCCCGAGGAGTCCAGGTCTGGAAGGGAGAACCCTGAGAGTGCAGGTGTGCACTAAATTAGCTGGAGAAGCTGGAGAGTGCAGGCTGCACTATAATACCCAGAGGCCTGAGTCTGAGGTGGCTGACAGGAGTGAGTCTGGGGTGGCTGACAGGAGTCAGGGAGGCTTCACGAGGGAGCCTGAGCAGTGTGGTGCTACTGCTAAAGATAGCCAGGTGGCTCGGTATTTTCTGTTATACGTGTAAGCCAGGAGGCTGAAGGTACCATTTTGTATGGACTGTGAAAACCCCTGTATATTTTTCTGTTGGATGCAATAAAACTGTTTTTCCGCTATTTCTGCTTGAAGACCAGTGACTGTGCAACTCTACATTTATCGCTAATTTTGCGACTATCACACAACCTACAATTCTAGTTTTGTTTTTGCTGTTATTTCCTGTCTCTCTGATGGACAGAGCCAGAGAACCAATAGCGGGCAGTGATGGTTTGTCTAAAACCCCTCAGCACCAACCCAGTTTCAGTTTATACACAGTAATCACACCTCCTTGATTAGGGACCACAGTGAGAAAGCTCCCAGCACTGTGGTTATAAGGAAACAGACAACCAGGATGTGTGGAGATCAGAGCAGAATTACAGCTACATCAAAGCAAAAACGAACAATGAGGACATGAAAACAGCACTGCAGTAAGGTAAAGGAAGCTATTTAGCTAAAAAAAAATATTTCCTTTAGTGACCCTTCAAGTCACCCCGAAAGCCTGGATATATAGCCATGTTTTTAACAATCTCCTAAACTTTAGGAGATCATTCTCAAGTCTTATGTGAAAGGGCAATGAGTTCCAAAACTGAGCTCCTTGCACTTCCAGGGTCCTCCCACCGCATTTGTTTTTGGCAAATTTGAGGATGTTCAACAAAGCCAAATTCTCAGACCGCAGCGATCTGGTAGGCACATGTCTGACGAATTTTTCTCTGAGATAGCCCGGTCCAAAAAATATATGTACATACACTGTATATAATCATTGACCAATTTATTAGATACACCTGTTTAATTGCTTGGTAACATTGCTTGGTAACACAAATTGCTAATCAGCCAATCACATGGCAGCAACGCATTGCAATTGCTGAAGTTCAAACCGAGCATCAGAATGGGGATTTAAGTGACTTTGATTGCGGCATGGTTGTTGGTGCTAGACGGGCTGGTCTGAGTTTTTCAGAAACTGCTGATCTAGTGGGATTTTCATGAACAACCAGCTCTAGGGTTTACAGAGAATGGTCTGAAAAAGAGAACATATCAAGTGAGTGACAGTTGTGTGGAAGAAAATGCCTTGTTAATGTCAGAGGTCAGAGTAGAATGGGCAGACTGGTTGCCTGCCTTGTATCAACATTTCAGGATGGTGGTGGTGTAATGGTGTAATATTTTCTTGGCATTGTTTGGGCCCCAATTGATTATAATCTAAATGCCACGATCTACCTGAGTATTGATGCTCACCATGTCCATCCTTATGACTACAGTGTACCCATCGACTGATGGCTACTTTCAATAGAATAATGCACCATATCGCAAAGCTCAAATTATCTCAAACTGGTTTATGAACATGACAAGGAGTTCACTGTACTCCAATGGCCTCCACAGTCACCAGATCTCAATCCAATAGAGCACTTTTGGGATGTGCTGAAATGGGAGATTCACATCATGTCAATATAGACCAAAAAGGTCTCTGAGGAATGTTTCCAACACCTTGTTGAATTTGTGCCACAAAGAATGAAAGCAGTTCTGAAGGCAAAAGGGGGTCCAACCCGCTACTAGCAAGGTATACCCAATAAGGTGGCCGGTGTATACACTAGAGGGAGTTCCCCACAATATTTTGCCAGTGTCCGAACACTCAAAAGTAGCGGCATGTAATCCATGGTCTAAGAATATTAGTTACTACGCGATTAAAGTGGTATTAAACTAGAGCTGCACGATTAAGCAGAGTGATACCATGATCATTAAACCAGGTATTGATACGTTTGGCAGAGAGGGTAGTATTGCTGGAAATTTAAAACAGGATCTCCATAAAGCTGTTCAGCAGAGGGAAGCATGAAGTGCTCTAGAATTGTCTGGTAGAGGGCTGTGCGGACTTTGGACTTGATAAACACAGTGGACAAACCCCAGCAGATGACATGGCTTCCCAAAAAACAGCTATTAATATGCACACATTTTGATTGATATACATTAGTTATAGAGTAGGTGGTGAGGAGATACAGCTCAGACATGGATATAGGTATACATCTCCCCCCAAAAGCTTAGTGTGGGGAGAAAAAAAAAAGTTGTGCTGGTTTTGTTATTCAGGATTCCAGGAACACTTGCACGTTCAGATCAGTGTTCAAGCCCCTGGCACCAGTGTCCCAAGGCAGAAAATTCATTATATTTCACGCTGAAGAAGTAGTGTCAAAGTCTCCCCTTCTCCTTGATAATTTTAGGGCAAAGAATCCTTTTACTTTCAATCCTTTTAGGTGCCCCTTATGGTATTGCATGAAATGCTGAGCTAGTGGAGACTCATCTTTGAGAGGTGTTCCTTGATTTTTAGTTGTAGTTCATACATTTTCATAGTGGTCCTATGAAAGCTAAACATATAGTATATTTAACATTCAATATTCTTTTGTAGACAGCCTGCAGTGGAATATTAAGAGGAACAGGAAGACAAAAAATTGGTGCTTTTACAAATGTTTTGGGGTATTACCTCATTGGGATTCCAGTTGGATTATCGCTGATGTTTCTAACAAAACTTGGGGTTATGGGTAAGATCGCTAACTGCATATACGACAGGAATATATATGCATATAAAATGTTTCCATCCTCCTACACTGAATTGTTATTTGATTGTTGCAATATTGACCTATGCCTTTTTGAAGCCTCTGTGCTTGGCCTGATAAAACCACTGCAGACAATGTTCATTATACATCTGAACTCTTCATTTAGCAATGTGAGGAGAACAATATTATTCAAAAGATGTCTGCACTGCAGTGTCATATTTTCTTTTACTAGCCCCGATGTCCATCTTGCGGGAATATATTATAGGAATTCATAATTAAATTTGAAATTCATTAAGAAATGATATCATGCAAAAGGGGAGGAATTACAAAAATGTACATATAATTAAAACAGATGACCACAAGATGGGAGCATACTATAAACAGTCAAATACTGGAACAGTATTGGCTATATCAGCCTTTTTCAACCAGAGGGGAAATCTTGGCAAAATTCCTGAAAATTTCCCAAAAATTGTATACAAACCACAGAGTGGATCAAACCTACCTTATAGTTACCCAAAGCCATAGGTTTTCAGTGTGCACCATTTCAACCTTTTAGCCACCGGCATCCCAACAACCAATGGTGTCATTGGTTGATAATGAGGATATGCTGGCCATCTGCATCCTTTTTTTAACCTCCCCTGTCCCTTTACATCAGCAATAAGGTCACATTAGTGAAGAGAGAAACATTGCAATACTAGTCAGTGCCAGTGTGCAAAGGTGTATTTGGAAGAATAAAATTACCTCCGACATTGGGTGTCCTACGTAGGTGGATATTGCTGTGTAATGTAAGTTTATTTGATTATTTTTTTTACATTTTAGAATGGGGTGCCTCGAGATTGTGAATCATTTTAAAGGATGCCTTGACTGAAAAAAGGTTGAAAAACACTGGGCTATGTAAAGTACATATATGCAATTGCACGGTCCACATTACTGCTGCAGGCACTCTCTGCTAAATTTAGGTTTGCTGATGCTGATTGGCTGTTATGGGATCTGCTGCTATCAGGGTAGGACTGACCATTCGGACACTGCCCGAGGGCCCGGAGACACTAGGGGTCCCTATCAGGGTTGCCAGCCTGTGTTTTTTTACATATGTCTCTGAAATGTCACTTACCGACATTATTTTGAGACCGCCATTATCGTTTACAGGACCGCCGCCTGAAGAGATGGATACATCGGTTGTGGCAGCAGCTGCTGCTGTTACTGAGATAGCCTTCTTCAAAGTAAGAAGTATGTAGTCGTGCAGCGGTCCTTAAGTGGTTAAGGAACCCCTAGCAACCTCTGGAGGAACCTGCTCTAAGGTATCATTTACACTGTGCAATTAGTATACAGGGGGTATATTTACTAAAACTGGAGCACTCAGAATCTGGTACATCTGTGCATGGTAACCAATTCTGGATTTGTCTAAAAATCCAAAAGCTTTAAAGAGTCTTGAGTGTGACAAAGCCTTTAATGCAGGGGTGCCCAACCAGTGGCCCGCGGAGCCCTGTGATGTGGCCCGCAAAGCCCTCTGATGTTTCTCACGACCTCCTGCTCTGGGATGGAATAGAATACTGTTATTAATGGTCAGTTTATTACTAAAATCCCAGTGTATATATGGGCATATCTGTTCTGCAGTGGTTACTTGGCTGCTTTCAAACTGATCCGCAGGTGCAGAGCAGTTTACATGAGGGTTACCTGCACTGAGCCATAGACTTCTGTTATTATCTGCGAGTTTGGTGAGCTTTCTGAAAATGCACCAATCCTGCAGAATATAATAGAAGTCTATTGCAAAGTGCGAAAAGCTAAAGTGACACTGTGTTGCAAACCACAGCACGTCAGTGTGAAAGCGGTCTTAGGCCCCTTTCACATGGTTAGTCCGATAGTTCGATCAATTGGACCCTCTATTCACCTCTAAGTAGTGGTAGACATAAACCGACTTGTGTTCTGCCTCCAATTCAATCCGCAAAAAAACCCCCAAAAAAAACAGTGGGTGCTTTTTAATGGTCTGATGGCTGCAAGAGCGACCTAGGAGGCTAAAATCATTTATTTTTGTGCTTTGACATGATGGTGGAAACCCCTGCTAGGGTAACCTTTTGTTTTTGTGGAACTTTTTATTTTCTCCTTAAAATAAAAGTGAACCAACAAGCCCTAAACCGTATTTTCCGGCTGGAAATAACTCATTGGTAAGCACTACACCTGAGCAATACCCCCACATTTGAAACCTCCAACCAGCTTGCCTCAGTTTAATTACAAGAGGCTATGAAATACTCCTGGGTGGAGGCACTGGAAACTTTATTATAAAACCTACTCTTCCACTTAACATTCTAGTCCTCCCACCCCCCAAAAAAGAGGGCTACATTTGCATGGAGGAATAGGTGAATAGTTGGATAAACATGTTTTACCTTGTTGTTAAATTGTAACTCTGTTTATTGGTGTTCCATTGTGTACAATTTTTATACAAAGATTCTGCTTTTTTCCTGGAATTGTTGTTACGTGTTTTAAAAGGTGCAAGAATAAAGTGGAATTTCTAGTTTTAAATTAGACAGTTATACAAAAAAGAAGAAAAACCCTGTCCAGAAAACGGTTTAGATTATGCCACAAACAAGATCTACCAGTGGTTGATTACCAATGGAGACCCCTTTCCTTTAAACTCAGAAAAATTACTCAGACTCTCAGACTAGTTACCAACATTTTTGTAACTTTAAACTTGAATAATAACAACAAAAATAAGAAATATTAACACAATTAAAGAATCAAGACAGACAACACTGACTAATAGGTCAGGTATCGAAGAATATGTTGTTAGTTGTATATGCCATGTCATCTCCTATCAGGGAGCAAACAGTCATTACAAATGATTGCGCTTCATGTCCACACAACAAAGGGTTTCCAAAGGTGGGTCCTAATGCTCCATAAAAATGTCAATAGTGCCAGTAAAACAGTTGCGTGGTGGGGTACTCCTAGTCGGCTGTATATCCTGCTTGTGTTATTCTGCAATGATCCCACATGGTAATAGTATGTAGCAATAGTTAGCAGCAAGAGCTTAGGTATACCAATATCTGACTATAAGACTAAAAAAACACCACATGTATCTCAAAACCGTCTAGCTACACCAAGTATCCTATTATTTTGCAGGAAGATTTCTAAATAATCCATCATTTATTCCTAAGGTAAATAGTTTTCTAAAGCCTCATACACACGATCGGACTTCCAACTGACTTTTCCGTGGATTTTGCACCAAAGGGCGTTGTCCATGAACTTGGTATGCATACACACGGTAGACCTTTTTCAGCCAACAAACATGAACATAGTGACATAATAGATGTACTGCGTGTTTCTTTACCGCCACCCTTTGGGCAACTTCTGCTATTGTTGTCTGATCTTAAGCATTGGTTCTGAGCATGAGTGTTTGTACTTTAGTCTTTAGTCCGATGGACTTGTGTACACACAATCGGATTTGCTCCATCGGACATTTGTTGCCAAAAAGTTTGTCTGTTCTCACAGCGAACATTTGTACGATGAAAAGGCGAACACACGGTCGGATTGTCTGCAAAAACAGGTCCGTCGGAAGTTTGTTGTCAAAAAGTCTGATCGTGTGTACAGTCCTTAATACAACATTATTTAAAATATTTTTTTTATTACTGGCTAATATACTGTTACACATCATTTTTTTCAAAGGCAGTTATAGCATTTGGTGCCAATAGTTGTATATTTTACAAATGCATGTTTTGTCTTTCAAGGTCTATGGATTGGAATGCTTTGTCCAATGTTGCTACAAACTGGCATCCATATACCGTATATCTTTTGTATGAACTGGCACAAGGTTGGTGAAGAGGTAATGAGTTTATTCCATTAAAAGACTGTAGTCTGACCTAAAGTGAACCTGTGCTTTGCCCATGCAGAACAAAGCACTCCTGAGATTTGCCTAAACAAGTTGCTATTATTTCCAGTTTTCAACTGCAGCATCAACAGCTAATGAAATCCCCTAATGTGGACCAACTATTAAAATGATCTAAATCTCAAAAAAGTAATATTGCATATTACCCGTCCTTAGATATGTTTTTTTTCCCCCTGTGATCCTGCCAATAATACACTCCTTTCCTGAGTTGACAAAGGCTACCCATTACACTCCGTTTATAGAAAAGCAGTGTTGTCACTCTATGCTGCGCTCCTGATTTAGACTGGAAGTCTCCCCATCTCATCTGGGAATAGAGGGTCATTTCACATAACCTAGTTTCATTTTAGCCAGTTTTCACTTTACCACTCGCAGTAGCGCATTAGATATCACACTTCACTAACCTAGCTGAGAAGACTGATTGGATTGTTTCTAGATTTTTGTTCAGTACACAGGAAGTTGCAATGACATGTACAGTATTTTCCTTAAAGCGGGGGTTCACCCTAAATCAACTCCAGCAGCTAGCGAGGCCCTTTGTCTTACTGTAATGACACTGCCATCACTCTTGTCACTGAGGCAGCTGGAGAGCACAGTGGCCACAAGCTCCCAATGTGCCCCTCACTTTACATTGTAGTAACATTACACAAACCCCTTTTGCCCTTCCCTCCCGGTCCACACACCGAGTATCAGCAAATTAAAGCGGAGGTTCACCCTGAAAATCAACTATTTACCATTAGATCCAGCATACTGCTGACATCTGCAGTATGCTGGGTTTTTTTTTCCCCCCTGCTGTACTTACGGATTTCCCGCAGGAATCACCGCTCGGAGTCGGATGAGGAGAACGATAACACAGTAAGTACAGCAAAAAAAAAAAACACAGCATACTGCAGATGTCAGCAGTATGCTGAATCTAATGGTAGATAGTTGATTTTCAGGGTGAACCTCTACTTTAATTTGCTAATACTCGGTGTGTGGACCGGGAGGGAAGGGCAAAAGGGGTTTGTGTAATGTTACTACAATGTAAAGTGAGGGGCACATTGGGAGCTTGTGGCCACTGTGCTCTCCAGCTGCCTCAGTGACAAGAGTGATGGCAGTGTCATTACAGTAAGACAAAGGGCCCCGCTAGCTGCTGGAGAGAGGATTCTACTCTCTCCTTCCTCTAAAAGCAGCCTACTGTGGGCAGAAGAGAAAATTGCTCCTGCCAAGTACACACCTCTTTCTCAGTATGGGTGTCTCTCTTGGTGATGCATCTACTCAATTTCCCATAACGCCATGCCATACTGTAATGCCCCTGGTCTGCCCCCTTTCACAGGCATAACATTTGAACCTTGCCAGAAGACTGCTCTACCTCGAGACTGTCTAAGAATGGGCTTGAAAAATGGGTGAAAAAATGTCCTAGTAGCTGTATCGGCCCCTTACCCCCCCGCCCCAAATACTTACCCAATTCCCATCTCGACCCAGTGCTGTTCTCATCTGTAACGCCTCTCTCCCCTCTCTCTGCTCTCACAGGTTTTGCTGAGGCAGTGAGGGCCATTGGCTCCTGCTGCTGTTAATAAAATCCTGTGAGCAGGAAGTGGGGGGCGTGGCCAAACAGCACTGTCTTTGTGTATGTGACACACATAGTCCAGCTTGGGAGCAAGCCCACACATCTGCCCCGTAGCAATTCCACTGCCACAAATGCCTTATTCATTCTCCCTAGACTCCCACCATTGACACAGCAGCAATTTTTCCCTACCAACAAATGATGCAGTGCAGCCTCATTTTTCCCTTTACCAATGCCACTGATGCAGTGGTATTTTTTTCCTGGTGGTGTCACAACTGTTGGCACTATTTTACTACATACTACAACCATTCCACACATTCCAGCTCATCTTTGCATGCTGAAGGCCATTGTCGGCTGACATCACAGAGCCAGTCCAGGCTCTGAAAAGGTCCTGACCATATGGTTGGAATCCATTCAGATGCCCGGACCGGCACCTGGCTCAGCCTCTCAACTATACACCGAGATCCTGAACCAGCCCTTCCACGGCCCAGGGAGGTACAGAGCAAAGTGCCAGAGACTGATGGTCCATGGCTATTTGCTCACAGAATGCTGAGAACTCAGCAATCACCAGGAGGCGGCAGATGCAGCATCGGCTCAAACTTTTCTTTTAAAATATATTGTATGATGGATTAATATGTGTACTAATTGCACCAAACTGTACATTTTACTTTGCTAGGCTAAAATAAGAGCTGGAGTAAAACCGGTGAAAGTACCCGACTCAAGAAGTTCAAAAAAAGATATTTTGAAATCTGAATATGGTAAGTTGAACATAAAATTTCCTGCTGAACTTGACAAACTTAGATCCATCTACAACTGATCCCCCTGAAGAAAAGTTCAATGCTTCCAAGCATGCGTCTACTTGATTCTGAGCATGCGCGGGTTTTGAACTGATGCTTTTTCGTACTAACCATCGGTTTGTACCGATTGTCAGGCGTCCATCAGTCCAATTTTAAAGCAAGTTTTAAAACTTTGGACTGAAGGACCATACACATGGTCGGTTTGGACCGATGAAACTGAACTTCAGTCCGTTTTCATCGGTTTGGATCGGCCTAACAGTTGCTGGTACTGTCTTAAAATGCATGTGCAGGATGAAGCGCATGACATCATGCACATGCGGGCGATGAAGTGCACCCTGGCTAATTATGGCTCTCCGTTTTGTGCGCGATGTGATTGGCCAAGCATGCGGGTCATAGTGCATGCTTGGCCAATCATCAGCGTGCAATGCCACAGTGACTTATGGGCCGTGAGGCGCCACTCGAATTTGGCGCGAACGGCCCATAACGTTCGAATTTCGACAACCGGTCAAACAGACGATGTTCGAGTTGAACATACGTTCGAATCGAACGCGGAGCTCATCCCTATTCAGGTATACAGGTTTATAGAGTGGGTGCAAACAGTATTAAATATTTTTACTGAATAAAGTTTGGAAAGCAGATTTTGTGGTTTTATGTGTCCATGTGCATTTGTGTGTGTACAAATATAAAAATGCAAAAAAATGTGTATAAAAAAGGCCTATTATACACTGCTCAGCGACACCTGGATAAATACTGCCAAGAAAGACTCAAATTTAACAGATGATATGCAGTCAGTAATCAGCAAACTTCATAAATGACTGAAAACAGAACTAAAAGCAGCTGTTTAAAAATACAAGACATATAAAAAATGTACTCATACGTTAGATTCTGTGACTAATCAGTCCAATCTAAAAACAAAAAGTACCAAGAGCACTGTTAGCCAGTGAAAATAAGCTCCACTGCATACATAAATGTAACCACAAGATGGCAGCAGAAAATCTAAAAAAATGTCCAAGAGAAAATAAAGGTAGCAGGATAAAGTAGAGTGCACCGTCCACCAAAGCTCTTCTATTCACCTCTTGTGAACACTTGCCCCGTCGGGGTTTAAACTCACCCTAATGCAATGAGTGGTAAGCGTATCAGGTACCCCTGCTTAAAGCGTTCTGCAGCCAAATCTTGTCAGGAAGCCACTCATAGAAGGAAACCTCAGATGCAGACAAGTACAAACAAAAGTCAGCCCTCATGTTCCCATACAGATAGCTCCCCTATACATTAAACGTACAATATTAAGCGATTAAATGAACAAATGCAAGTCACCAGTCTCTCCAACGTTGATAATCGCCTGCTGGCTTCCAGCAATGTAATCCAGGCCAGATACGGACACGGACTCACAATCAAAGGAGCAGCTTAAGGGGCAGCGTGAGAGGCAGCCTGATCGTTGCAGCGTGTAGTGTAGCTCACGCCCTTACTAGTTTCGTCATTCGTTGACTTCTATGGAGGACGCCCTCCATAGAAGTCAACGAATGACGAAACTAGTAAGGGCGTGAGCTACACGACACGCTGCAACGATCACGCTGCCCCTTAACCCTTTCATGACTAAGCCTATATATGACATTTGGTGTTTACAAGTTAAAATCTGTATTTTTTGCTAGAAAATTACCTAGAACCCCCAAACATTATATATATTTTTTTAGCAGAGAATCTAGAGAATAAAATGACGATTGTTGTAATATTTTATGTCACACGGTATTTGTGCGGCGGTGTTTTAAACGCAACTTTTTGGGAAAAATTTACTTTAATGAATTTTAAAAAAATGAAAAAGTAAAGTTAGCCCAATTTTTTTGCATAATGTGAAAGATGAAGTTGCGCCGAGTAAATAGATACCAAGCATGTCACGCTTTATAATTGCACGCACTCGTGGAATGGCGTCAAACTACGGTACCTAAAAATCTCCATAGGCGACGCTTTAAATTTTTTTTACAGTTACCAGGTTATCGGAACAGAGGAGGTCTAGTGCTAGAATTATTGCTCTTGCTCTCGCGATCGCGGCGATACCTCACATGTGTGATTTGAACACCGTTTTCATACGCGGGCGCGACTTCCGTATGCGTTTTCTTTGTTGCGCAAGCTCGCGGGGAGGGGGGCGCTTTAAAATTTTTTTTTTTTTTTTTTCTTATTTATTTTATTTATTTTTATAATATTAAATTGTGTTTTTTTTTTTTTTTACATTTTGATCACTTTTATTGCTGTCACAAGGAATGTAAACATCCCTTGTGACAGTAATGGGTGGTGACAGGTACTCTTTATGGAGGGATCGGGAGTCTAAAAGACTCCCGGTCCCTCCTTTACACTTCAAAGTATTCAGATCGCCGAAAACAGCGATTCTGAATACTGTTTACTTTTTTAAATCCGGCGCCGTTGACATTCGAGAAACCCGGAAGTGACGTCATGACGTCGCTTCCGCGTTTACACATTGCAGACTGAATCAAAGCCGCGTACGGCTTTCATTCAGTCTGCGCCCGGACACAGGACACGTCGGATCGAGGATCGGGTCTCCCGGTGGGACGGGAGGCCCGGTCAGAGCGGCGAGAGGCGGCGGGAGGGGGGGGGTGTCCCCTCCCGCTCCTCCGGCATAACAACCGAGCGGCTTTTAGCCGCATCGGTTGTTATGTTTGGAAAGCCAATCGCCGGCTCTAAACAACGGTACCGGGATGATGCCTGCAGCTGCGGGCATCATCCCGGTATAACCCCTGAAACCCGAGGACGCATATCTGCGTCCTGGCGGCGTGAAAGGGTTAAGCTTCTCCTTTGATTGTGAGTCCGTGTCCGTATCTGGCCTGGATTACATTGCTGGAAGCCAGCAGGCGATTATCAACGTTGGAGAGACTGGTGACTTGCATTTGTTCATTTAATCGCTTAATATTGTACGTTTAATGTATAGGGGAGCTATCTGTATGGGAACATGAGGGCTGACTTTTATTAAACTTGATTACGCTATGTTGGCTTCTTTTGTTTGTACTTGTCTGCATCTGAGGTTTCCTTCTATGAGTGGCTTCCTGACAAGATTTGGCTGCAGAACGCTTTAAGCAGGGGTACCTTGCATTAGGGTGAGTTTAAACCCCGACGGGGTCAGTGTTCACAAGAGGTGAATAGAAGAGCTTTGGTGGACGGTGGCACTCTACTTTATCCTGCTACCTTTATTTTCTCTTGGACATTTTTTTAGATTTTCTGCTGCCATCTTGTGGTTACATTTATGTATGCAGTGGAGCTTATTTTCACTGCATTAACAGCGCTGTTGGTACTTTTTGTTTTTAGATTGGACTGATTAGTCACAGAATCTAACGTATGAGTACTTTTTTTATACAAATATAAAAATGTTGACAATATATAGATTCCAAATTCAAGCAACATCGGTATATGGATGGCAAAAGAAATGTTAGAAAAAAAATTAAATAAACAAATATATATAGTTAAAAAAAAAAAACAACTTATATGTATATAAATAGTTAGAATGGGTCCCTCTCCAGTGTTTTTTTACTTTATCCCATAAAACGTTAGCAGCGTGGGATCCCCATTATGAAATAACCTAAAATGGTTGGATACACTATGCTTTGGAAAGCCATGTTTAATGTTAGCTATATGTTCATTAATTCAGGTGCGCACTTTTGCATGTTGTTCAGCCTACATATTGTTTAGCACACGAACACTCAAAAACATATGCAACATGCTCAGAGTTGCAGGTGGTTAGTGATTTGATTTAAAATTTATGCACTTTGCTTTATGATGAAATATTTTTAAACACCAATGTTCACCTAAGATCACTAAATGCGTTTATGTATGCAACTTAATTTATTGATTTAGTGCCCCAATACACACCACGCATTCTACAAAGTTTGCAGTTCAAAACTTTGAGGGGAGCAGCTTTCACTATATTGGCACTATCTTTAATTAATTCATAGCGCAGGGTTTTTTAAGTTTTTACTGATCGCTGTATACATGTCAATGGCCCAAAAATGTGTCACAAGTGTTCAGTCTGTCTGCCGCAATCCCAATAAAAATTTCAGATCGCCGCTATTACTAGTAAAAAAAAAAGAATATATAAAAATGCCAAAAATCTATTCCCTATTTTGTAGACGCTATATATTTTGTGCAACCATTTAAATATATGCTTATTGCGATTTTTTTTTAAAATCAGAAATATGTAGAAGAATATATATCAGCTTAAACTGAGGAAGAAATTTTTTTTAATATTTTTTTGGGGGGACATTTATTATAGCAAAAAGTAAAAAATATTGCTTTAAAAAAAAAAAAAAAAAAAGAAGACGCTCTTTTTTTTATGGTTTATAGCACAAAAAATAAAAACCACAGGAGGTGATCAAATACCACCAAAAGAATGCTTTATTTGTGGGAAATAAAACAAGAAAAAAGGGATGTTCGGTGGGTGTGTTCTACTAGATCAAATGCCACATCCAATATAAGTTACAAAAAAAAAATGGATTCCCCTAATAGGACTTTAAAAGGCATATATCTAGACAAATATGTAGAATGTTGTAATGAAAAAAATATTTATTTAAACAATGAATTGGAATGTATACAAATCTGTATGAAGACACCAATATTCAAGCATAGAATCAGGGGTCATCTTTCATCTGACATGTTTCAAAGTAAACAACTTTCTTCAGGGGTGAAGATTTAACAGACATAGGCGTATATCTACAACATTGTACAAAAAAAAATTATTGAGGCAAGTATTTTGCATAGCATATATTAAAAAACAAAAATATATAATTTATATATATATATATATATATATATATATATATATATATATATATATATATATGCCAGTTAAATTACGTATTTGTTGTAGACACTTACATGCATTGTTTGGTGTTAACAGAAAATCATTCCAAGTATCGTCTTTGTAGAGAGAAGAAGGTAGTGTGCCTCAATGTTGAACATATGGATGGTGGAGAAAAATTATGGTCTATTAAGAGGTGTCTCTAAAGACCTAAATGAGCGGGTTGCCCATCATGCCAGAGATGTAGGTACAGAGACACTGTAAAAAGGGCAAAAAAAATCTACAAATTAAAAAGGAGAAAATTATATATATAAATGACGACATGTAAATCCAGTATCATACAATACATAAATGTTATATATTAAATTATATATATTTTTTATATATAATTTAAAGTTATTTCATGCGGTCAGTGTCATTGTTTTTAAATCAACAAAAAGAACTAGGCTTAAAAAAAAAGGTCATATAAAGTGTGACCTGCATGTATAAGGTTTCATCAAAAAAATTGGGTCAAAATTGATGGCAGTATTGTATCTCAACAGCATGGTAAATAACCAAAGACATACCTTAAGTTTAAACAATTTTGGAGAGCACACAGTCCCGACATCCAGCCTGAATGCCAAGATTGCGCGTAACTAGGGTATTTATAAGCCTGTTTTGAAATCAGCACAGCAGACATGGTCAGCCGTGTTGATTGTTATATCAGAGGCAGTGTTGTCCTCTGCTACACCCCCCTGAGCCGCACGGGCACCCAGTCACCCAAACCATGCATGTGTGTGTGACATCAGCGCGACGGGATAGGAAGCGGCGTGCGCAACCCACCGGCATGCACAGCTTCTCTGGCGGACTGCTCATGCCCACCGGAGGAGCAGGATGGAGGACAAGGACTATAGATGCCCTGGGCGGCTGCACGTGCCAGATGGCAGAGCACCGCCCATCTTGACACCGCCGGGTCCCGCTCTATATCCTATGTGTGATTCAAATGTATAGAGAGTATATCAAGCACAGATTTGCCCCCTAAAGGACAAGAAATATATTAAAAGAGATAAAACAATAGTTGCTAAATAAAAGCAATATATAAGTGATGGCAAACAACCATTGAGGCCCTGGCAAAAAAAAAAGGTGCCTCAAATAGTTGGTTGTCATAATTTATATATTGCTTTTATTTAACAACAATTGCTTTGTCTTTCAATATATTTTTTGTCCTCTAGGGGGCAAATCTGTGCTTGATATAATCTGTATATCTATATCTCGAGGACACAGAGGAGGAAGTACAATGTCCTCATTTAGGTGAAAAGCTAAAACCACCATCGGAAGAAAAGAAGGCTGTGGGCGTAGCACCGCCTTATCCTTATGGAGTACCAAGTAAGGTGACCGGCAAGACAAGGCCGCCAACTCAGAAACTCGTCTGACAGATGTAATGGCCACTGAAAAGGCCACTTTCTGAGATAGTTTCAAGGGAGGAATTTCTCGAATTGTTCTCAAAAGGAGGTACCTGAAGAGCCAAGAGCACCAGATTCAAATTCCATGGAGGAAGCAGTGGTCTAATTGGGGGGGATCACATGTCTAACCCCTTGCACAAACGTACCCACCGGTAATTGGGTCGCCAAGGGTTGTTGAAAGAAAACAGCTAAGGCTGAAATCTGTCCCTTAAATGGTGCTTAAGGCAAGTTTCTGATCCACTCCACGGTGCAAAAACAACAGCAGGACCCTAGAAACCGAATATGCCTGTGGACACCACTCCATCTCCTCGCACATAGAGATGTAGGCCTTCCAAGTGCAATGGTAAATCTTCCGAGAAGATGACTCATGCCCTCAGCAAGGTTGAAATGACCGAATCTGACAGACCTCGGTCCCTTAGTACCTGGCTTTCAATAGCCATGCCGTTAAAGCCAGTGACTAGGGTTGTCCCGATATCGATACTAGTATCGGTACCGATACCGAGTATTTGCGCTAGTACTTGTACTCGCGCAAATACTCCCGATGCCTGGTAGAATACTTCTTTTTTTTTCCCGAGTGCGGGTGGAGAGGGGGTGGAGTGCGGGTGGAGAGGGGGCGGAGAGCATTCCTCGTATGGGGAAGAGGATAGCTGCTGCTGTCGCCTTAGACAAAGCCAAGTCAATCCCCCTCCTCCCGCCGCCATCTAGTTACTATGCGCTGGGGGAACACAACAGCTGTCATTTGCATTTGAATAGCTGTGTTCCCCCACCGCGCCGTCATGTATAGCCCCTCCCCCTTGCCGGGCACTTTGATAGACAGATCACCCGTCTGACGGGTGACCTGTCTATCAAAGTTTCTGGGCAAGGGGGAGGGGCTATACATGATGGCGCGGCGGGGGAACACAGCTATTCAAATGCAAATGACAGCTGTTGTGTTCCCCCAACGCATAGTAACTAGATGTCGGCAGTGGCGGGGGGGGGATTGACTTGGCTTTGTCTTAGGGGACACAAGGCTGCATTTGGGGACACAAGGCTGCATTTGGGGACATGGCTGAATTTAGGGACAAGGCTGCATTTGGAGACACAAGGCTGCATTTAAAAAAAAAAGTATCGGTAATCGGTATCGGCGAGTACATGAAAAAAAGTATTGGTACTTGTACTCGGCCCTAAAAAAAGTGGTATCGGGACAACCCTACCAGTGACTGTAAAGCAGTATGGGACCTTGGAGACAAAAGGTCCTCCCACAATGACATCCGCCACTAAGCGCACGAGGTCGGCGTTACAGGGACGCTGGGGCCAATCTGGAGCGAATCACCAGAATCCCCTCTACTGCGGAGCAGACGAGGAAGCAACTTCAGTGGGGGAAAGGCATAAAATTAGACGATACTGACCACACGGGGCCACCAACACGTCTGACGTGTCTGCCCAGGGATCTCTGGACCTGGCCACGAACCTCAACACCTTGCGATTGAGTCGAGAAGCCAGAAGATCCACGTCCGGCGTGCCCCACCAAAGGAGTTGAAACACCTCCGGATGAAATGACCATTTCCCTTGGTCCAGCATCTGGCGACTTAGGTAGTCCACCTGCCAGTTTTCTACGCCCAGAATGTAAACAGATGACAGAGTCGGCACGCTCCTTTCCGACCACCGCAGGATGTGATCGACCTCCAAGCCGCAGCCGAGCTCCTTGTTCCCCCCTGATGGTTGACATAAGCCACCGCCGTGGCGTTGTCCAACTGGATCCTGATTGGACATCCTTGTAACCTCTTACCACGAGGAGAGGCACAGCCTGATCGCTCAAACTTCTAGTCCACTGATCGGCAGGCGGGATTTGTCCGGAGTCCAGCGACCCTGGGCTGACTGGACCCCCCCAGACTCCCCCCCAACCGTCCATCATGATCACAGTCCAATGGAAGGGAAGGAACAACTTCCCGGACTGAAGAGCTGGGGATCTCAGCCACCAACTCAGAGAGGCCCTGACCAGATGACTTACCTGAATCTGACGAGACAACAGAGATTTGTTCCATTTGGACAGGATCTCCTTCTGCAAAACACAAGTGTGGAATTGGTCATATAGTACTGCCTTGGAGGCTACCATGAGGCCCAGAACTTGCATGTAAAAAACGGAGAGACAACCATTTGCGGGATGCTAACAATTTCACCACCGACTGGAGTGTCTGCAACTTCTCCAAAGGAAGGAAGACTTTTGCCTCTGGAGGAGTCCAGAATCAATCCTAGGTACTCCAGACGCTACACCGACTTATGAATGTTCAACACCCAACCAAATTGCTGGAGGGTCTGACTGGCTAATTTTGAGCCAAAAGCAGCTCTCAGAAGATCCTCTAGGTAGCCCACGACAGCAATGTCTCGCTGACTCCGCAAAGCCAGAATCGCGGTGAGCACCTTGGTGAAAATTCTTGGTGCCGACGCTAGGTCAAAGGGAAGAGCCACAAATTGATATTGGTCTTCGCCTATCGCAAAGCGCAGAAAACTCTGTCTGGCACAGATGGGGACATGCAAGTATGCATCCTTGATGTCCAAGGACATCCGAAAATCCCCCGTATGGAGCACAGCAACCACTGAACGAATTGATTCCATCCGGAACTTTCAAACCTTTACAAAGGCATTGAGGGCCTTGAGATCCAAAATTGGACAGACTCCATCCTTCTTTGGGACCACAAACAGATTCGAGTAGAATCCCTGAAACCTTTCTAGTAGATGGCCCTATTGAGGCAGTCCGACGAGACGGGAGAAGAGGAAGATTTGAGGGAAAGAATCTGTTCGGTGGATAGGAAAGAAACTATCTTGTACACTGAACTGACCACCTCGCAGACCCACTGGTCGGAGAGCAGGGAGGTCCACCGATCTGCAAAGCCGATCCCTCCCACCCACCCAAAAATATGGAAGAAAGACCCTAATTCTATTACTAGAGAGACATAGAGCGGCTTTAAGAAAATTTAAAGCTGAAATAAAAAAAGCCAAAAAAACATATCTAACAGAGAAAATCAGGTTGGCGGAAAATAAGGCCGCAGAACTATTTAAAGTCGCCAATACTCTTGCAAACCCAAGTTGTTTAGATATTAAGGGAGAATTCTCTCCGGAACCAAGTGAGAACTTAGCAGAATATTTTAAGGAAAAAATTTGTGACATACGAAATAATATACCGGATTCTTGCTATATAGAAAGTTCTCCTGTATACAAAGAGATTCGTTTTACCAATTTTGCGGCGGTAACTAGCGCAGAGACACTGAAGATTATTACGTCTCTTAGAACTTCTTCTTCGGCGCTTGATCCCTGCACTGCGCAGCTGGTGAAGGACTCTGCGGTTACCTTGGCACCGTTTATAGCAGACATTATTAATATGTCTTTTGCTATTGGAACAGTGCCAAGTATCTTGAAGCAGGCAGTTATAATTCCCCTATTGAAGAAGGCAAATGTGACACGGTCAGATTTAAGTAATAATCGGCCAATTTCTACATTGCCTTTTTTAGCTAAAATAATGGAGAGGGCTGCTGTGTGGCAACTTCAACCGCATTTGGAATAAAATAATATTTTTGATGAATATCAGTCAGGGTTCCGTCCTGGTAGAGGCACAGAGACTGCTCTGATTAAAGTTAAGGATGATTGCCTATGGGCCATGGACAGCGACAAGGCGTCAGCGTGAATACTGCTGGATCTGTCGGCTGCATTTGATACTATAGATCATGCCAGACTTCTGGAAAGGCTGGTGTCTGTGGCTGGGTTTGAGGACATGGCATTGACATGGATGGCCTCATTCCTGCAGAATAGGGCCCAGAGGGTAAGACTAGGAATGTATTATTCATCTAATAGTTCCTTGTCTTGTGGGGTTCCTCAGGGCTCGGCGTTATCGCCGATATTATTTAATATTTATTTAAGGCCGTTGCTGTATATTATTCGGCGACATAACCTTAGTTTTCACGTCTATGCAGATGATACACAGATCTATTTTAAGTTGCCTAAAAATAAGGAATTCCAGGTGGATTTGGCAGCCTGTCTGGAGGAAATACAGTCCTGGATGGGAGCCAATTACTTAAAATGTAATGGCTCAAAAACTGAATGTATTATCATTAGCAATCAGAGTAAATCCAGTTTGACGGATTTTCCTTCTTGGCCGGTTTCGTTTATGCCATACCCGACCCCGGCCATCAAGGTCCGGGACTTGGGAGTCATCTTGGATTCCAAATTGTCTTTGAAGGCGCAGGTAAACCAGGTGGTAAGCGGATGCTATTACCATCTGAAACTCCTGCATTCTACATTGGATTTCATTGACGAGGTGGACAAAGTCCATGTGATCAATGCTTTCATTGGTAGCCGGTTGGACTACTGTAATGCGTTATACATGGGATGTTCAAAAACCCTCCTGCATAAGCTTCAGTTGATCCAAAACGCGGCAGCTAGGTTAGTAACGGGAGTGGGCCGTCGGGCCCATATTACACCTCTGAAAGCCTTGCATTGGTTACCGGTTGCTGAACGGGTCTTATTCAAAGTGGGATGCATCGTCCACAAAGCTATCCATAAGATAGGCCCAGGGTATTTGCAAAAAATGTTTACCTGTTATGTCCCCAGCAGATTGTTAAGATCTGCTGATCAGGTTAATTTGACGGTCCCTAAATTTAGAAAAACAAAATGTGGAGGGAGGACTCTGGATGCACAAGGTTCGATATTCTGGAATTCTCTACCTCTATACTTAAGACGGAAGAAGGATTTGTTACATTTTAGGAAGTTTTTAAAAACATTTTTATTTTCCCAGGTGTATGGCCCTACTTAGGGTTAGTTACTAGCAGTTTTAGATATAAGTAGTTTTAGTTTCTAATGTTATTATGTGGTTTTATATTGTTATTGTTATGCAAGATGTGTCTGTATATGCATCTGTGGTTCTATGAGCGCATCGAGGCCTTTGGGTAATGACTGAGCTCCCAAAAAGCATTTTAATAAATAAATGAGTCGGGCGGGGGCAAAACTTAATGCGGTAGCAGGCTTGTTTAGCTTGCGCACCCAGGGACGCTTTTGTCCCCCAGCTGGACCTTTGTCAGTCTGGGAGGATCTGCCCATGGGCCCTGACTGACAAATACCGATTCTGCGTGGAAAAGGAAGGCCCCAACTTACAGCGTAGCTCCTTCCCCTTAGAGGACTGAGGGAGAAGTGTGCTCTTACCTCTAGTGACATACTTAATAATGTCGTCCAGCGAGGTACCAAAAAGACTCCCACCTTTGAAAGGCAGATCTGCCAGAGCTTTTTTGGATGCTTGGTCAGTGGACCAGCATTTCAGCCAAATCAGGCGGTGCAATAACACCGCAGATACAGAGGCTCTGGAGATCAAGGGGGCCGCATCTAGAGTGGCATCACAGACACAAGGCCCTGCACCAATATGTCAGCCAGCCTTACGCACTCTGGAGGAAGCTGATGCTCCTCTACTGTCTGTTGCAAAATCTTTGCCCATTCACGGAGTGTCTGAGACACCAAAGTTGCAGCCAAGATAGGCCGCAACGCCGACCCCAGCATGGTGAACATGGAACGGCTCACCGCTTGGGATCTCCTATCAGTAGGGTCCTTAAACGCAGGGGTCCCTTCTATCGGGAGAGTGGTTAATTTGTTTAACCGAGTGACCAGGGGGTCAACGATCGGAGAAGCCCATTTTTTCAAAGACTCTACTCAAAAGGATAGCGGGCCGCCATGCGCTGAGGGACCACAAATGACCTCTGCGGCCGTTCCCATTCCTTTTTTTTTTTTGGATTATAATTCTTTTTTATTCTAAAACAAATCAGTACAACACACACACACACGCACACACACACACACATAATATATATATATATATATATATATATATATATATATATATATATATATATATATATATATATATATATAAAAATACATAACAGAACATTGTTACAAAACAACAGTCACGGTCCATCTTATTATAATACATCCCCTTTTACTGTCAAAATCAAACATATATCTCCTTCTTACGTATCTCTCCCCTTTTCAAACATCCCTGAGAGAGAAAGAAGAAGAAGAAAAAAAAAAAAAGAAAAAAAAAAAACAACAACCCACCCTACTTCCCTCTCCTCCGACCCTTCTCCATATTCCTGTGGTTTCTCATTAAATCCCACATATACCCAAACCAAGTTCCTGGGCTCCTTCGATACCGTTCAGCCTTATCCTCCTTACACTTCACCCCTGTAGTCCATATAAGACTTCCAGGGAGTCCAAGTTCTTAAATATTTTCCCCTTTTATATTGTGTTGTCAGAACTAACTCTTCTAATTTGCTTTTTTTCTTAACTTTACATATCCACTGTTGGTGGAACTGGTGACTTCCACCTCTTCGTTATACAGGCCTTAGCGGCATCTAATAGATGGCATATAATCATTTCCCTATATGCTTTTTCTGGTATTTGGTTTAAATGCAAAAGTTAGAATTCCGGAATCTCGTTATCTGAGCAAAACTGTAGAGCTCTTTTAATCTCTGCCCACAAACTCCTTAGCATTGGGCACTCCCAGAATATGTGTAGCATCGTTCCTTTGCTTTCCTGGCACCTCCAGCATTTATCTGATACCTCTGCAAAAAATTTGCTTAGCCTTTCTGGTGTCCTGTACCATCTCGTGAAGAGCTTATAGTTTGTCTCTTGTATTCTCACACATATTGATGTTTCGTGTGTTCGCCTGTATATGCATTGTCGCTGTTCCGGACTGAAGGACTTCTCCAATTCCCTTTCCCATTCTTGAACGCACCTCAGGGGGCAGCCTCCTGATTGCACTAATAACTCATAGCATATTTGAAAGACTATGTAGTAATGTTCCTTTTTCATTACATATTTTCTCAAATTTCATAAGTGGTCTTTCAAAGCTCTCTGGATTTGGCAAAGTGTTCAGGAAGTAAACCATCTGAAGGGCATTCCAGAATTTCAAACAAAATACATTTCCTATTTCCATCAGTTCCGCTATGGTTACCCATCTTCCCATGTGGATATACCTTGCTACTTGTGTACACTCTTTTCCTCAACTGCCGGAATGCTTTGTCTTCGTATCCCGATGGGAAGAGGGGGTTACCTATCACAGGGTATAGTGGGGAGGTCCTGGGCTCGATGCCCATCATAGGTAGTGCTGCTGCACAGATCCTCACCGTGTTACCTACTATTGGATTTTTATTCATTTCTTTAGGGAGTGAGGTAAACCACCACGGCGCTCTTTCTAGAGGTGTTTTAAATTACGCCTGTTCGATTTGTACCCATAGCTTTGTATCTGACTGCCTATTCCAGTCTATTAGCCTGTTCAGATGTGTTGCATAGTAAAATTTCTTTATATCTGGAACTCCCAGTCCTCCCTGCTGCTTAGTGCTCATGAGTTGTTTCCTATGTATCCGGGGATTCTTATGTGCCCATATGAACTCAAAGATCACTCTGACACTGTTTAAAATACTTTGATGGAATATGTACTGGTAATGTTTGTAATAAATACAACATTTTCGGGAGTATGTTCATCTTGATAATATTGCAGCGTCCTAGCCAGCTATGAAAACCCTGGTTCCACTTATCCAATAAGATCTTTACTTTCTGTAAGAGGGGTGGGAAGTTCAGCTCAAAGATCTTCTCCACCTTCCCTGCTAGTTGTATACCAAGGTATGTCAGAGCATTATCAGTCCATTTAAACTTGAATTTTTGTTTTAGATAGTTTATCGCTGTATGTGGGACGTTTACCCCCATCGCTTCCGATTAAAATTGATTCGTAGGTACGATAAAGATCCGTATCTCTCAAATTCCTTCATTAAATTCTGGAATTGTGATCAACGGATTTGTAAGAGTGAACATATCGTCTGCATAGGCTGTAATTTTACAGTGGTTCTTCCCTATTTGTATGCCTGAAATATTAGAATTCCTTATCTATGAACTTATCAAAGAAAGACACATAAGGAAAAACTTTGACAGAGCAGTTCTCTCTGTGTGAACCAAAAGAGACTGAGCCCTGCGTGGACGTCTCAGCTGTATCCTCCAGCTTGAGAGAGTCCCTCACAGCATTGATAAGCGCAGTCACAAGTGCCCTGTCTTGCGCTGACCCGGATGAGGGATCCTCCTCATTGGGAAGGTCCTGGTCCGCATCCTCTGACAGTCCAGAACCGGGGTCCTGTGCCGGAGCCAGGCCCAAATCTGAGTCAAAGCATTACCCAGAAGATGGTGGGGGAGGGGGGGGGCTTTTTACACCCCTTATGCCGCTTCCACCCTGGCAGCAAATGACTCAAGGACAACCGACAAAGTATCCATGGGAACCGCAGGGGCACCAGTTGTTGCTTCAGGAATGTTTGGGGAAGAAAGCTCAGCCACTGACTCCATGTTGCCCACTGATAGCCCTTAGTAGCCAAGACAAAAACGTCCACCCTTCTATGCTGCACTGACCAGGGGGTTACCAAGGGGACTCACCACCTAGTCAGAATCTGTTCAGTGCCACTGCCCGCTCTACTTTCACACACAGCATGTCTGAGGAAACCCTGTGAGCTGAATTGCACCGTCTAGGAAACTAGTCCAGCACTAGAGGCCAAAAATCCACTCCAAAATGGCCGCCGAAACACCTCAGAGAAAAAGGGCACGGACTACAAAAAAAAGGCCGCCCGCAATGCAGACCTGAGTCACAGCGCGGTCACGGCAAAATGCCCACCAATGGGAAATTCAATGATAAGCACAGGCCACAAAAAAATGGCGCCGACGCTACCATAATGGCACCCGAACACAGCGAGGTGAACGAGGCGGCCGCGGTGGCTTCCCACGAAAAAGACTACCCCCCACAGAGAGCGGGCCTGGACACCCCGACAGACCATAACCAGGATCTGGAGTCCCACAAAGGTATACCCCAGTCGCAGCGAGCCCTGCAAGGGAAGGAGGAAAAGAGGTGACAGAGGGAGAGGAAGAGGAGGACAGGAGAACCCTCTTCCCAGGAATGCCCAGCTGTTCCATCCTGCCGAGGCAGGAGGAACTGTATTTACCGGTCCCTGCGAGGACCTGCTGGTGCGTTCCTGACAGACCTTTAACCAAGTAGTACGGAGTAGCTGTCGGCCCGGTCCACTGTGACTGAGACAGAAAGCAGCCCAGTCATATGTGAACCCTGGAGCATATAGTTCACCGGTCACCCCTGGAGCCATGGGGTATGACGTGGCCGACCCATCGCGTAGCTAAGGCCTGCTCACACTTGATGGCTGGACTGGGGGGACTACAAGGATCTATATTATGGACCATGTCACCCAGCTGGCAGTTGATAGAAGATTCTCAAAAATAAAATCATAAAATAAATAAAATAAAGGTTTCTTCAGGACCCTGAGTCCAAAGGGAGCCAGGTCCTACTCCTCTACTAGGCAGAAAAAAAACTGAGCTGCTGACTGCAGGGCGGAGGGTTATGTCTGAAGGGACCGCCCCCTGGGCAGGGCTGTTCAACTTTGTTAATGTAACATGTATTTAAATATCTAACATGTTCTGCCTAGTCCTCTCCTATAGAACAGGATCATAACCCATAAGTCAAGATTTAAGGAAGCTGTGTCCATCCATGGACAATAAGAGAAAAACATTTTCACTACAGCACTGCATTCTACATATTTTTCTAGATCTATGCCTTAAAGTCCACTTAGGGGAATCCATTTTTTTTTGTGGGAAATAAAGGACGTCAATTTTGTTTGGGTGCAGCGTCGCATGGCCGCACAATTGTCAGTTAAAAGGACGCAGTGCCGTATTGCAAAAAAATGACCTGGTCATTAGGGGGAAATTTTTCTGGTCCTTAAGTTGTTAAAGAAAAAGTGTTAGATGGTTTCACATCAGCATTCAGAGGCGAATGCTAAAGGGAAAGGTCCATTTACTGTTATTTTGTACCGAGTGACCCGACTGGGGGTGGGCTGGCTGTGGGCGCATTGTTTGCCACGCCCCCCCCCCCCCAAATATGCCACCACTGATAATGTTAATACTTTTATATCTCTGCTGTATTACAGGGGGCACAACAATGTCCGATTCCAGCTTTATTGCCTCTCTGACCCCTGGAGAAGATCCTACAAAGAAACAGGAGTTAAAAGATGATCTACCAATGGAAACAACTAATGTTGTAGGTGAAATACTCTCCACTAAACAGCTGATTGTCCGAAGGGGACTAGCATTTTTTCTATGCATTAGCTTACTAATGATTGGTATCGCTATTAAGCTAATTACTACTAAAAAGGTAACACAGGATCTAACGAGCCTCGATTAGCATACGTAAGCAAGTGTGCCGTGTTTCCAAGACGATTTTCCCGTTACAGACAGTTCCAAAAACCTTTGCAATCCCCTAACCAAAAATACATAACAAAAGTACATTATTTATTGGATGTTTTAGAGTCAGTTTTAGAGTCAACATTTAGCCAATTCTGAATGTATGAAATCAATGCAATTGCACTTTCAAAAATAATTCTCATATCAAATAATATGTAAAAAACAATTGTGAAACTTAATGCTTCACTTTCACCATTATTCAATGCATGGTTTGTTGGTAATTCATCAGATCACTAAAAGTTTTTTTTACATACCCTTATACTCGTAATCTATGAGGGTAGTGTAGCTATGAATTTGTCTGTTTATGTCTGGGCTCATGCCAAGAACAAAAGATCAACAAATCACTTCTAGACAAGCAATGATATTTTGTTCTTTTATGGAGTGATGAGATTATCATTAACAGCTATTATATAAAAAATGGATACCCATCTTATATTAAAAAAAAAATTCATAAAATACACAACCAGTATCGCCTATCTGGTGAAAAACTGGCTGCAAGATCCAACAATTCACAACAAAATTATGCTGGCCATTCCTAAGATACCAGCTGAAAATTGAGAGGTGGGTGGTCATGCAGTCAGATGAATCCACTGTTTGGATATTCTTACCTGCCATTGCTTTGCAAATGCATAATTTCCCAAATGATGCAGCACATACCCAAAGTACTTTTTTTTTTTTTAGGAAATGTGTAATAAAAGTAAAACATTTGTAAAAGAAGGTCCAATCAATGTTCACTGAAGTGCTTTTATTGTGACCAATAAACATTATACTAAAATGTGTTCCTGTCTCGTGCTTCACTGTCACATTGTTCCTCATACATTGCAGCATTTTACCTCATTGAAGTAGGAAAATGCCACAGGGAATATCACTAGATGGATGTGGTGGTAGATTGCAATTAGAGCCAGGGAGACCAGATCTTGTCAAACTTGCGTGGACAACTACGTGCCTAGGAGGTCAGTATGTACAGTGCATCCAGAAAGTATTGACAGTGCTTCACGTTTTCTACATTTTGTTATGTTACAGCCCTATTCCAAAATTCCTTAAATTCATTAGTTTCGTAAAAATTCTTCAAACAATACCCCATAATGGCAACGTGAAAGAAGTTTGTTTGAAATCGTTGTAAATTTATATAAAACACATGTACATAAGTATTCACAGTCTTTGCTTACTACTTCAGTGAAACACCTTTGACACCAATTACAGCCTCAAGTCATTTTGAGTATGATGCTACAAGCTTGGTACGCCTATTTTTGGCGAGTTTCTCTCATTCTTTTTTGCAGGACCTATAAATCTCTATCAGGCTGAATGGGAGCGTCGAAGTATAGCCATTTTTTAGATTGGGTTCAAGTCTGGGCTCTGGTTGGGCCACTCAATGACATTCACAGAGTTTCCAGTAGCCATGCTTTTGTTATTTTGTGTGCTTAGGGTCATTGTCCTGTTGGAAGATGAACCTTTACCCCAATCTGAGGTCCAGAGCGCGCTCAGGAGCAGGTTTTCAGCAAGGATGTCTCTGAACATTGCTGCATTCATCTTTCCATTGGAAAGTGGAATTTCCCTTGCAGAGCGTAAAACCTATATACCTTTAGTAAATCACATAAACTCACACTTGTCTGCATTAGTGGCACTGTAGGGAAAGTGAGCCAGTAAAGGCACATAACTGTACACGAATGTGCAGGGTTCCAGATTTTACAGATATTTCAATATGCAGAAATGGCCTTCTTCTCTTAAAGCGGCTTTCCACCCAAAAATGGAACTTCCACTTTTTGGAATCCCCCCCCCCCCCTCGGTGTCACATTTGGCACCTTTCAGGGGGGAGCAGATACCTGTCTAATACAGGTATTGGCGCTCACTTTCAGGCATAGATCGTCGCAGTATCCACAGTGATCTACGCCATGTCTGGCCCCTCCTCTGCCCCCCCCCCCCTGCTGTCTTCTGGCAGGCACGCAGCTCCCAGAAGACAGCAAGAACTTGTGAGATTTTACAGCGCGACTCCCGCATGCGCAGTAGGGAGCCAGGAAGTGAAGCCAGGAAGTGAAGTGAAGCCGCCATCGAAGATGGCGGCGGCAGCACCCAAGAGACAGATCAGCTCCAGATGCCGACATCGTGGGCGCCCTGGACAGGTAAGTGTCCTAATGTTAAAAGTCAGCAGCTGCAGTATTTGTAGCTGCTGACTTTAAAAAAAAAATAGTTTGGCGGAACTACGCTTTAAATTTGCTATTCATGTCTTGTAATCTTCATAGAATTCACCAAACATGAAATTCAAAACTGCAAAGCAAAATGGTAATGAAGTATCATGTTCTCCTTTCTAACAACAGTAACAAAGTACCGTATATACTTGAGTATAAGCTGAGTTTTTCAGCCCTTTTTTTTAGGACTGAAAATATCTCCCCTCGGCATATACTCGAGTCAGTGTACCTGAATTCTTGACAGGCGTCCATTTTTTTTTTTTAAAGTCGCGGCTTCCTCCTGGTGCTCCGTTCCGTGATAGGCATTCGACACGGTCTTTCGCTTACCACGGAGGTCCTCTCATCCTCGGACAGTTTGCCAGCTGACACTGTGTTCAGTGTTCTGCCAATCACGGACGTCCTCTTGTCCGAGGATGAAAGAATGTCTTTGATTGGCGGAACAATTTACACAGTGTCTGCTGGGAAACCGAATCCGAGGATGAGGACCTCCGTGATAGGCAGAATACAATGTCAAATGCCTATCACAGAACGGAATGCCAGGAGGAAGCCGCGACTTTTAAAAAATGAACACCCGTCGAGAATTCAGGTACTCGGGCACAGTAAGACTTCAATGGGCACAGTGAGCTATGGCACAGTGAGGTTGCAAATGGGCACAGTGAGGTATGGCAAAGTGAGACTGCAATAGGCACAGTGAGGCGTGCAAATGGGCATTGTTGACCCTCTTTTCCACTTACAGTAGCTGCTGCATTCTCACCCTAGGCTTATACTCAAGTCAATACGTTTTCCCATTTTTTTGTGGTAAAATTAGGTCCTCGGCATTTACTCAAGTATATATGGCAAGTTTAAATTCAAGGCAATTTTGGTTCTACCATGATAGACACAATGGGCCAGATCCACAAAGCCCCGTGCATCTCTGCGGCTGTGTAGCGTATAGTATTTTCGCTACGTCGCCGTACGCTAGGAAGGCAAGTTCTGTATCCACAACGGACTTGCGTCCTAAGTTACGGCGGCATAGCAAAAATGGGCCGGCGTAAGCCCGCACAATTAAAATGGGGAAGAGGTGGGTGTGTTATTTAAATCAATCGTGACCAGACGTAAATGACTTTTTTTTTTTTTTTTTTAACTGCGCATGCGCCGGCCGTGGACGTATCCCAGTGTGCATGCTCCAAATCACGTCGCAAAACATCAATGAAAACAACGTGAACGTAACTTACGCAAATCCCTATTCGCGAACGGTTTACGCAAACAACGTAAAATTTGGCGCTGGCCCGACATCCATACTTAAAATTACGTACGCCTCCATACAGCAGGAGTAACTTAACGCCGGACATACGCTTACGCAAACGACGTAAAAACACTGCGGCGGGCGTACGTACGTTCGTGGATCAGCGTATCTAGCTCATTTGCATATTAGACGTGGAAAATATACGGAAGCGCCCCTAACGTCCAGCGTAAATATGAAACTTAAATAGGATGGCGTAAGACGGCGTAACAAAGCAAAAAAAACGTCGGATCTTGTTTTGTGGATACAAAACAAAGATACGCTGGCGCAGATTTGAAAATACGGCAGCGTATCTGGAGATACGCCGCCGTACAGTTTTGTGGATCTGGCCCAATAACATTTATTTGAGGTCATTCATCTACGTTTAGAGGCAATGAAATTTGGAAACAGCAGACATGTTTTTTTTTTTTTTATTACAGACCAACATAAGATCATTTTTAAATACAATGCCTGGTGTCATTAAACAGTTAACAATTCTGAAAAAAAAAATAAAGACTAGTGTCATACCACTGGTATCCCATTTAAGTACTGATTCATCAGATGAGGTCATGTTCTAGTTATTATAAGTCCATGTGCAACTCCACTGCAGATCTCGACACAAAGGCACTTGCTGGGTACACATCTCTCCACTTCTACTGTCATGCATTTTTCCTTGTGTTTCATATTTTTATTATGTGTTTTAGTGCTTTTTAAATGCTATTTTTTTTTCAATGCATTTTTTCATGAGCTTTCACGCAATTCAATGGACCAGCAAATTGTGGATGAATGCGTAAAACATTGGAATGTCTCCATTTTTGCAACACATAGCACACAGATGTGAGGGGCCTTATTGTAAACATTGTATTTTCATGACGCATGCATTTTTATGCCCAGTAAAATGCACATGAAAGCACACAGGTGTAAATAAGGCCTTATATAACCACCAGAATATGAGCAAGTGATGCACCCACCCTGTGGTATCAAACTCAAAATGAATGATTAGTGAACCAATTTAGAAATAAAGCCCTGAATTATGAAACTTGATTTTGTGGATTGCTGAATTACAGGCTACATTTCTAAATCCAGAAGAATACATATTAGCAGCAGCCATCCAGCAGCCAATCACACGGAAGATAGGGAGAGAATACATATCATGTAGACAAGTACACTGCAGAGGACATTTTACAAAGTGATATCGGCTTATCCTTAAATAATTAACTTTAGTAACTGTCATAGTTTAGTGCTTTAAGCTGCAAACCAGATTACAACTCTTGTCAAAACTACAGTGATGACGAATTACAGATGGATGAACTCTGGACAAAAAAAAAAAAAAAACTGTTCTAGCTAATGAAAGATGTATGAGGTAACTTGAAAACCCTTTTTTATTTATTTTTTATAATAGAGCCAGTATTGTCCCTCAAATGTGTTCCCAACTCACATCTTTATAAAAAGATGGAAGAGCTTGAAAACTGAGAATTATTTCTAAACAAGCTATCCTTTGGTAATCACAATGGCCTGACTCTTTAAAACAGTCCATCATAGGCTCTGTTCTGTATATGGGTTTCATGTAGGAGGTAACCAAGTCATTCCCCTATCCATTGCCAGTCAAAAGTCGAACTATCACTCCTATTAGAAGCATTATCACTGCTAAAAACACAACCGGTCCCCTTCGCAGTATTAGCTGCTTGGTGGAGAGAACTTCACCCACTACATTCACAGCTTCTAGGGATGAGTCTTCTTCTAGCGCCAGATGCTCTGTATGACTGAACCCAACATCTGGGACAATAACCGCACCTGTAAAATCCTGATCCACAATAGAATAGCCAGTATGGTAAGACTGAACGTCACCTGCATAAAAAAAAAGTCAGAAAATACCATTGTAATATCCACCATCTTCAAAACCTTTATATAAATGGCGACTAAGCAAAAACAATTGGCTAGCACAGGTTCTCTCATAGCATTACTCATGTAAATAAAAGGCAAAATAAGAATAACGGTTTCAAAAGTACAATTTCTATACAGTGTTTTTGTACACTTGCCATTTGTAACTGCGTCAAACTCAGTGATAGAATATTCCACTGCTGAGGTACTGGATACATGATTTTCTTTCTCCGATTTTACTCCTGCTCGAATCTGAGCCTAAAAAAAAAAAAAATGATTTTCATTACTTAGTATTTGAAAACATATTAAGGCAACATTAAGGGCCAGGTTACACTGGTGATTTTGTAGCAGTGATTAATTGTTCTACAAATTGCTAATTCTAGCATTACAGCAATTTGTAGCTAGCAACATACTGTAATCACTATAGTGGCTGGTGATTTAGCTGAGAAGCAATTTTCTGCAACCACAACTTACATGGTGCATAAATATTGTGATTGGACATCAAGGGGCTGATTTACTAAAACCAGAAAGTGCAAAATCTGGTGCAAGGTAGCCAATCAGCTTCTAACTTCAGCTTGTTCAATTAAGCTTTGATAAAAAAATTAATGGTTTCTATGCAGAGCTGCACCAGATTTTGTACTCTCCAACCCCCAAATGTGGTGGTAAACAGCGCCGGCAAGAGAGCAACGAAAGGGTGTCTGCGATAACAGGGATCCAATTGAGGACAGGTGGGTTCAGCCTATAGGGAGTCAGGGGTGCAGTGGGAGCAATGCTGTGTTTAAGGGTCCTTTCACACAGGAAGTCCACACGGCGGACTCAGCTTTGCTCAGCGGGGGAACGATTCGCTAATCCCTGCTGAGCAGGTGGATGACAGGTCACTTTGCAGAGACAGACCTCTCAGAGTTCAGCTCTCCTCTATGGGGAGATCAGATGAAAAACGGACTGCCTGTCCATTTTCATCCGATCCGCCAGACGAATAGAAAATAGGGTCACCATCCATCTGGATTTGGCGGACAGGATCGGACTGGATAGCAGCAGGTGTCAGCGAACATGTCACCGCTGACATCTGCCGCTCACCGGGAGTGAATGAAGGTTCCAATCAGGTCTGCCTGAAAAACAGACAGGCGGACCTGATCGGAAAGCCTGTGTGAAAGGGGCCAAGTCAATGCAGTGAAACAGTAAATCACATGAACACCCTGACTAGGACAGCTTTGGGAGCATTGGTTTATTGGCTGGTGAGCCTTGTTCTAAAGACTGTCCTTTTTATATTGAAGAATAGTCTATGATGTTCAATAAACTGGAATTTTGACATACCTACTGTCTGCATAAATACACACACACACACACACACACACACAGGGCTCAAAATTTCAAGTCCTGAGCCACTAACCAGGCCTTAAGAGTTACTCGCCACCAGTTGCCCCACCCAGCACCTCCCCTGCCCCATCCCTAAGTCCGCCCCTAAACACGCCCTTGTAAATTATCTCATGAAAATACACTGTTAAATATTTTAAGCAGAATTAAGTTCCAAAAATAAATATTAACAACTTTAACAATAGTAAAATAAAGCATATCAGTACCAATCTGTGCAGCCTCAGTATGCCTGTGAACACAGCCTTACTGTGCCCCATCACTTGCAGCCTTACAGTGCCCCATCACTTTGCTCCATCAATTGCCGCATTACTGTGCCCCATCAATTGCCGCATTACTGTGCCCCATCAATTGTCGCATTACTGTGCCCCATCAATTGCCGCATTACTGTGCCCCATCAATTGCCGCTTTACTGTGCCACATCAATTGGCGCTTTGCTGTGCCCCATCAATTGCCGCATTACTGTGCCCCATCACTTTGCCCCATCACTTTGCCGCATTACTGTGCCCCATCACTTTTCCGCATTACTGTGCCCCATCACTTTGCCGCATTACTGTGCCCCATCACTTTGCCGCATTACTGTGCCCCATCACTTTGCCGCATTACTGTGCCCCATCACTTTGCCGCATTACTGTGCCCCATCACTTTGCCGCATTACTGTGCCCCATCACTTTGTCGCATTACTGTGCCCCATCACTTTGCCGCATTACTGTGCCCCATCAATTGCCAGGGCTGCAGCCCTCTTCTCCTCCTCTTGTATCACACACACAGCGTGCATCTTCCGCTGTGTGTCATGGAGCGGGTTTGTGTTTGGCGGCACTGCGTGATAAGGTCCCGCCCCCCTAGACCGGCTAATGTGATAGTAGATTGAATCAGTGTTTTGCCTATCACATTAGCTGGGGGGCGAGACCTTGTCACATCGCACCGCCAAACACAGACCCCGCTCAATGACACACAGCGGAAGATGCCCGTTGTGTGATAAAGCTGACCATTCCTCTTGGCAAAAAGCCTCCAGTTCCAGTAAATTCTTAGGCTGTCTTGCATTAACTGCATGTTTGAGATCTCCCCAGAGTGGCTCAATGATATTGAGGACAGGAGACTGAAATGGCCATTACAGAACCTTCACTTTATTCTGCTGTAGCCAATCACAGGTCAACTTGGCCTTGTGTTTTAGATCATTGTCATGTTGGAATGCCCAAGTACATCCCATGTGCAGCTTCCTGGCTGATGAATGCAAAATGTTCCCCCAGTATTTTTTCATAACATACTGCATTCATCTTGCCAACAATTATGGACAAGTTTCCTGTGCCTTTGTAGCTCACACATCCCCAAATCCTAGGCCTCGTTGACTCCTCTCCAAACGTAGCATGTTTGGCATATTGTAAGTGGGATACTTTTTGGCATTTGCATTGTAATGGCTTTCTTCTGGCGTCTTGACCATATAGCCCACCTTTCTTCAAGTGCCTTCTTATTGTGCATCTTGAAACGGCCAAACCATATGTTTTCAGAAAGTCCTGTATTTCACCTGAAGTTATTTATGGGTTTTTCTTTGCATCCTGAACAATTTTCCTTGCACTTGTGGCTGAAATTTTAGTTGGTCTACCTGACCGTGGTTTGGTTTCAACAGAACCCCTCATTTTCCACTTCTTGACTAGAGTTTGAACACTGCTGATTGTCATTCTCAGTTCCTTGGATATCTTTTTATATCCCTTTCCTGTTTTATACAGTTCAATTACCTTTTCCCGCAGATCCTTTAAAAATAATTTTGCTTTCCCCATGATTAGGAATCCAGAAATATCAGTGCAGCACTAGGTGAAAGATGCAAGGGTCTGTCAAGAGTCCAGAAACACATTGACCTTTTATACACACACACACACACACACTAATTACAAGCAAACAGATCACAGGTGAGAATGGTTACCTTTGATAGCCATTCAAACCCCTTTGCGTTAACTTGTGTGCATGTTATCAGGGCAAAATCACCATGTCAACTTTTGATCAGGGTCATTTGGGCAGTCTCTGTTGCCATTATGATTTAAAAAGAGTAAACACAGTTGATTGATAATAAATGGCTTCAGCCAAACACTGTGGAAGAAATGTTTTTGTGTTCTCATTCATAGTCTCTGAAAGATGTCCAAGAAATCATAAATTCTGCCAGGGTATGTAAACTTGTGAGCACAACTATGTATGTATGTATGTATGTATGTATATATAAAAAAAACGTAAAGGGTGAGGTGCACGTCAGTCACAGTAGTATGTGCAAGAGCAATCAAGCTTGGTAAACTATACAATATAACACAATCTTGGAACAAAAGATCAATATCTGATCTATACTAGTGAACACAGCAGTTTAGGGTTCCAAAAAACGCATTGTGGCAAATCGAAGGTACAGTAGTAAAGAGGCCAATGAGTTTCTGAGCATGACAGATAGTGAAGAGGAGGTCACGCATCTGTCAGATTCAGGCTCAGAATACGATCCCGTAGACGACAGCAGCTCTATGACAGATAGCTCTGGCAACGAAGGTGAGGTCCCTGCTAAGGTCAGACGTACCCGACACCATTCTGCTGCTGATGAGGTGTAAAAACCGCAGGTCCCTCGTATGAAGCATAGAGCCAGTACTAGCGCCGCTATTCCTTCTGGTGAACTGGCAAGCACCATCAGCCTAGTACACCCTGGAAGTACACCCACCACATGCAGTTAGTGTAAGTAAGTGTTACTTTGTGTCCCACCAAGAAGAAGAAAAAGGCAGGCCCGTCGTGCCCATAATGTCCTCCCTGCAGAATTTGCCAATACTGATTGGGTGCCCACCAATTCTGCAGAACCTGTACTTCTCCCATTCACTGGCCAACCCGGTATTCAGGTGGAAACAGCTGATTTTAAGCTGCTTGATTTTTTTCGCTGTTTTTCACGGAAGGTCTCTATAGATCTATTGTGGACCAAACTAATTTATATGCTGGTCAATTTATTGTCGCTAATCCCAGTTGCCTTCCCTTGCCATAGTTTGGAAACCAATTACGGTTTCCGAATTGAAGACCTTTCTGGGCCTTTCCCTCAACATGGGCATACATAAAGTCACGAAGTTGAGGTCGTATTGGTCTACACACCCAATTGACCAAATGCCCGTGTTCTCTGCCGCCATGTCCAGGGCACGATACGAGCAGATTTTGCGGTTCATGCACTTTAATGACAATGAACTTTGTCGTCCTCGTGGAGACCCTGAATTTGATCGGCTCTACAAAATTCGGCCCCTCAAACCACTCCAAAGAACGTTTTGCAGCCTTGTATACTCCCCATCAAGTTGTCTGCATTGAGGAGTCCCCGATTACATTTTCTGGCCGCTTGTCTTTCAAGCAGTACCTTCTCAGCAAGCGTGCCAGATATGGGTTCAAGCTCTATAAACTCTGTGACAGGGAAACGGCTATGTATGGAGCTTTATGGTTTATGAGGGAAAAGATAGTCACGAAGAGCCAGAGAACTGCCCAGATTACATGGGGAGCACTAGCAGGATTGTGTGGGACTTGGTGTCACCCTTATTCGGAAGTGGGTACCATTTGTATGTGGACATTACACGAGCGTGACACTTTTTAGTCACTTGTTTCATCATCAGATCAGGCTGCGGGGAGAGAGCCTGCTTTAAATTTAATAAATTGCTCGCTGTGAAGTTGAATAGGAATTTTTTCGTTCTTACCTCCCTTTATGCAGACACAACAGTCCAAATTCGTACGGCGACTGGTGTTGTGGAGAAACCCCTCTGTGTCCACGAATATAACCAAAATATGTGAGGGGTGGACCTCAACGACCAGTTGTTGGCCCCTTATACAATTGCCTGTAAGGCCAGACGCTGGTATAAAAAAAAAGTGTCTGTATACTTAATGGCTTTGCTGAACGCTCATGTGCTATACATATAAATAAAAAGATATTCCCGCACTGGCCAAGTCTAAAAGGTGTATAGCACATTTATACATGTGCTATACAGAGTTTCAGGACAGACTTTATCCTTCCTTGACTTCCAGGAAGAGATCGTTACAGAACTCCTGTATCCAGGCGGTTCTGCACCTCACCATTCCCAACCAAATGCAGTAAGCCGGCTGCATGAGAGGCATTTTCCATATGTCCTTGGGAGTACCCTTACTCAATGAGCCCCCCAAAGAAATGTAAGTGCGGATATAGGCCTGACACCAGTTATTATTGTCCTCCATGTCCTGAAAATCCTGGCCTTTGCATTGGTTAATGTTTTGAATGCTACCACACACTAGTGAAGTTTTAGCGTAGGGTACAGCATTTCACAGACTAGGACACACTTACACAGGGTCTCCAAAGATGCAGTTGCATTTTGAGAGACCCAAACCTGGAACCGAACCGTTACAAAGAACTGTGTAGAAAAAAAAAATATATATGTTGTTCTATTGTTCTCTCTCTCTCTCTCTCTCGTATTCTGCTCTTTTTTATTGTATTCTATTCTGCAATGTTTTATTGTTATGTTTTATCATGCTTGCTTTTCAGGTATGTCATTTTTTATACTTTACCGTTTACTGTGTTTTATTGCAAACCATTTTTTCTGTTTTCAGGTGCAACGCAGATTCATTTATCTTGACAGCAACAGCGTTTGCTCCCACGATACATAAAGACGTGACTCCAGTGCTGTAGGAGGTGATTTCACCACCACAAAAAAAAAAAAAAAAAAAGGAGGCTTGCCCGTGGAAAAGTCTGACTGTGTACATAGTAAAAAAAAATTTTAACGCAACCTGTGCCTAAAATGTATATACACCGAAGCATGGGGGCATCCTCCCGCAAAAAAGTTATGGCGTGTACGCACAGTCGGACTTTTCCACCGTCAGGCCTCCGTCGGAATTTCGACCGTACGTACACGGCATAAAAAGTTATGCCGTGTACGTACGGTCGAAATTCCAACGGAGGCCTGACGGTGGAAAAGTCCGACTGTGCGTACACGCCATAACTTTTTTGCGGGAGGATGCCCCCATGCTTCGGTGTATATACATTTTAGGCACAGGTTGCGTTAAAAAATGTTTTACTATGTTCTTTTTTGGTATTTGCTTTGCAGGTATGGCAAGGTCTTACTGTTATACCGTAATGTTACTTTTTTTTAATGTTAACCATCATTTGCTTAGCAGGTACGCCATTCAGTTGCAGTGCAGATTTATTTATCTTGACAGCAACAGCGATTGCTCCCAGGATACATAAAGCCGTGAATCCAATGCTGTAGGACAGGGATCCTCAAACTACGGCCCGCGGAGGACTTTTAACCGGCCCACCCGACCCTGCCAGGCAACGCTGGTTACACGGCAGGTTGTAACACATCGATCCCGCTGTGTCACGGAGATCACAGTGTTAACAGTTCGGGCGCGCTGTGATAAATGTCCCGCCCTCCTCCTCCTAGACTAGCTTGTGTGATAGAGCCAGTGTTCTGTCTATCACACAAGCTGGTCTAGGAAGAGGAGGCGGGACATTTATCACAGCGTGCCCGAACTGTTACCAACACTGAGCTTCGTGACACAATAGGATCCTGACACAGCGGGACAGTGACAGAAGTTTAGCACAGTAAGGAGGCTGTGAGGGGCTTACGAAGGTGAGGGGGCTTGCGATGGTGAGGGGGCTGATGATGTAATGATGATGATGGTGAAGGGGGCTGATGATGTAATGATGATGATGGTGAGGGGGGCTGATGATGTAATGATGATGATGGTGAGGGGGGCTGATGATGTAAGGATGATGATCGTGGGGGGGGGGCTGATGATGTAAGGATGATAATCGTGGGGGGGGGCGCTGATGATGGAATGATAATGGTGAGGGTGGCTGATGATGGAAGGATAATGGTGAGGGGGGCTGATGATGGAATGATAATGGTGAGGGGGGCTGATGAGGGAATGATGATGATGGTTGGGGGGGGCTGATGATGTAATAATGATGGTGGGGAGCTGATGTAAAGCGCTGCGCAAACTGCTGGCGCTATATAAATCATGTATAATAATGATGGTGGGGGGGCTGATGATGGAATGATGATGGTGGGGGGGGGGGGGGGCTGATGATGTAATGATGATGATGGTGAGGGGGGCTGAAGATGTAATGATGATGATGATGGTGGGGGACTCATGATGATGTAATGATGATGGTGGGGGGGGGGGGGGTTGATGTTGTAATGATAATGATGATGATGGTGGGGGGGCTGATGATGTAATGATAATGATGATGATGGTGGGGGGGCTGATGATGATGTAATGATGATGATGGTGGGGGGGCTGATGATGATGTAATGATGATGGAGGCTTGCAATTGTAAAGGGGGGGTTGCAATGAGGGGCTGATGATGATGATGTAATGATGATTGGGGGGCTTGCAATGATCTTGATCGGCTTGCAATTAATGATTGTGGGGGGGGGGGGCTTGCAATGAGGGGCTTACAATGATGATGGCGAGGGGGGCTTGCAATGAGCTATTGTTCATAGTTTTTTTTATAGTCCGGCCCTCTAACGGTCTGAGGGACAGTGAACTGGCCCCCTGTTTAAAAAGTTTGAGGACCCCTGCTGTAGGAGGTGATTTCCCCACCACAGTTAAAAAAAAGAAGAGCATATATGCCGAAGTATGGGGGGCAGCAGGGGAGGGGGTGCGATTTTGCTCCTACTGCCGCGTACATACGGTCGAAATTCTGATGGAAAAGTCTGACCGTGTGTACACGGCATAACTTTTTTAGTTATGGAGAATGCCCCCATGCTTCGGCATGTATGTATGTATGTATGTATGTATGTATGTATGTATGTATGTATGTATGTATATATATATATATATATATATATATATATATATAATAGGCCAGATCCACAAAGATCTCCCGCTGGCGTAGCTTAAATAAGTTACACTACGCCGCTGTAAGTTACAGTGGCGTAACCATATCCTCAAACAATTCCCTTTAACTTACGGCAGCGTAATGTAATTATTGCGGCGTAAGGCTGCGCAATTCAAATAAGCTAGATGTGGGCGTGATTTAATGTAAATCAGCTTGACCCCACGTATTTGATGTTTTTTTTGAACGGCGCATGCTCCGTCCATGGAGATTTCCCAGTGCACATGCGCGAAATCACGTCGAAAACAGTCAATGAAAACGACATGAACGTAACTTACGCAAAACCCTATTCGCAAACGGTTTACGCAAACGACGGAAAATTCAACGCTGGCCTGATGTCCATACTTAAAATTACGTACGCCTCCATACAGCAGGGGTAACTTTACGCCGGACATACGTTTACGCAAACAACGTAAAAACACTGCGCCGGCCATGCGTACGTTCGTGGATCGGCGTATCTAACTCATTTGCATATTTAGACGGCGCAGATTTGAATTTATGGCGGCGTATCTGGAGATACGCCGCGGTAAATGTCTGTGGATCTGCCCCAATAATATATATATATATATATATATATATATATATATATATATATATATATATATATATATATATATATATTAGTCACAGGCGGAGTTGAAAAAGGTTTTATTTTTTACTATGTTTTTTTTTGGTATTTGCTTTGCAGGTATGGTAAGGTATTACGGTTATACTGTAATATTACTTTATTTTAATGTTAACCATCATTTGCTTAGCCGGTATGCCATTCAGTTGCAGCGCGGATTTATTCATCTTGACAGCAACAGTGTTTGCTATGAATTAACTAAAGACAGTGCCAATATAGTGAAAGCTGCTCCCCTCAAAGTATTGACCTGCAAACTTTGTAGAATGAGGGGTGTGTATTGATTCGGGGCACACAATAAATTAAAGTTGCATACATAAACACAATGGCCTGGTTTCGCATACCTGTGCGCATCTTTCTGCCGGCGTAGCGTATCTTCTTTACGCTACGTCGGCGCAACGTTGCGAGGCAAGCATGGTATTCACAAAGCAAATGCTCTTAACGTTGCGCCGGCGTAGTGTATAGTTGTCGACGTAAGCCGACGTTAGTCAAAGTAGGTGGAAGTGAGCTGGAAGTGGGCGTGATATATTTAAATGAAGCCTGACCCCATGCAAATCATGGGCTGAGCTTCAAAAAACAAACTGCGCAAGCGTCGTATCTTGGATCCATCCCAGTGCGCATCCTCACAGTTACGTCGAGATAACTGCCGAAGATACGTCAAAACACTGCCTACGACGTCAACGTAACCTACGCACAGCCCTATTCACATACTACGTAAACAACGTAAAAAACGACAGCATTCGTTCCCTGGTCCATACCTTTGAATGGGTTACGCCTCCTATATGAGGAATAACTTTACGCCGAATGTAACCCTTACGCAAATCGCTTAAAACATGTGCCGGGCTCAAGTACCTCCGTGAATCAGCACACCTTACTCATTTGCATACGGGTACGCCGAATGCGTCCAGCGTAACTATGCGCCATGATACGCAGGCAACTTATTATTTGTCCGACTAATCTAGCTTGGGGAATCGGCGCAGAGATACGACGGCGCACATTTGTACTTAGGACGGCGTATCTATAGATACGTCGGCGTAACCTCTACGTGAATCCGGGCCATATATAGCTAGATTCAGGTAGGGCGGCGTATTGGTAAGTGGGCGTAGCGTATCGAATATACGCTACGCCGCCGCAAGTTAGAGAGGCAAGTGCTGTATTCACAAAGCACTTGCTCCCTAAGTTACAGCAGCGTAGCGTAGATGGGCTGGCATAAGTCTGCGTAATTCAAAGTAGGTGGAAGGAGGGCGTAATACATGTAAATGAATCGTGACCCCGCGTAAATGATGCGCCGAACGAACGGCACATGCGCCGGCCGTGGACGTATCCCAGTGCGCATGCTCGAAATCACGTCGCAAATAGTCAATGCTTTCGATGTGAACGTAACCTACGCCCAGCCCCATTCTGAATCGGCTTACACAAACGACGTGAAATTCGACGGCTGTTCCGACGTCCATACTTAACATTGGCTGCGCCATCTTTTTGGTGGTTTATCTTTACGCCTGAAAAAACGCCTTACGTAAACGGCGTAGCTAACTGCGACGTGCATACGTTCGTGAATAGGCGTATCTTGCTCATTTACATATTCTAGGCGTAAATCAACGTACAAGCCCCTAGCGGCCAGCGTAAATATGCAGCTAAGATACGACAGCGTAGGAGACTTACGCCGGGCGTATCTTGGCAAAATGTAAGCGTATCTGGTTTCCACTACTACTGATACGCCGTCGTAAGTCTTTCTAAATCTGGCTAATAGTGCTTAGTGCTCACTAAGTATTAGTGATCTTACATGAACATTATAGTGTTTAAAAATATTTAAGCCACTAGGATTGCTTTTACATGAAGGCCGACCGCTGGCCGAAAAGAATGATACCAAGATGATACCTAAACCCGCAGGCATCATTTTGGTATAACCATTCAAAGTCCAACAACATACCAGTACATTGCTGGTCCTTGTCCGACATATATTGTAATTTTTTTCCCATGCAGCCTGTTGACTGAACGAAAAAAAGATTGATCGGTGGGTATGCCCACCATTAGAATACCTCCCTTCATCCACCCACTTCTAATGATAGGCATACATGCACCATTTATATATGCCGAAGCATGGGGGCCACCTCCCGCAAAAGTTATGCCGCGTACACACGTTTGACTTTTCCATGGGCAAGCCTCCGTTGGAATTTAGACCGTATGTACGCAGCATTAGGAGCAAAATTGCTCCTCCGCCCCTGCTGCCCCCACGCTTCGGCATATATGCTCTTTTTTTGGTCATTATTCAATCACTTGGAACAAAAAAAATATTCAATGGGCTCAACATACCTCTCAGCAAATAGCTTGGGGTGTCTACTTTCCATGGGGTCATATGGGGGGGTTTTGTGCCATCTTGGCATTTTATGGCCTTCAAAACTGTGATAGGTAGTGAGGAGTGAAATCCAAAATGTATGCCCTTAGAAATCTTGAAGGCGGTGCTTGGTTTATCAGGGTCCCGTACGCAGCTAGGCTCCCAAAAAGTCCCACACATGTGGTATCCCCTGTACTTAGGAGAAGCAGCAGAATGCATTTTGGGGTGTAATTTTTCACATATAACCATGGCAATGTGTGAGCAGTATATCATTTAGTGACAACTTGTCATTATTCAATCACAAAAATATTCAATGGGCTCAACATGCCTCTCAGCAATTTCCTTTGGGTATCTACTTTCCAAAATGGGGTCATTTGGGGGTTTTTGTACCGCCCCGCCATTTTAGCACCTCAAGAAATTAGATAGGCAGTCATAAATTAAAAGCGATGTAAATTCCAGAAAATGTACCCTAGTTTGTAGACACTATAACTTTTGTGCAAACCAATAAATATACGCTTATTGTAATTATTTTTTTACTAAAGACATGTGGATGAATACATTTTGGCCTAAATGTATGACTAAAATTGAGTTTATTAGTGGGTGGAAATAGGGAATTGAAGTTGAGGAAAAGAGAAGTGAATTGCATACATCGGCTTGATACCCTCCAACCTAAAGGATTAAATTCAGATTTTGATTTATATTTCTTTAAATGGTATACTTTTATTATTTCTTTAAGTTTTACATGGATCTTCATATGATCATTCTAGTTTGTACTTATCAAATTTTTTTTTTTACATATTTACATTTTATTACGTTTTTGCTACACATAATTTTGGTACATATGTGTTTTTCGCTTTATATATAAATTGATATATATACATTTTTTCAGTTATTTTATTTTTCTATCTTTACAGATTCCTGATCGATCAATGTAATCTGTGAAGTGTAGGAATACTGTGTTACACTTGTTGATCTTTTGTTCCAAGATTGTATTATATTGTATACTATTGATGTATTATATTGTATACTATTGATGTTAGGCTAACTGGTCTGTAATTCCCAGGGATGTATTTTGGGCCCTTTTAAAATATTAGTGCTATATTTGGCTTTTCTCCAATAATTTCTCCAATAAGCATAATAAGTCAGTACCATTCCAGTCAGTAAAAAATTAGGAACAATGGTCTGGCAATTATTTGACTGAGTTCCCGAATAACCCTGGTCCCGGTGATTTATTATTGTTAAGTTTGCCAAGTCTTATTTTAATTCTGTCCTCTGTTAACCAATATGTGTCTTTCGTGTTCTATCTTGACCACCCTAATTGCACCCTTACATTTTTTGTTGCATTCTTTATAAAGTCTGAAAGCTGATGATGATCCCTCAACCTTGTATTTTTTCACGACCTTCTCCTTTGCTTTTATATGCATTTTTACATCTGAGTTAAGCCATCCAGGACTTTTGTTCGCTCTTTTAAATTTATTATCCAATGCCCTTTATTGCCATTTAATATGCTCTAAAAAGCTAACTCCTCTGTGTTATTTGTGCCTAAGATTTTATCGCAAATCATGCCTTCTAGCAAGTTTAGTTTAGTTCTAGTTTAGGGAAGTTGGCTCCTTTGAAATGCAGTGTCTTTGTATTGCCCTTATGTTTCCTATTTGTGTGATTTATACTGAAGACAATTGACCTGTGATCGCGGTTTCCTAAATTGCCCCATATTTCCACATCCGTGATCAGGTCTGTTTTGTTGGTAATCAGTAGATCCAGTAACGCTTTATTTTTAGTTGGTGCGTCTACCATCTGAACCATGACATTTTCCTGGAAGACATTTAGGAACTGGCGAGCTTTAGACAAATGCCTGGTTCCCTCCGCCCAGTTTCTAGATAATTAAATTCCCCATTATGATAAACACTTCCCATCCTTGCTGCTAATCCAACTTGTGATTAGCGATCCATCTCCCCTCCTCCCTCAGGTTAGGGGGCCTATAGCATACTCCTAGTATTATTTTCCCCTTAGCTTCATCCCTCTGGAGCTCTACCCATAAGGATTCCACTTCATCCCTAGCTCCCTTAGTGATGTTGTTCTCTCACATTCACTGGTTGCCAGACAATCATGAGAGCTGTTTAACCAGGTCTTTGAAATTCCCACAAAATCTAAATCCTCCTTGTACAACCGTATCTCTAGATCACCTATCTTGTCCGCCAGGCTCCTGGCATTGGTAAACATGCCATGTAGTTTTAACCACTTGCTTACTGGGCACATATACCCCTTCCTGCCCAGGTGAAATTTCACCTTTCAGCACTGCGTTACTTTAAATAAAAATTGCGCGGTCGTGTGAAGTGCCTCCCAAACAAAATTTACATCCTTTTTTCCCACAAATAGAGCTTTCTTTTGGTGGTACTTGATCACCTCTGCGGTTTTTATTTTTTGCGCTATAAACAAAAAAGTAACGACAATTTTGAAAGAAAAAAAAAAATTTTTTTTTTAGATTTTTTTTCTTAGTTTAGGCCGATATGTGGCCGGAGGACGCGAGGACGTCAAAAGACGTCCTGCCGGATTTATAGAGCCACCTGGAGGCCATCTTTTTGCATACGCCCGGGTCTGTAGTAGTTAAAGTGATATGCTTTGTATCCTTTGGATACAAAACATTATGAGGAGAAAGAGAATTTTAAGAAATAAAAGTCACTACACACGTTGCACAAAAAACTTTATTTGACCCATAAATGAGAACGGTCAGTCTCTCTGGTGAGAGAATATAATATAATATCTTTTTTATCTGCCCGGGAGGGCATTGTAGTTCAAACTCCTGGGGCCATCTTGACTTTTTCTTGTGCGCTAATAGAAGTTATAAAATATCTAAACATTGCTGCTGGTTGGCAGACCAAGGGGCGTGACCGGATGTAGGAGCATGCGAGAATGGAGGAGTGAGTGAGCCTGTGTGTCCCTCCACCCTGCCTCTCCTCCCTCGCTTCCTAGCACACAGCGCCGTGTCCGGATAAGCATGAATCCTCCCCACCGCCGTTGCTAAAATTGCTGCATCCTCCGTCACACCCACCCACCTGAAACCGCGCTGTGCATTGAGGTATTGGCGGCTCCCCCCCGCATTCCCCATCTGCCTGTCTACTGCCTTTTGCCTCCTACCTGGTCCGACTGGCTGTGCTCTGGATGTGGGGCTACATGGGCGGAGCGTTGGGGTGAGCTGCGGATATGGACGTATTCTAGTCAAGCCTTCTGACGGGACCAAGAGAAGCAAACCCCACAGCACACGGAGCCACCCGCAAATCTCGCGGGACTTCGGGGAGCCGTGAGATCTCACTGTGCTTGTCAGGTGTGTGCTGGTGTGGAGTCTCCCGTTTGCTGCCTGAGCAGCTGAGGACTTTTTCTTGTACTTTGTTTTTTCTCTGAATGGATTAGCAGAGTGGGGAGCTCTTGTGGCTATTGCTGCTGCCTTTACTACCTCCTAACCCCACTTCAAAGAACTCTGTCCCTATTGCAGTTGCCTTTGCCACCTACTAACCCCACTTTAAAGAACTCTGTTGCAGGTGCAGACAGGCACAGCCTGCTTTTATAGAGCATCGGGGGGGCTCACTTGGTACCCTGTGTAGTGTGAGCAGTGAGCTGCATTACCGTTTTAAGCACTTAAGTACTCAACAGCAGAGGGGGCTTAGTGCAGCACACTGTTTTCTACAAACCTGGTGGCCCAATAGGTCTGCCGAAAAGTGTAATAGAGACTTTTTGGGAGCCGGCCAGAAGCTCAACATGCCCAATGCTCTTAAACAATCCCAGGAAGTAATGTCTACTACCAGATCAGCTAAGAACAATCAGGCAGCTGCCAAGCTGGACCGATTTGCACACACCCCATCCAATTCGCCAGCTAAAGGACATCTACCTGCAACCGCATCTCAGCCTAAGTTACAGATGGCCCCGTCACTTGATAGAAGGAGCCAGGGTCAAGTGGCCGCGAAACCAACTTCCAGCACATCCTCTAATACAACAAACGCCAAAACCGTGAGTACTAAAGGAGTGGGGGGAGAGTCACTTGGAACTGTAAATGTTACACTAACCACCACAGTACCCAGTGTACCCGACCTTTCAACAGACGGATTGGTACTGGAAGGGGAACCTACACTGAGAGAAGTACTTTGTGCAGTTAATTCATGCAAGGACTATATGGTTAGTTTTGATAACAGTTCTTCCTTTAAACTCATTAGCTGGGTATCTATGAGTCAGGAGTTACATAAGACGGTGAAGACAAAGAAAAATGGATAGCCGCACTCCAAAACCTGATGGGTGGTCTTTTATTCAATAGACAGCATCTACAAAAATAGGGTCACAGCAGTGGAAACAAGGAACAGCCGACGCGTTTCGCACTGGATCAGTGCTTATTCATGGCCATGAATAAGCACTGATCCAGTGCGAAACGCGTCGGCTGTTCCTTGTTTCCACTGCTGTGACCCTATTTTTGTACATGCTGTCTATTGAATAAAACCACTTAAGGACCGCCTTCTGCACATTTACGTCGGCAGAATGGCACGGCTGGGCACATCAACGTATATATACACGTTGATTTTTGTACCCAGCCGTGGGTCACGGGCGCGCGCCCGCGACCCGGTCCAAAGCTCTGGGACCGCGGGACTCGCGGACCCGATCACCGCTGGAGTGCGGCGATCAGTCCCCGGAGCTGAAGAACGGGGAGAGCCGTGTGTTTTGGGGGGATATTTATTATAGCAAAAAGTAAAAAACATATTGCATTTTTTTCAAAATTGTCGCTCTATTTTTGTTTATAGCGCAAAAAATAAAAACCGCAGAGGTGATCAAATACCACCAAAAGAAGGCTCTATTTGTGGGGAAAAAAGGACGCCAATTTTGTTTGGGAGCCACGTCGCACGACCGTGCAATTGTCAGTTAAAACGACGCAGTGTCGAATCCCAAAAAGGGGCCTGGTCCTTTGGCAGCATGTTGGTCCGGGTCTTAAGTGGTTAAAAAATAATAACATAAGTACCCTAGATAAGGACGGTTTAGCAAATTATTGGGGGATATTTTTGGGGGGATAAGGGGCATAAGGTTACAAACACACATGCACACATGTACTAATGTGTATTAATGTGTATTAATGCTTTAAAAGTCACCATTTTCGACCACCAGAATACGGCCGCCAGACTTGTGACAGGGAAAAAACCCTGGGAATCTATCTCACCTTCACTGCGAGCCCTTCATTGGCTGCCAGTTAAAGACAGAATTGCTTTTAAAGCTCTCTGTCTTACGCATAGATGTGTCCATGGGAATGCCCCCCTCTATCTATGCGAAATAATAAAAGCGCATAACCCCAATCGCGTTTTGCGATCCACGAATCAGAACCTGCTCCAGGTTCCGAAAGCCAACTTCAAGTCCAAAGGAGAAAGAAGATTTGCGATCCAAGGTCCCAGACTATGGAATGCTTTACCAACCAGCATTCGGTTGGAGGAGAACCACCTAGCATTTAGAAAAAAGGTCAAGACTTTTCTCTTTTGATATCAAAGGAGATAGGAACAACAAGCGCCCAGAGGCGATTCAGTTCGCATGTGCCGCGCTATACAAGTTTTCATTCATTCATTCATTCATATGCTTTTTGGAAACGGAGTTTTGTTGTCATATTTTTTTTTTCTTTTTTTTATGGCTTTTGAGGTTTTTGGAGGTTGATGATGCCGATTGGGGCGGCCTTAACACTAGGTGCTTAACTTTACACTGGGTTTATACTGGGTTTCCCTCCCCCTCCCCCTTTTTTTTTTTCCTTTTCCCGTTTTCTTTCCTTTGTTTTGTCTACCGATGATCGCGGATGCTTTCTGACTTTTAGCCCTCTAAATACTAGGCGAATAACTAACTTGGGGGGAGAGAGGGTGGGAGACTCCTGCTGGTGTTAGTGGATGTATGAGAGAGCGAGAAGTGTGGTCACTTCAACAGCCCCAAGGGGGTGCCCAGTAGGGCAGGGCATGGGAGGGGTGGGTGGGAGGGGGGGGGGATTAGGGTAGGGACTAGGGAGCGTACACTCCATTTATCTAAGCTTGGGTTGTCACAAGAGAAGGGGAATGGGAAGGCAGAGGCTAGAGGGGAGAGGATAGACCACATATTGATGAGCGGGAGGAATATAGGTGTACATTCTAGGATTAGGTCCAAATGGGCTAATATTACTTCAACTCTTCTGGATGCAGGATAGGATGTTGGCCATTACTTTGTGGAATGTGCGAGGTATGAGGGATCCTGTCAAGAGGACATCGGTTATGTCGCTTCTCCAAGAGGGCATACCGGGCCTTCTGTGCCTCCAAGAGACACATTTGACTCTGGACACAGCTTGCCAGTTGAATAGCAGGAAATTCCAGTCCCAATACCATTCGGTGCACTCCTCCTATTCAAGGGGTGGGGAGTGTACTGGTGGGGAGGGGAGTGACGTTCTCCTGCACAGAGTCCTCTATAGATGATCAGGGACGATATGTATTCCATTTTTGTCTAATTGCGAACAGACCATATGTCCTGGCCAACATCTATATCCCCCCCTCCATTTAAGTTTGATGTTTTATACAAACTTATTGAGTTCACATTGGACAAAACAGGAGTGCCAATAATAACAGTGGGTGACTTAAACGAGATCCTGGATAGATTTCCTATTGGGAACAAAACTGATATAGTGAGAGCCGATTGGCACGCTTCCTGGATGAAATGGGGATGAGGGACATATGGCGTACCCATTACCCTCAAACACTGCAATATTTATGCTATTCTACTTCACACCATACTCTCTCCAGAATCGACATGGTGTGGGGCAATGAGGAAACACTACCCCTGGTAAAGGGGATAGAATATGGCCCTAGAGGGGTCTCGGACCACTTCCCGCTAGTGCTGACAATTAAGATTGGGATTAAGACTCCCTGCAAAGAGTGGAAAGTCAATCCGGCTTGGCTTGAGTTAATTGGTGATGCAGGAGATTTGTTGCTGAAATTGACAGAGTATGTCCAATTTAATACGGGAACAGCGCAGACGGGAGTGGTACGGGACTCCTTGAAAGCCTTTTTAAGGGGCCTGCTGATCCAGCAGGTAGCAAGAGTGAAGAGAGTGGGCAGAGAGCAAGAGGGCAAACTTGGTCTCTAGGTAACCCAAGCGGAGATACAGTACATAGAGGATCCCACCCTGGCTAGGCAGAAAGAATGGTTAGAGAAGCAATCAGAATATAGAACGATTACTGCAAGAAGGTCCGAGAATGAGCGAATCCTACAGAGGCAATCCCAGTTTGGAGAAGGGGAGAAAGTAGGGCGGATGTTGTCCCTTTTGTGTAGAACCAATTCCCCTCCTTCTAGTGTTCCAGCAATAAGAACAACAGGGGGAAACGTTGTCACTGAAGGCCAAGAGGTGATACATAAGTTTCGGGAGTATTATAGCGCACTGTACACATCCAAAAAGGGACCTGGGTGTGGAGAGATGGAAGACTTTTTCCAGGCAATATCAGTCCCCACCCCTGAATGATCTTGAGGCCCCTCTCACCTTAGAAGAAATGCAGCAAGCAGTGGCTGGAATGCCCAACCAAAAGTCCCCAGGCCCTGATGGGCTTCCAATAGAGGTATACAAACGTTACGGTGGGATATTGCTGCCAGAGCTATTGAGGACATTGGAGGGAGCAGTAATGGGGGGGGAGCGCTTCCTAACTCAATGGCAGAAGCAACTATCATTGTAATCCACAAGGAAGGGAAAGACCAATTGGACCCTTCATCTTACCGCCCAATTTCCCTATTGTGTACTGACGTTAAGATCCTAGCCAGAGTCCTTGCCACTCGCCTAAATAGATGTATTATTTATCTGATCCATCCTGATCAGTCAGGATTTATACCAGGCAGGGCAACAAACACCAACATTAGAAGGCTTTTTCTTAATTTACAGATACCAATAGATAACGAGGACCCTAGTGCAGTATTTACTCTTGACGCAGCCAAAGCTTTTGACAGTCTAGAATGAATATACTTATGGAAGGTGTTAGAGGTCTTTGGCTTTGGCCCACTTTTCATTAAATGGGTTAAATTGTTGTATAGTGACCCGAGAGCTAAAATTAGGATAAATAACGAGCTGTCAGAAGTATTTCAGCTAGAGAGAGGGACGAGACAGGGTTGCCCCGTCTCCCCTTTTATTTGCTCTTGCTATGGAGCCTCTGGCAATTACAGCCAGATTGAGGATGGATATAAGGGGGTTTAGACGACAACAGGGGGGAAGAGAAAATAGCATTGTTTGCGGATGATATTTTGTTCTTCTTAGGGGATGTCGCAACTTCACTGGACAGTGTGGTAAAAATGGTTGGGGAATTTTGCCAATTCTCAGGCCTGACTATCAATTGGGAAAAATCTGCGTTGCTACCACTAGAACCACTTGACCCCCGGACATTGTCAGGGGCTTCCCAATTGAACGTGGTTACCAAATTAAAATACCTGGGGATTTGGGTTACAAAGGACGCCACTCAATATGCCAACATCAACATAGCCCCACTTATAATTAAATTAAAACAAAAAAGTGACATATGGAAACGACTCCCGCTGTCTGCAGCAGGACGCTGCAATCTCATAAAAAAGAAATGGCAGTCGCAGATACTATACTTGTGTCACAATTCCACGATTTGGATAGGGCAAATGTGGTTTAAGAAAATAGAGTCACTATTCAGAGAACTAATATGGAGGGGGGGGTCAAGCCAGGATTAGGTTACAAACACTACAACTTCCGGTAAAAGAGGGGGGTATGGCGGTTCCACACCCAAGACTATACTTTATTGCGTCCCAGCTACAACAACTAGCGGGTTGTGGAACCACAGAGGGAGACACTCCTAACAACCGATTACTCTTAGCAGGTAACCCCCATAGGCTATTGGTGGAAGCTCTAGAGGCAGACTTCTTTCCCTATAAATGCTCAATCATAAAACTAGTTAGGAAAATATGGAAGACAACAAAGGTACTATTGGGGTACTCCGGGATTACAGAATTTTCTTATATATGGAATAATAAAAACTTGCAGGAACAAATGAGCATAGAGAAATCTAGTGAGTGGGTGGGAAAGGGCATAAATCGCTTAATACACTTGTTTGAGGGGGAAACTATGAAAACATTCTTAGAACTGTCAAGGGAATATGATATATCAAACAAAACATTCTATAAGTACCTTCAGGTCCGCCATGCAATTCAAAACACAATACAGAGTACAAACAGTTGCATGGACCCAGATTCCCGTCCTTCTCAAGGTAATCAAGGCAAGAACATCCAAAGGCCTAATTTCAGCAATGTACACCATGTTGGGGGACAGAGCAATAAGCAGAGCGGGCCCCACTAAGAGCAGAGAGGCGTGGGAAAGAGATTTGGGGACACTTACAGTGGGATGAAATCTTGCAACAAGGAGTATCAGTTTCGATTGCCCCAGCGCAGAGACTGTCCCTTTTGTTCTTATTGTATAGAGTATATTATACTCCCCAAAAGATGTTTAAACTAGGCTTAAGGCAAAATAATTAATGCCCGAGATGTAAGGCTGTAAGGCCAAAGGAGACCTCATACATATGGTTTGGAAGTGCCCAATGTTGTATAGCTATTGGGTGGAGATAATTGGGAGGATTAACAAAGCCTTCGGAACCTCCTTGGAACCAGAGGCTAAGACTTGCCTCTTGGGGAGTATAGGGGACAATAAAGTCCCTCCAGGTAACTTAGAAGCAGTTTTGAGATGCCTATTTCAGGCACGCAAGATAATTGCTCAAAAATGGCAGGCACATCTACCCCTGTCCGTAGGAAATTCTGAAGCAACAATCAATCAATCTAACCATCTCCAGTGAAAAGATGAATTTTATGAGACAAGGGAACCACGGTAAATTTGTGAGACTGTGGGGACCATGGCTGAGAGGTGTGGGAGAGCCTTTATAGGGAAACCTAACATGAAGAGCCTGTTTTAGATCCATCAAGAGCCTACTTCCTCGAGTTATGAGGGCCTCAGCGGACTAGCTGCTTGGTCAACTTATATGCCATAGTAGATTTTTGTGCTACACTACTTTCCTGGAAGATCCCCTCAGTTAATAGCCCAAGTTTAAGGGATCACATTAGTACGCTCCCTCCTTAGGTTAGGCAACACAAGAGAATTACGCTCCACTGAGGTGGGAAAGGGAGGCATAAGGGACAGCATAGAAGGAGAATAGCAGGTAAAGGACATTTTCTGATGATCTAAGTACAGCACATGGGCTATCATTGTTGTCTACTTATTTGATTTCTGTACTGCTATGCATATATGATAACTACAGTTTTTGTATTTAACAATGCTGACCAAAGAAAAACAAAATAAAGATGAATTATTAACAAACATTGCTGCTGACCAAGTGCATCACGCCATGGAAACTACATCTGATGGCAGTGGACTCTTTCAGCAGGATAATGCGCACTGCCATGCTGCAAAAATGGTTCAAGAATGGTTTAAGGAACACAACCAAGAATACTATGGCCCAGATTCACGTACATCTGCGCATTATTGGACCGGCGTAGCGCACCGCCTTTACGTTAGACTTGCGCAATTTTGCCGCGTAATCACCCTATTCTCGTAGCTTTTGTGCAGGAAATTGCGCATACGTAACGTTTTTCCAGAGGCGTAAGGAGGAGTAATACAAATTGGGAAGGACGTGGGCGTGTTACATTGAAATGAGCCGTGACCCCATGCAAATGAAGGGCCGGCCGGCTCGCGCATGCGCGCTTGAAGCATACCATGTCAGCTCCGATGTGCGCATGCTCACAACTCGGGAGCGGCGCAATCAGTGAAATTGGAAATGGACTAGGGCAACGTTGTGAACTACGCAAACAGCATAAATAGACACACACAAACGCACTTCCTTTGCAAAAGCACATCCCTTTGTCCCTTCCCATTTAACAAAGTGCTTTTGTTCTTGTTGTTCGTTGCGGTGTGTTTTGTAGTTGTCAGATTAGTGTTCTGTGTGATCAAGTGGTTGTTAGTAGATTTTTGAAAGTGGTTTTTGATAAGTGTTTGAGAGACTGTTTGTTTGATTGATATATTTCTTTTTGTTTCTTTTTCTGCTGTATTTTTGTTTTGTTTTTTGGGGACTGTTTCTTGGTGAGTAGTTTTCTCTATGTCTGTGTGTTTTTTTGTGATTGGTTGTGCTCGTTTGTGTGCGTGAATTTTGTTGACGGGGACTGTTCTTTTTGGAAGGATGACTGGGAGAAAACGAAAGCTGAATTTTACAGTTGTGGAAAAACAGATTCTTGCCCGGGCCATTAGCGAGTATGGGCGTTACCTCCACGGCCCAGAGAGTGCCAACACCAGCCCGGCCAGGAGGAGGGAGATTTTGGATAGGATCACTGACCAGGTGAATTCAGCGGGGCAGGGGGAGACACGGACCAGGTCTGGGATTGACAAAAAAATCAATGACCTCCGGCATCTGGTCAAAAAGAAGTTGGCCAGAATGCATGCCCATGCCAGGGGCACAGGAGGGGGCCCACCATGCCGTATTAGCCTGACAGCGGAGGAGCGTGCGGTGGCCCTGACCTTTCATCGGCATGAAGTTGAGGGCCTGCCCGGCTTTGACTCGAAGTCCGGACTTGAAGTCCGGAGCCTGTGGTGCCAGGTAAGTTGTTGTTTTTTTTAATATCAGGTGTGTAGCATGTGTGGGGGAGGGGGTGAAAGGGAATATGTGGCAAGTGTGTGGATCCTCCAACCTGTGAATGTTTTGTGTCATCCACAGATGTGCAGGAGAGTGCAGGGCCATCTGGCCTGACCACACCAACCCCAGGACAGCAGCCTAATGAGGCCCCCCCAACAAGGCCGGAGTCCGCGGAGGAGGTTCAACAGGAGCAGGACAATCATGAGGAGGAGGAGAATCATGAGGAGGAGGAGTCCATGTCAGGCACTGGACGTTTGGGTTTTGAGGACTCCTCCCCTCTGGCTGGCAGCAGGCAGGCCTCCCTAAGGGGGAGCCCCCCCCCCCTCCTCCCCCTCCCCCAGTTCCTCCAGACCCGCCATCTGGGACAGGTCAGCCAGACATTGGTGCGGATGGAGGAGAGCCTGTCCTCCATCAAGGATACGCTGGGGAACCTGGACTCCCACTCCCGGGCTTTCACAACCTGCCTAAATGAACTGCAGACGACATCAGCAGGCGTTGGGCAGGATGTGAGGGCCCTTACCCTGGCTATCCAGGCCAACACGGCAACAGTTGGTGCTGCCCTGGACAGAATTGCCGTGGCCTTGGAGGGCAGGCCACCAGGTGGGCAGAGATCAGGGGCTGATCCTCCTTCCCCGGTTTTACCCCTCCCCATGAGTCTCCCCTGAGAAGCCGGGGCCGTGGGCGCCCCAGGCGTGGCTCACGCAGAGGGCAGTAATTTGTTTTTCCCCCAATTTTTTTTTTTTTTCAAATATTTTTTTTTTTGTCTTTTTTTTTTTTGCTGGAAATTTTTTGATTTTGCAGGTCATTTTTTTTTTTGGGTTGTGAATGCTGTGTGAATGTGGGGGTGACATTCCTGCCGGAAACGGGGTGTCACCCTCTATTTTGGTGGAGAAGGGTTCCCCAGGACCAGGGAGAAGTGATCCTCAGGTCCGTGTGAATGGTGTATGAATGTACAGTGACATAATTGGAGCCTTGGCGTGGCGTTTCTGCTCACAAGTCCTGCATGGTGGACTGGTGCCAATCCAATTTGATGTGGATGTGGGGTGTGTGTGCTAGGGACCACAGTGTTGTGCATGCATGCATTCTCATTGTGCCATGATTAATGTGTATGTTTAACGTGTAAAGATGCCCAATGTGAGCTGTCTCCTGGCTGCTCTTCCCTCAGAAGACGGGGTAACCTCGGTTAGGGGGGGATTGTCTGGTTCAGGGGTCAGGTCATCACGTAGGTCAATCTGCAGGCCCTTTCTTTCTGCAAAGTTGTGCAGCATGCAACATGCACCGATGATCTGGCACACAAAGTTTGGGGAGTACAAGAGGGTACCCCCAGACTTATCCAGGCATCGGAAACGTGACTTTAGGATGCCAAAGGTGCGCTCCACCACTGCACGGGTTTGGGCATGTGCTTGATTGTATCTTTCCTCTCCTGGGGTTTGGGGGTTCCGGATAGGAGTCATGAGATGGGGTCCCAGTGGATATGCAGAGTCACCTGTAAGGGAAAAGACAGGAGGATGTTAGTCATGCATGTGCCCCTTGTGATGTGCATCATGGGAGGGGATAGTCATGCCTGCCACCCATGTCACTCACCAACCAGCCAGGTGTCCCCATACACGTTCTGATCGAATTCCAATCGGATGTGGCATTGATTGTATATGTAGCTGTCATGGCTGGACCCTGGGTGTTTGGCACGGACGTGCCATATGAGGCCTTGGGCATCGACTATCACCTGTACATTGATGGAATGCCAATGCTTCCGATTGCGGTACATGTGCTCTGTCTCCTGGGGGGGCTGGAGTGCCACATGTGTGCAATCAATGGCCCCCACAGTGCGTGGGAATCTGGCAATTCTGTAGAAATCTGTCATTGCCTTCAGTCGCAGCTCCTCAGTGGTGGGTTTGATGATTTGGTTGGCCATGCGTCTGAGGATTGCAGGGACAACCTGGTGCACACATCTGCTCATGGAGGACTGTGACATCCCAGCCACCACTCCACTTGTTCTTTGAAAAGAGCCACTGGCAAGGAAATGGAGTGTTGCCAGGACCTTGACCAGTGGCTGCACTGCATGTGAGCGTTGTGTTGGGCTGGTGATGTCATCCTGCAGGGTTGTGGTTAATTCCAGGATGACATGAGGGGTGAATCTGAAGATGCGAAACACCTCAGAATCACTCATGCCAAACAGGTCTATGCGGGTACGGTATATCCTCTCCCGTGCCATCCTCCGTGCCCTCCTCCTTCTTTGTTCATCTAAAGTCAGTAGTATAGCTATGCGCGACGATGCCCCTGGCATGTTGGCATACAGATTGTTGAGCAACACGTGTGACTGCTGAACTGCTCACTAACAGTGTTGCTTTATCTAACAAGTAGACTTTTTTTCGTTTTTTAGACCAGCTTTTATCAGCTCTAATTTTAGACAGGACATTTTGCTGTTGCGCACACTGCGTCGCCTGCGCTGCCCCAACGTTGTTTTGTGGATCCCCGTAAGTCCCTCATTAGCATATTTGACTAGCAAATCAATGGTTTTTTGCGTATCTCGTTCTGGGGATGCCGCGCAACGAAACGCACGCGCACATTTAGACTTACGCACGCGCATCTCCTGTTGCGCAGGCGTAATCGCTCTGTGAATCTGGGCCTATGTGTTTACTCGGCCTCCAAATTCTCCAGATCTCATCTGAGCATCTGTGGGATGTGCATGGAAATACATGTCTGATCTATGGAGGCCCACCTCACAACTCACAGGACTTAAAGAGGAAGTAAACTCTGCCCTTCAAATTCTCCTTAATAAATCTAGTCTAATAAAGCTTTCCATAACATTCTGCATTATTCTTTCCCCCCTAAGGATGTTTCTTAATTTTTTTCCTAGTTGATTTGAAATTCCTGCTTCCTGCAGAAGCCAGCACCAACTTAGCTATTGTCTTCCAAGTCTGAAGAGCAGTTTACTTCTACCCCTTGGTTTTTCTGTTTGTCCCTGCTGTAACCTTGTACATGCTCAGTAATGTTGTAGCCGAGCTTCGTTTTCATTCCCAATTACTATAGTAATCATGTCCCGCATATAAAAAAGCATAGAGAGGTGAGCAAGCATTTTAACACATGTTCATTGATCATTTAATGTGTTTTTGACACAATCTACATTATGCAGCTGATCTCCTTGCTCCTGTGTGCCATTGAATGTGCTAATTTCTACGCTCCCTGTAAAGCTGGAAGTCACATGGGGCGCTTTAGGAACTTATGAATAGCACTGTAACCTTGCAGGATCTCGGAGCAGTGCTGCAGAGAGAAGATGCTTTTAGAAGCATGGAGTGATGGCACGATGAGCGTGACATGATTCGGACAAAATAGGTCTACCAGTGTTGTCATGAAAATGAAAAATTACAAGCAAACAGAGGTTATAATTGATTCATACACAGCAATTTGTGCAGTGCTTATTACCGATTTAAATGGGGAAAATGTATCTGGGACAGTGGACTACCACTTTAAAAAGATCTGCTACTGACAGCTTGGAGTCTGATACCACAGCATGTATAACGAGAGCAATCCGCGCTAATCCCCAATCAACAACGTGTTAACTAGTGATACAGAAAACACAAACAAGTGGAAAAAAGAGCAATATTATTTGCATAAGTGTGGTGAAAAATGTAATGAAGGTGCAGCACCTAGATACAAACAAGCCTGAATATTGGGCTTAACATACATGAACAAATAAAACAAACAAGAGCGCAACCAAATAATGAATAAATCCAGGTGTCCTAAATCCTGAATAAGAATGGGAAAATCAAATAAATGATATGTTCATAAACATCATGTGCATGCAGTCCTGTTGTAACATCCACGTGTATGAATTCCTTCGTGGGGGAATCAAACTTCCACCGACCAACAGAGGTAATGCAGAGGGCTTCAGTATTACACTATCCTTCAAAGGGTAAGTAAATGGCCGCTTACTGGATCGGTAGGACCCTAAAGGGATCAATCAGGCTCTGCACACGACTATCCTCAGCTGGATCAGGATGTTCGCTCCTACTCCCCTCCTCTGCAGATTGCAGGAACACTACTGTCTCGAACAGGTCTCCCGGGGGTGGAATCCACATCAAAGGATAATTTGTTAACCGTGTGGGTGAAAAGAAAAATAAGGCTTCATGGAGCAGTATTTGGATAAAAAAAGGATTTCTCTTTATTCCATTTGATGGAAACAGAATACTGACATCTAAAAAGCTCTTAGCAACAAAGTTAAAAGTCCTGGGTAAAAATTTCAACAAGCTTCGGCTCAGGCCGATCAGCTGGGAGCATGGTGACATTCTCTTCACCCACACGTGTACCAAATTATCCTTTGATGTGGATTCCACCCCCGGTAAACCTGTTTGAGACAGCAGTGTTCCTGCAATCTGCAGAGGAGGAGGGGAGCCGAAGCTGGTTGAACTTTTTACCCAGGACTTTTAACTTTGTTGCTAAGAGCTTTTTAGATGTCAGTATTCCGTTTCCATCAAGTGGAATAAAGAGAAATCCTTTTTTATCAAAATACTGCACCATGAAGCCTTCTTTTTCTCTTCACCCACACGGTTACCAAATTATCCTTTGATGTGGATTCCACCCCCGGGAGACCTGTTCAAAACAGCAGTGTTTCTGCAATCTGCAGAGGAGGGGAGTAGGAGCGAACACTCTGATCCAGCCGAGGATAGTCGTGTGCAGAGCCTGATTGAACCCTTTGGGGTCCTACCGAGCTGGTAAGCGGCCATTTACTTACCTTTTGAAGGATAGTGTAATACTGAAGACATCTGCATCACCTCTGTTGGCCGGTGGAAGTTTGATTCCCCCACAAAGCAATACATACACGTGGATGTTACAACAGGACTGCATGCACATGATGTTTATGAACATATCATTTATTTGATTTTCCCATTCTTATTCAGGATTTAGGACACCGGAATTCATTATTTGGTTGCGCAAATACCACAGTATACCTTTAGAGGTCTAGTGTATCTATGCCTCAATGGGTCATGGCTGAATCAGCAGAAAAGGGGGATCCTGCGACTTAATATTAGGTGCATGGTCATAAAGTTATGGCTGATCAATGTGTGTATTTTTTTGTTTTTAACCAATAGGATGCAAGAATATACATACCTCCTGACACACTTTATCCCAGTTCATACGTAGAACGTAGACCACAAAAAAGGAAGCTTGCATAAAGACAGGGAAGATCATTCCAATCCACAGACCTACACAAATTAAAATAGTATCAACTAAGATTTTTGAGACTGTAAAGAGTTATTTCACTGAAAATTAAGCCCTGAAATATTCTATTGAAATTGACTACAGTCACCTGGATACCATTGGAGAGCAATTCTTAAAGCTAGATTCCAGCCTAATTTCTGTTTAGATTTGCATAGAACTTTTGATATTGTTTTGTCTTCCCATTCAGAGATTTCTTCCTCCTTTCTGTATATTTGATGGGTGTCAGAGAGAAATGAACGCAAGGAAAAATCCCCTATTTCCTGTCTTTTAGATGGAGGTCACATAAAACAGGAAGTACATGCTCTAATAGAGACACATGCTGCAATAACACTACATTTTACAGTACTGTACAGTGTGGAAAGTTTAGCACCCCTTTCAAAATGTAACTGCTCTCTGCATCCTCTCTTCTCCTAGCCAGCTGACAAATGTCACTCTTAACAGAAGAGAAGTGAAAACTTTTCTATGGGGACATGGACAACATTAAGGGTCCATTTACATCTTTTTGTATTCATTACTTTGCACTAAAATCCCTGCATTGTAATGCATGCTAACACAATACACAGTAAACACATGGTATATGTGGGTTGCAAATAATTTTGAATGGCACCCCAATGCACATTTGCAGTAAACAAAAACAATGCAAACAATCTACAGAGCACCACAACACATGATATGAATGCATTAAGGAGGATGGAGCACACACCTGTAAAGAGCGGTAAGTCGACTAAAGTCTCTAACACTTTTCTGTTCTTTACAGAATATGGCTGGCTACTAGTCAGCTGTCAGAAAACATTTACTTGTCAAGGTTTACACTGTGTGGTCAGAATATACAGCCCTAGCCTGGTTTTTGTTGTTAAATCTGAACCGTGGTCCAAAAAAATTAAGTATAATTCTTAGCCACAGAGGATATAAATCCACTTTGGTACATACAAACAACATACAGTATCTCACAAAAGTGAATAGACCCTTCACATTTTTGTAAATATTTTGTGTAAATTTGATGTTCCTTCAAAAAAACACACAGCCATTAATGTCTAAACCGCTGGCAACAAAAGAGTACACCCCTAAGTGAAAATTTCCAAATTGGGCCCAATTAGCCATTTTACCTCCTATGTGTCATGTGACTCAGTGTTACAATGTCTCAAGTGTGAAATGAGAGCTGGCGTGTTAAATTTTGTTTTATTGCTCTCATTCTGGTCACTGGAAGTTCAACATGGCCCCTCATGGCAACAAACTCTGAGGATCTGAAAAAAATAATTGTTGCTCTACATAAAGATGGCCTACGCTATAAGAAGATTGCCAAGACCCTGAAACTGAGCTGCAGCACGGTGGCCAAGGCCATACAGTTGTTTAACAGGACAGGTTTGACTCAGAACAGGCCTGGAAGTTGAGTGCACATGCTTAGTGTCATACCCAGAGGTTGTCTTTGGAAAATAGACGTATGAGTGCTGCCAGCATTGCTGAAGAGGTTGAAGGGGTGGTGGGTCAGCCAATCAGTGCTCAGACCATACTCCACACACTGCATCACACTGCATCAAATTGGTCTGCATGGCTGTCGTCCCAGAAGGAAGCCTCTTCTAAAGATGATGCACAAGAAAGCCCGCAAACAGTTTACTAAAGACAAGCAAATTACTAGAACCATGTAATGTGGTCTGATGAGACCAAGATAAACTTATTTGGTTCAGATGGTGTCAAGCGTGTGTGACGGCAACCAGGTGAGGAGTACAAAGCCAAGTGTGTCTTGCCTAAAGTCATCCATCATGGTTGGGAGTGTCAAGTTCTGGGGCTGCATGAGTGCTGCCGCCACTGGGGAAGCTACAGTTCATTGAGGGAACCATGAATGCCAAAATGTACTGTAACATACTAAAGCAGAGCATGTTCCCCTCTCTTTAGAGACTGGGCCGCAGGGCAGTATTCCAAAATGACGACCCCAAACACACCTCCAAGTCTACCACTGCCTTGCTACAGAAGCTAATGGTAAAGGTGATGGACTGGCCAAGCATGTCTCCAGACCTAAACCCTATTGAGCATCTGTGGGGCATCTTCAAACGGAATGTGGAGTAGCGCAAGGTCTCCAATATCCACAAGCTCCATAATGTCGTCATGGAGGAGTAGAAGAGAACTTAAGTGGCAACCTGTGAAGCTCTGGTGAACTCCATGCCCAAAAGGGTTAAGGCAGTGCTGGAAAATAAAGGTGGCCACAAAATATTGAAACTTTGGGCCCAACGTAGACATTTTCACTTAGGGGTGTATGTGCTGTTCTCCTTTGTATTTGTACATCGCATTATTAATCTTTCTTTCTTAAAGGGGTTGTAAAGACAAAAATATTTTCCTCTTAAATTAAAGTCTGATAGTAGCTAATAAAGTAAAAAGTAATGTTTTTCATTATAACTGGTTTGATACCTGTTGAAATCGAGCTGTTTTATTCACCTCCGTCACTCCTGATTTGTTGTTCTCACTGACTTCCTGGTTTGCGATGCGCATTCATTCTTGCAACATCACGGCCTAATGGGGACTACAGTTCCAATTAGGCTTAGCCTCCATGCCTGTGAGGGTTAAGAGAGCATTGTCACGCAGGGCTATAGTCATAGGGAGGGGATGAGCACATTCTGCTTTCCACCATGTAGATGCTGGTGGAAAGCAAGAAGATGAGAGACAGGAAATGGCATTTTCAAACCTGGATTACTGTGTTTTGGAGGTCAAAGGGATAAATGAGGTAAGTGATATTTAAATGCGCTACCTTACAGCAATCAATTGATCTAATAAAAAACGAACCTTTAGTGTTCCTTTAATGTTGTTTTAATGCATCTTTTGTACTGCTACCATCTGCTGGCCAGAATTTGCATGGCACACGCCTCTGTTCTTGTTCATAAAGTTTTCTCCTTCAGGGGCGTGGACTCAAGCGGGGCTGGCCTCTTCACGTGGGGGCAGCCATCTAGGTGCCTCAGGGCTGTGTGACTAGACACTGCACATTTTTTGGGCTTGAGAAGGCATCAGTTTTTGACCAGCAGTAAGCCTCAGGATAGATACCAACAAGTCAGCAATGATACCACTACTACAGAACAGTATTGTATCACCAATTATTGCTTTATCTGGATTAGAATAAACCCACGTTGATTTCATCCTCATGTCGAAGTCTGGATACATCTAACCTGAGCATCTGTCGGTCTGGTCTGCCCCACTGCTTGGATAGGAAGGTAGGAAGCCACACAGCTATTATCAGTCATACCTTCATTCGCCTTCATGTGGGAACAGAACAGTCAAAAACTGCCTTAATGTCCACACCCCAGCCACAGATTCCCTCAGAGTTGCCACACTCAGGAACCTCCCTTGCAACAGGCCCACTTGCATTGAATACGCCCGGCTACAGTGCATGTTCCACGTCGCACTTACGCTGGCGTATCTAAAGATACGCCGTCGTAAATACAAAATGTGCGCCGTCGCATCTCTGTGCCGATTCACAAAGCTAGATACGTCGAAAAGCAAGGCTTCAGCCGCCTGTTATGTCCCCTGGACGTTCTGTGTCTCTCAGGTGCTGCTAGCAATGCTGCCAGTATCTGCTCAGCAAGTTACACACACAGGCCGATGTACTACTTAACCAGAGCAGGTTTATTACTCAGAACATTATGGCATTCTTACATGGAGGAGTCTTATTCCAAACAGCTTCTGTCCTTATCAGATGTAATTCCTTCTCAGCCTCATGTGTCTGCTTCCAGTTCCCCTCACACACTGTCTGACTTCCTGGTACAGCTCCTCCTCTCCCATCATGCATCAGGAGAAAGAGGGTAAAGGTCACAGTGATCTATTACAGACATCACACCGCCCAACGAAACTTGCCTACGCCGGCGTATCGTGGGCGCATAGTTACGCTGGACGCATTCGGCGTACCCATGCTAAATATGCAAATGAGTAAGATACGCCAAATCACAAACGTACTCGAGTCCGACACATGTTTTACGCGATTTGCGTAAGGGTTACGTTCAGCGTAAAGTTATTCCTCATATAGGAGGCGCAACCCATTCAAAAAGGTATGGACCAGGGAACAGCCGTCGTATTTTACGTTGTTTACGTAGTACTACGTGAATAGGGCTGTGCGCAAGTTACGTTCACGTCGTAGGCACTGTATTGACGTATCTTAGGCAGCTATTTCGACGTGACTGAGCATGCGCACTGGGATGCGTCCGAGAGACGACGCAAGCACAGTTCGTTTTTTGTTGCTCAGCCCATCATTTGCATGGGGTCATGCTTCATTTTAATATATCACGCCCACTTCCACCTACTTTGACTTACGTCGGCTTACGCCGACAACTATACGCTACGCCGGCGCAACATTGATCGCATATTCTTTGTGAATAGCATGCTTGCCTCTCAACGTTGCGCCAGTGTAGTGTAGAGAAGATACGCTACGCCCGCACAAATATACGCCGTTGGCTGTGAATCCGGGCCAGCGTGTCCACAGTATCTTTACTGTCGCCTGGAAGTCCTCCACAACTCATCAATCCGTTTTCTATATCCCACATCAACCTTTGCTTGCATAGCAGAACTGTTAACGCACACGGGGTCCCTCTCTAACCTAACCCCCCGCAAATCACTTAAAACACCTGAGGAAGCTTGCCAGAGTGCCCCAGCGCAGCCGCACTGCGATTTTCAGCCCCTGATTTAAACATTTATTTTCTTAAAGAGACAGCGCACCTTAAATTAAAATGGACGAAGAAAAGACCTCGCACAGTTCCCCAGTGATGAAACAAAGCCAATGTAGCCCAATACTGATCACTATGAAGAACAGGAAGCAGAACCCACACTTCCAGCAGACCAAGTCGTGCGACCAAGACGCTCCCTCAAACCGACAATAAAGGTCAGGGATAATTATCAAACCACAAAAGACGAGCTATGCGATAACCTGAAAGAGCTATGGGAACGAGTTTCCTCCCTCATGTCAAGCCTCTGGTGATACCACAAGCTTACAAGTTGCCATCAGGCGGCTGAACACAGCTCATGAAGGATACAAGAGACTGTCCACAAGGTATATAACCTTTCTAAAAAAAAAATAATAATGAAGCCATTTCAGAACTGAGCAAGGCAGAATCAATAGACATACAAAGAGACGCCATGGTGCTGCTTACTAAAGATAAAGCAGAACTCTGCATCTCCCATTTGCAAGAAACTAGATCGCACAGATCAAATTCATCCAAACAATCCTCTCAAGTCATACAGATCAGATCATCGTGTTCAAGAAGCTCAGCCCTAAGCGACAGATTACTAGAGGCCCGCATAAATGCAGAGCAATCCAAAGCCAGACGTTCCTTCACTGAAAAATAAGGCAAGAGCGGAAGCAGAGGCCAAGAAGGCAGAAGCAGAGGCCAAGAAGTCAGAAGGCAGAAGCAGAGGCCATGAAGGCAGAAACAGAGGCTCGAATAAAGATTTTTGAATCAGAGACGGAAGAGCTAAAGTAAGACTAATTGAGCAAGCATTAAGCCAAGGTCTTGATCCAGTCTGCTCGCCACCACAGGAGGTAGAAGATCCAGCTGACCGCACCAACAGCTATGTACTGGAACAGTTATCTGCATCACCCCCAGTATGCAGTACCGTCCAAGCCGACAACACCGAAACCTCCAAGTCATCTCCACCTACAGTGCCACTTACAGCACCTGAACAACCTGATGGTGTTCACCAAGATGTGCCTTCTCAAGAACAGTTACTACGCAACTACAAAAAAGGCCATCAGACGTTTCCTTGCCTACCCCCACAGCTCAAGCAGCAGTCATCACGATCTACAGAGGCTAGATCACAGCTCAACCCTGCAGCAACATCATTCTACCTGGATGCATCTCACCCTTTCACGCCACACAGCCTACATGCCCCGGCGGCATTACAAGTTGTCGTGGCAACAAGCAGTAATAAAATGAGATATGTCTGAGTTTGCCAGGTTTATGGTGAGCAGAGAGCTAATTAACACAAGTCTCTCAAAATTTGATGACTCTGCAGAGAGCTACAGAGCTTGGAAGGCAAACTTCAAGGCCACCATTGCCAACCTCAAGCTAACCGCAGAGCAGGAGCTCGACCTCCTGATCAAATGGCTGGGCCCAAGCTCCACAAATCGCATCAAGAGCCTCAGAACTGTATGTGGGACAAGCAGAAGCAGGTCTCGCTGCTGCCTGGCAGAGACTCGAACGTACCTTCGGCAGTGCAGAAGCAATAGAGAAGGCCCCTATTCAATAGACTGCAGAATGTCCCAAAGATCAATCTTAAGGACGTCCATAAGCTTCAGGATTTGAGTGACCTGCTCATGGAACTAGAGCTCGTCAAAAGAGACCCTCGTCTTATCGGGCTATGCTACCTGGATACAGCCCATGGAGTGAACCCAATTGTCATGAAACTTCCATACAGTCTGCAAGAAAAGTGGGTGGCATCGGTCTCCAGGTACAAAAGGGTGCATGACATCACCTTTCCCCCATTTATTCACTTCTGCAGATTCATTGATGAACAGTCCCAGATGAGGAATGACCCCAGCCTCGATTTCCTGGAGTTCAACACTACAGCTCCAGCGACACCATCACCAAGGTATGAAAGCGTCATGCATAAACACAGAGAGACTTTAAGAGCAGCGTGTTAGAAAGACTAACCTACCGTCTTCTGCAGCACCCACGGGTAAACAGTACAATACCTCTTCAGGAGACAAGTCCTTCAATCGTGAATGTCCCATTCATAAAAAAAACCTGCTCACTGAACAAATGCAGGGGGTTTCGATTCAAACCCATACAGGAGCGCAAGAAGGTCCTCAGTGAACTTGGAGTATGTTTCAGATGCTGCGCTTCATTGGAGCACATGGCTAAGGACTGTAAATCCATCATCAAGTGTGAGGAGTGTCATAGTGAAAGACATGCACTCGGTGCCACTGCCCAGAGACTCACCAGCCGCCGTCACCACCAGTCCCGCTCCAAGTCATTGCGGGGTGCCCCAGAACCATGCCAACACAGCCGCTGCCGTTTCCTGCTCATGTTTGGAAGTATGTGGAGAGGGCCGGGGTGAGAAATGTTGTGCCCGAAAATGCCTAATCAAGGTCTATCCAGAGGGACTACCAGAAAAGGCAGTAAAAATGTATGCCATCATTGATGACCAAAGCAACCGGTCCCTAACAGGACCTAAATTCTTTGAAGCCTTTGGGATAAGGGGACCATCAGAACCCATATCTTAAACACCTGCTCAGGCCGCATAGAGACTAGCGGCAGGAGGGCACAAGGATTCATTGCCTCCCCCATCAGTGGGAATACAAAAATACCCCTACAACGCTGATTGAATGCGACCAAATACTCAACCATAGAGATGAGATTCCTACCCCAGAAGCTGCATTTTACCAACCGCACCTAAGGCACCTAGCCAACGTTATCCCACCTATGGACAACAATGCTGAGATTCTACTCCTGCTTGGCAGAGACAGTTTAAAAGTGCACAAGGTGCGCCAAAAGTGTAATGGTCCTGACTACGCGCCATTTGCCCAGAAGCTGGACCTGGGACGGGTAGTCAAAGGAAATGTATGCCTGGATCAACCAGAAATCGACTCCTTCAAAACGTACGTGCATTAAGATGGACGCGCAACTTGAAATAAGCTGTGTCCTCAACACTATAAACTGAAGAAGTCTCCAGACCTCGTACAACCACCTGATATCATTTCTCCCCTCTTTGCTGACGACTTGGGGATATCAGTCTTTCCCACAACCAAGGATGACGATAAGGTAGCCTTATCAGTAGAAGACAGAGAGTTCTTTAAAGATGAAACCAATCAGTGGGTTTCTCCATTACCCTTCCAAACCACCAGGGTAAGACTCTCAGACAATCAGGAGCAAGCAATAGCCAGATCTAACTCTCTTCAGCTAACCATGAACAGCAGATCACGCTACCAGGCCAACGTCTATGGGTTCCATTACTAAATCTACTTGGCTTACAGGCCCAGAGTTTCTTCTAGGACGGGCAGACAAATGTGAACAGGAAGTTTTCAGCATCCAGGATCCGGATAATGATCCAGAAATCGTCACTCTTCTTGCTGAAGTTTCAGCTATTATCAATTCAAGACCCCTTATGCCAGTATTTATGGATCCTGAAAAACCAGCCATACTGTCTCCGGCTATTCGACTTACCCAAAAAACAGACAATATGCCAACACCTAGTGGAGAATTTACTCAAGAGAATATCTACCAAAAACACTGGAAACGTGTACAACACCTGGCAGATTACTTCTGGAACAGATAGCAAAAAAGTGTATATTGTTCAAGGAAGGAGGAAATGGCAACATCAAAAACCAAACTTTAAAGTAGGAGACCTTGTATTGATGAAGAAGCAACAAACCAAAAGGATTGCCTGGCCTATGGGACTAATTACAAAGGTTCTTCCTAGCAAGGATGGCAAGGTCCAAAAGGTGGAGTTGAAGATCTTCAGGATAGTGAGCTTAAAATGTTTGCAAGACCAATTAACAAACTCATTCTAATATTACCCATCGAGAACGTTCCTGAAGGATGAAAAGGACTGAACTTGAACTTCACAGTTCTACCCCGCTACGGGTCAGCCAACCCACTAATGTCATGTTTATTGCATTTCACATGTTCTTTGTTACAGGTTTGTATCATATTTTATGGACATTCGTCATTGTGAAATCTAATGGAAATTTAAGACGGGGAGTGTGCTGTTCTCAGTTATTTGTACATCGCATTTTTAATCTTTTTTTCTCCATGTTGTTTTCATACATCTTTTGTACTGCTGCCATCTGCTGGCCAGAATTTGCATGCCACACGCCTCTGTTCTTGTTCATAAAGTTTTCTCCTTCGGGGGCGTGGACTCAAGCAGGGCTGGCCTCATCACGTGGGGGCAGCCATCTCAGTGCCTCAGGGCTGTGTGACTAGACACTGCACATTTTTTGGGCTTGAGAAGGCATCAGTTTTTGACCAGCAGTAAGCCTCAGGATAGATACCAACAAGTCAGCATTGATTCCACTACTACAGAACAGTATTTCATCACCATTTATTGCTTTATCTGGATTGAATAAACCCACGTTGATTTCATCCTCATGTCCAAGTCTGAATACATCCAACCTGAGCATCTGCTGGTCTGGTCTGCCCCACTGCTTGGATACGAAGGTAGGAAGTCACACAGCTATTATCACTTATACCTTCATTCGCCTTCATGTGGGAACAGAACAGTGTACTCACTTATGTCGCCAGCAGTTTAGACATTAATGGCTGTGTGTTGAGTTATTTTGAGGGGACAGAAAATGTACACGGTTATACAAGCTGTACACTCACTACTTTACATTGTAGCAAAGTATAATTTCCTCAGGTTTTGTAACTTTTGTCACATGAAAAGATATAATAAAATATTTAGAAAAAAATGTGAGGGGTGTACTCCCTTTTGTGAGATACTATATATTTCCAAATAAAAGTATCAGTGATATCATCACTTGCTGCACATAGAGTCTGCAGATAACTACAAGCCGTGGGACCAGTTATTCTACACAAAAAAGGATAGCAATAGGGACTGGTCTTTATTATAGGAACACAGAGGCAAAGCTTTGATTTGGTTTACTGCACATATCTGAAGGAAAGACACAAAGTGCACCATGTTTCAAGTAAGACAATATTTGCTTATCGCAGAGATTAGCTTTAATCACTGTATACTGTACTTTCATATCTATTGTTCATACCTATTACTCCAAGTTTTGCTGCAAACATCAGTGTTATTCCAATGGGTAAACCTACAAGGTAAAACCCAACAGCATTCGTAATAGCGCCAATCTTTTGCTTTCCAGTTCCTCGAAGTATACCAGCACAGGTACCCTATAAGTAAACACTGGTTGTGAATCATGAGAGTCAATGATGGGCCATTACATATATTTGATAGATATTATAGTACTTACAGCTATAGCATCAAACAGATGAAATGGAACAAAGATGAGCATAAGATTGGAAACCAGTGTTACAATCTCTCTAAAAGAAAGGGAAATTAAATTAGAGCAGAGCAGAGTAGCCAGAGGGTTTGGATGGAACCTGTTTTGCACAGACATATCTGCATAAAAGCCTCAACATGGATATGATTCGTCTTATTCCATGACCACAATTGGAGGCAAGTTGGCAGATATTTTAGATTTACTGTGAGTAACATGATGTCTAGGGAACACACATATATGCTGCCTGCAATGCAATGGGGAAAGGGGGTGGCCAGGGAGGAACAGACTAAGTGGGGGTGCTTGTATTAAGTGGCTGTCGAGTGGAGCAGGGGGATGGTGGCTGTGGAAAGATGACAAATGAGGGGATAGAGTTAAATGGCCGGGGGGGGGGGGGGGGGTGCCATGTGAAGCGGGTAGGGTCTTTTTGCAGTCAAACGATGCCTACACCCCTTTCCACTCCTACATCTCCGTTTAGCCTTTTCTCTTTTCTAGCTATTGTGGCACATTTGTCCCTTTCAGTCCCTTGTGGCTCCTCTTGACCCCTTTTAGCATCTGCCAGCTTCCCCATAGGCTCCATCTCATACAACCCCCCCCCCCCTCTCCCCTGCTTAACTCCACAGGTCCCTCATGGACAGCTCCACCATGGGTATGCCACATACCTATTCAGCCACCATCACTCCTAGAGGTTTAGCAGTTGTTAAATTGTGCTGAGCAGGGCCAGTGGAAGCAACTGCACAGCGCAGGAATAGCCAACACAGTGGGGTTGCCGTTCAAGGTGTAGTTCACCGCTGGAAGTGCTGGCAAGGACAGAGCTCATTCCAGCTCCAAATGATACAGCAGGCAAAAAAGGTCCTATGCACCGCACATCACTGCAAGACCCTGTGGATATGTAAAATGACAGCCTCAGCCCAGACTCAAACTGTCATTTCACATATCCACAGGGCCTTGCAGTGATGCGTGGCGCACAGGACCTTTTTTGTGTGCAGCACCAGAACTCCCATGTTCTGAGAAGAGGCAAGTGAGCCTAAGACCAGTGAAGCAGGAGTCCTCTAAACAGTAAAGGAAACAGAAGTTCTGTGTTAAAAATAACATTTATTCTACCCACCTGTCAGAGGTAAACATATAAGCAATTACATCTTTCAGTCCAGCCAGCAAACTACCAGACACTAAAGAGCAAAACACTAGGAGAAAGAAAACAAAGTTTGGGTTAAAATTTAACAGCACACTTAGGATTTTCAAGAGTTAACTACAGAGGTGTCCTCCTTTCACTAGTCATTTTTTACACTCTTTACAGTTTTTTATGAGGGTGCGTCACTGGCTTCATATGCTTTCACCTATGCTAGGATGTGACACACTAACATACAGTATAGGGGAAGAATAGCTAAACTGCAAAAAGAAAAAAATACATTCTATGGTTGATCCACCAAGGCCGCTTTCACACTCATGTGCTGCGGTTTGCAACACAGTGTCACTTTGGCTTCCCTGCACTTTGCAATAGACTTCTATTATATTCTGCAGGATTGGTGCACTTTCAGAAAGATCACCAAACTCGCAGATAACAGAAGTCTATGGCTCAGTGCAGGTAACCCGCAGGTTAACTGCTCTGCATCTGCGGGTCAGTTTGAAAGCAGCCCAGTAACCACTGCAGAACAGATATGCCCATATATACACTGGGATTTTAGTAAGAAACTGACCTTTAATAACAGTATTCTATTCCATCCCAGAGCAGGAGGTCGCGAGAAACATCAGGGGGCACCCCTGATCTAAGGAATCCGTACAGCTTTGTTTATATTAACTGGCAAGCAAAGCTTTATGGGATAATGTTACCTGCAACTTCTCCCCCCAACCCTGCAAAAATGGGGGCCTCTTTGGACACCATCTCAAAACAGAGTAGCACAAATGAGGGCCATTCAGTGGCGTTAAAAGTGACTTTGCGTCAACTGGTGTTAGTAGTTAATCCCTTAATGTCCAGATGTTCACTAATATTACATAGAGTGAGTTAGAGGGCAAGTATAAAGATGAAAGGCGATAGCGGGCAGCCTTGCCTAATACCCTTACAAATAGTAACAGTGTTAAAAGATAGTCTTCTTAACTTTGACTGCTGCCATCAGTGTTGAGCAGTGATCTAGTTTTTGCATACAAATTCTCCCATACCAATATGTGCCAAAGTGGCAGGTATACAATAAATTCCAAACTGACTTTTGGCAATTGCTTTCTTAGCATCGGTTGACAGAAGCTGTAATGCTTCTTTAATAGAATGAACATTTCCTCACAAGATTACTTGTTAGTTCAAGTTGCTTTCGGTTACAGACTTGGAAAAAGCATGCAACAAATGATGTCCTAATCTGCAAATTCATTCCAGATCAATGACTAAATATGCCCTTAAGCTAGCAGATCAGCATAACAGGCAGCCGTCCAGGATTCTCAGCAGATGGCAGCAATGGTAGCCTACATATTGTTTTACCAGCAGGTATCCTTTAAATAAACAGAGTTGTCAACAAATAAAGTTTCCTGCTGCTGTAAGAATAAAATGCATTATTGTAACATTAAATATCTATCTTACCTATGCATACGAGGACAACTTTACATGAAGTTTTTGCTTGCTCCACATTCCCAGCTCCTAACGCATTCCCTATTCTGACATTTGCTGCCACAGATAATCCAACTGCTACCTACAAAAAAAATCATGTAACAATGCTAGATGATATATTTTCTTAGATCAGTAATCAGGGTCATTATCAGAGGTATTTAGTCGTTTTAGGTCAGTTTTCAAACACTCTTTAAAGCGGAGCTCCAGCCGCGGGAAAAATTTTTTTTAAAGTCAGCAGCTACTAACAGTGTAGCTGCTGACTTTAAATAAGGACACTTACCTGTCCTAGGCGCCTGCGCTGACGGCCCCCCCGATGCCGGTCCCTCGATCGCTCCGGGTCCCGCGCCGCCATTCACACTATGGGAAACAGGCAGTGAAGCCGTACGGCTTCGCTGCCCATTTCCTACTGCGCCTGCGTGAGTCTCACACTGGCTTGTGAATGGGCGCGCTGCTCTCTGAGAACACACACAGTTCCCAGGAAGCAGCGCACCCCATTCACAAGGAGAAGAACAAGAAGAAAACACACCGCGGTTCAGGAAGAGGCAGATTACGGACTTCCGCATAGCAACAGCTATTTCGGGTGAGTATGTTTTTTTTTTTTTTTTCAGGTTTTTTTTTTTTTTCAAACAACATTGTAAAATGTTGTTATCCTGGGTGGAGCTCCGCTTTAAAGTTAAAAAAAAAAAAAAAATCTATTTAACACACATACATTATATATATTGTATATTTTTATATTTTGTTCAGTTTTCCCAGTTAAGAAATGAAGGGTCTATAATTTTTATCATATATGCATTTTAAATGATAGTGATAGCTTATCAACCAAAAACCACATGATGCAAATGTTATAAACTGATTGCATTTCAGTGAGTAAAATAAGTATTTGATTCCAAAGCAAAACGTGACTTACTACTTGGTGGAAAAACCCTTATTGGCAATCACAGAGGTCAGACATTTCTTGTAGTTGGCCCCCAGGTTTGCACACATCTCAGGAGGGATTTTGTCCACTCTTTCTTGCAAATCCTCTGGGTCATTGTCATGCTGGAATATCCATCCACGACCCATTTTCAATGCGCTGGCATTGGGTTGTGGATGGATGTAAGGAGGTTCTCACCCAAGATTTGAAGTTATGTGGCCCAATCCATCGTCCCTTTAATGCAGTGAAGTTGTCCTGTGCCTTTAGCAGAACCCCCCCCTCAAAGCATAATGTTTCCACCTCCATGTTTGACAGTGGGGATGGTGTTCTTGGGGTCATAGGCAGCTGTCCGCCTCCTTCAAACATGGCAAGTTGAGTTGATGCCAAAGAGCTTGATTTTGGTCTCTTCTGACCACAACACTTTTACCCAGTTCTCCTCTGAATCATTCAGATGTTCATTAGCAAACTTTAGACGTGCCTGTACATGTGCTTTCTTGAGCAGGGGGACCGTGCGGGCACTGCAGGATTTCAGTCCTTTACGGTGTAGTGTGTTACCAATTGGTTAGAAGCACTCCCTAGGACACACTTAACCCCTCCAGCGCCACCTAGTGGTTAACCCCTTCACCGTCATTTTCACAGTAATCAGTGCATATTTATAGTACTGATCGCTGTAAAAATGACAATGGTCCCAAAAATGTGTCAAAAGTGTTGGATGTGTCTGCCGCCATTACTAGTAAAAAATAAATACAAAAAATTGCCATAAAAACTATCCCCTATGTTGTAGACGCTATAACTTTTGCGCAAACCAATAAATATACGCTTATTGCAATGTTTTTTTTACCAAAAATATGTAGAATACATATCAGCCTAAACTGTGGAAAAATTTCATTTTTATAGATTTTTTGGAGATATTTATTATAGCAAAAAGTAAAAAATATTGAATTCCTTTCAAAATTGTCGCTCTATTTTTGTGTATAGCGCAAAAAAGTAAAAACCACACAGAGGTGATCAAATGCCACCAAAAGAAAGCTCCATTTGTGAAAAAAAAAAAAAAGAAGACGTTACATTTTGTTTGGGAGCCACATCGCATTTGTTTGGTGCGAATGTGATGCGATTTCAGCCATACAGTTTGTATGGTTAAAATCGCATCACACAGACATCACGTGATCTGCACAGCAATGCAGTGTGAATCGCATGCGATGTCTGCCATCGCACTCGCGTGAACCTAGACTAAAGTGTATTAAATGGTACTGGGCAATTTATGACAAAAGAATAATACGTTTCTCAGTTTCGGTGCCAATGGTAGCCACTGAGGACAGAGGTAAAAAATTGCTTGATCATTAGAAAAAAAGTTATTTTTAAGTTACCAATAAAGAACACTCACCATATAAGCTGATGTGGCCAGTTCCAGCATTATAGCTTGTGCACCCAGTTCAACAACACTTATAACACCTACAGATTGGGTATAAAACATAACACTGGTTATATGCTTAAGCAGTACAGTTATGTAAAAGAATTACACTAAACATGTATGCATTTATTAGACTGTGCAATAAATTCAAAACACATCATCAATAAACATCTACCCTATATTGGGTCCCCATAGTTGTATACTGTAACAAGATGAACTCCAACAGCTAAATACTCAGTAGAATATATATGTATATAAAAACAGTTTTATTACAGCTCTTTAGTCAGTCTTGGTATCCAGGCACACTGAATTGTTCATATGTACCTGGAGCTTAGATTTAAAAAACAAATTCAGGGATAGTATTGTTTGCAAAAGTGTTGATTTTTGTTTAATGTAAAATGTATTAGGACAACCAATTTTATATGCATATTAGAGAGGAACTTAAACTCAACCCTAATGAAAAGCGGAGTTCCACCCATTTAAAAGTCAGCAGCTACAAAGTGTAGCTGCGGACATTTAATTAACAGACAATCACATGTCCCACTGTCCAGTGATGCAGGCGCATGACGCCCCGCTCCTCTTCCCCTCCTCTCCTCGGCTCCGGCATTGTAACTGTGGCCCCGCGTTGTGAATGGCCGGGCAATCTTCTGGGACCTGTGATGTGTCCCAAAAGATTGCAGGGAGGGAGGGGGGGAGAGGTGAACTTCCTTCTGGTGCCAGGGGAGGAAGTGGGAGCTGGGTGCCTGTCAAAACTGGGTACCCGCCCCCCCCCCCCCCCAAAAACAAAAAATATTACATGCCAAATACACAGCCTGCCCAGCATATCCATCGTTGTCCTTCAGCATTCCACTGTTCAGGTGTCTATGCCTGTGTCCTGTGCCACTATCTTGGTCATCTCTAACTGGCTGCCTCTCCTGCTAATGTACTGGCACCCACAGAAGATTGCGAAGGCAGTGCGTTTTGAAGGCAGTGTGTGAAATGCATACGGAACACACCTTTCCCGCACTGCATTCTAATGTGAACCAACTCTAATGACAATAAAATTATTCAGGTTGTGGCTTTTTCAAAAAAGATAAAAATTAAAAAAAAAAAGCTATAAAAAGGGCTAAATCACTACATCCGTTGAGCTGCTGTTATTTGCATTGATCCAAATAGGCTCAATACAAGGACCTGCAGAAAAAAAAAAAAATGTTGTGCTCTGTTCACACCATACAGGTGCATTTCTTAAAATACAGCATGACTTTTGTGCATATAGATGAATAGAAGGTCTGGTTATTAATAGTTTAATACAGTTTAAAAAATAAATAAAAAAAATGCGTTGGGAGACCTATGACTTATTTTTTTCCCTTTCTTAGGGAAATATAAAATACTATACTGCTGAAAGAATTTTCTGTTGCTTACAGAGCTTAAAGAGCCAAAACTGAAATTATAAACACACAAGTGAATGATTAATTCCTCTCCCTCCCCCTACTTTGATCGGTCTGCTGGATTTTTAATTATGAAAATGAGGAAAAAAGCCCTAAGCCTACCATAGACAGATATTCTGTTTTAGCACGGACCCAAATTTTAGTCCATCTCTACGGACAGACTGGTTGTACAGACATCGATCTCTGAATCAACTCATGTACAACTAGCCGCTCTGACGGTGTAGACTCTCTCCGCTGTCAGAATACAATAGATCCGAATAATTATTTTCCATCTATGGCTTGCCTTAGTCCTTCTGTGGGCTTCATTGTTGGTTTGTACAGCTTGTATTATATGTGGATTTATATATAAAAAAAAAAAAAAAAATCTGTTTAACCACTTCTCATCTCACACCTGTATACCCCCTTTTTTGACAGGTATTAGTTTAAAAAAAAAAAAAAAAAAAAAAAAGCTTCCAATTTTGCACTTTTTTAATGTGAGATATAATATATTTAATATATATAAAATCTATACACACACACACACACACACAGACCAAAAGTTTGGACACACCTCATTCAAAGAGTTTTCTTTATTTTCATGACTATGAAACCATCATTTATTTTTCAATAGGACAATGATCCCAAACACACCTCCAGGCTGTGTAAGGGCTATTTGACCAAGAAGGAGAGTGATGGGGTGCTGCGCCAGATGACCTGGCCTCCACAGTCACCGGACCTGAACCCAATCAAGATGGTGGGAAGAGATATCTTGAGTTGGTCTTTCAGCGCTGAGAAGTTGGTGGCAGAGGGGGTAGAGCAAGAAAGGGTACTTTCAGCTCTTCTGGAGCTTAGCCCTGCAATCGATTTTGTCGCAGAGGTCTCTGTAGACATAATCAAGTCTGCATCAAGAGCAATGCCAAATTCGGTGATGGCCAGAAGGGCACTTTGGCTGAAACCCTGGTCGGCGGATCCCTCCTCAAAGACTAACTGGTGTAAGATCCCATTCGGTGGTACAAACCTCTTCGGGGAGAAGCTGGATTTGGCCACATCAAAAGTTACTGGCGGAAAGTCGGGACTTATCCCTTCAGACAGAAGGCCAAAACAGCAAAGGCCACCTCCCTTCAGAAGAAGCCTTCTAGATAGATACAGGGAGGCGAAATCTTACAGACCCAGGATGAAGTACAGGTGGAATTGGAAGAACCCCCAGTCATCCTTCTTAGAGTTCCAAAAACCCCTACCACGGGGGACCAGAAGTCTATTTGAAGGTGCTTCGCCCAACCAGCTGTAGTAGGAGACAGGCTCAAGAAATTCAAGCAGGTCTGGGCGGAAACAATAAAAGGACCCATTTCGGTAGCTACCGTCCAGTTCGGGGACAAATGGAGGTTCAACAAGTGGCCACCGAGAGATGAATTCTGTATAACCAGATTACCGGCATCCCGAGAAATGAGAACGTTACTAACAGAATACATTCAGGATCTAATCCAGAAGCAGGCGATAGTGGAAGTACCATTACCCCAAAGGGAAAAGGGTTCTACTCCCCTCTATTCTTGGTAAAGAAAAAAAAGACAGGGGAGCCGTGTCCTGTCCTGGACCTAAAATATCTCAAATCGGAAAACCATAGTGGAGACGTTTAAGATGGAAAGCCTACAGTCGATTCTTCATGCTATAAATATAGGGAACTGAATGCTTTCTCTCGATTTACAAGATGCTTATCTTCACATCCCCATACACGCTGAATTTCAGAAGTTTCTTTGTTTTGCAGTAGACCATCAGCATTTCCAATTTTAAAGTCTCCCATTTGGGTTTTTCCCACCGCATTCAGAACATTCCCCAAAGTCTTGTTGCCGGTGATAGCCTTACTAAGGGAGCAGGGTTGAGAGTCCATCACTATCTGGACGACATCCTCCTGCTTGTGGACAACCAGGAATCTCTCTCTCTTACTCCATCGAAGCATTCTAATTTCCACTCTGCAGAATTTTGGGTGGTTGATAAACTGGGGAAAGAGCAATCTCCAACCCAGTGAGAGAATGATCTTCCTGGGAGTAGAACTAGATACCCGACTCAACACAATAGAACTTCCGCAGAAGAAGATTGCCATCTTGATCCAAAAAAGTAAAAAGATTACTTCTATACAGCACACTCCCAGCCAGAGAGTGCCTCAGCATCTTGGGGTCGATGCCGGCAACCATTCCGATGGTCCAATGGGCCCAATGGAACACTCCATGATGCAGGGGTTTCGTCCAGTTCTCGAATGGGCACAATTGAATCTGTCGGACCTAAGGGCGATATATGTCCCAGGTGTCCAAAACCTGCTAGCGGACACACTAAGCAGAAATTTCATCTCCAACAACAAGTGGACTCTGAGCCCTCAGGCCTTCTCCCTCATAACCCAGACCTGGGACATGCTGTATATAGACCTAGCAGCCACACCAGCCAATGCAAAGTGCCAGAGATATCTGGCAAGAGTTTCATTTACGTCGGCAGAGGGGACGGACTGTCTACAACATGCCTGGAACTTCTGTCTGGGCTAAATCTTTTCCCCAATACCTCTCATAGCAAGGTTTCTGCTCAGACTCAATAGATCAATGTCTACAGTAATAGCAATGCTTCCTTTTTGGCCGAGGCGGAATACAGGGAGTCCACTGCCGCACCAGACAACAGCGGATTTACTGTCATCTTTCATCCATCCCCAGAAAGGCTGCATCTGATGGCCTGGAGATTGAAAGGTCTAGGTTCCTAGACCAGGTCTGCTCTCAGAAAGTGGTAGAAACTCTTCAAGCCAGGAGGTGCACCACCAACAGTACCTACAGAAGGATTTGGAAACCATTTCTCTCATTCCCGCAACAACAATCTTGGAAATCATCATCTCAAACAGTCGCTCAAATCCTTGAATTCCTCCAGTTAGGCCTGGAAAAAGGCCTTGGGTGGAGTACTCTAAAAGTAAAGGTGTCAGCCTTATCTGCCATGACAGAAGTTAAGTGGGCACAAGAGCCCCTCGTCATTCAGTTCGAAAGGGCCTGTCTAAAGTTAAGGCCCCCCAGAAATCCTTATTTTCCGACATGGGACCTTTCAGTAGTGTTAGAGGCCCTGTCTCATGAACCGTTCTTTCCAACTGAAAACATCTCCCTATAGGACCTAACACTCAAGGTCACCTTCCTCATTGCGATAACATCGGCTAAGAGTATCAGAGATGCAGGCATTACTGGCAAAAGAACCCTTCCTAATCATTTATCCAGACAAGGTAATCCTAAAATCATCAGATTGCTTCATCCCAAAGGTGTCATCCTCCTTCCATTTTAATCAGGAGATAAGCCTTCCTGCTCTCACTACAGAGCAAGGTGACCCACACCCGCTGGATGTAAAGAACAACATCTTGGCATACTTCTAGGCAACTATCACTTTTAGGAAGACTGAAAATCTCCTAGTCATCCCACATGGCTTTAGGAGAGGGCAAGCAGCGTCCTCTCGCACCATGCAGCGTGGTTGGTGAAGATTAACCACTTCAATACCCAGCCATAGACAATTGACGGCCTGAGATGGGATCTACCATCCTAAGTGGCCGTCAATTGACAGCCTGGGCTTTGCGGGTGGATATCTGAATGATGCCTGCAGCCAGAGGCATCATCCAGATATCCTCTTCTTCAGCCGGCGATTCTGCACGATGTAAGAATGATCATAGCGGCGGTTCTGCCGCTTGATCCTTCTTGAAGGCCGCGGGAGGCGACATCCCCCCCCCCCCCCCCCCAGCCACCATCCGGTGCTTCTCCGGGCTCTCCCGTGCCTTCGGGGGCCCGGAGAACGAATAGTCGGCGTCGGCAGGAAGCATAAAGATGACTGGTGTCCAGATGGGTCACCAGTCATCTCTGACCGTCGGAGGACCCGGGCGCGATGTGATGACGTCACGCCCGGGTCCCCGTAAGTAAACAAAGCCGCGATTGCGGCTGTAAGCCACCATTCATGAGATCGGTGAATTTTTTTTCATCGATCTCATGGGTTTCCAGCCTGGAGGAGAGATGTGAGGTCTTATTGACCACGCATCTCTCCTTAAAGAGGACCTGTCACACACATTTCCTATTACAAGGGATGTTTACATTCCTTGTAATAGGAATAAAAGTGTAAAAAAAAAAAAAAAAAGTAAAAAAAAAAAAAAAAATTAAAAACGCCCCTGTCCCCAATAGCTTGCGTGCAGAAGCGAACACACACGCAAGTCCCGCCGACATATGTAAACGCTGTTTAAACCACATAAGTGAGGCATCGCCACGTGCATTAGAAAGCCAGCGACGAATCTAGCACTAGATCTCCTCTGTAAATCTAAACTGGTAACCTGTAAAAAAGAAAAAAAAAAAAAAGCGTTGCCTATGGAGATTTTTAAGTACCGAACTTTGGCGCCATTCCATGAGTGTGCGCATAATTAAAGCGTGACATGTTGGGTATCTATTTACTCGGTGTAACATAATCTTTCACATAATACAAAAAAATTGGGCTAACTTTACTGTTTTGTTATTTTTTTAATTCATGAAAAAAAAATTTTTTTACAAAAAAAACGTTTGAAAAATTATTGCGTAAATACCGTGCGAGATAAAACGTTGCAATGACGGCCATTTTATTCCCTAGGGTGTCTGCTAAAAAAACATATATAATGTTTGGGGGTACTGTGTAATTTTCTAGCAAAAGAATGATGATTATTACATGTAGGAGAGAAGTGTCAGAATAGGCCCGGTATGGAGGTGGTTAAAAAAGCTTACTCATTGAATCAAGCACAAATACCTGAGGGCTTGAGGGCAAAGGCGACCTCCTGGGCAGCTTACTGCAGGGTATCCTCGGAAACGATTTGCAGAGTAGCTACTTGGTCGTCTAGAAACACCTTTATATCACATTACATACCCACCCAGTTTACGAGTTTTTCACCAAAAGGTGTATGCTGTCATGATGCGACAGGAAAACTGAAAATTGAATACTTAGCTTTCCGTAATTTTCCTTTCCTGTTGAATCTTCATGGCAGCATACAGATGCCCACCCTTCTGAGGTGAGATTGTATATGTGTATATATACATATATATATATATATATATACACATATACATATACATACACATATACACATACATAAGATAGATAGATAGATTAGATAGATAGATTAGATAGATAGATAAGATAGACACATACACTCAGAATACTGGGGTGGGGGACCTCTATGGGTTCAATACACGGTCCTATCAGGTTGTGGGGGCGTAGTCACAACCCAAAGGTGTATGCTGCCATGAAGATGCAACAGGAAAGAAAAGTTATGGAAAGGGGAGTATACAATTTTCTATCCCTCTATTTCACATCTGCACAATGTTTGACATGTGCACAGAAACTTATGGCTTCATTTTTAAAACTGGGAATTGTCTGCAATTGGCACGGCAGATGAACTGGATGTACTACACACGCCATATGTGCTTTGAAGAAGTTATTTTGGGAATGTGTAGAAGATACCCAGTGTCCTAAACTAGGTAAAAGTGTATAAAAAATTAAATTACTTAACTGATTGCCGACCGCCCGCCGTCATATTACTGCGGGACGGTGGCACTGCTACACGGGAGCACGTAGCTCTACGTCCTCCCTTTAGCAGCTTGTCGGGCGCGCGCCCCCGGCGGCGGCGCCCGCGCGCCCGGCGGGTACGATCGCCGCCGGGCACCCACGATTGCTCGTTACAGAGCGGGGAACGGGAGGTATTTGTGTAAACACATACCTCTTGTTCCTGTAAGCGGGGGAAACGCTGATCTTCTGTCCATACAATGTATGGACAGAAGATCAGTGATTTCCCCTAGTGAGGCCACCCCCCCATACAGTTAGTGAGGCCACCCCTCCATACATTTAGAACACACCAGGACCACACTTAACCCCTTCCCTGCCCCCTAGTGTTAACCCCTTCACTGCCAATGGCATTTTTATAGTAATACAATGCATTTTTATAGCATTGATCGCTATAAAAATGCCAATGGTCCCAAAAATGTGTCAAAAGTGTCCGATGTGTCCGCCATAATATCGCAGTACCGAAAAAAAAACGCTGATCGCCGCCATTACTAGTAAAAAAAAATAATAATAAAAAAGGCAATAAAACGACCCCCTTTTTTGTAAACGCAATAAATTTTGCGCAAACCAATTAATAAATCGCTAATTGCTAATGTAGAAGAATACGTATCGGCCTAAACTGAGGAAAAAAATGTTTTTTTATATCTTGTTGGGGATTTTTCTTATAGCAAAATGTAAAAAATATTGAATTTTTTTCAAAATAGTCGCTCTATTTTTGTTTATAGCTCAAAAAAATAAAAACCGCAGAGATGATCAAATACCACCAAAAGAAAGCTCTATTTGTGGGAAAAAAAGGACGCCAATTTTGTTTGGGAGCCACGTCGCACGACCGCGCAATTGTCAGTTAAAGCGACGCAGTGCCGAATCACAAAAAGTGCTCTGGTCTTTGGACAGCAATATGGTCCGGGGCTAAAGTGGTTAAAACCACTATTTTTTTTACTTTTAATAATTCTTCATTATTGGATATTCACTGATGTAATAATCCTTTTTGTTTCCAGGAATAGTGCATTGTTGAGAACTCCAAATACAAGCAATTTTCTGCTACATTGACACACACGCACACACACACACACACACACACATATTTCAGTTGTTGGCTACTGGAAAACAGCAGTTTAAATAAAAAGGTAGGGTTCCAACCAACCTGCCAAAAAGCCTCCAATCTCAAAGCTCCACCACTCGATGCACACCATCAGCATGCTGGGGATCGCCAAGCGCATAAATAACCCCCATTCCTGTAAACAGTCCATGGACCAACCTAAAGAAGACAATATAAAATACAACACACAGAAACATAATGATCATCTTCTTGATATTTACTATCCAGATATAGTTGAGTGAGCTTTCTTGATACTCACATACCTCCCCAAGTTGATACATGCAGCTTTTTTATAATAATATAGGCAAATAGACCACCAGACATTGCAAATTGAGATAATGTGTTTGCCCAAGCTGATCCTCTATATAAAAAAACAAAAACAAAAACAAAAAAAAGGCATTTTAGCTATTACAAGAAAGCAGAATAATGTTACAAAACACATTTAAGCTATGCATGTTGGTTGGGCCTTCTAACCCTAATGCCCCTTACACACAATCAAAAATTCCGACAGCATAAGTCCGATGTGAGATTTTGAACGGAAATTCGGACTGTGTGTATACTCCATCTGACTTTTACTGGCAGACTTTTGCTGGCGGAAAATCAAAAAGAACAACTCCTGACCAATGTAATTACACCACCTATATGTCGTTATTTATAGGAGGGTACCACATGCGGCACAGCGGCTATGCGGGTTGGCACTTCTACCTAGCAGCACTGAGGTTCTTGGTTCGAACCTCAAACATGCCACTTCATGTAGAGAAGTTGTCTGTTCTCCCTATGTTGGTAAACATAATTTATGGACCTGGGTCAGAAGCTATGTCTAAATGTACTATTTATGTGTAGGAGGGTTCCATCACCATTGCAAATCGTGTCATATGTTTTCCAAGGGCAAGGACTATAATCAGCTTTAACATTTCCCCACCAGAACTAATTGCAACCTTCTACCAAGCCTAAACACACAAATGACAGCTGTTTACCTCTCAGTATGCTGACAGTAATCAGCTATAACCAGCCTTCAGAAGGCATATGCCAGAAACAGGTTGTTCAATGGTTTTCTGGCCTTTCACAGTACATCTGCATTGATTAACTTCTTGCACCCCTGGGACTTAGGATTGTTTCACACCACAGAGATGCAGCCTGCATACAGCCAGGTCCATGAATATTGGGACATGACACAATTCTAATCTTTTTGGCTCTATACACACTACCACAATGGATTTGAAATGAAACAATGTACTTTAAACTGCAGACTTTCAGCTTTAATTTGAGGGTAATTACATCCAAATCAGGTGAACGGGATAGGAATTACAACAGTTTGTATATGTGCCTCCCACTTTTTAAGGGACCAAAAGTAATGGGACAATTGGCTGCTCGGCTGTTCCACTGCCAGGTATGTGTTATTCCCTCATTATCCCATTTACAAGGAGCAGATAAAAAGGTCCAGAGTTCATTTCAAGTGTGCTATTTGCATTTGGAATCTGTTGCTGTCAAACTCTCAATATGAGATCCAAAGAGCTGTCACCATCAGTGAAGCAAGCCAAAACAAACCCATTAGAGAGATAGCAAAAACATCAGGTGTGGCCAAATCAACTGTTTGGAACATCCTTAAAAAGAACGAGTTTAGGAACACCAAAAGACCCAGAAGACCAGGGAAAACTGGTGGATGACCAAAGAATTCTTACCCTGGTGAAGAAAACAGTAAATACAGAGGGTTCACCACAAGGTGTAAACCATTGGTGAGCCTCAAAAACAGGAAGGCCAGATTTTGCCAAACATCTAAAAAATCCTTCACAGTTCTGGAACAACATCCTATGGACAGATGAGACCAAGATCAACTTGTACCAGAGTGATGGGAAGAGAAGAGTATGGAGAAGGAAAGAAACTGCTCATGATCCAAAGCATACCATCTCATCAGTGAAGCATTGTGGTGGTAATGTCATGGTGTGGGCATGTATGGCACTTCACAGTGCAGATGGACAATGACCCGAAGCATACTGCGAAAGCAACCAAAGAGTTTAAGGGAAAGAAGAAGTGGAATGTTATGCAATGGCCAAGTCAATCACCTGACCTGAATCCGATTGAGCATGCATTTCACTTGCTGAAGACACAACTGAAGGGAAAATGCCCCAAGAACAAGCAGGAAGAAAGTTGCAGTAGAGCATAGTGGCCAACTGGTTGGCATGTCTTTTAATGTCAGATGGACTAATTTTTCTACTACTGTTTTTTGATGTGTTATGCTGTTTAATGTAATTCCAAAAAAAAAAAAAGGTTAAATAATTGATTAAACATAAAATATACAGTAATACTGTGAAAAAAAGAAAATACTTACGCAACTCCAAGCTTCAAACCATACATAAAGATGGCATTCACAGCAGCATTAATGAGGTTTACTGCAAAACCAGTTATAACCTGTGGCCATATTATATTCTGGAATAAAAGCAAACTTCAAAATAAATACTCTGGAACAGTAGTAATTTGAAATATAGGCATATTTACAAGACCACAGTAAACCCAGATATGTATACGTTAAAAGAATCTTTAAATATTTTATGGCCTCAAGGAGCTTCTATTTCCTCTCTTTACCCTTTCTCTTTTCTTTCTCTCTCTCTCCTTTTGGTATATCCTGGTACCATTCCTCTTGCTATACTTTTTGATTTCAGGCACATGACAGTTTCTCTGAGAAAGGTGGAAAAGCATATATTACTTGTCCTCCGTGCATTGCTGTACGACTGTCTCACAAGTTTGTAGCCATGTCATACACAGTGTCTTCATTCTCCTTATGAGTCATATACTGTACTGCAAGATGATTTATATTTACTCTTTTGCTTGTGACTATGCCTATTGCAATTACTGCCCTACATTGTGGTTTTTTGTCCTATCGTGTAAAAACTTAATAAAAAATATTGACCATAAAAATCCTAAAATTTTTAAAAAATAGCACTTTAATCTGTCCTTATATTAGCGTCCTGCAATCTAATGTATGGTACAAGGGGCATACCATAAGCCATTTGGGTTCTACTGCAATGCACTGTGCCGTTAATTTAACATAGAGACCTTGCCCATAGGAGGAGGCCTCATTAGTGTACTTTTATTTTACTATCCAGTCACAAGCTAGGGCCAGTCCATGTCTAGGCTTCACTTTTTTTCCTTTTTTTTTTTTAAGCTCCTCCAATGAAAAAAAAAAACACAGAATGGCCAATCTTCTGACTAGAAATGGCCTTTAACCCTGAACCTCCTTTAGCACAAGGCTCCTGACAGATGCAAAGTACGCCTAGGTCTACCTCTGCCGAAGGCAGTGGGACCCCACTCCTTACGAACCAGCCGAAGTGGGTCCAGCAAGTACTTGGTGAGGAGCTCTCCCAAAGAGAGACCACTCCAGATGGGGAGAGGCAAAAGACCCAAGGGCCACAGAACCTGCCCCCCACCACTGTGCAAAAAAACAACAACACGCCTGCCATGACTAGGCTTCCCTGAAGTGGAGAAAAGAAGGAATCAGCAATCTGACCATGCTATCTTGAAGGACTAAGCGATTTATAAAGTGTATTTCCACTTTTGCAGTCAAATTTGAGATTTGTTTTTCCTTGTCACACAGCATACCTACAAATTACATTACAGGTTTTACCTTTATAGTTGTTTCTTTGGAGTAGGATTATACATTACACTCTCTAGGAAGAATAGCGTGCAGTGCGCAAGTAGGAGACAGACTAAATCCCAGTACACACGGGCCGAATGCCAGACGACATTGGGCGGATCAATAAAAATTGTCCGAAATTCGGCCCATGTATATGGCAGCTTCTGTCAGATGTGCATGCTGGAAAACCAGCAGCCAACTGGTTAAAAGCGCTAAACGGAGTGTTCTGGCGGGGGCTGTACCCCTGTCTGAACACAACAGCTCAGGGAGGGAAATTGCTGTACTAATGTCAAATTGTTAGTACAGCATCTCCGACAGGAGCTGCCAGTTTTTCCGGAGCTGCCAGTTTTTTTTCTGTTAAACCCAGCAGGTTAATAGTGTGTACCAGGCTTAAGGGATCGATTGATTTAAAAGTACATTAACATACAAAGTAACACCCAAGTCTAGAGATCTTTAACTCTTTGTTAGAGGAGATAGTGTGTAAAGCACATTTACAACTGATGAGATCTGTCAGCACAGTAGACAAAGGGTTAATTGTTAGATATAACCCCCCCCCCCCCCTCCCCAGCCCCCCACAAAGAAAGAGAAAGCCAAGTAGGATTTTTCAGCAAGTAACTAGGGAAGCATTAAGTTTCAAGTTGAAATATTATCTAATGTTAGAACAAACAAAACAAAATAAAGTTGCGCTGCTAAAAATATAAAAAGGGGGGGCGTGACCGGAAGCCAGCCTGGAAGGAAGCATCCCTTGAGAGCTCCTCTCCAGCCCGCAGCAAATCGGCAAAAAACCGGGGGAAACTGTAGCCGTCCATGGGCGGATCGCGGACCACCAGATCCAGCAAGGCTCGGGGGTCATCCCAACCCCCGCCAGGCTCCACCACGACCTTTGAAAGGTACTTTAAATCGCCCGACAGACCGCCGGGTGGAGGGGACAAGATGGCGCCGGACGCAGCCACCTCCAACACAGGGACATCTCCCCCACGCTCACCTCAGCATCGAGAGCCATCCCCGACCCGATCGCAGACCACGGCTTCATCCCTGAGCCCGGATGGCTCCCAGCACCGGGTGAGTGAATCCCCGCACCCCTGCCCTCCCACAGCGGACCACGAGGCGCAGGCCGCGGCTCTCCATAACCCCCCAGGCCGGGACACTCGAGACACGGGAGCCCTCCCCCGCCCGCCCCGCACTGCCTCAGACCCGGGACCACAAAGCGGAGCTCAGCTCTCCTCCTCTCCCACACTTACTCAGGAGGACTTCCCAGCCCTGCAAACCCCCGCCAACTCCCAGGCCTCTATGGGATCCCCAGGACAAGGCACCCCCTCTGTCAGTGCTAGGCCGCAACCCACCCCCCCTGCAGCCTGGGGACAAATCCATCCGGCCATCCATCCCGGGGTCGGGGATCGGGGAGGTACTTCCCCCCCCTCATATGCCTCCATGGCTGATACTAACGCCCCGTGGCACGAGGGGACCCCTGCCCAGCAGGGAGAACGGGCCGAGGCCTGGTCCACGTCATGGGATCCCTCCCAACAGCCCCCCCCTGGGACTAGAGGACATGGAGAAATGGCTCCCAGCCACCAGCTGTCCCCCTCTGACCCACTTCACCCTCCACATGGCGCCAGGGGACCCTCTCATTACCCTCCTCCGCCATGGCAGTCATATCTGCAGGCCTTCCCCACGAAAGACGACTTTAAACAACTAATTGAAGATGTTAAGGCAACATGCCGCGCTGAAATTCAGGCGCTCCATACAGGCCTCAAACACCTAGCTGACAGAGTGGAGATGGCAGAGGAGGAGATCCAGGAGACCAAACTGGCGGTACATCGCACCCAAGTTCAGGCATCAGACCATCATCTTATGCTTAGAGATATGCAGCGGCATATTGAAGACCTGGACAACAGGGGGCGCCGCAACAACGTCCGCATACGCGGTCTTCCCGAAGTAGACGGGGCGGAAGATCTACAGCTTACCCTCCAGAAATTATTTAACAACATACTGGGAGAACCAACAGACAAGCCTATTGAGATGGATAGAGCTCACCGAGCCCTCAAGCCAAAGGGCCCTGCCTCCAAACCGCGGGACGTCATATGCCGGGTGAACTCATACCCGCTGAAGGAAGCCATTATGCGAAAAGCTCGCCCCATACGTAACCTAGTCTTCAACAACAACCCATTACAGCTTTACCCGGACCTTTCTTGGATCACCCTGCAGAAACGTCGTCTCCTACAACCCTTGCTCCGCACCTTACAGGACAGAGACATAGTGTACCGTTGGGGCTTCCCCTTCAGCCTCTCCGCCAGCCACCAGGGGACTTTCGCCACCTTACGCTATCCCGAAGACCTGGATGTCTTCTGCAAAACACTGGACATTCCCGTTCCCCAGCTGGTGGACTGGGACCTCGTGGCAACGCCACCCCCTCCACCTGTGGTTTGGCAGAGAGTCCCCCCACCCAAGCGCCCTAGGGGCAGGGACCCTGTCCGCAACTCCCCCAGGCACAGACCCAAGTGAGACGGTCATCCTGACCACAAGAGCCGCCCTGAGCGCTGCAAGAACCCCTCCTGTTTTTGTTTTGTTTTGGTCTTCTGTTTCTGCTTTTTTTTTCTTTTACCTCCCCCGGTTGCCCCAGCCTTACTCCAACGCTACATATCGGGCCTGTCTTGGACAAGACCCCGAAGAGGCTGCCCTTCTGTTTACGGACCCCCCCCATGGCTGATAGCCTGAGAGTTCCTTCTCCCCCAACCCCCACGGTGGAGTTTCTCCACACCACCCCCCCGCCCCCCCGACCCACATTTTTGGACTGTCAGGTCGGGAGGTCCTCAAGGAACTGTTGGGACCCGAGGGCCCTCGGGCCACTCGGGCCCCCATTGTTGAATGTTGTTGTGTTTTTCTTCTGTTTTTTTGCTCTCATCTCTCTCCTTCCTTTCAGATACCTCTCTCTCCCCCTCCACACAGGCAGAACTCAACGGCACGCCTCGGTGGCTGTCGGCTCGGTGGCCCCTCCGCTCACCCTCCCAGATCCGGACGCAGCACGCCTGACTCCAGCTAAGTATAACCTACGGTCACTCCACCCACAATATGGCTAAGTTACTATCTATGAACGTCCACGGGCTTAACTCCAATAGGAAACGACATCTAGCACTCAGGGAATTTAGGCAATCAGGGGCAGAGATTATAATGGTACAGGAGTCGCACTTCTCCAAGGGCGACTCCTTTACGTTCGCATCCAGATATTTCCCCTTAACATACCAGGCCTTCAGCTCGCGAAAACGGGCAGGGGTCGCAATCCTGGTTAAACGGGGCACCCCCTTTACCTGCACACACTCCTACATTGATCCCCTGGGCCACTTTATCATCCTGAGAGGTACATGGCACTCGCGGGACATAACCCTGTGTACCCTGTATGCCCCCAACGCACACCAGCACAGATTTTTGAGCCGGGTTCTCACCCGTCTAGCCCGTTCCCCTCACGATCTACTGGTGGTGGGGGGGGACTTTAACTTACCCCACTCAGCGACCTGGGATCGTCTGGTGGTGAACCCCCGGGCCCCCCAGGCTAGGGCTCTGCGGGACTCTAAGCTTTTCCGCCAGCTAACTAGGAAGCATGCTCTATTTGACGCATGGCGGGCGCTTCACCCGGGAGATCGCCAGTTCACCTTTTACTCATCCCCTCACCACACACACTCGCGCATAGATTATTTTCTAGTCAATAATACCACGCTACGCGTTACCGACTCCGCACGGATCCTGCCCATCTCCTGGTCCGACCACGCCCCCATCACCCTATCCCTTGACCTGAACGCCCCCACCCGCAGGCCCTATAACTGGCGTCTGAATGATTTCCTCTTGAAGCACACCCCCTCCAAAATGGAAATAGAATCTGCCCTGCAACTTTATTTCAGCGAAAACAACACGCAAGACATCTCCACCACCACATTATGGGCCGCTCATAAAGCGGTAATCAGGGGACGTTGTATAGCCATCTCCTCAGCCCTTAAGAGGAACGCCGAGTCGGCTAGGAAGCAGGCGGAAGCACAGCTTCATGCCCTAGAAACCCGTCTACAGGCCTCACCCTCCCTGCCGCTTCTTAAGCGCATCGCCCTAGTAAGGTCGACACTCCGGGACCTCGCGCTGGGTCGAGTCGAGAAAGCCCTGGTTCGCTTACGACAGGTATACTACGACAAGGGCAACAAGGCGCAAGCCCTGTTAGCAAGGAAACTAGCCGACCGCTCGGTCGCCTCCACCCCGCACCAGGTCCAGGACAGATCGGGCAATGTTCTATCCCACCCTCAAAGTATAGCGGATGCATTCGCTGCCTTTTACACAGACTTGTACAACAAGCCAGAAATCCCACATAACCCACCCTCCCCCGACCTGCTAGATAGGATGACACAATACCTGACACGGGCGGGCATTCCCCGACTGCAACCGGACGACCTGGCCTCTCTTAACGCCCCTATCACAGATGAGGAGCTCACCCTGGCCATTAAGGCCCTACCCGCCCACAAATCCCCGGGCCCAGATGGGTTCCCATACGAATACTACAAGACCTTCCTCCCCACACTTCTCCCTCACATGACAAAGCTTTTCAACGCCTTTCTACAACAGACCCCCATCCCGCAGGATATGCAGCGATCATTTATTACCCTCATTCCTAAACCAGACAAGGACCCCTCATTATGCGCTAGCTACAGGCCGATAGCCCTATTAAACTCAGACCTCAAAATATTTACGAAGGTCCTTTCCCTCCGCTTAAATGTAGTTTTGCCCTCCCTGGTCCATAAAGACCAGGTGGGCTTTGTCCCCCTTCGTCAAGCGGGGGACAACACAAGAAAGGTGATTGACCTGATCGATGTGGCGGGTAGGGAGGGCTCGGAATCTTTGATCCTGAGTTTGGACGCAGAAAAGGCGTTTGACCGCCTTGGCTGGCCCTTCATGCTCGCCACACTAAGACATATGGGGTTTGGAGGACCTTTTCTTCAGGCGGTCCGACACCTCTATACCAATCCGATATCACAGGTGAAAACTCCCTTCGCCACCTCATCCACCTTCCCTGTCACCAATGGAACCCGTCAGGGGTGCCCCCTCTCCCCCCTTCTTTTTGCCCTCTGCGTCGAACCTCTAGCAGCGACGATCCGAGACAACCCGGACATTCGGGGTATCCCAGTAAGGGGGAGGGAATTTAAGATCTCCCTCTTTGCTGATGATATCATTCTGACACTAACGCGCCCCCGCATCTCCCTGCCCAACCTACATAGGGAACTGGAACGCTACGGGGCCCTCTCGGGATATAAAACCAACGCCTCCAAGTCCATGGCCATGCCGATTAACATGCCCGAGCCAGAGACCCTACACTTACAATCCGTCTTCCCATATAACTGGGAGAGAGCCTCCCTGAAATACCTGGGGGTCCATCTGACCCCGAACTTTGCATCCCTGTACCAGGCCAACTTCCCTCCCCTCTATAGCTCGATCAGGGCGCTGATCCACAAATGGAAGTCCCATCAGATATCCCTTATGGGCCGGATAGCGGCCATTAAGATGGTGATCCTTCCAAAACTGCTGTACCTTTTCCAGACCCTCCCTATACCAGTCCCATGTACTCACCTACGCTCCCTGCAAGCGGACCTCCTCCGGTTTGTGTGGAACTACAGGCGCCACAGGGTCCCACGCTCGGTCATGACGGCCGCACGAACCGAGGGAGGCCTAGCCTTCCCAGACCTGGTTAAATATTACCAGGCCTCACAACTCCGAGCGGTGGCATCGTGGTTTCCCCAGAAGTCCTACAACAGGTGGACGGAGGTGGAAAAGATCTGGCTGGCACCAATACACCCTAATAATCTCCTCTGGAATGCAAACGCGACAGTGGATCCCGGTCGTTTACTGGGCTCCATGCAGCAGCTTCAACGCACATGGAGGAGACTAGCCCAAGACTGTCGACTTAAGTCCGATAGTTCCCTGCTGACCTCCTTTCTCTATAACCCTAAATTACCGACGAGTCTCTCCCACCAGATGTCGTGGCCCTGGGCCTCACGGAATCTCTTCCACTTGGGTCATTTGGTAGACCCCAGATCTCGCACCCTGCACTCCTTCGCCGAACTCCAATCCAAACACGACATCCCAAGACAAGCTTTTTTCAGCTACCTACAAATCCGTCACTACGCCCTCACAATAGCCCCCCGGCTCCTATTCTCGAAACCAACCCCGTTTGAGCGTATCATACTCGAAGGCACAGCCCGAAGGGGCCTTATATCAGATATATACCAAATCCTAAACGAATACCCCTTTCAAAACAAAGGTAAACATGCCTACATGCTCCGATGGGAGAGGGAGCTGGGGGAGGAGCTCTCGGAGGAGGAGTGGGGAGCCGTTTGGAGGCAGGCAGCCAAAAGCTCAATCTGCACCCTTTACAAGGAAAATACGTATAAAGTGCTGTTCTTTTGGTGCCTGACCCCGGACGTCCTCCATAAGATTTACCCTTCCACCTCTGACCGATGCTGGTGCTGCAACCAAGCCAAGGGCACACTGTTCCATATATATTGGACTTGCCCCACGATTGTCCCGTTCTGGACCCAGACCCAAGAGCTCCTGAGCCGCCTCCTGGAGGCGCCCGTACCCCTCTCCCCGAAGCTGTTCCTATTGGGCCTATCCCAACCTCACATAGCTAAACCCTACAAAAAACTCCTAAGACACATAACCACGGCTGCGAGGTGCTTGATAGCACTCCATTGGAAAAAAACAATGCCCCCATCCCAAGAGGCCCTCTATGCTAGGGTCAAGGATGTAGAACTCATGGAAAAGATGACGGCTAGGATTCGGGACAGGTTGGAGGAACATGACCTGGTCTGGGAGAGGTGGCATGTAGAGGAGGACCCACCGTGAGCCGACGACAGGTACAACACTACCCCCGCCCTTATTGCCTGCCTCCCCCCCCCTTTTTCTCCTCTCCTTTTTCTTTTTCTTTTTTTTTCCCTTCTCTCTCACCTCTTTCTTCCTTCCCTATTATTTGATTTATGGCTATTTTACAAGTTACTGATCATACAAATAATTATGGAACCACTGTGTAAGTTCATTAAGCTGGAATTTTATACATTCTATTCTCTCTTACACCTGATATGCTGTTACATTTTGTATTGACCTTTGTGGAAAAATAAATAAAAAACTGCTATTTGAAAAAAAAAAATATAAAAAGAAGGAAGCAGCCAGCACTAACAGTGAAACAACCTGTGAGTAGACAATGAAAGAAAAATAAGTGCAGCGCTGGTGAGCGTGAATTTGCGTGAAGCAATTTACACCAATCCCATCCAAATGAGTGACATTGTAATGGGGTAATCCAAAAACACATACCAAAAAAGTATTGAGGACTCAGAGCGCCAACACAGCGTTGCTCCATCTGAAAACCTGGAACTACCCTCCATCTTGGACCCTGTGATCCCTGGGAAAGATCTACAATCCTTCCAACCATCACTCTTTATAGAGCCGTCCATCCGAGGAACTCTTACAAGCGCATCTGACACAGTGCTCCTGGCATGTGTGTCCAACTTTTGTGGTAAGAGTACCCATCCTTTTTTACATACCTGTTTGGTTATCCTGCATGCCCATCTAAGTGGATCACGCATACCATCAGATTCTCCAGTAACACAGGAGCGGTGTATAGGAGTGTTTCATATGAAGACTTGCCTGTTTTGATCTAAAGGACTTCCTTTGTAGTTTATATTTCACACTCCACCGATTGCATCTTTAGGGTCTCACCACCCTCTCTGTACTTTTTTGGTATTGTGTTTTTGGATTACCCCATTACAATGTCACTCATTTGGATGGGATTGGTGTAAATTGCTTCACGCAAATTCACGCTCACCAGCGCTGCACTTATTTTTCTTTCATTTTCTAATGTTAGGCTGATTGGAACATGTAATAAGTATAAAGTAGGTCTTATCCCTATATGGCTGCAAAGATGGAAAAACACCTTAAAGGATAAGGTCACCTTTTGCAACATGTTAGACAGATTACAACATTCAGGGTAACGTACAACATGTAACATGTAACAGATACACCAGCCTCTGAACCCTCGCCCCCGACCACCTGTTTTGACAGAGAGTAGGAAATCTTCTTCTCCCACTTGCAGTCACAATCTAAAAAAACAAACAAAAAAAAACACGGCTTCCTTGCCGCATCATTCAATCACAGTGTTTTGTAAATTTGAAAACTGCAAGTATTGTTATGCCTTGTACACCGATAGGAATTTCTGAATTCCGATCAAGCCGTCTTCCATACACACTGTCAGACAAAATTCTGACCGTACAAAATGCAGTGACGTAAGACACTACGACGAGCCGAGAAAAATTAAGTTCGATGCTTCCGAGCATGGGTCGACTTGATTTTGAGAATGCGTAGGAATTTTCTTTGACGGAGTTCCACACAGACTATCAGAATTTCACATAGGATTTTATCCCTATGGGCCCACACACAATAGGAATTTCTGATGAAAAAATTCCAGACTGTTTTCATCAGAAATTCCTATTGTGTGTACAAGGCATTAGCCTTTGCTGCGGTCAGATTCTAGTTCTCAATGAACTACTAGGGTGCTGTTGATTGCTCTAGGTAGTTCATTGAGTTTCCTGTCATTGAGCAACTGCCTTTCCGGTATCAGAAGATATGTGCAGCCAGCTACACAGTCTGCAGGACTGTGGCATTACACCTATGATCTGCTGATCGTGGGTGCAATGTTTTACAGGTCCCTAACAAAAAACAATAAACGCATATTTTTATACCGGCAAAAAAAAAAAAAAAATCTGTAAATTTTAACTTATCCTTTTAGGAGTGACTGAACAGATTAGGATGAACAGGGAGTGCACAACCATTCTGGGTTAGTGAAGTCCCAGAGCAGTACTGAAGACATGTGAACAAAATGAAGATTGCATGGCAGAGAGACATTCTGCAGATCATCTATGTGACTGTTATGCAACAAGAAGTCATTTATTCCATAGTCATATGTACTATATATTGTCCTGTGATGAGTTGGTGGGAAAGTGCACAGAGAATCCGGTTCACTCTGCCTTTGATAAAGTGATTGCTGCACAGCACGGCATGCATAGTGGCTTCTATAAAGCCAATTGGGAATTTTCACAGCATTGCTGCCCATGAATGTGTGTGGTGGCAACAGTACACAGCTTGTAGCCCAGGAGACATTGCACAAGGATTCACGTCATCACTCAGTGGTGCTGTGGCTTATGTTTTAGAAGAGAAAGGAACAAAACTGCTGCCACAACCTGCCACCTGCTCCCAAAAACTAAATGTTTGGCAATTTTACAACATGTCAGCAGTGGCAAAGCGCTATTTCCTTTGCGGAGACCAGTGATAGGTGTTACCTTGATGACACAATGAAAGGCCAGTATAAAAAAAACAGATGAAATTAAACTGTCAAGCACGTAAAAAAAAAAAAAGCTTGGTACATTGTAGGGACATACCTGGTTTTGTAAATATCGTGTCTGCAGCTGGAAAAGGAAAGCTGCCTGTAAAACAGAATTTTAATTTTAGAGCAAATCTCTCAACAGCAAGACAAAAAATATATAATATATATATATATATATATTGTAAACGTTGGGGGTAATTAACTCTTGTGGCAGATGCGTTTTTTGTGCAGTGAGTCAACACCAAACAGGCATATAATGTTAAGGGCCTGGTAGCCCACGTTTATTAAAGGAGAAAAAAGAAACAAAAGTCCATTCAGGAATCCCACGCAGGGGTTTAAACGTTATCCAAAAATAAATGAAAATACCAGCCCACCTGGATACTCTTCAACAGCACTGCTGTTATAGGTATTGGTTCCTCAAACCATAAGCTCCTCCAGACCCACAGTCCTGGATGCACAAGTTTTGGGCTTCTTAAACGCACACAGCTTGAAGTCCCTTAATGCACACAGCTTTAGGCTTCTTGGGCGCACACAGCTTTGAAGCCCTTCAACGCACACAGCGTTTGTCCTCACACAGAGACACTCACCAGCAGCCACTGCTCCCACTTCCTTTAATGAGCTGTCTGCACCTGGGAAGGCAGCTTGCAGGCCATCTTAAAAACCTGGACACAGGTTGGAGATCCAGTCCCACCCAGATCTCTGAAGGATCTCCAAGCCATAGAGCCCCATGAAGTAATAGGAAAAATATGAGAAAACTGCCAGCGCAGTTTTCTCTGTTTTTAAATGTATGCTCTGCAGCTCTGCATATTGGCTGAATGCAGACTCTGTGTCTACTTCATCATCATTTTTATAGTTACAGTAGCGCCTACTGTTACAATATATATAGTAATATTGGGGTTGTTTAGTTCTCGTGGTATGGGCGTTTCTCAGTGATTCACTCCAGCCAGCAAGTATGTTTAAGGGCATTGTAGCCCATTTTTATTAAAAAGGCAAAATAAAAGTCCAAACAAAGGTTTCCCACGCAGGGGGTTCTTCTCCATCAAACATACAACAGAAAATGCTAGCCCACCTGGCTCTCTATAGCAGTACTTCTGCAGCAATACTTCGCACGTTTTCCTGGTTGCCCAGACCAGCGGAATCCAAAACATAGATGCTTCCCATCAGCATCTACAACTCTGCCTCTTGCAGTCACTGTTCTGGCTGTCTCCTACAGCCTCAGATTTCTGGAGACCTGCTGTCTCCAACTGGGAGCCGTCCCCAACTGGGAGCCATGAGATCTTCCTACACAATGATTATAAAGGGCTGTGCTCACCGGGGCACAGACCCTGCTGGTCATCCACAAGATCTGGAGACAGGATTGGAGATTCCGTCCCACCCAAGACACTATGGAATCTCCATACTACAGAGCCCCATGACAAAGTACCAAAACCTGGAGAAAGTTGCAAAAGCAATCTTCTCCAGTCCACCTCTACGCTCTGTAGTCTTGCACCTCTAAAGCAGTGTTTTTCAACTCCAGTCCTCAAGGCACACCAACAGGTCATGTTTTTAGGCTTTCCATTATTTTGCACAGGTGATTTGATCAGTTTCACTGCCTTAGTAATCACCACAGCCATTTCATCTGAGGGAAATCCTGAAAACTTGACCTGTTGGTGTGCCTTGAGGACTGGAGTTGAAAAACACTGCTCTAAAGTGTGCAAACCATGTGTCCAGTTTACAGTGACAGTAGCTCCTACTGTTATATATATATATATTAAATAAAAAGCTCAACTCTGGGAAACCTAAAATGATGCCTGCTCCTATACTGCGAGTGTTAATTGCTTGTTTAGTTCTAGGGGACATAGAAAAGAAGGTCTATATACCCGATCCTCTGCGCCGACAGACCAGTCCCCGCAGTGTCGTATTCCCTATTGTCCAGTGGTCTAAGATTCTGAAGCTATCAAGACCTATGCAGGGTCCATTGGCCTGCAATGGACATAATGATGCTGAGGGACAGGCCACTGCCAGAGAGTGAGGGGAGAACAGTCTGCTGGGAGAGTAGAGGACCAGGTAAGCTGAAGTGCAAAAACTCTCCCCTACACTACACAAGCAATTAACCCTTACACTGCAAGTTGGTGTGGGGGATCCCCTTCTGCCCCCTGTAAAAGCAATTTGGAGACCGTCCACTGACGATCTTTGAGGAGTATTGCTCCAAGAGGGGTACCCTCGCATAGGTCCTATACAAAACATACTCCCCCCTACTGAATTGTCCGACCACACAACCACACTTACCGTTTGTAGACAAATGGGAAATAGAACTGCAACATACATTTTCACCTGCCCAGCTACAGCATATTCTCAGATTCTCGCTAAAATCCTCGGTCTGTGAAAAAATTCAAGAGACCAACTAAAATGTTTTAACAAGGTGGTATCTAACTTCTCACCTCTTACATAAATACTACCCTGCTACTACTGACCGCTGCTGGAGATGCCTAGGGAATAGAGGGACATTCCTCCATGTATTTTGGTCATGTCTTAAATTGACCCATTTTGGGTGACAGTAAAGCCCCATATACACTCAGTGTTGTAAGTAACGGAGTTACAATAAACGCAGTTACCTAACGCAGCCCCTTTTGAGGGTAACGAGTAACCTACCTGATTACTCTTCCCCCTCACAGTAACGCAGTTCCCATTACTTGGGTGGCATTACCACAATTACATCTACCACCACTAGATGGCAGCAGAGTAATTGCTTCTGCCGGCGCTGTGAACATAAATATGGGTGGAACTCCACTTTAGAATCATGTGACCGCTGTGATGGTCTGTCACGGCGGTCTGTAAACTCCCAATCGCAAGGAGCCCTGGATACAATGAGCCCCACCCGCCTCATACTGACCTGCCTCACACTGACCTATCACCGGGGGAACAACTCACATCGATCACACACACTGTGTGCGCAACCTGATCCATGATCCGGGGAACACATGGCCGGAACAAAATGTTCCACAGAACAAACGTTCCCTATACAACACAGTGTACACAGCGACATCTAGTGGTCAACATGGTAAGTGCAGGACACCTATACAGACCAATTACCAGCAGGTTATTTTTGGTCAGTGATTTCATCTCTTCATCAGACAACAAAGAAAAATCTGACATCCCCATTCCAGATCCCTTGCACCTAATAAAGATTATATAAGATAAATAGAATAATAAACTATAGAAAATTCTAATAAAGCCTAATATAAGATTTTAAATTACAGACTCTGTAAATGTTAAGGGAATGTATATTATAAACATACATTTTAATCCAGCTTATAATTTGGATGTAATATGTAGCAGATGGATAAAGGTTTTAAGTCCTATTAGCTGCGCATACATGGTGGGACGGATGCACCTAGGCTGGGATATACACGAGATCACCATTTGTTTCCAGTTTTCTTCTCTCAAGGATCTGGCATTCTTTTGTCTTGAAGTATTAACTCACTGCTCCCTGGCAAGCGCCTGTCACTTGCTTCTCAACAAAGCATTGTAGAATATAAAAAAAAATTCAGTTACTTTGCTGAGTAACTAATTACTTTTTCAATGTAGTAACTGAGTCACTAACGCAATTACTTTTTCGGAGAAGTAATTTGTAACTGTAACTAATTACTTTTTTAAAGTAAGATGAGCAACACTGTATACACTGCATACAAATTGAAACTCATAAGGTTTGACCACATATTAGATGGTTTTGGTAAATCTGAAGAGAAAAACCTGCAGGAAAACTGATGGTGTGTATGGGGCTTAAGAGGCGTTACCCAAAAATTCACAGAACACAAGATTCCTGGTGATTCAGGTTTTTTTTTCCTGTTGCACGTCTCTACCATTTCAGCCAAACGATATAAAAAAATAAAAAATAAAATCATCGTACGCCATCTCTTAAATGTTGCAAAGTCCTGTATCCCACTCCATTGGAAGAAACTATTTCCACCAACTACTGCTGCTGGATGGCTCTATAAAGTGGAGGATATTAATAGAATGGAGGATCTGGTTCTCACTGTACAACATCAACAAGAAAAATACTCTAAAATGTGGGGGCTTTGGAATTAGTCTGTCCTTTCTACAGAGGGTACAACCCTCTTTGGAACATAAAGTCACAAATTAGTCCATGACCTTCTCTCCTTGGTTGTCCAGAGCTAATGTAACCCCGACCTCCTCCACCCCCCCCTCCCTTTCAATTACTGCCCTTCGTGTTCCCTGTCTCATCTCTTTATCCAATTGTTCTTTGTTTTATTAAATAAGAGAAAATAGGTAAGAGGCGAATTTGGATTCTACCTCACTATTCATTTTTCAAATTTTTTGATATATTACTGACAAGAAATTCATTTGCATTAAACCATCTTCTTGCCATTATAAATAGAGGTTCTGCTCAGAATATCTACTAGGGTTGTCCCGATACCACTTTTTTAGGACCGATTACAAGTACCGATACTTTTTTTCATGTACTCGCCCCGATACCGAATACTGATACCTTTTTTTAAATGTCATGTGACAGTTTTCAAACCAGAATACAGACTAAGTATATTTTCTTTAGAATTATGAAGAACTCTAACTCAATACATTATAAAAGAATAAAAATGTTTTATTTGCTTGTCACGCAGTAGTAAAAAACTCAAAGAATTTTCACAGAACATGTTGATAAATACAAAAAAAAAAAAAAAGTATTGGCAGAAGCATCGGGAGCATTTGCGCGAGTACAAGTACTCCTGTAAATACTCGGTATCGGGACAACCCTAATATCTACATTATCCTATTTTAAATCGATCTATGATCTTTATGTCAATTCATTGTCGGATGTTATACCCAATTTCCCATAATGTCTGTAGTGACCCGTTTTTGCCTGTTGTGGGCTTCAATAAAGATTATATTTGGAAAAAAAAAAGAAGCAATTTGGAGACTGTATAGTTTGCTTGGATCACTTTTAGTCCCCTAAAGTCACACTTATACGATTTGTCCCACGATATTGGACTGCAAAAAATCTCAGAGGTACCCCCTGCTTCTTTAAGGTAAGATGTCACTTACGACTTTACCCCCACCCCCTGCTTCTCAACTTTAATCTTTAATGTGACATGTAACTTTGCTTAGGGCCCCGAGGAGGTCAGGATCGGCACTGCTACTTTGGTCCAACTTCTATGCGAGTTGATGTCCATAGACCTCAATGTTAAACCCTCAAGTAGCATGCAAATCGTACCTGAATAATATAGACACGATTTCAGTACGACTTTGTAAGCAGAAGCAGCTTTTTGACCCTTAACCCACCCAATCCTTTCAGCATAGTAGCCCCCCCCAAGCACATTTTTCTAGCACACATTCACGTCCTGGTTATTCTTTAGGAACAATGTGCTCCAAACAGCCCAAAAAAAAAGAGATGTCCTTGTCCTCTGTTTCTCCTCCTCTTCCTCATGCACTGCTACTGCTGCAGCAGCAATGACAACTGCTGTGGTAATATATTGAGTAGCAAACATTTTCTGTCACAACACACCACAACAACCAGGAAGCAAACAGGAACTGGAAAAAACGATGGCAGGAATTACCTCACACAATGTATGTTTTCATTGGTAAATGCCAAAGTTGTGGCAAAGTAGTACTGATCCTAAATTGCGACCGCAAAAACGTGGCAAAGTCGCACGACTTTGAAGTCGTAAAAATTTGAAAGGGGCATTACTCTCAAAAATGATGCCAGGAACATGGCTGTAGCTTCAGTCATGATCCTAGTAGAACCACTGAGACCTGAGAATATGCAGGTACATCTATTTGTGGGAAGCGTTTTTGGACTTTAACCACTGGGCACTTAAACACCCTTAATAACCAGACCAATTTTCAGCTTTCGGTGCTCTCACATTTTGAATGACAATAACTCAGTCATACAACACTATAACCAAATGAAATTTTTGTCCTTTTTTTCCCACAAATAGAGCTTTCTTTTGGTGGTGTTTCATCACCTCTGCGGTTTTTATTTTTTTTGCTATAAATGAAAAAAGAACAAAATTTTGCAAAAAATAATAATTTTTCTTCATTTCTATTATAAAATTTTGCAAAAAAGTAATTTTTCTTCATAAATTTGGCCTAAAATGTATACTGCTACATATCTTTGGTAAAAAAAATAAAAAATGTTGGATATTATTTAGTCTGGGTGAAAGTTATGGGGTCTACAAGCTATGGTACCAAATCCTGAAAATTGATCAATTTCATCACACCTGAAGTACTGACAGCCTCTCTCATTTCTTGAGACCCTAACATGCCAGAAAAGTACAAATACCCCCCAAATGACCCCTTTTTGGAAAGAAGACATTCCAAGGTATTTAGAAAGAGGCCTGGTAAGTTTTTTAAAGTTGTAATTTTTTCCCACAATTCTTTGCAAAATCAAGATTTATTTTTTTTTCATCAAATTTTCATATTATTAGGTTATTTTTCACACACAGCATATGCATACCACAAATTACACCCCAAAACACATTCTGCTATTCCTCCCGAGTATGGCGATACCCCATGTGTGAGACTTTTACACAGTGCGGCCACATACAGAGGCCCAACATGCAGGGAGCACCCAGGCCAATTCTGACATTTCTCTCCTACATGTAAAAATCATCATTTATTTGCTAGAAAAATACATAAAACCCCAAAACATGATATAAAGATACCTCACATGTGGTTTGAACACCGTTTTTATATGTGGGCGGGACTTGCGTATGCGTTCGCTTCTGCATGCGAGCTCGCGGGGACAGGGGCTGCTGTATGCCCAGAGTATTGCTAAGTATGCCCAGAGTATTGCGGAGTATGCCCAGAGTATTGCCCAGAGTATTGCCCAGAGTATTGCCCAGAGTATGCCCGGAGTATTGCGGAGTATGCCCAGAGTATTGCGGAGTATGCCCAGAGTATTGCGGAGTATGCCCAGAGTATTGCCAGAGTATTGCGGAGTATGCAGAGTATGCCCAGGGTATTGCGGAGTATGCCCAGAGTATTGCAGAGTATGCCCAGAGTATTGCAGAGTATGCCCAGAGTATTGCCAGAGTATTGCGGAGTATGCAGAGTATGCCCAGAGTATTGCGGAGTATGCCCAGAGTATTGCAGAGTATGCCCAGAGTATTGCAGAGTATGCCCAGAGTATTGCCAGAGTATTGCGGAGTATGCAGAGTATGCCCAGGGTATTGCAGAGTATGCCCAGGGTATTGCAGAGAATGCCCAGGGTATTGCGGAGTATGCCCAGGGTATTGCGGAGTATGCCCAGAGTATTGCAGAGTATGCCCAGAGTATTGCAGAGTATGCCCAGAGTATTGCAGAGTATGCCCAGAGTATTGCAGAGTATGCCCAGAGTATTGCCAGAGTATTGCGGAGTATGCAGAGTATGCCCAGGGTATTGCGGAGTATGCCCAGAGTATTGCAGAGTATGCCCAGAGTATTGCAGAGTATGCCCAGAGTATTGCCAGAGTATTGCGGAGTATGCAGAGTATGCCCAGAGTATTGCGGAGTATGCCCAGAGTATTGCAGAGTATGCCCAGAGTATTGCAGAGTATGCCCAGAGTATTGCAGAGTATGCCCAGAGTATTGCCAGAGTATTGCGGAGTATGCAGAGTATGCCCAGGGTATTGCAGAGTATGCCCAGAGTATTGCAGAGTATGCCCAGAGTATTGCCAGAGTATGCCCAGAGTATTGCCAGAGTATTGCGGAGTATGCAGAGTATGCCCAGGGTATTGCAGAGTATGCCCAGGGTATTGCAGAGTATGCCCAGGGTATTGCGGAGTATGCCCAGGGTATTGCGGAGTATGCCCAGAGTATTGCGGAGTATGCCCAGAGTATTGCAGAGTATGCCCAGAGTATTGCAGAGTATGCCCAGAGTATTGCAGAGTATGCCCAGAGTATTGCAGAGTATGCCCAGAGTATTGCAGAGTATGCCCAGAGTATTGCAGAGTATTGCAGAGTATTGCAGAGTATTGCCAGAGTATTGCCAGAGTATTGCCAGAGTATGCCCAGAGTATGCCCAGAGTATTGCAGAGTATGCCCAGAGTATGCCTGAGTATTGCAGAGTATGCCCAGAGTATGCCTGAGTATTGCAGAGTATGCCCAGAGTATTGCAGAGTATTGCAGAGTATGCCCAGAGTATGCCCAGAGTATTGCAGAGTATGCCCAGAGTATGCCCAGAGTATGCCTGAGTATTGCAGAGTATGCCCAGAGTATTGCCAGAGTATGCCTGAGTATTGCAGAGTATGCCCAGGTGAGTATTGCAGAGTATATGCAGCAGGGATGGCTGAGCAGGGAGGGAGGGATGGATGGATCTGTGACTGCATTTGTCACAGATCCAGCCCGCAGCACTGGCGCTGCCATCCGCTCCCTCCCCTCTCCTCTCACACTGTACCGATCGGTACAGAGAGAGGAGGGAGGAACCGGCGTCATCAAATGACGCCGGTCTGTTTACATCTGATCGCGCCGTCATTGGACGGCGCGATCACGTGGTAAACCGCCGCTATCAGCGGCGATTTACCGTGATCCGTGACCCGCCGGGTCCTCTGGACCCGGCGGTCACGGATGTTCCCGTGTGCGCGCCTCAGGAGGCGCGCGGGAGCGCGATTCTGACAGGCCGTTAATTAACGGCCAGTTAGAATACAGCAACCGCCCTAGAGCCGTACTTTCGGCATAGGGCGGTTGCAAAGTGGTTAACAACAAGGTACTTTTTAAATAAATAAAAAAAAAACATGTCTTTAGTTGGGTTACAAGATGGATCCAAGGAAGTGGCCTGAGCAAGAGATCATGTTACTTGTGATAATAGCTGAACAATTTTCAATATACTAGAGAACATCATAGATTTTTGGTCAGCCATGTGAATTTGGTGACCTTTTTAACAACCAACTCCCAACTTTTTATTTTTTCTTGCTTTGGATAGAGTAAGTTATTTGCGTTTGTAACCCCACATTTTCCTCCCTGCAACACCTGTACTACAAAAACCGGAGGAATAGTTGTCAACAGGCCAGGAAAATAGAACATTGCAATAAAAACATTGTAACCGGCCTCACTGTACTAAAAAAATTGTTTTTGTTTGTGTTCCCGGGGATAGGGAAAGCAAATCTCCCTAAAAGAGGTGTAAAGGATTTTTTTTTTTTTTGCTGAAATTACTGTTTACAGGTTATAGAGACATAATAGTTAACTGGTTCATTTAAAAAATGATTAAAATAGATAAAAAATCATATAATGTGCCTGCAGTTTCCTTTTTCATCTAGTGTTATGCTTCTGTGAAGGACAGAGACACAGAGCCAATACAGGGCAGTGTTTTTTTTTAAAATGAAACCGATTAGTTCTGAGGGGTTTTAGACACACAGTATTCACAGAGAGGCTCCCAGTACTTTTTTCATCAGGAAACAGACAACCAGGAAGTGTGCAGAACAGAGAAGGATTACAGCAAAAACAATGAGGTCATGAAACAGGACTGCATTAGGGTAAAGGAAGCTATTTAGCTAAAAAAAAAAAAAAAAATCCTTTAGTGACACATACAACAGTTAAAATCTTGAGTTATCTCTAGATTCTGGAAACAGACAATTTGCCCTACACCCTTATATTGGAAGAGGGAACTAAATACGGTCGCCCCTTTGTGTTTTGTTTAGCTTGAAGCTTTAATAAAGCTTATTAAAAAAAAAAAAAGTCAACTCAAAAGTTGAAGAAAAAAAAAGAAGGGAGGGCCAGAGTATGGGTGAATGTCCACATAAAAGTGTTAAATCATATAAAACCAACATTTCAGGGATTTCATGGGGTCCGCTAAACCAGCCACTGAAGCAAACCTTGTGCTGTCAGATTTTAACCCCTGGATTGCTAAAATGATTTTCTGCCTACCATCATTAAATCGCTGAAATGTGTTGGCTCCTTCACTCTTCTTCAGTAAGTAAAAAAAAAAAAAAAGGACGGAGGTGCTAACCCTTTTCTGCTTTACTAAAAGCTAAATAAAATGTGTTTTGCTGGAGTTGGACTATTATACATGGTTTGCTATTATTATCTGCATACTGTATATATGTCAATCTACAACACATATGGTTAATATAGAAAACTTACAGGAAGAGCAGGGATGAAAATCATCACATATTGCTGGGTTAACCTATAAAATAAAATAAATGACACTACATGTTACGTCTATTATTTCATTAGCTATGAATCCAACATAACATGCAGAGCAAAGTCCAAAGTTACAGAGGTTATTCCTGCAATCATGTGATAACTGTTAGATGAATAACCTCAGTGACGTTCTCTCCTACAAGGCTTGGTGATAAATTAACTTCCCACATAATGGCTGTTCATTGGTACACTTTTCTGGATTGCTACAAATGACCCAAGTAATCATCAGGGATCTGAATCAAGTTCTACTTCTAATCTGAATTTATAGATATTTAGGAAACATTGAAGTAGTTGTATACCCTTACATATACCCAGCGAAGTGCCTGGCCTCAAGTGATGACAAAAATCCTCCTACGTGGGTACCTGATAATCTGCAGTCTTTTCTAGTCTACATCTGTTCAAAGTCCAGAATTTATAATGACTATTTGAGCTGTCAGAAAAAAAAAAAAAAAAAGAGGGCAGAGGGCTGAAGTTACACTCTGCCAAGCTCAGTGAGGAGAGCTCTGAGAGTGGATTGGAGGGAAGAGACCCACATCCCTTCAAACAACACACAGCAACAGAGCTGAAGCTGTCAATCTTCTATAGCTCCCTCCCATCACCTTTTTTCTCTCTTGATGTCAAAATTTATTTATGCCGATAGCAGAGGAATGAAGCAGCGGACAGAATTTACACTCTTAATTGAGACAAGTACATACTATAGAGGTATATGCTTTGTTCATGTTTCATGTCTGAGGTTTACAACCACTTTAAAGGGTTTATTGCCACCAGAAATAATATAATAATGGCTCCAACATTGGCATGTGCTGTGTCAAAATGCAACTATTAAAATTAACAGCTGTTTCTATGGCTGGTTTCACACAGACATTCGCATCTGCCAGCTCTGTAGGGGGATCTCCCCGCTGAGCAGGAGGAGGACACATCCGTATCCACTCCCCTATGCAGAGCAAACAAGCCCCGCTTAAGCTTTGTCAGCTTCAATGGAGAGTGGTCAGCTTCAATGGAGAGTGGTCTGAACACAAATTTTCAAGTCTTGCCAATTGGATTTAGGTCTGGACTTTGACTGGGCCATTCTAACATGAAAATTCTTTGATCAAAAACATTTTATTATAGCTTTGGCTGTATGTTTAGGGTCATTGTCCTGCTAAAAGGTTAACCTTTCCCACATTCCCAAGTCTTTTGCATACTCTTACATGTTTTCGTCCAAGATTGCCCTGTATCTGGCTCCATCCATCTTCCCATCAACTCTGACTAGCTTTCCTGTCCCCGCTAAAGAAAATAATTCCCACAACAAAATAATGCAAGCAATATAAAAATACGGCTGCCAGACTGGTGACTGGGAAAAAAACATGGGAACATAGGCGTGCGCAGCCTATTGCATTAGGGTGTGCACCTCAAACCAAAGCTCAAAAACACGTTCACCCCCCCCCCTCCACACACACACACACACACACACAAAAAGATGATTTTTGAATTTTTTTTGCTGACTACTGATCGCAATTCATTCAAATATGTGACCTCTCTGTCCCAAGGCCCAGGCACAGAGAAGCTGCATATTTGTGTGTGGCCGGTGCCAAGGGGTCAATGACTACCCAAATGCAGGTAGCAAATGCAGTGTTTTTGCCTGCACCAGAATTTGTACCATGCGATCCAGTTGCTGTGCGTTTTGTAAAGTAGCGCATGCACAGCTCTTGGTGCAGACCGACATGGTTTCATCCCATTTAAATGAAATGGCTGAAAGGTGGTCCTAGCAACCAATCATTAGCATTGTTATTATGAAAAGTTAACTTCAGTATTTCCCGCCCTCTGTTCAGCACTGCTGTGTCGCTCCCTGTATGTGAGTAAGGTAGGAAGGGGAGGGAAAGGGTTGGTGACTGTGCAAAATTCTGGGGGGGGGGGTACTCTGTAGTATGCAGGGGGGGAGAGGTGACTGTGGGGGGGGGGGAAGGTGACTGTGCAGGGGGGGGGGAGAGGTGACTGTGCAGGGGGGGGGGGGGAGAGGTGACTGTGCAGGGGGGGGGGAGAGAGGTGACTGTGCAGGGGGGGGGGAGAGGTGACTGTGCAGGTGGGGGGGGGGAGAGGTGACTGTGCAGGTGGGGGGGGAGAGGTGACTGTGCAGGGGGGGGAGAGGTGACTGTGCAGGGGGGGGGGGGAGAGGTGACTGTGCAGGGGGGGGGGGGGGGGGAGAGGTGACTGTGCAGGGGGGGGGGGGGGAGAGGTGACTGTGCAGGGGGGGGGGGGGGAGAGGTGACTGTGCAGGGGGGGGGGGGGAAGAGGTGACTGTGCAGGGGGGAAAGGTGACTGTGCAGGGGGGGAAAGGTGACTGTGCAGGGGGGAAAGGTGACTGTGCAGGGGGGAAAGGTGACTGTGCAGGGGGGAAAGGTGACTGTGCAGGGGGGAAAGGTGACTGTGTAGGGGGGAAAGGTGACTGTGTAGCATGTGGGGGGTCCAAACCTGGGGGGTGGTGACTGTGTAACATGCAGGGGGGGAGAGGTGACTGTGCAACATGCAGGGGGTCCAAAGCTGGGGGCTTTATGTAATGTGTAGGGGTCCAGAGGTGCAGGGTGCTGTGTAATGTAAAGGGGTCCAGAGGTGCAGGGTGCTGTGTAATGTAAAGGGGTCCATAGGTGCAGGGTGCTGTGTAATGTGTAAGGGACCAGATCCAGAGGTGTAGGGTGCTGTGTAATGTAAAAGGGTCCAGAGGTACAGGGTGCTGTGTAATGTAAAAGGTCCAGAGATGCAGGGTGCTGTGTAATGTAAAGGGGTCCAGAGGTGCAGGGTGCTGTGTAATGTAAAGGGGTCCAGAGGTGCAGGGTGCTGTGTAATGTAAAGGGGTCCAGAGGAGCAGGGTGCTGTGTAATGTAAAGGGGTCCAAAGGTGTAGGGTGTTGTGTAATGTAAAGGGGTCCAGAGGAGCAGGGTGCTGTGTAATGTAAAGGGGTACAGATGTGTAGGGTGCTGTGTAATGTAAAGGGGTCCAGAGGTGCATGGTGCTGTGTAATGTAAAGGGTCCAGAGATGCAGGGTGCTGTGTAATGTAAAGGGGTCCAGAGGTGTAGGGTGTTGTGTAATGTAAAGGGGTCCAGAGGTGCAGGGTGCTGTGTAATGTAAAGGGGTCCAGAGGTGCAGGGTGCTGTGTAATGTAAAGGGGTCCAGAGGTGCAGGGTGCTGTGTAATGTAAAGGGGTCCAGAGGTGAAGGGTGCTGTGTAATGTAAAAGGGTCCAGTTGTGAAGAGGGGGTACAAAATAGTGACAAAGATATTGGGGAGTGCAGGGGGCACAGTGGGGTGTGTTTACATTTTAAAGTGGGGGTGCCAGATATAGAATCCGCCCTGGGTGCCAAATGCTCTAGGTACGTCCCTGTCTGGAGGTACCATGATGGCCGGCCATTGTGGGGGCGGGGGGCGTGGGAAACAGTACAGGTGTAGGGAGCTCAGCCCCAACAGGACCGCAGGAGTTCCCTTGGTGATAGTGTCTCGTTCCTCCCTTCTGTGTGCCATACTGTGTGCCATACTGTGTGCCACATGCCCAGTGATGTGTCCTTTGCTCTGCTATGTGCTCAATGCCCTGCTGTGTACCACCTGATGTGACCTACTGTGTGCCCTGTGATGTGCTGTGTACTCCCTGATGTGCCCTACTGTGTACCACATGCCCTGTGCCCTGCTGTATACCGCCTAATGTGCCCTGTGACCCTTGATGTTCCCTACTGTGTGCCCTGTGATGTGACCTACTGTGTGCCCCATGCCCTGTGATGTGCTCTGTGCCCTGCTGTGTACTCCCTGATGTGCCCTGTGCTCTACTATGTGCCCTGTGCCCTGCTGTGTACCACCTGATGTGCCCTGCTGTGTGTCCTGTGATGTGCCCCATGCCCTTCGATGTTCTCAGTGTCCTGCTGTGTACCCGCTGATGTGCCTTTTGCCCCATTATGTGCTTTCCCGTGTGCCTTGTGTTGTACCCTACTGTGTGCCCCATACCCTGTGTTCCTTTCTGTGTGCCCCATGATTTAGGTAGGTAGGGCTTTGTGTAGGTGTGGGTGGGGCACACAGGGGGCCCCATGATCTTCTATTGCCCCATGAGTTGTCAGTCCGTCCCTGGGGGCAAGTTGTCAAAAAAGAATACTGCCAGTGATTTTGGGGGATAAGAGCATGCTGTATGTGCTAGGGGCACACTTTGGAAGGGGAGAGAAATTGTGCTGGAAGAGGGGGTTGAAAAAAAAATGATTTCTCTTCCCTCCTAAAGTGCCCCACTAGCACATACAACATGCTCTTATCCTAGGGTGACCAGACATCCCCAGTTTCTGGGAACAGTCCCCAGTTTAAGGTCACTGTCCCCAGACCAAGTCTGTCCCCGGTTTTGTCCCCAGATTTGATTTGAACAGGGGCTGGGGCAATTTCAAAGACAGTCAGTGCTGAATAAAAAAAAAAAAAAAATCAGAATTACCCAACCCCTCTCCACCGCTCCTTCTAGCTTGTCGGGGGTGTATTTTTTCCCATTATCTGTGCCCCTTTCTGATGATCATGTGCTGGTCGGAGTGGAGGGAATATTTCTTCAGTTTCGGGTACATGCCCATTCAGCTCCGCTCGCATGTTCTTCTGCCTTGGCTCAAGTCCCGGCCAGCCGCCTGCCTTCCTATTTCCTTGCCTTCCCTGGCAGAGTGATCTTCCTCCGCATCCTACCCAGAAGTAGCCGGGGCCCGGAGAGTAAGACTTGACAGGCTGTAAGGCGGGCGGTGGCGGCGATGGGCAGAGAGTTGCTGATTGCCACCATTACTAGTATAAAATAAAAATAAATGTCCCAGGATGTCATTAAAAAAAATATGGTCACCTTATCTTATCCCCAAAATCACTGCTAGTATTCTTTTTTGACAACCTCCCCCATGTCTCTGTGTCTCCTTCTCCTGCCATTGCCAAGCATTAATATTGGGTACTGACCTCAGATTAGCATGCCCCGTCCTCCTGTTGATTGCAGTGTGTCCATTCTCCTCCCCCTCCTGACATCCGAGCCAAGGAGGAGAGGGGGGGGGGGACTTCAGCCTGTGAGTTAGTGTGAGATGGGCAGGAGGGGGGAGGAAGTGAGAGGGAGAGATGCCTCGCAGCTGTGGGAACAGAAACACCTCACAGCCAAGCAGCAGCCAGTCACTGGAGCGGAGGTGAGAGAACCAGCGTGACTCCCCAGCAGCACTAGCGCGGAGGAGGAGGACGTGAAATCCTCCTCTGCTTGCAACGTGGCCATTGACGTCGCTGGTTGCCAGACGCCAAGCGGCTATAGCAACCAGTGATCAGGAGTAGGTGGAGGAGGTGGGGGCTAGTTCACTCCTTCCCTGCTCGTTCCTCCCAGGCTCCTACTCGCACTCTCGCAGTACACAGCTTTATTTGCGACTGAGTGACTGTTACATACACTGACAGCAGAGATGATTAGGGTGTGCCTGGGCACACCCCGTGGGCACGCCTATGCATGGGAATCAATCTCAGCTTCACTGAGAACCCTTCATTGGCTGCCAGTAAAAGACAGAATTGCTTTCAAAGCACTCTGTCTGACACATAAGTGCATCCATGGGAAGGCTCCGCAATATCTATGCGAAAAGATAGAAGTCCACAATCCCAATCGCATTCTGCGATCCGACCAAAATCTGGTCAAGATACCCAAAGCCAGATACAAGTCCAAAGGAGAAAGAAGGTTTGCTTTCCAAGGTCCCAGACTATGGAACGCTTTACCAACCAGTATTCGGTTGGAGCAAAACCACCTGACCTTCAGAAGACAGATAAAAACTCTGCTCTTTTGATGACCAGAGAGACAGAAACAACAAGCGCCCAGAGGCGATTCAGTTTGCATGTGCCGCGCTATATACGTTTTTCATTCATTCATTCATTCAATATTAGAAAGGTAATCATGTATGCATGTGAATGCTGGAACTCTTAGTTCTACATCTTGGGTCTGTGTCATGTTCACTCTCTGCATGCATGGCCCCCTCATTTATTTTCTCTTTCCCATGAAAAGAGTATGTTCATAAGATGTTTGACAAGGTCACACATGATATGGTTATTTCTTATAGTCATAACAATATGTGCCAGCTTATTTAATTTAATGATAAACAATTATTTTGGATCTCTTTCCCAGACGTGGTCAAATTAAGTATTGTTAACCAATATGCAGGTTAAGGACCTTGCTCCTTTTTGCGATTCCGCACTGCGGCGCTTTAATGGACAATTGCGCGGTCGTGCGGCGTGGCTCAAACAAAATTGGCGTCCTTTTTTTCCCACAAATAGAGATTTCTTTTGGCGGTATTTGATCACCTCTGCGGTTTTTATTTTTTGCACTATAAACAAAAATAAAGCGACAATTTTGATAAAAATTCAATATTTAACTTTTTGCTATAATAAATATCCCCCAAAAATATGTAGTTAGACTTACCGGTGACTGTATTTCTAAGAGCCTTTCAGGACAACCCTGGAGAGAGCGCAGCTCCGCCTCTTTTTAGGAAACACATGTGATCCTTTAAAATCCCCCCTCTTCTACTATGGCCTCAGTTATTGTGGTCTCCGACAACTGGAAAACAAAGCACAGAAGAACCACAACAAACCATGAGAGACGTTTAAAACATACTTCTAGTCAAATACCTAGGGAGGGAAAATAGCGGTTGTCCTGAAAGGCTCTTAGAAATACCGTCACCAGTAAGTCTAACTAAGTTTTTCTCAAATCGCCTTTCAGGACAACCCTGGAGAGGATAACCAAGTAACTTACCCTAGGGTGGGACCACTGCTTGCAGTACCTTCCTGCCGAAGGCTTGCTCTGCAGCAGACAGCAAGTCTAGCCTGTAATGCCGAAGAAAGGTTGAATAGCTGCACCATGTAGCCGCCTTACAGATTTCGGCCCAGGAAACTGCTGTAGATCTCGTTGAATGGGCAGCAATATCTGGAGGCGGCACCTTTCCTTTAGCTTGATAACTCTCCATAATAGCTTGTCTAAGCCATCTACCCAATGTGCTCTTGGAAGCCTTCTCCCCTTTACGTGGCCCCGAGAATATTATGAACAGGGCGTTTAATTTCCTGAAAACTTTGGTGATTGAGAGGTATTGAAGTAGACATCTCACGTCAAGAGTATGGAAGGCTTCTTCCCCTGCATTAGAAGGAACTGAAGAAAATGTAGGGAGGATTATTTCCTGAGACCTGTGGAAGGTTGAAGAGACTTTTGGTAAAAAGGCTGGATCTGTTCCGAGGACTATTCTGTCCGGAAAAATTCTCAAAAAAGGCTCTGTGACTGCTAGTAGCTCGCTGACCCTTCTTGCCGTGGTGATAGCCACTAAAAAAATTGTTTTAAGCACCAAATTTTTCAAAGAAATGTCTCCTATGGGTTCAAACAAAAAGTTTTAAGGGCTACAGGTCTACTTCGAATCAATGCCCTGAAAAATCTTGAAAAAAAATTCTTTAGATAAAGGTTTTTCTAAGTAAACCGCAAGAGCCGCCACCTGCGTCTTCAGGGTGTTGACTGCTAACCCTTTCTCCATTCCTGCATGGAGAAATTCTAAAACAGAAATAACACTATTAACCTGGAGATTTTTGGAACACCAGGAGTTGAATATTTTCCAAACCTTGCAGTAAATTGCCCTGGTCACCTCCTTTCTGATAGGGTGGTAAAGACCCTACTAGCTAGCAGAAAGTCCCTTTGCCTTTAAGAGATCTTCTTCAGAAACCAGGCTGTTAAGTGTAGATGTTCCGCTTCCGGATGGTTCACAGGACCCTGTGACAGAAGGTCTTTCCTGAGAGGTAGTTTCCACGGTGGTTTTGTGGCTAAATTCAGAAGGTGAATCACGGTCTTTTTGGCCAGTAGGGAGTTACTAGGATCAGATTGGTCCTTTCTTCCCTGAACTTTTTTTTAGAACTAGTGGTATTAGTGCAAAGTGGGGGAAAGCGTAGCACAGTTGGTAATGCCACTGCTGGGCCAGTTCGTCTATGGCTACCGCCTGATCCTCTCTGTGAAGGGAGAAGAATTTCCAAACTTTCGCATTCGGCTGGCTGGCGAACAGGTCTATTTGTGGCTGTCCCCATTCCTGAGTGATTGCTGTGAAAACTTCTTGGTTCAAGCTCCACTCTGCCTCCACTATGCACCTTCTGCTTAGTAGGTCCGCTAACAGGTTCTGAGACCCTTTTAGATGAACTGCTGACAGGGACGCCACGTTCAGCTCTGCCCAGGATAATAGCAGATTGGCTAACTGCATGAGGCCTTTGCTCCTGGTTCCCCCCTGTTTGAGGACATAAGCCACTGCTGTAGTATTGTCCAAAAGGATTTGAACGTGGTGATCCTTTACTACCTGTTGAAAGGCGAGGAGCCCCAGGAATATAGCCTTCAGCTCCCTCCAGTTTGATGATGATTTCCTCGCTTCTGGTTTGGACCAGGTGCCCTGAGCAGTCTGCCCATCTAGATGGGCTCCCCAGCCCCAGGAACTTGCGCCCGTTTTTAGGCGTTTTTCTACTGGAAAAACCCAGGGAAGACCTTTTGTAAAATTGTCTGAGCTCCTCCACCACCAGAGTGCTCTCTTTATGTTTGATGTCAATCTAAAGCGTTTTTCTAGCGACTCTTGGTGCGACCAGGCCTGAAGAATGCTCGTTTGAAGGGGACGAGAATGTAACCTTGCCCATTGGACTGCCGGGATTGAGGCGGTCAGTAGACCAAACACTGCCATGGCTGACCTGACTGACACCCAGAGGTTTGTCTGAACTTGATCTACAGCGACTACAACCTTCTCTCTTTTTTCCTGGGGTAAAAAGACCTTCTGAAGGACCGAGTTTATGGTATAGCCCAGAAACTTTGTCTCCTGAGTTGGAACTAGACTTGATTTCTCCAGGTTTAGTAACCAGCCTAGACTTCTGAGATGAACCTGCGACACCTGAAGGTTCGTCGCAACTTGATCCCGGGAGTCCGAAGAACAGCAGGTCGTCCAGGTATGGAATGACCAAAATCCCTTTCAGATTCAGAGGTTCCAATGCCTCCGCCATGATCTTTGTAAAGATCCTGGGTGAGGAGGAAAGACCGAAAGGAAGGGCCTTGAACTGGAGATGCCAAACAGTGGACCCTAAGTTTACGGCCAGGTGGAGAAACTGCTGGGATGCTAGGGCAATTGGAACGTGCAAGTAGGCATCCCTGAGGTCTAGGGATGCCATGAAGCAGGCGGGGGTTAACAGTTTCGTTATGGAGTAGATGGTGTCCATACAAAAATGCTTGCATCGGATCGATTTGTTCAGAATCTTCAGGTTTAAAATCAGGCAAAGTTTGCCTGAGGGTTTCTTTACCAAAAATATGTGGGAATAGAATCCCTGTCCCTCTTGATGTTTTGGGACTTGGACTATCACTTCCTGACTTATCAGATCCTGCAATAGGCTCATCATTGCGGAAGCTTTTTCTTGGTCCCGAGGGAGGGCCGCGACATAGAATCTGCTCGGGGGACATTCTGAAAACTCCAGACCGTACCCCTCTGCGATGATACTTTCCACGAAAGGACTTTTGGGCATCTGAGTCCACTGTGGGAGAAAAGCAGATAACCTTCCTCCCACTGGAGTCAGATTGTCACTTACTTTTGGAAGTTTGATCTGAGGGAGATTTGAAAAGGATACCTCCCCTACCTCTACCTCTTTGGGACCCCCAACACTTTTTATTTTCTTTCTTATTTTTATAGGACTGTTGAAAAGCACAAAAATTATTTTTTGGGTTCTGACCCTTTTTAGTAGGGAACGCTTTCTTGGTCCTGACCAAACAGAAAATCCCCTGATAATGGCAACCCGCATAACTTGATTTTAGAGGGTGTATCTCCTGACCAGGTTTTCAACCATACAGCACGCCTGGCTGAATTTACCAAAGCTGATGACCTTGCCGCCATTTTAATAGATTCGGCAGACGCATCTGCCATATATTTTACAGCCTTTAAAATGAAGGTAAAGGACTTCAAAAGATCCTTTCTTGGAGTGCCTGCCACTACATGACTCCTTAGTTTCTCAACCCAGCATTCTAGATTGCGGGCGACCACTGTGGCAGCCATAGCAGGTTTCAAACTGGTTGATGTGGAATCCCAAGCTTTCTTTAAGAGAGAATCAGCTCTCTTGTCCATAGCGTCCTTCAAGACCCCCCCCCCCCCCCCCATATCCTCAAAGGCAAGGTCTGTGCGACGTGACACTTGTGAAAAAGCTGCATCAACCCTTGGCTTCTTGTTCCACACCTCTGTCATTATCTTCAAAAGGAAATCTTCTCTTAAGGGTTTTGGGGAAAAAGGGGCCCGCTCAGGGTCTTTCCATTCCTTTTTAACTGTGTCCGATAGGACTTTATGAACCGGCAAGACTCGGAGTTTAGAGTCATCCAGTCCTTGATACATTTTATCATGTATGGACAGTTGAACTTTCTCTTCCTGGATATCCAGGGTAGTGTATATCGTCAACTTCATCTAGGGACAATTTAAATTTAGAGCTTTTGCCGCTATCCTCCTCCTCTTCCTCCTCCTCATCCGAATCCCTGATGGAGGGGAGAGTGCTAGTCCCTTCGTCCCCCGAGTCCCCTTCTGTTTGTCTAGATACAGAGACCTTCGGGCTAGGTGGTGGTTGCTGAGACTCCACTTGATTTGCGGGGCCTTGCGTGAGCAGATCTTTAACTGAACTTAAAGAACTTGCGAGTTCCTCTACTGAGGAAAATAAATCCTTGTACCGCTGCAAGGTTTCTTCTTCAACTAAATTTTTAATGCAAGACCTGCACATTGCTTTTGCCATGAATCCCTTAAAGGATTTTTTGTTTTTTTAAGCATCCTATTGACTATATACCACCATCAGAAAGGGTCCAAGTGCAACCACCCCTAACAGCTACTCAAACTAAGACCATTGAACTTAGTCTGGTAACCACAGGCTCCCTCAGGGAGGAACAACAATAAAACAAACAAGCCCAAAAGGGTAAGAATCAAGGCACCGCTGTACCCCTCTTACCTGGGCCTGACCGGTGCTTGCAGCGCCTTTCTCCGCTGATGCTGTCTGCCTCTCATCCATTGTGTAGAGCGCAGCAAGGCTAGGGAAAATGCAGATTTTTAAATCTTCCCGGGCTCCCGCGTCATCATCGGGGGCCGGAAGCGGAAGTACCGGTCACATGACCCATCCCTCAGACGCTGCGTTCCAGGCGCTGGGAACCAAGCGGAGCCACGCCCCCCAGAAAGCAGAGTCGCCGTGCATGACGCACTTGCCGGCCGGGACCCGGCGCTGAATATGCGGACCACCGCCGACCCACGTCTATTACCGTTCGGCCACCAAGACATACCGCAGCCTCCAGGCACAATGACACTGCCCCCTGGGGAGCCGAACACTTCACTGAGTAGGAACGCCTGGGGACACCCGAACCCCCCCTCCCTGGTAAGGGGGGCTGGGACGGATGCAGCACTCCAAGCCGCAAGCTAGGAAAGGTAAGCCTACCCCCTCCACCCAGGGAGCTGTGCTCTCTCCAGGTTCCCCATGATGCTTCCACCATGGCGGAGGAAACACAATAACTGAGTTCATGGTGGAAGAGGAGGGATTTTAAAGGATCACGTGTTTCCTAAAAAGAGGCGGAGCTGCGCTCTCTCCAGGTTTGTCCTGAAAGGCGATTTGAGAAAAACGTTTTTTTTCCTCAGTTTAGGCCGATACGTATTCTTCTACTTGTTTTTGGTAAAAAAAAATTGCAATAAGCGTTTATTCACTGGTTTGCGCAAAAGTAATAGCGTTTACAAAATAGGGGATAGTTTTAAAGGCATTTTTATTAGGGCTGTGGAATTTAACTATTAATTCATAGATAAATCTTTAATTTTTTTGATCAATCAAATTTTTTTTTGATTGGTACTCACCTCTCTGCCAGCTTCCGGGGCTTCAGGGAGTTCCGTTGGAGATCCAGTGATGTCACGGACACCGGTGGGGCTTGCCGTGTCCATCTGAAGGGCTCCTTTGCTGTGCCTTCATATCTGCATGCCAGCGGGACCTTACTATCTGCCACACGCAAGGGCTGTTACACTTCCCTCCATCAACCTGGGATTCTACAACTATCCACTGGGAGTTGTGATAGTTCCCTTCACGGGACATCTACAGGCCGATGGACTGATGTTAACCCCTCCTTATATGACTGCTTTTGCTACCGTTTGGTATTACTCGCACCATTTTTACAGTTTATGAAGCTATAAACAAATAGCGAAACAAGAACCGATAAGCGCACCCTTCTGCATTCTTCCACCCCACTGCGACAATCTCTATGTAGATCCCAAAAAGCAGCTACTTTTAAAATAATACCATATACCAAAATTCTGAATAAACAAAATAGTAGCGCTGCTGTGCAAAAATACATTTGAACAATACTAAATAATGCAATATAATATAATAAATCTGTGAAACATTTAAAATTATATGTAGTGAGGAGAAAAAATGTGTGCGACAATACTACAGGGAGTGCAGAATTATTAGGCAAGTTGTATTTTTGAGGATTAATTTTATTATTGAACAACCAATGTTCTCAATGAATCCAAAAAACTCATTAATATCAAAGCTGAATATTTTTGGAAGTAGTTTTTAGTTTGTTTTTAGTTTTAGCTATTTTAGGGGGATATCTGTGTGTGCAGGTGACTATTACTGTGCATAATTATTAGGCAACTTCCTTTCCTTTGGCAAAATGGGTCAAAAGAAGGACTTGACAGGCTCAGAAAAGTCAAAAATAGTGAGATATCTTGCAGAGGGATGCAGCATAGCAAAGCTTCTGAAGCGTGATCATCGAACAATCAAGCGTTTCATTCAAAATAGTCAACAGGGTCGCAAGAAGCGTGTGGAAAAACCAAGGCGCAAAATAACTGCCCATGAACTGAGAAAAGTCAAGCGTGCAGCTGCCAAGATGCCACTTGCCACCAGTTTGGCCATATTTCAGAGCTGCAACATCACTGGAGTGCCCAAAAGCACAAGGTGTGCAATACTCAGAGACATGGCCAAGGTAAGAAAGGCTGAAAGACGACCACCACTGAACAAGACACACAAGCTGAAACGTCAAGACTGGGCCAAGAAATATCTCAAGACTGATTTTTCTAAGGTTTTATGGACTGATGAAATGAGAGTGAGTCTTGATGGGCCAGATGAATGGGCCCGTGGCTGGATTGGTAATGGGGAGAGAGCTCCAGTCCGACTCAGACACCAGCAAGGTGGAGATGGAGTACTGGTTTGGGCTGGTATCATCAAAGATGAGCTTGTGGGGCCTTTTGGGGTTGAGGATGGAGTCAAGCTCAGCTCCCAGTCCTACTGCCAGTTTCTGGAAGACACCTTCTTCAAGTAGTGGTACAGAAAGAAGTCTGCATCCTTCAAGAAAAACATGATTTTCATGCAGGACAATGCTCCATCACACGCGTCCAAGTACTCCACAGCGTGGCTGGCAAGAAAGGGTATAAAAGAAGAAAAACTAATGACATGGCCTCCTTGTTCACCTGATCTGAACCCCATTGAGAACCTGTGGTCCATCATCAAATGTGAGATTTACAAGGAGGGAAAACAGTACACCTCTCTGAACAGTGTCTGGGAGGCTGTGGTTGCTGCTGCACGCAATGTTGATGGTGAACAGATCAAAACACTGACAGAATCCATGGATGGCAGGCTGCATGAGTGTCCTTGCAAAGAAAGGTGGCTATATTGGTCACTGATTTGTTTTTGTTTTGTTTTTCAATGTCAGAAATGTATATTTGTGAATGTTGAGATGTTATATTGGTTTCACTGGTAAAAATAAATAATTGAAATGGGTATATATTTATTTTTTGTTAAGTTGCCTAATAATTATGCACAGTAATAGTCACCTGCACACACAGATATCCCCCTAAAATAGCTAAAACTAAAAACAAACTAAAAACTACTTCCAAAAATATTCAGCTTTGATATTAATGAGTTTTTTGGGTTCATTGAGAACATGGTTGTTGTTCAATAATAAAATTAATCCTCAAAAATACAACTTGCCTAATAATTCTGCACTCCCTGTAAATAACTTAGATAGATAGATGTTTCCAAAAACGTGCATATAGCAAAAAATGTAAATTAACAAGACAAATTCATAAGTGATAAACTCCAAGTGAAAACAATTAAGATCCCTATTTGAAAAAGTCCTGAGCGACGAAACTAGTCTAGGGGAAGTTACTTGGCATAACGTGAGAACGTCCGAATACAGAGTACCGTGTGTTTCAGTGCCTTTGAAGTAACGAGTGACATGAACGCAGCAGGGGGGTGAGATAGCGGTTTTCGTAGGTCCGCCGAGACCACAATACAACCAGCCATTCATCCGTGGTGTAGAACCCGCTGCCAAGTTCACTGTTGTAGTGCCTTGATTTGCTGTGCTAAAGTTGAGTGCAATGTGAGAAGCTTTTTTACTGGTTTTAATAAATGAGTTTGATATACTTCACTATTGGAGTCACTTTTACTTTTTCATGTGAAGCAATGCTTTGACTTGTGAGAACACTGGTGGAATTGAATATTTTGTGTGGAAATATATTCAGCTGTTTTTGCCAAGCATGCGAATGCAAGGAATATCCTATTGGTAAGCACAATTCCTCGGGGTGTGGAGTCACTGAGCACTTTGGTGTGGTGAAAGGTCTCAATCAAGAAGATCATTTAAGAAGACTTTTTCTTTGGACACTTTAATTGTTTTCACTTGGAGTTTATCACTTATGAATTTGGCTTGTTAATTTAAATTTTTTGCTATATAAACGTTTTTGGAAACACCCATCACAATATTATTTAGTATATGTGTATTGTCACACACATTTTTTCTCCTCACTATATATAATTTTAAATGTGTCACAGATTATATTACATTATTTAGTATTGTTCAAATTTATTTTTGCACAGTAGCGCTACTATATTGTTTATTCAGAATTTTGGTATATAGTTTATGTAGCTACATCGATTTTATCTCCAGTGCAATATTTATTTTGTTACCCACTTGAAGAAGACTAGAAAAAAAGGTTTAATGCTATTCCCATCGAGTGCTGCCTTTATGCGTTTTTTGTATCCTGCTATCCATTTTTCCAGTGGTTGGTAGCTGCACTGGGAATCAGCCTGCAAGGAGATCAGCTAAAAGTAGTTGGATCTGTATGTGCGATATAATTATTTAAAATTAGTCGATTAACCAATGGAAAAAATAAATAAAATCGATTACAAACATTTTGTTCAGCAACAGCTCTCATTTATATTAAATAATTTTTTTTTTTTTTTACTAGTAATGGCGGCGATCAGCGATTTTTTTCGTGACTGCGACATTGACACTTTTGACACATTTTTGGGACCATTGTCATTTTCACAGCGAAAAGTGCTATAAAAATGCACTGCTTACTGTGAAAAGTACAATGGCAGTGGTTAACCACTAGGGGGTGCTAAGGGGTTAAGTGTGCCCAAAGGGAGTGATTCTTACTGGAGGGGGGGCGTGGCTGTAGGTGTGACGTCACTGATAGTCGTTCCCTATAAACAGGGAACAAACGATCAGTGACACTGCCACAGAGAAGAACGGGGAAGGTGTGTTTACACACACACCTCTCCCCATTCTTCAGCTTCTGTGACAGATTGCGGGACACGTGTGGCGATCAGGTCCGCGGAGCTTCGGACGGGGGTCGCAAACGGTGGCGCGCGAGTGACCCACGGCTGAGCCCTTAAAGGCGAGGTACAGGTACGTGCCTGGGCCTGGCCGTGCCATTCTGCCAATGTATATCGGCGTTAGGCGGTCCTTAACCACTTAAGGACCCGCTCATGTACATATACATCGGTACTTTAAAGATGGACCTCTCGGTAACGGCAGCAGCTACTGCCACAACTGAGATATGTATATTTTCTTTGAGCGGTCCTGTAAAACGTCAACGGTGGTCTCCTTGGTGGATTCACCGCAAGATCACCATTATCGCGCTACCCCCACCCCCCGCCCCCGCCGCCGCTCTCCCGCACCCTCCGCCGCTTACTAGAGCTGTCGGCAGAGCCGATCGGGTCCTTCACTCTGCTGTGTGTGGATACGAGTGAGAGCAAGAGGGCCCTCACCCGTCTCCATAGCAAAGCAGGGCAGAAACGACCTCAAAACGTCACTTCCGCCCATGCTTCTTAACCACTTAAGGACTGCCGCACACACTTATACGTCCACAGAATAGAACGGCTGGGCACAAGGGTGTATATATACACGTCCTCGCACAGTAACGGGTCGGGGTTGGGACCCCCTCCGCTGTGTGCGGCGGTCCCCCTGGCTCTGAGAGCGATCCGGGATGAGGGGGCGGATGTCCGTCCCCCCCCCCCGTAATCGCTCCCAGCCAATGGGAGCGCTCCCCCTACGTGTCACTTCCTCCTCCTGTAAACACAGGAGGGGGAAATTATGTAATCTCTCATCGCAGCGGTATTTCCAACCACTGCTGAGGAGAGATCACATCACAAGTAAGTGTGACCCAACACTACACTGACACACACACACACACACACACACATACATAGGCACATTAACCCCTTGTGATCACCCCCCCCCACCCCCCTGTCACAGTGTCACTGAATGCAGTGATCTAATCACTGCATTTAGTGTCAGTGTGACAGGCAGTGTAAAAGTCAGTTAGTGTTAGGTTCAGGGTAGCCCCGTACCCCCCCTAATAAAGTTGTAACCCCCTGATGACTGCCCTAGTTAACTCTTTCACTCTCTATTGCCAGTGTTACTAAGCGAACATTTTTCTGATCGCTGTATTAGTGTCGCTGTGGCCGCTAGGTAGCCATTTTCTTTTTTATTGCAATTTTTTTTTTACGAAAGACATGTGGCTGAATACATTTTGGCCTAAATGTTTGACTAAAATTTAGTTTATTTGATTTTTCTTATAACAAAAGTAAAAAATAGTGATTTTTTTTTCAAAAATGTCGCTCTATTTTTGTATATAGCGCAAAAAATAAAAATTGCAGAGGCGATCAAATACCACCAAAAGAAAGCTCTATTTGTGGGGAAAAAAAGCACGCAAATTTTGTTTGGGAGCCATTTCGCATGACCGCGCAATTGTCTGTTAAAGCGACGCAGCGCCGAATTGTAAAAACACCTTGGGTCATTTAGCAGCATATTGGTCCGGGTCTTAAGTGGTTAAAGAGACATTTTTCTGTTGTAATTTTTTTTTTTATTGCATTTTAGTCTATCTATGAGATCTGAGGTCTTTTTGACCCCAGATCTCATATTTAAGAGGACCTGTCATGCTTTTTTCTATTAAAAAAGAGATGTTTACATTGCTTGTAATAGGAATAAAAGTGACCCATTTTTTTTACAACAGTGTAAAAAAAAAAAAAAAAAAAAAAATTGTTTTTATTTTATTAAAGCGATCTTTAAAGTGCCCCTGTCCCGACGAGCTCACGCGCAGGAGCGAACGCATACGTAAGTAGCGCCCACATATGAAAACAGTGTTCAAACCGCACAAGTGAGGTATTGTCGCAATCGTTAGAGCGAGAGAAATAATTCTAGCCCTAGACCTCCTCTAACTCAAAAGATGCACTTTTTGTTTTATTTATTGTTGCTTTTTAAATCAAAAGCAGAATGTGTGGATTGGTAAATGATGGGTCTCTTTTCCTTGTAAGTGCTAAAGAAAACCTTTACATTTAGACATCTCCATAGCTGCACGATGTGGTTGTCATTTATTATGTTATGACATCAGGAGGTTGATTGAAGATGTGAACTAAGGACTTGTGTTAGCTTGCTGAAGCAAAGAGAGAGTTTGTAATATAGCCAGGGAAAATGTTATCGTTTCCCCTATCACTACCAACACCAAATAAACACGGATTTGGGTTATTTTTACAAAAAAAAAATTAGCAACATAATTTTTGGTCAAAATGTATCAAGAGAAATTACTTATTTGCCAAATTTTATAACAGAAACAAAGAAAATGCATTTTTAAAAGTTTTTAAAATAAAAGCCCCAGCCCACATAACACCAAAAGAAAGCTCTATTTGTGTGAAAAAAATGACAAAAAAAAGATTTTAGTTAAGGGTATTAGAGTAAAGGGGGCTAAATACACATGCACGCCACACTTTTCAAATAATTGTAAAAAGAAAAAAAAAAAATTATAAATTTCCTTCCACTTCACAATTATGTGCACCTTTGTGTTGGTCCATCGCGTAAAATCACAATAAAATACATTTACATTTTTGGTTGTAATATGTGGAGAATTTCAAGGCACTGTAACCTTATGGAGCGCAACTAATGGAGCATACACACGATCAGTAATTCCAACAGCAAAAGTTCGATGTGAGCTTTTGAACGAAAATTCAGACCGTGTGTATACTCAATCAGGCTTTTGAGATCGGATTATCTGCCAACAAAAGATTGAGAGCTGGTTCTCAAATTTTGCGACGGAAAAAAATCCTATCGGAAAATCTGATCGTCTGTAGCATTTCTGAGGTGCAAAATTCTGACGCGTGTTGGGAAACATTTCGACGCATGCTCGGAAGCATTGAAGTTGATTTTCTCAGCTCGTCGTAGTGTTGTACCGCAAGGCGTTCTTGACGGATAATAGTGCCAAGAACTTTTGTGTGACCGTGTGTATGCAAGCCAGGCTTGAGCGGAATTCCTTCGGAAAAACCATCCAGTGGAAAATACGATTGTGTGTACGCGGCATTAGAAATAGAGTTATGATAAGGACATTTGAGTTGCATAAAAATGAGGTTGGAGTAGAAATGTAAACATTTATAGAAATTCTGGACTGAGCCTTGAATGAGAAGGCAATGTAGAGTGCCCTTTCAGGCCTATTATTGACACAATGTAACATGAATTTTACAATTACCTTTTACAAATCAAGTTACCTATGCATAACTACCATAAGACATGTATTTTGGTTCAGGTTTCTCTACACACAAATACCTGGTTCATCCAGGCACTCATGTTTAAACTACATAAATGGGTGGATACATGCCAAGACCTTGCCAACAACACCTTTTGGAGGGGGAACTACAGTAACAGGGAAAAAAAAAAATAGACCTTGTCTGAGCAACAGACTAGCCATGGAATAGCAGGTAGGGATCTGGCTGCCAAACAGGCCATTAAGTGTAACAATATTTATGTCCAAACCTTGTAAAAACTCTGTAAATAAATCTTATATGCTACTAGTATTGCATGTAAATATATGGCTTTCATATTTAGTTTTGTATCGTGCCTGATGAAGAAACCTAATGGGTTTCAAAAGCTTGCATTCTCCATTTTTGTTATTATATGATGATATGATATTTTTCTATACAATGGGGGGTCTCCAATCTATGGACCTCCAGTTGTTCAGGAACTACAATTCCAATCATGCCTAGTCATGTCTGTGAATGTCAGAGTTTTACAATGCCTCATGGGAGGTGTAGTTCCGTAACAGCTCGAGGGCCATAGTGTGGAGATCCCTGCTTATACAATATAACAAAGGTCCACTCACCTGGCAACATCTGGATTTTGTCTGCACAGCAGCAGCACCTGCTCTGTATTAATAAATATTGCCCAACATGGAAAGCAACAAAGCATTAGGATGAGAATTCCTCTCTGCAGAATGGTGCCCACACGCTTCAGATTTTTCCCACCATAAGTCTAAAAGAGTATGAAAAGGAGTAATTCACAAGCCCAAAAAATGTGTACCATGGTCAAATAAAGTGATTTTATCATCTGAAAAAAAAAAAAAAAAAAACAGGAAACAACACAGACAAGACAGTTATTGTACATGGAAGACTATTATTTCCTGGGGGTGTTCTGTTGTACGGTAGCGTGTGAAAATGTTTTCACAAATGAGATCATATGATTATTTGATCATGTTAAAATTATATATACACACACATATACATACACACACACACAATTCCTATACTGTATAGTCTCCTAATATTGTGAAAAAGGGTTAGAAACACCAACATTTTGTATTGTTTGTGTCCCTATGGGAAAGATTTTCCCTTATATCCCACCTTCAACAGAAGACCTGAAGAAGGAGAAATCTCCCAAAAATGACATGTCTTAAGAAAAATATTGAATCCAATTTATATAAAAGAATTTAGAAGTACTAATAAATAGCTAGACTGACTATTTAAAGGGAAGAGGGTTAATGATCATTCTTTAGTGGATACATTTAACAATTACACAGTGTTGTGCCATCGATTTGTAGTTTACAAGCATTCTAAACAGAGCCAAAGGCCCCTTTTACCAGTGTAATGTCGAGAATGTTTGTCCTTAAAGCTAAATGACAAGCTAATTTTCCAATGTAACTACAGTGCGGAAAATAAGTATTTGAACACCCTGCTATTTTGCAAGTTCTCCCACTTGGAAATCATGGAGGGGTCTGAAATTGTCATCGTAGGTGCATGTCCACTGTGAGAGACATAATCAAAAAAACAATTCCAGAAATCACAATGTATGATTTTTTTAACTATTTATTTGTATGATACAGCTGCAAATAAGTATTTGAACACCTGAGAAAATCAATGTTAATATTTGGTACAGTAGCCTTTGTTTGCAATTACAGAGGTCAAACGTTTCTTGTAGTTTTTCACCAGGTTTGCACACACTGGAGGAGGGATTTTGGCCCACTCCTCCACACAGATCTTCTCTAGATCAGTCAGGTTTCTGGGCTGTCGCTGAGAAACACGGAGTTTGAGCTCCCTCCAAAGATTCTCTATTGGGTTTAGGTCTGGAGACTGGCTAGGCCACGCCAGAACCTTGATATGCTTCTTACAGAGCCACTCCTTGGTTATCCTGGCTGTGTGCTTCGGGTCATTGTCATGTTGGAAGACCCAGCCTCGACCCATCTTCAAAGCTCTAACTGAGGGAAGGAGGTTGTTGCCCAAAATCTCGCAATACATGGCCCCGGTCATCCTCTCCTTAATACAGTGCAGTCGCCCTGTCCCATGTGCAGAAAAACACCCCCAAAGCATGATGCTACCACCCCCATGCTTCACAGTAGGGATAGTGTTCTTGGGATGGTACTCATCATTCTTCTTCCTCCAAACACGGTTAGTGGAATTATGACCAAAAAGTTCTATTTTGGTCTCATCTGACCACATGACTTTCTCCCATGACTCCTCTGGATCATCCAAATGGTCATTGGCAAACTTAAGACGGGCCTTGACATGTGCTGGTTTAAGCAGGGGAACCTTCCGTGCCATGCATGATTTCAAACCATGACGTCTAAGGCGGCGTACACACGAGGGGATATGTCCGCTGAAAACGGTCCGATGGACCGTTTCAGCAGACATCTCCGCTCGTGTGTATGGGCTAGCGGACAGATTTCTCCACCCGACAGATTTCAAAGCATGCTTTGAAATCTATCCGGTGGAATCTGTCCGCCCGACATGTCTGCTGGTTAGTACACTTACCAGCAGACATGTCGGCCCCCACCGCCGCCGCGCCGCTGCCGAATGGATTCGGCGCATGCGCGGAAGTGTTTTACTTCCTGGTGCGGTGACGCGGCAGCGTCAACGTCACCGCCACAACACCGCGACGTCCGGCGGCGGGGAATTTGATCCGATGGTGTGTACACGCCATCGGATCAAACTCCCGATCGGACATATCCGATGGAAATGGTCCGCGGACCGTTTTCATCGGATATGTCCGATCGTGTGTACGAGGCCTTAGTGTATTACCAACAGTAACCTTGGAAACGGTGGTCCCAGCTCTTTTCAGGTCATTGACCAGCTCCTCCCGTGTAGTCCTGGGCTGATTTCTCACCTTTCTTAGGATCATTGAGACCCCACGAGGTGAGATTTTGCATGGAGCCCCAGTCCGAGGGAGATTGACAGTCATGTTTAGCTTCTTCCATTTTCTAATGATTGCTCCAACAGTGGACCTTTTTTCACCAAGCTGCTTGGCAATTTCCCCGTAGCCCTTTCCAGCCTTGTGGAGGTGTACAATTTTGTCTCTAGTGTCTTTGGACAGCTCTTTGGTCTTGGCCATGTTAGTAGTTGGATTCTTACTGATTGTATGGGGTGGACAGGTGTCTTTATGCAGCTAATGACCTCAAACAGGTGCATCTAATTTAGGATAATAAATGGAGTGGAGGTGGACATTTTAAAGGCAGACTAACAGGTCTTTGAGGGTCAGAATTCTAGCTGATAGACAGGTGTTCAAATACTTCTTTGCAGCTGTATCATACAAATAAATAGTTAAAAATTCATAAATTGAGATGTGTGGAAAAATTTTTTTTGATTATGTCTCTCACAGTGGACATGCACCTACGATGACAATTTCAGACCCCTCCATGATTTCCAAGTGGGAGAACTTGCAAAATAGCAGGGTGTTCAAATACTTATTTTCTGCACTGTACACATTAACAGCCAAAGGTTAAAAAAAGAAAAAAGATTCACTTAAAATAAAAAGGCATGATCGTGGATGCAGCAAAAGGTGATGCACAAAGCAAAAATGACAAAACCTACACATTTTTTACTTTTTGCTCTAATAAATATCCTATTTTTTTTAAAAAAAAAAACATTTTTTTTCCTCAGGTTTAGGTATTCTACACATTTTGGCAAAAAAAATTAAAAAAATCTTAATAAGCGTATATTGATTGGTTTGCGCAAAAGTTATAGCATCTATGAAATAGGGGATAGATTTATGGCATTTTTTTTTTTTTACTAGTAATGGTGGTAATCTGTGATTTTTATCGTGACTGCAATATTGTGGCAGACAGATTGGACACTTGACTCTTTTTTGGACCATTCACATTTATACAGAGATCAGTGCTATAAAAATGCACAGATTACTGTATAAATGTGACTTGCAGGGAAGGGGTTAACATCAAGGGGCGATCAAGTGGTTAATTGTGTTTCCTGGGGAATGATTCTAACTTTGGGGGGAGGAGACTCACAAGGGGAGGAGACCGATCAATGTTTCTCTGTACTGGGAACACACCATCGGTCTTCTCTCACCTGACAGGGCATGTATGTGTGCGTTTACGCACACAGATCCACAGTCCTGCTCTGTTATGGCGCAATCGTGGCCGCCGGGCATGCGCATCGGCTTGTGTGATGTGGCTCGCACGTGCCGTCTAGAGGGCCGGAAAGCCGAGGACGCAATATGACGCCCGCCCAGAACGAGAGCCGCACCACCCAGCCGTCAATTGACTTGTGGCGGTCCCGGTGGCTCTGTGAGCGATCCGGGATGAGGGGGCGGCTGTTCGTTTTTGTCCGCCCCCTCCGGATCGCTCCCAGCCAATCCGCTTCCTCCTCTGCCTGAACTGTAAACACAGGCAGAGGAGAAAGTGATGTCACCTCTACTCCCGCCGGTATTTTCGTCCGGCGGAGGAGAGGAGAGATCACACAGCGAGTACACAAGCACTACACTGACACCAGTACACATATTTTTTGAGGTTCGCCGCCATGTTTTTATAGCGTTAAATTTTCTAACGTTATAAAAACATGGCGGCGAGCCTCAAAAAATAACTAGCTACGTAGCGGCACCAGCGACACTTATACAGCGATCAGAAAAACGAGCGCTTAGTGATGCTGGCAATAGGGGGTGAAAGGGTTAACTCTAGGGGCAATCAGGGGTAACGCATACACCCACGCGCAAAGCATACACCCCCCATATGTGGAATTACACCCCAAAATACATTCTGCTGCTTCTCCTGAGTAGGGGGATGCCACATGTGTGAGACTTTTTGGGAGCCTATCCACGTACAGGACCCCAAAAACCAATCACCGCCTTCAGGCTAAGGGTGTAAATTTTTGATTTCACTCCTCACTACCTATCACAGTTTTGAAGGCCATAAAAAGCCAAAATAGCACAAAAATCCCCCAAATGACCCCATTTTGCAAAGTAAACACCCCAAGCTATTTGCTGAGAGGCATGTCGAGTCCATGGAATATTTTATATTTTGACACAAGTTGCGGGAATATGACAAACTGATTTTTTTTGTGCACAAAGTTGTCACTAAATGATATATTGCTCACACATGCCATGGTTATATGTAGAATTGCACCCTAAAATACATTCTGCTGCTTCTCCTGAGTACGGGGATACCACATGTGTGGGACTTTATGGGAGCCTAGCCGCGTACAGGGACCCCGAAATCCAATCACCGCCTTCAAGATTTGTGTGAGTGAAATCAAAAATGTATGTCCTTAGAAATCTTGAAGGTGGTGATTGGTTTTCAGGGTCCTGTACGCGGCTAAGCTCCCAAAAAGTCCCACATGTGGTATCCCCATACTCAGAAGTAGCAGAATGTATTTTGGGGTGCAATTCCACATATAACCATGGCATGTGTGAGCAATATATCATTTAGTGACAACTTTTTGTAATTTTTTTTTTTTTTTGTCATTCAATCACTTGGGACAAAAAAAAAAAATATTCAATGGACTAAATTGCCTCTCAGCAGTTTCCTTGGGGTGTCTACTTTCCAAAATGGGGTCATTTGGGGGGGTTTTGCACTGCCCTGCCATTTTAGCACCTCGAGAAATGATAGGCAATCATAAAATAAAAGCTGTGTAAATTCCAGAAAATGTACCCTAGTTTGTAGACGCCATAACTGTTGCCAAAACCAATAAAAATTATACACTTATTGCGATTTTTTTTTACTAAAGACATGTGGCTGAATACATTTGGCCTAAATGTTTGACTAAAATTTAGTTTATTCGATATTTTTTAATTTTTGTTATAAGAAAATCTTTTTTTTTTTTTTCAAAATTTACGGTCTTTTTCCGTTTATATCGCAAAAAAATAAAAAAAATCGCAGAGGCAATCAACTACCATCAAAAGAAAGCTCTATTTGTGGGAAGAAAAGGACGTAAATTTTGTTTCGGTACAACATTGCATGACAGCGCAATTACCAGTTAAAGCAGCGCAGTGCCAAATTGTAAAAACACCTCTGGGCATTTAGCAGCATATTGGTCCGGGTCTTAAGTGGTTAACCACTTAAATACCGGGCTTTTATACCCACCTTAATACCGGGCCTATTCTGTCACTTCTCTCCTACATGTACAAATTATCATTCTTTTGCTAGAAAATTACGCAGAACCCCAAAACATTATATATTTTTTTTAGCAGACACCCATGGGAATAAAACAATGGTCATAGCAACGTTTTATCTTGCACGGTATTTGCACAATAATTTTTCAAGCGCCTTTTTTGGGGAAAAATTTCATGAATTAAAAAGATAACAAAAAAACAGTAAAGTTAGCCCAATTTTTTTGTAAAATAAGAAAGATTATATTACACCGGGTAAATAGATACCCAACCCTCATGGAATGGCGCCAAACTTCGGTACTTAACCACTTCCCGCCCGGCCAATAGCAGATTTACGGCCGGGAAGTGGTTATGAAATCGTGACTGGACGTTCTCAAACGTCCTGCACGATTTCAAGCCGTGCACGCCCGTGGGGGCGCGCAGCGATCGCTGATGCGGGGTGTCAGTCTGACACCCTGCATTACCGATCTCGGTAACGAGTCTCCGGCGGAGGCTCGCTACCACGTGATCAGCCGTGTCCAATCACGGCTGATCATGATGTAAACAGGAAGAGCCATCGATGGACAGACGCGAGTACAGGAGAGCCGATCGGTGGCTCTCCTGACAGGTGGGGTTTGCGCTGATTGTTGAAAAAACACACACACACACACACACACACACACACACACACACTAAAAAAAAAAAAAAATAGATGCCAGTCAGTGCCCACACATGGGCACTGACTGGCAACATATACATCAGTGCCACCCCACAGTGTCCTTCAGTGCCACCCCACAGTGTCCTTCAGTGCTACCCCACAGTGTCCTTCAGTGCCCATCTGTGCCACCCATAAGTACCCATCAGTGCCACCCCACAGTGTCCTTCAGTGCCCACCTATCAGTGCCCATCTGTGCCACCCATAAGTGCCCATCTGTGCCACCCATAAATACCCATCAGTGCCACCCATAAATACCCATCAGTGCCACCCATAAATACCCATCAGTGCCACCCATAAGTACCATTCTGTGCAGCCTATGAGTTCCCAGTGCCGCCCATGAGTGCCGCCCATGAGTGCCCATCAGTGCCGTCCATGAGTGCCCATCAGTGCCGCCATATAAGTGCCAGTAATTGAAAGAGAAAACATACTTATTTACAAAAAAGTTAACAGAAAAAAATAAAAATGTATTTTTTTTTCTAAATTTTCAGTCTTTTATTAGTTGCGCAAAAAATAAAAACCGCAGAGGTGATCAAATACCACCAAAAGAAAACCTTAGTTACTTACCGGTAACGGTATTTCTATGAGTCTTTCAGGACAGCACTTGGAGAGAGCGCAGCTCCACCCATTTCCCAGGAAACACTGCAGTCACTGCTATAACTTCCGCCCACCTCCACCATGGCCTCAGTTGTACACGAGCACCTCCGGCCATACTGAAATGAGATAAGCAGAACATAGCAACCAAAACACGTTAGTACAATACACATATATATATATACACATATATATCCACCAGAAGAGAGAAGGGTGGGTTATCGGTGCTGTCCTGAAAGACTCATAGAAATACCGTTACCGGTAAGTAACTAAGGTTTTCTCACTTCGTCTTTCAGGACAGCACTTGGAGATGATAACCGAGTACTTACTCTAGGGTGGGACCACCGCTTGCAGGACCTTCCTGCCAAAAGACTGCTCCGCCGCTGAGAGCAGATCCATCCTGTAGTGGCGAGTAAAAGTGGAAAAACTCGTCCACGTAGCTGCCTTGCAGATAAGCTCTGGTGAAGCTCCAGCCCGTTCTGCCCAGGAAGTGGCTACTGCCCTTGTAGAATGTGCCACCACCCCTGGGGGAGGTTCTATACCCCTAGCCTTATAGGCCTCGTGGATAGCCATACGGAGCCATCTGGCTAGTGTACTTTTGGAAGCACCGTACCCCCTACGTGCACCCGAGAACAACACAAACAGAGAATTGGATTTTCTAATTTCCCTGGTGACTTCCAGGTAGTGCATAATGCACCTTCTGACATCTAAGGTATGAAACTCTTCTTCCCTTGAACCGGAAGGAGCCGGGCAAAAGGTAGGTAACACTATTTCTTGTGTCCTATGGAAGGCCGATACCACCTTAGGAAGGAACCCAGGATCTGTCCTCAACACGACTCTATCTGGGAAGATGGTCAAGAAGGGTTCCACAATAGAAAGAGCCTGTAGCTCACTAATTCTCCTAGCCGAGGTGACGGCTACTAAAAGGACCGCTTTCAGGGTCCAAAATTTTAAAGATGCTTCTAACAGTGGTTCGAAAGGTCTTTTTGTCAGACCCCCCAAAACCACCGATAAGTCCCACTTGGGAAAAAACTTAAAGGGGGAAGGCCTAGCCCTGGCCAATGCCTTAAAAAATCTGATGACATAGGGATCTAGAGATAACCGTCTCTCTAGAAATACTGATAGTGCAGCAACCTGCGCTTTCAGGGTGCTGGCTGCCAGACCCTTGTCCATCCCGTCCTGTAAAAACTCCAGGACCGAAAAATTATTCATGGGGGAACAATTCTTTAAACTGCACCAGGAATTAAAGACTCTCCAGGTCTTGAAATAAATCGCCCTGGTAACTTTCTTCCTGCTACTAAGTAGCGTATCCACTAAGCGTTTAGATAAACCCTTCCTACTGAGGATTAACTCTTCAGTAACCAGGCTGCCAGGTTGAGCCGCTCCACGTTGGGATGGAGCAGGGGACCCTGGAATAATAAGTCCTTTCTGGCTGGAAGTAGCTGATGGGGTTCTATTGCCAGCTTCAGCAGAGTTGAAAACCAAGGCCTTTTGGGCCAGTATGGGGCTATCAGGATAAGAGTCGTCTTTTCTACCTGAAGTTTCCGCAGAACTAATGGAATCATTTGTACTGGGGGGAAAGCATAACACAAACGGAAGGGCCAGTGCTGAACTAACGCATCTAGACCCTCCGCTTGATCCAGTCTGTTGAGGGAAAAGAAAACCGGAACCTTGGCGTTGGCTTGGGACGCAAACAGGTCTATCTGAGGGGTTCCCCACCTGTCTGCTATTTTCTGGAACACCTCTGAATTTAGACTCCACTCGGACTCCAGAACCCTCCTCCTGCTTAGGAAGTCTGCCAGGTGGTTTAAACTGCCCTTTAGGTGTACTGCAGACAGAGATGCCAGGTTTGTCTCTGCCCAGTAAAGCATGTGTAGGGCCAGATTCAGGAGAACCCTGCTCCTCGTGCCCCCCTGCCTTGAGACGTAAGCTACCGCTGTAGCATTGTCCGACAGTATCTGGACATGCTGACCCTGTATCGTCTCCTGGAAGGCCCAAAGCCCTAGGCAAACGGCTTTGAGTTCCCTCCAATTGGAGGATCTCTTGGCCTCTTCCCTGGACCAGGACCCCTGAGCCAACTGACCCCTGAGATGAGCACCCCATCCCCAGGAGCTGGCATCCGTAGTTAGGATCATTGCAGCGGGGAAGGACCACACTAGACCCTGACTTAAATTTGCGTGAGCCCTCCACCACCAAAGTTTCCTTTTTACTGAGGTTGGAACCCTGATCTCCTTCTCTAAGGTTTCTCCATGTGTCCAATTCTGTAGAATGGCCTGCTGGAGACTCCTTGAATGCAGGCGGGCCCACTGCACCGCCGGAATGGAGGATGTGAGAAGTCCCAGGGTGGACATAGCTGCACGAACTGACACTGACAGATTCGTCTGCACTGCCTTCACTGCTGCCTGAACCTTGATTATTTTCTCCTCTGGTAGAAATAACCTCTCCTGGATGGAATCTATGGTGTACCCCAAAAAGACTATGACCTGAGAAGGAACTAGATTTGACTTATCTCTGTTCAAAATCCAACCTAGACCCTCCAAATGGGCCTGGGTTCTCCATAGGTCTTTGAGAAGCTGATCTTCCGTCTTGGCGAACAACAGGAGGTCGTCCAAGTATGGAATTACCGAAACTCCTTCTAGCCTCAGAGGTGCCAAGGCCTCCGCCAGCACCTTCGAAAAGATCCTCGGAGAGGAGGAGAGACCGAACGGCAGGGCCCTGAACTGAAAGTGTTTGATCTCGTTTCCTGCCCTGATCGCTAGACGCAGGAAACGCTGAGAAGCGGCTCTTATCGGGATGTGAAGATAAGCATCCCTTAGGTCTATCGAAGCCAGAAAGCAACCTGCAGGAAGGAGCCTTCTGACCGAGTAGATGGTATCCATCCGGAACCTCTTGTACTTGATTGACCGATTCAGGAATTTTAAGTTCAGAATCAAACGAAATTTTCCTGCCGGCTTTTTTACTAGAAACACATGGGAGTAGCAACCCGCCCCCTGTTCTTGTTGGGGTACCGGGGTGATCACCTTTTGCTGGAGAAATTCCTCTAACAGCAACAACATTGCCCGGGATTTCTCCTGATCCCTGGGCAGCTGAGTCGCGTAGAAACGCGACGGTGGTTTCTCTGAGAACTCCAGCGCGTAGCCCTCTGCAATAACCTTGAGGATATATGCACTGGAAGTTGTCTCTGCCCACTGTGGAAGGAACGACTGAAGACGTCCTCCCACAGCCAGGCGACCGTCACTGGGGTTTAGCGGGCTGGCTAGGGGAGCGAAACAACACCCCGGGTCTCCCTCTACCCCTCTGAGGCCGCCAGGACCTTCCACCCTGACCTTTTTGTGTCTCTTTAGGATCTTGGGGCTGGAAAAAAGGACGAAAATTTTTCCTGGTCCGCGGTACTACCTTTTTTAAGGGGAAAGCTTTTTTCCTATCCGCCGTCCTATCCAGAACAGTGTCCAGACCGGCGCCAAATACCAGATCTCCATCGAAGGGCAGACCACATAACTTAGCCTTCGAAGCCGTGTCCCCAGTCCAGGTTTTGACCCAGAGAGCCCTCCTGGCCGAATTCACTAGGGCCGAGGAACGGGCTGATATTCTCACTGACTCGGCTGAGGCATCCGCCATATAGCCTACTGCCTTCAAAAGAATCGGGAAGGACTCTAGCAACTCTCTGCGTGAGGTCCCAGACTCAATGTGACCCTTCAGCTGTTCCAACCAATGCTCAAGGTTCCTGGCCACTACTGTGGATGCCATAGCTGGTTTGAGGTTGGCCAGAGAGGCATCCCAAGCCTTCTTTAAGAGCGCCTCTGCTCTTTTATCTAGGGGATCTTTTAAGGTGCCCGTATCCTCAAAAGCTAAGTCTGTATTTCGGGATACCTTTGAAAACGCAGCATCCAGCTTAGGTTTCTTATTCCATACCTGCGCTGGATCCTCATCAAAAGGAAATCGCCTTTTAAGTGATCGGGAAAAGAAAGGAGCCCTCTCTGGGTCTTTCCACTCCCTTCTGACCGTATCTGACAATACTCTATGTACTGGAAAGGTTCGACACTTGACTTCGTCTAAACCCTGGTACATCTTGTCATGCAGAGACAAATGCGTCTTATCCACCTTAATGTTTAAAGTGGAATGAATGGTTTTCAGTAAGTCATCCACCTCTTCTAAGGACAACTTGTAACGTGAAGAAGAAGATTCTCCTGTATCTTCTTCTTCCGCCTCTGACCCTGAGACTAGGCTGCTAGGCTCTTCCTCCTCGGACTCACTACCTGCCCCTCTATAATCCAAGGGTGCACTAGTGGAGGCCTTAGCTGCTGACCCTGACGCCGCCCCTCTGTCCAAGTAGGAGCGAAACGACTGAAAGGTCTCTTCTAGCTCTTTCCTAAAGGAAGAGAGCATCTCTTTGGGTTGTTCGGAGGCTGCACTAGGGGAGGCTTCCCCTTTGACTATGTCCGTGATGCATGCCTTGCATAACGGTTTAGTCCAAGACCCTTTAAGGGTTGCTTTGCAGGTAGCACACCGTTTCTTAGGAGGGGGCACCGCAATTTTTAGCTTCTCTTTAGCTTTCTGAAAGACACAAAAGACAACAACCCCATGTTTAACTTTCTGTGCCTCAGACCCAAACCACCACCACCACAAAACAGCCAGTGAACAAAAACACACCAGGTCCCATCACCGCTGTACCAAATAAACACCACTCTCCCAGGGACGTGACTAGGGTGAGTGAGGCAGGCTCCTCTCCCCAAAGGGGCAGTAGGAGGGACATAACAAGGAACCAGGTAGACTTAAACCGCTGTTTTCCTACCTGGGCCGGGCTGGTGCATGTGGCTCCTGCTCCTGCCACCTCCGCTGCGTCTTCTGGCTCCATTCTCCCAGAACGCGGCGATCGTTTGTGCGCCTCTTTTTGAAAAATCCCGGTTAACCCCACCGCTGTGGGAACCGGAAATTGCACCGCCGAGGCTGCTCCTCCCTTCTGCGTTCCAGCGGCCGGAACCGGAAGCCGCCACGCACCGCCGGAAGTCCCGCCTCCACCGGAAATGACGTCGCCCGTCCTCCGTTACCGGGACATCGCAGACCCCCGGAGACCGGCATCTAACCGCCCCCAACATGGCCTGCAATGCCCAGCCTATTGGCGCGGAACCTCCGGCAGCCTTTACCCTCGCCGGGCTCGAGAAGAGGGGAGTACCGAAACGTCCCCCACGCGTCAGGGGGGAGGTTGGGTCTGCCTCCTAAACAACAACCGATCGCAGGTATGCTTTTTTGATCCATCTCCCCCTGGAGAGAGTCCAGCATCCTCCTGGTTCCCTGCAGCGCTTCCACCATGGCCGGAGGAAACACTACAACGAGGCCATGGTGGAGGTGGGCGGAAGTTATAGCAGTGACTGCAGTGTTTCCTGGGAAATGGGTGGAGCTGCGCTCTCTCCAAGTGCTGTCCTGAAAGACGAAGTGAGAAAGCTCTATTTGTGGGGAAAAAAGGACGCCAATTTTGTTTGGGTACAGTGTAGCATGACCGCGCAATTGTCATTCAAATTGCGACAGTGCTGAAAGCTGAAAATTGGCTTGGGCGGGAAGGTGCGCAAGTGCCTGGTATGGAAGTGGTTAAAAATCTCCATAGGCAACGCTTTGATTTTTTTTACAGGTTACCAGTTTAGATTTAAAGAGGAGATCTAGTGCTAGAATTGTTGCTGGCACTCTAATGCACGTGGCGATACCACACATATGTGGTTTAAACAGCGTTTACATATGTCGGCATATGTTGCTTCTGCGCGCAAGCTATCGGGGACAGGAGTGTTTTAATTTTTTTTTTTTTAATTCTTTAATTTTTTTCACACTTTTATTCCTAGTACAAGGAATGTAAACATCCCTTGTAATAGGAAATGTGTGTGAGAGGTCCTCTTTATGGAGAGATGCGGGTCAATAAGACCCCACATCTCTCCTCCAGGCTGGAAAGCATGAGATTGGTGAAAAAAAAAATGTTTTACTGATCTCTTGATTAGTGTTATAATAAGGCCTATAATAAGGCTTACCTGTAGCTACCCAGGTATCTCCTATACCTGCACGGCTTAAGAGATATCCCCTGTATCAGCATGTGCCAACGTCATCGGCACATGCGCACTGAAGCAATGGCACGTTCATGCCGTTGCTTCAGCTAGTGTGCTGTTACCGGCGGATTCCACCGGCAGAGTATGAGGACCGCTGCTGGGTAAGTAATTCATAATGAGCTAGTATGCTATACTTTGTCTTGCAGGTTTATTTTTGTGGCCTTACAACCACTTAACCGATTAACGCCCGCCGCATGTAAAGTAGGGCTGTTGAATATAATCGTAGAATCGATGCATCGCGATTCGACCGCCGGCTTTAAAAGCTGTAGCTTTAAATAATCGATGCATGTTGATGACGTCATCGTCGCGTCTTGCCGCGCGGAGCCGAGTGGAGAGAAAGTTTTGCCGCCTCCCCCTGTGTCGCACTCCGAGTCCTGAGTAGAGGAGACGGACACATGCAGCGCCAGCACAGCGGAGCCCCCCCCCCCCCAGAGCGCTCAGACACTTAGCTTTCCTCCGAGTCCGCAGCTGAAGTAAGCGCGCCGTCTTTTTCCGCCTTCCGCCGACGTCATCCACAGCCGCCCTGTGTCGCTTGCTTCACTGGCAGACACGTGAGAGGAGACAGAGTGACACCTGTTGTGAGTTCCGGTCCCAGTTCCCAGAGCTTTCCTCCTCGGGTTACTATTACTATGCAGTGTGCACTGCACACAGGCTGCCTGGTACAGGGGGAGAACGTCGCCCGACTCACAACTGGCTGCTGTGGGCAGCAGCTGCAGGACTGTGGGAGAGAGACTCTGAGCAAGAAAGGCTGCACTTGTTCTCTGTCCTCCTCACAGGCAACAGGAGAGGAGACCTCCAGCAGTGAGTAGCTGAATGCAGCACTGACACGTGATCATCATCATCATCAGGTACACAACAGAGACACTGACTGTCACAGTAGTACTACTAGTACACTAATAACTGTAACCAAAGTATATATTATATTATCATATCTCTGATGCAACATGTGGAGTGGACTGCAAAATTTAAATATGCCAATTGTATGACTGTAATAATAATTGTAAATAATACATATTAATGATGGTGATTGGGTAAACTGAATTATTCTATTTCTAAACATTAAACTGAGTTTGTGACCATACCATTGCACATACAATTATGGTTTATGTAGGTCTAGCTCTAATCTATTGTCCAATGTCTTACTGATTGATCAAAACTTCATTACTTTCCTGGTTTGTATGATTTAGCTCATCACTACCCCACACATGCAATGCAGTGCATGTGTGGGGCAGTGATGAGCAAAACCATAAATCATACAAACAAGGTAAGTAATGAAGTTGTTATGTGAATCAATCACTAAGACAATGAATACATAAAACCATAATTAATGAAATGGCATACGTTGTCATTTGGGGGAGGGGGCGGGAGGATGTTGGGACATATGTTGTTGTAGCTGTTTGTTCAATGCCAGTGTGCCACGAAGATTGGAGAAGGAGAGATAGAGATCACTTTACCAACCGTGACTGGCTTTCACTGAGTGACCACGGCAGCTAGCAGTAGCACAGATCACAGATAAGATGAGGGTGCATTGTTTTAACACGTAGTGACGGTGTATGGGGTAGAATAACCATCTCCTGTAGCAGGTCTGCAGTCTCTGACCATCTCCTGTAGCAGGTCTGCAGTCTCTGACCATCTCCTGTAGCAGGTCTGCAGTCTCTGACCATCTCCTGTAGCAGGTCTGCAGTCTCTGACCATCTCCTGTAGCAGGTCTGCAGTCTCTGACCATCTCCTGTAGCAGGTCTGCAGTCTCTGACCATCTCCTGTAGCAGGTCTGCAGTCTCTGACCATCTCCTGTAGCAGGTCTGCAGTCTCTGACCATCTCCTGTAGCAGGTCTGCAGTCTCTGACCATCTCCTGTAGCAGGTCTGCAGTCTCTGACCATCTCCTGTAGCAGGTCTGCAGTCTCTGACCATCTCCTGTAGCAGGTCTGCAGTCTCTGACCATCTCCTGTAGCAGGTCTGCTGTGTTTAGACTTTGCTACATGCAGGAAGTGTTATTGTGTGTTTTTTTTTTTTTTTAAGAACAGATAGAAAAAAAATGTACTTAATTTTTTTTTGATGAAAGCCATGCGCACTTGCGCTGCAATCGTGATGCATCGTGATGCATCGCGGAATCGAATCGAATCGTGAGACCGGTGAAGATGCGCAGCCCTAATGTAAAGTGCCCAGTAGGCAAGTGGTTAAAAAGTCCCATGTGCACGAGGCCTCAGTCTAAATGACCTAATGGTATTGTAAACCCTCAAGGTTTTTAATAATTAAGCTTGATCGTTGCAGCGATGGGTGACGAGCACAGCAGCTACAGCCTCTGCCATGGGTACTCATTCGATAAATTGATAGACATTGGCTCCTGCTGCTGTCAATCAAATCCAATGACGTGGGAGGCGGTGGTGGGGCCGAGTCCTGCTGTCTGTGTCAATGGTGAAGCAGCAGGACTTAGGGGCGCGCCTGCACAAGTGCCCCCATGGAAAGCAGCTTTCCTTGGGGGCACTCAAGAAGAGGAAGAGCCAGGAACGCCATTGGGGAACCGCAGCTAAAAAGAGGATCGGGGCCGCTCTTGCACAGAGCAGGCAAGTATAACATGTTTTTTTTTTTTTTAAACGTACGTTTACAATCATTTTAAGACCCCTTTCACACGGAGATAGTTTTCAGGCGTTTTAGCACTACAAATAGCACCTGTAAAGTGCCTCTCATTCATTGCAATGAGTGCTTTCACACCCGGACGGTGTGCTTGTGTGACATTAGAAAAATTACTGCAAGCAGCATCTTTGGGGCGGTTTGGGAGCGCTGTGTACAGGACTCCTGAAACGTCCCTGACCATTTCAATGAATTGCTTCCGAAGTGTTAGAAAAGCGGTTCAGAAGCACCAAAACACAAATACGTTTTTAACACCTTTTTTGGGGTTAAAAGCGCCCCCCTAGCGGCCGAAAAGCAGTGCAAAACAGCGGCGCTTTACCATGAACGCACAACGGCCCCAGTGTGAAAGGGGTCTAAACGTTCCTGTGTAATTTATTCCATAAACACATTTCACTTAATGCAAATTAACAGAATAATATTTAGCAACATTTTTATTTGTACTACTCAGCATACCTGAGACATGAGTGTATCACAAGCAGAGGCTAAACCTGAGCCAACAGATATCCCTGTAACATTGATAACCTGTTGAGAAAAAAAATAAATGGTTAACCATGGTCCACAATTAATTGATGTATCCTCACAAGACTGGTTACTGAGAAATAATCACAAGCGGATTTTCGCCAAGTAGGCAACAGTGTCATAATGCTATCTCTGGAACATTATAAAAAAAAAAAAAAAGTTCATTGGGGATACCTCCGAGCAAATATCCTAATTGTCACAATCAGGGCTTTTTTTTACCTGAAGGGTGAAAGTGTCCTGGAGGGTCCAATAATGCTGAGGGATCTATTGTTCCTGGAGATCTATTTTTGCATGGCGTCCTATTGTTGATAGGGAGGTCTATTGCTGCTGGGAAGAGGGGGTTCAATTGTTGCTGGAAGCGATCTACTGTGAGGGGGGCTATTGTCGCTAGCTGCTGTGGATCTATTGTTGCTGAAGGGCAACAATTATTGCGTGGTAGTCTATGGTTGCTGAGGTCTATTGTTGCTAGTTGGGCTTACGTTGCTGGGAGGTCAATTGTTGCTGGAAGGGATCTACTGTTGAGTGGTCTATTGCTGCTAGCTGTGGGGGATCCATTTTACTGCTTTTCTTGATGTTATTAACAAAATTTCTTACAAATTACTTACCAAAAAAGTATACTTGGTTCTGTATTCTCTAAAAGGGGCAGGGCTGGGAGGTGGGTAGGGGGGTGGAACCAAGGGATCGTGCTTAGACGTGGGTAGGGGTGGAGGCTATTAGTGACTGAAGAGGGAAGTTTCTGCACCTATTCTTTGAGGAAAAAAAGCCCAGGTCACAATACATTCAGGCTCAATATACCATACACCAGTTGTGACAGAAGTCACTTATCTCAATCCAACCACGCAGTCCCCATATACAGTATAGTAGACAACCACTGGTACTATAATGTAATACGTGATGGACAGTGCTGGATGCAGTTCAGATGCTACACGAAAAGCATCATACAATAAAGTTGTTAGATCAATGCCTTCAAGTGAAGGATTTCAAGTCAACCAAGCAGGTTGGAATGTGTGATAATAGCCTTTGAAATACAGAAGAGACAGAGAAAATGGCACTTTGATTTACCTGTATATTCTATATCTTGGACTACAGCACAGGGAAAAGGCCAATTATTGACAGACCCTGGGTTATCCAATCACCTGAAGCTTTGTGCCCATAACTCAGGTTCTATGAAAATTCAGCCCCTGTCCGGTACTGTACAATTGAGAGACACGCTCCTGAATATTACACAAGTTGTAAAATAATAATGTTCCCTTATTTTCTAATTACATAAAATAGTAACACACTGAAAGTAAACAGATTTCACTTTTCAATAATTAAGAGGCGACAAGACAATTAGAGATTACTGCTAATTGACTGCTATGTAATAACACACTTGGCTCTATGCTTAATGTAATAAGCCTGGTCGTACATGCTTTACAAATTCTTATGCATTTAAAGCAGAATTCCACAAATTCAGCTACTTTGTAAAAGTGGCAGGCATACCACAAGATAAGTCCAATGAGGTGCATCTTGTCTTGAAGACTCTATTCACATTTGACAGGTTTATTGTGCTCCAAGAAGATAACCTCCTGCAGCTCCCAGTTGCTCATTGTGGTCTCATTTCCTTAAAGCGGATGGTTCACAAAAAAAAAAAAATATTAAAAGCCAGCAGCAACAAATACTGCAGCTGCTGACTTTTAATATTAGGACACTTACCTGTCCTGGAGTCCAGCGCCGTCTGCAGCAGAGGATGAGCGATCGCTCGTCTCTCTGCTGTTCCCCCCTCCATCCACGGTGAGGGAACCAGGAAGTGAAGCGCTGCGGCTTCACTGCCCGGTTCCCTACGGCGCATGCGCGAGTCGCGCTGCGCCCGCCGATTGGCTCCAGCTGTGTGCTGGGAGCCGAGTGTTCCCAGCACACAACGGGGGGGCGATGGGATGTGATGCAATGCCGTCTTTTGCCCGTGAATGCTGGGCCGGAAGTGGGTGCAGATACCTGTCTATCTGCACCCCCCTCCCCCTGAAAGGTGTCAATTGTGACACCGGAGGGGGGGAGTGTTCGGATCAGCGGATCTTCACTTTAGGGTGGAGATCCGCTTTAAAGAACAGAGTCACTGGAACTGCCATGTCCACATCTAAGTTCTGCTTATACACAGAAGCCTTGGTTTTATGTGAACTGATCACAAAATACAAACGATTCTGTGAATGGGAAGCAGAATGACTAGCATTGCTGCTGTGTGCGCTTCTCTCAACTCACAGCCAGAGAGTGTGTCCTCTAGGAATGCAACAAACGTGTCACATATGTAATAGACATAAGTCTCAGAGGTAACATGCACTTAATTGCAGTGGCGTATCTAGGGTATGGCAGCCATGGCAAGTGCCATGGGGAGGGAGGCGGCAAAAAGCCACCCCCCCTGCATGAAAAAAACCCCACCCGTCCTCCAAAACTAATGTAGCTCCCAGCGCCGCGCCCGCCCTGCTGAAGCGCGGCGCCAGCACAACAATTGCTAATATTTCTCCTTCTGTCTGGGGAGGGTAGTGACAGGTGCACCCAAGACGGCCGATTACTGGCCAGACCGGATCCACATAGGGTAGTGGCTGCGTTTGATGGGCACAGTGGCTGCAATTACTGTTTTTTTTTTTTTTTTTTCAGTTTGTTTGCGCAGTTTCAGTGCTTGCCATAGGCACCATTTTCACTAGATACGCCTCTACTTAATTGGACTTAACTCAGTGTACCTGCAGTTGCTGAATTCCTGAAATTTAGCTTTAGGCCAGGTTTATACAGGTTTTCCCCGCATTCAATTCACATGACAGGAGAGTGTGACTGTCTCTCAATTGAGTCGGTTCACACAGCTCTGGGGCGGCCACAGAATTAAGGTGTGAATTTAGGCAATAATTCTCACCAGAATCAGTGAACATGCACTGGACCCCATGCTGTGAGCAATGGCCGTAGCATATGTGAATGGAGCCTTGCAAAGACTCTGGTAAAATATCAGACCTTGACCAGCTTAAGCTTAAAAGGGTTTTTTCTTTGATTTCCCTTCTAAATGTTTTTTTTTGTCTAAATTTCTCAGTTCCTATTCCTCCTCAGTAAGCTGTTTTGGCTGACTAACTGTCGCTGGGATGACAGTGGCAAGTTTACCGAGGAGAAACAGGAAGTGAGAAATTCAGACAAAGAAAAAAAAGGGAATTGGCTGCATGATGAAGATAAAGATAAACTTCTAGGTGGACCTGTAGACGCCCGGACAAATCCGTTCCCGTCAACTCCGGAGGTAAGGGACCACCACCCACCCCCTCCAACCACCTACCTTGGGTAATCTGGAGGCTGAGCCGGTTCTCGGGATCGTCCGTGGAAGCCACGGCATAGTGCGGCCTAACGCACCCTGTGGATCCCCGGTGTTTCCTGCGGCTGGCCCAGCGGGAACGCGCTGCAGACGTCCTGCTTCGGAAGGCACAAAAATCAGCTGGGCATCTACACAGCACTCACCCGGCCGTCCATCCTAGGTACTGCCTTAACCGAGACACGGTTAATAACTGCCCATCACTGTATAGCTGCACACTGACTGTATAGCCAGCATACGGTGGCCATCTTGGTACAACCTGGCAGACACCCGAGGCCTCCTGTTCCCCTACAGCCTGATACAAAACCTGTTCCCCTGTCGGAGCCCCATGCCTGGACAGTACTAAGCTCTAGTGGAGGATTGAGGTGGGTTTCCTCCCTATATGGGGAATAAATGGCGATTGCTGCCCAGGTCATTTCATACTACTGTGTGGTTGCCTTGCTGCTCCTAGCTTCAGTGTTGCAGATGTCTACTTCTCCCCTCTGCAATCAATCTGCCCCCTGCAATACAATTTAAGCGACCCAAACCTATAAGGCTATCTCTTCCACCTAAGGCAGCTTCCACTGACGGAGGAGACAGTGCAAAGGGGATCTGAATGCAGCAGTGGGAACCAGGCGGGAGGTGGTGCTCTGTGATATGAGTCCCCCACGGCCCCTTGTCCGGGCTGCTCGTAACCCCCCAAAGATATGATAACGAGTTATTCACCAGGGACAAAGTTGTCGGGATGAGATAAATGACACTCTCAAAGAAGTGGGGACGCATGCGAGGCGTGATGCAAGACGGCAGCTCTCCGTAACAGCTCCACCGATCAAAGAATAACATAACTAATCCGCAGGGCTAAAACTCAGATTAACCGCCCAATAACCACCCTCACCCCTGCAGGTTAAACTTGTGCATGCCTGAAAACTACAGGACCCGCGGTCGCCGATCAAAATACTCTCCAACTAACATTTTACTCCGCTCCAAAACGAAAGGCAAGATGTCTCAGGAGAACGCCAGTCACTCTCCACAGGCCTCTCCGGCAACTTCACATGCTTCTCAGGGAACAGCCTCATCCAAACAAGTAAGTGAGTTCCCTTCACAGCTCACCAAAGCCGAGCTTGATTCCAGTCTCTCTATAATGTATGACAGGTTGGCAAACAAATTCCATTCAGAACTGAAGGCTTCCACTAGCACACTACAGCAGGAAATAGCATCCCTGGGAGGGCGCACAGATTTGTTGGAGACAAAGCATGATGAGTTATTAGCACACAGTGATCTAAGAAAAGACTTTGAGCTACTAGCTGAAAACTATTCCTATCTCCAAACACAAGTGGAAGATTTGGAGAACAGAAATCGCAGAAACAATTTAAGAATCCGGATTCCCAGAGTCTGTGACAGATTTAATTCTTGCGACAGCAAAGCTATTTCAGTTGCTCCTTCCAGACACCCCATCACAGTCCTTCACTTGTGATAGAATTCACAGGGCTCTACGACCCAAGCCTCCTGCAGACAAGCCACCTCGTGACATTGTCCTTTGTATGAAGGACTTTGTCACAAAAGAGAATATTTTAAGGGCCGCCAGAAACACACAACTTGGAGTTCGAGGGAACAAGGATTCAAATATACCCCGACATCTCACAGGCCACCCTTGAAAGAAGGCGCAGGATGAAGGAAGTAACATTATTCTTACAATCTGCCCGCATCAGATACAAGTGGGGATTTCCCTTCAGACTAATTGTTCCTCATAACGGCACCACATATTCTGTTATAAATGTCGCAGAAGGCAAAGAGCTCCTGATCAAATTTGGTTTGTTGGATCTGGAAGTAAACCCAAGACCACCTTCTACTCCACACTTATCACCTATTTGGGCCACACCCTCTTCACGACGTGATCAAAGAAGAATGAGACCTCCCATGCGATTCGCTAACCCTTGAAAGTCGCTTGAAACTAATTTGCTCTCCTTGTTTCTGTTCCCTTCTTCGTGTTTTACGGAACCAAGAGAGGAGGTTCTGTTCCCCTTCAGGCCCCTTTTCATTTAAATGCGATCTGTTAGCACAGGATAGAGGCTTCAAATTTATTTTCCTTTTTTTATTTTTATTTTATTTTATTTTTCCCCTATTTTTTCTACTTTAATTGAATCTTCTGATTTCTCTTGATATATGCTACCGATGGGCAGCCAGACTAGCTCTCTTCGTTCATATACCTACCCAGAAAAAAATAAAATAAAAAAAATAATACGCTCTTAACAAATTTCAGAACAATTACTTCATCTGTGCGACTTTCCAATCAAGGATATACACCACAAACTAGCTCCAACTATTTAGTTTATCTATGGGACCTTCTGAACCATGGAAGACTTCTCATGCTAAATTTAAACTTCGCCCTTGTTTGACTTGATTATACTTTTGACCCTTATTTTTGCATTCAATTATTTTTTTTATTTTTTTTTTTTTAATATCTCCTCTCCCATGTGATCGGTGTATACATGTAAATCACACCAAAGTATTGAAGCCTTTTCCCTCCATGACACAAGATTGCACTCACTACATCTTGGGGCGTGTTCCAGGTTCTTTGTTTTCTTATAAACGCACACACGCTGATATTTTCTTTTTTTCTTTTTATGTGTTTTTTCCCTTTCCTCTCAGTTTATAGGAGTGGGAAAAATATAATATAGATAAAAAAATGGAGAGTTGCTTAGTCTCTCCGCCTCTGCTTGATTGACCCCACTCTCACTTTTGGAGTCTAGATATGGATCTCACAGCACATTTTATAGTGCTTTTGGTCCTACTCTTAGTCCTATTTGGCAAGACTCCCGAAGTGAGCTATGGACACATTTGTCCAAAGGTTATTGTTTTCAAGTCAAACTGTTTTTTTCAGCTTGACCCCGTGTTTTTTTATATTCACTTCTTTCAGTTTTATAACAAACTAGGTAACATACTTAGTTACCCTATACCAGTGATGGCGAACCTTGGCATCCCAGATGTTTTGGAACTACATTTCCCATGATGCTCCACTACACTGCATAGTGCATGAGCATCTTGGGAAATGTAGTTCCAAAACATCTGGGGTGCCAAGGTTCGCCATCACTGCCCTATACAATTTGAAATAAGGTTCTTACGGTCTGCTTTATTATGTTATAATGAACTCAAGTCTCACAAAAATAACAGATTGATAAGTTACTGGTATGGTAAAAATGACATGCTTAAGATTAACTCATCACTATCATATGTTTCATCAAGTTGGGTGCACACACACACACACACACACACACACACACAATACCATTACAATTTGGGGTGCTCGGCTTGTTGCCGAACTATCGACATATTTCATTCTCTTTTTTATTACCCAAAAATGTAATACATGGCATCACTATCTATCATACCAAAGCTTTCATTTATACACTCTAAATGGGACTTAAAGTAATTTCCCACAATGCCAATGGCATAAATTCCCCCCAAAAAAGGAAAAAAGCTTTCCGCCATAATATTAGTGCAAGAAACACACTTCGCTGCTTCCAAACACCCCAAGTTTTTTGACAAAGCATATAGACAATTCTACTATACAACTTTCGATTCCAAGAAAAGAGGAACAGCTATTTTTATCAAAAATTCTTTAGTGTTCGAAACCCAAAATGTCTATAAAGACCCAGAGAGTCGCTTTCTGATTGTTAAAGGTTCCATAGGAGGACGTAAGGTCACAATAGCCTCTATATATGCACCTAACGCAGCTCATGCATCCTTTTTCTCACATTTCTTTGATACATTAGATAAATACTCCTCACCCCATTTGATCGTAGGTGGAGACTTCAATTTAGCAGCACATTCAATCTTAGATAGAAGTAGAGTTGCACCCTCATCCAAAGCCTTCCCTAAAACAATAATCTGCACATTACATAATCACCAACTCAGACACATGGAGAGCACATAACGTAGGCATTCAAAATTACACTTTTTACTCACACCCACATGATTGCTCCGCTAGATTAGATTACATTTTTTGCACCCCAATTTTAGTGGCTAATTTTACAAAAGCGGACATTCACTCTTGTCCCTGGTCGGATCATCAGATAATATCATTTACTACTTCTAATAGGTCTTGCTAACACACCTCATAAATGGCGCATCAATGATGCATTATTAACAGACCATCAGAAGATACATCAACGACCGACCGACATGGAAGAGTACTTTACACTTAACTCTTCCCCGGACATTCTTCCCACATCACGGTGGATGGCCCACAAAGCTGTCATGAGAGGCCATCTAATCAAGATGGCAGCTACTAAAAATAGAACGAAGCTGACTGACATAAAAACACTAACTAGAGATCTGGACAAATTATACCACAAAACAGTCATTCCCCCTCCGGAGACATACTAAAACAAATCCAAGAAAAACGTTCGGCCCTAGACACATTACTAACTTCAGATACAGAAAAAGCTCTTAGATGGTCCAAGGCTAGATTCTTATTATACAGCAACTCCTCATCCACAATGTTTGCCAGAAAATTGAACCAATCCATGAAACCTCCCTATACTTATAAACTGAGAAATGCTGCAGGAAACTTAATTTCACATCCTAAGGGAGTTATGGAGATTTTTTTGAATTTTTATAAGAAACTTCTATCTTCTCCTCAAAACACCCCAAAACTATCCTCGACGCAATGGCTTGATGAAATTCCTCTACCCACTCTCTGTTCACAACAAATTGAGGCTTTAAATGCGCCTTGTTCAGAAACTGAAATAAATAAGATGCTTATCGGTGCGTGCTTGGAAGACCTCCACAGCCCCAGGCCCAGATGGCTTTTCAACATCCTATTACAAAAAATTTGCTTTAATTCTAATTCCCCACCTTGTAAAACTTTTTAAAGATATTCTGCAAGGCAACCCAATTCCCATCCGAAATGTTCCTAGCTAATATGTCCCTATTACCCAAACAAAGACCACTCCACACCATAGAACTTCCGCCCAATCACTGTCATAGATAATGACCTAAACATTTTTGGCAAGATGTTAGCAAACAGATTGGCCTCAGTTATCCCACCCTTAATCCACCCAGATCAATCAGGTTTTATTCCAGACAGACAAATTACAGACAATATAAGACGAGCAACAAATATCATCCAAGACTCCAACCTTCACGCTAGAACTACACTACTACTCAGTCTAGACATACATAAGGCCTTCGATAGCGTCAGCTGGTCCTACTTAGACTCACTCCTCCCCAGATACGGCATAAATAATGAGTTTCTGCATGGGTTTAAAGCCCTATACAATGATCCACATACCCGAATCAAACTCCCCGGTCACAATTCAGAGTTTTTCCCACTAAGCAAAAGCACAAGACAAGGCTGCCCGTTATCCCCTCTCCTATTTGCTCTAGCCATTGAGCCCCTTGCTTGTGCCATCCGCAATAATATTAACATCAAAAAGGGTACACAAAAGATTCGACAGAATTTAAATAAAGACTCTATGCATACGAAGTCCTATTGTTCCTCACTGAACCTTTAATTTCATTACCAAACCTTATCAAAACTTTGGATACATTTTATGACCTAACAGGGTCATGTTCAGCTCTTCCAATCAACTGTCCCCCCTGATTTGACTGCTATATTAAAAGAGAAATTCCCCTTTCAATGGTGTTCAACATCCTTCAGATATTTAGGTATCCATATCACCCCATCTTACAGAACCCTATACCACGCCAATTACCCTAGAATATTCCAAACCGTCAGAGACTTGCTCAAATCATGGTCAACATACCATATTTCGTTAATGGGTAGGATAGTTGCTACAAAGATGGTTATACTACCAAAACTATTATTTTTCTTTAGAGCCCTTCCTCTCCTGGTACCTAAAAACACCCTAGATTCTATACAAAGAGAGATTAACAAGTTCATATGGCAAAATAAAAAATCTAGATTCGGATATGCATTGATGTTCAGACCTCAATCGAAGGGAGGGATGAGTATTCCCAACCTATGGCTATATTATCTTTCAGCTAGATATACACAACTCGCACAATGGTATGCACCATCCAGCCATATACCATGGCTATTATTTGAGGAACAATCAGTCCTACCATACCAACTTCAGGGTCTCCCTTGGTCCAAATCCATTAAAACCCAAAGAATTGGCCACCTTAACAAAGTAGTACACCAAAATCTTCTATTATGGCACAGACAAAAGCATAAATTTAACATCTCATTAGAGATTCCTCCACTAGCTTCTTTGATAGGGGACCCTCTTTTTTCCCCTCTTGACCTAAACTCAAATCAATATACTAAATGGCAACTCCTCAAACATCTAACCTAAAGTCACTCACAAAAAATAATTCATTTCGTACTTTTACAGAATTGCAAACAGAATATAAAAACTTACAGAGACTGAACTCCGACTACAACATTAAGATTTTCTACAAAAAATACTTCCCACTCACACTCCAATCCCCATTCACGATATTTGAACAAATCTGTCTCACTTCACCCCGCGATAGGGGCTTAATATCCAGAATTTATAAAAGCCTAAATGAACACAACATACCAGATAAAACACGTCAAATGTCCCAGTGGGAATCAGACTTGAATGAAACCTTCTCTATAGATCAATGGGATATTATGATTAATAATTTACAAAAAAGCACCAAGACAGCCTCCATCAGGGAATAAACCATCAAACTTCAGCATAGCTAGTACCTCACCCCAGTCAGACTTAACTCATTCTATCCAACAATCTCCCCCCTGTGCTTCAGAGGATGCCCAGCACAGGGTTCTCTTATACACACATTCTGGGAGTGTACACACCTTAAAACTACGTGGCAACATGCCAAAAACAAAATAGAACAAATAATAGAAGAATCGAACTCACATCTAAAATGTGCCTCCTCTTCTAACCTATTCCTGATATTCCTATAGCACATGCCAGACTAATACACACATTGTCCAGTTCAATACTCTGGGCTATAGCTTTTAACTGGCTTTCCCCCACAGTGCCATGGTCCCAAATTATGAATTGCATGCTTATGATCAATCTGAACATATCCATCACACATTATTCGACACTATGGACACATAATAAAAAATGGAAACCTTGGGATCTTTCTCTGTTCGTTCAATGATCTATGTGATACTGTTGTTATGTTTTTATTAATGAACAAACCCATAAGGTCTTTGTGCCTCTATAAAGTTTTATCAATGATTCATTCTTACATCCCAATGTTTGTATTCATCCCTCTTATACTACTGCTACTTATACATCATACTAATATTCTCTGCACCCATCTTCATGTATGTATCCCTTGCCAATGTACAGTTATTTTGTATTGAGACTTATTTTTCAATAAACCGTTTGTTAACAAAAAAAAAAAAAAAGATAAACTACTACAGGGATTGCTGTGCTCAAAGAAGCACAGGTGCCATTTAGGTAGATCTGCTGGAAGCTGCAACACAGCATAACTGGATAGCTGTCAGCTGGTCTGGCAGGACAGTTGGCAGGACCTCTGTAAACCCAGGCATGTAGCGCAACCAGGGCAGTGAATACAGGCAAGTTGGCAGCCGAGGAAAAAAGAAGGAACAGGCTGGCAGGACCAGACTGAAAAGGGAGTAGTCAGGATGGGAACCAAAGTCATACAGAGGAAGGCAAGCCAATGAGTAGGCAGAAGGGTAGTCAAGAGCAAGCCAGGGTCATACACGGTAGAGCAAGAGAAGCAAAGTCCTTTAGAGATCAGGGATCAGAGAAGTCCAGAGGCAAGTCAGGTCCATAACAGGTAATTCAAAGTATACAGGAAACACAGGGACAAGGAGTACTGGTAGCTGAAGATCATCCCCCAAAGTCGAAGAGCAGCCATTGATCTTATATAGGGTGTTTGGCTCTAGATCTGGCAGCAAGTGTGCGTGAATGTGCGCCAGTGCACATACGAGCGTGACCACGTAAAGTATTGGCAACTATGCCAGGTCTTTTCCTCAGCACCTGCACATTTTTATTCTTCTGTCTCATTTTCAGCACATGCTCATGTATTCTGAATAGCACCCCGAAACACAGTCATCGGGCAATGTAATGTTTTTGGCAGCTGGGGGGGGGGGGGGGGGGGGGAATCCTGCTAGGTATAGCGCATTATTGTACTACCCAAGGAATATAGGGTTCCACCCTATGATTTACTTGCCAGCAATTACAAAAAATAAATATCAACTAAAAAATGTTATATTCGTTGAAACTAAAATTTGCCTTACGTTTATAGTTAATACTTACGGCTACAGCAAGTGTTACGGAGTCCAGTTCAATCCTCCCCAAATGACCACAGAAGATTGAGCTCACAATGCTAATGGAATATACCAAAATCTGAGAAAGGAACTGAAAACAAACATTCATTATTATTTTGCAGCTTTTAGCCTTAATAATAAACGCAAAACAATATTTTCTGCTAACCTTGGAGCAACACTAAATACATTTTTGGAACAATTAAAAAAAAAAATTTTTTTGTATATCCTTCTGCTAGGGGCTAGCCAAAGTTCATTTGCAAACAGTAAACATTGCATAATATAGCATCCCAGGTTTCAGGCTACTTGGATGGAAAGTGGGGGGGGGGGGGGGGGGGGAATGCTCTGAAAAGCGTTTAATAACCCTTTTATTAAAACCTAAATACTGTGAAGTTTCGTGCCGTATACATACAACGGTTTTTAATGTTCTAGAAAAAAAAACAAAGTTTTTCCTTGACGCGATTCTTGTCAAGCCTGCCTTGCATACACACGATTGTGAAAAAAATAAAAACGCTTGATCAAAGCGCGGTGTAGTACAACGCGTACGACTGCACTATAAAGGGGAACTTCCATTCAGATGACGCCACCCTTTGGGCTGCTTTCGCTGATTTTGTGTTAGTAAAAGTTTGGTGAGAGACAATTCACGCTTTTCAGTCTGTTACAGCTTGACGAATGTGCTATCTCCATTACAAATGCTAGTTTTACCAGAACGAGCACTACCGTCTCATAACTTGCTTCTGAGAATGCGCGTTTTCCCCCCCCCCCCCATCATTAAAGCTAGGGTTGTCCCGATACCGATACTAGTATCGGTACCGATACTGAGTATTTGCGCGAGTACTTGTACTCGCGCAAATACTCCCGATGCCTGAATAGAATACTTTTTTTTCTTCCTTGAGTGCCGGTGGAGAGGGGGTGGAGTGCGGGTGGAGAGGGGGCGGAGAGCGGAGCAGAGCAGTCCTCGTATGAGGTGGGGGGGGGGGGGGGGGGGGAGGAGAGCTGCTGCCGCCTTAGACAAAAACAAGTTAATCCCCCCCCTCCTCCCGCCACTGCCGACATCTACTTACTATGCGCTGGGGGAACACAACAGCTGTCATTTGCATAGCTGTGTTTCCCCGCCGTGCCGACAAGTATAGCCCCTCCCCCTTGCCCAGAAACTTTGATAGACAGGTCACCCGTCGGCAAGGGGGAGGGGCTATACTTGTCGGCACGGCGGGGAAACACAGCTATTCAAATGACAGCTGTTGTGTTCCCCCAGCGTATAGTAAGTAGATGTCAGCAGCGGCGGGAGGAGGGGGGGGGGGGGCACAAGGCTGCATTTTAAAAAAAAGTATCGGTATTCGGTATCAGCGACTACATGAAAAAAAAAAGTATCGGTACTTGTACTCGGTCCTAAAAAAGTGGTAACGGACAACCCTAATTAAAGCCTACACACAACCGTTTTTCACGACGTGAAAAACAACGTGAAAAACAACGTGAAAAATTAGAGCATCTTCTAAATTTGTAATGGCATATTTTTTTACGATGAGAAAAATGCTCTGGAGCCCACACACGGTTGTTTTTAATCACTAATTGAAAAAAATTGCATTTTTTTCGTTGTGAAAAATGGTCACGTGTACACGACTTTAGTGTACGTGTCAGTGTAAGTTAAAATATCCGTATCAGTCAGTCGCAGTGTTAGGGTCAGTGTGTTGAGGCAGGACCAAAAAAAATGCACACTATTGATTCTTGGCCCTACTACGGGTACAAAGCAAATAACACACACATATGTGGTATCATCACAATTGTCAGGAGTAGGAGCATTTTGTTTGCAGGTGTTGTCATTAGTGGTGGTTCATGGATGATGGTATAAAAATATACAGCCCCATTTTAATTTTTTACATTTTTTGAGGCAGATTTTAAAGGACCAAAAGATGTTTCTAAACACCCCAGCACAAATGTCATGTTTGCCAAGTTGTGGCAGTTTATTATTTTTCACATTCAACTCAATATCAGTCTTCACATTTGCAAAAATATACCTTTAGGCTAGATTATAAAAAAAAAAAAACATTTTTTAACTCTGCTTAAGTGCCCCAATAACAAGAAAACCCCATGAATGTCATCCTAAAACCGCTGTGTCAGCAACCCAGGGGAGTGGGATATTACTCTCCTGGTCACATGACAGTTCTTATGACAGTTCTTATGCCTAGCAAGGTCAGGCACCATCACAGGGAAGCAGACCACATGATGATCTGATGTTCACTAGCCATGCAAGACTCAGATAAATAAAACAGAAATGGAAATACCAATGCTTGTCAAGCAAGCACTGCAGTCTTATTCTTCAGATCTTTCAAAGTCTTCTTTACAATCAGCCTATTAAACTGGCCATAGTTGGGTAGAACTTCAAACTAAATTCTCAGGAAAATTTGTATGAAGATTCAGAACATTTGAATGTCGTTCAAAATATTGTGTTTGCTTTTACCATTTGATTTTGGACCAAAAAAGCACATACACTGCTAGAAATTCACTTGTTCAAGAACAAAAAAAAAAGACTGAACATTTAAAAGGAAAAAAACAAAAAACAATATGCGTTTCTTTGTTTCTGTTATAAAATTTTGCAAAGAAATAATTGTTCTTCATAAATGTATTCTGCTACATTTATTTGTTAAAAAAAAAAAAAATCTGTGTCAATTATTTTGTCTGTAGGAAAGTTAGAGTCTACAAACTATGGTATATACGGTATCTCACAAAAGTTAGTACACCCGTCACATTTTTGTAAATATTTTATTCTATCTTTTTATGTGACAAAAAAAAATATATGACACTTTGTTACAATGTAAAGTGGTGAGAGTACAGCTTGTATAACAGTGTAAATTTGCTATCCCCTTAAAATAACTCAACACACAGCCATTAATGTCTAAACCGCTGGCAACAAAAGTGAGTACACCCCTAAGTGAAAATTTCCAAATTGGGCCCAAAGTGTCAATATTTTGTGTGGCCATCATTTTCCAGCACTGCCTTAACCCTCTTGGGCATGGAGTTTATGAGAGCTTCACAGGTTGCCACTGGAGTCCTCTTCCACTCCTCCATGATGACATCACTGAGCTGGTGGATGTTAGAGACCTCACTCTTCCACCTTCCATTTGAGGATGCTCCTCAGATACTCAATAGGGTTTAGGTCTGGAGACATGCTTGGCCAGTCCATCACCTTTACCCTTAGCTTCTTTAGCAAGGCAGTGGTCATCTTGGATGAGTGTTTGGGGTTGTCATATTGGAAAACTACCCTCCAGCCCAGTTTACAAAGGGAGGGGATCATGCTCTGCTTCAGTATGTCACAGTAAACGTTGGCATTCATGGTTAAATTTGGTGTTATTGCTCTCACTCTATCATACTGGTCACTGGAAATTTAACACACCTGTTCCCCATTCACACATGAGACTTTGTAACACTGAGACGCATGACACCGGGAAGGGAAAATGGCTAAATGAGTGGAGTGGACGATAGGCGTTAAGCTGTGGGCGTGCGACTCATTACACATGTTTGCTTGCGATTATCACTAGTTTGTAACTCTGGACGCTGTTCCTTGTATTGTCTGATAAACTACCAATAAATATATTTTCAACCCTAAATGAGTGGGGTGAACTCACCTTTGTTGCCAGTGGTTTAGACATTAATGGTTGTGTGTTGAGTTATTTTGAGGGGACAGCAAATTTACTATGATCAGTCATCGACTGTGTCCCGTGGACAGATCATTGGCTGGTGTCAAATCGGCGCTTTCTGACAGGACGACATGGGACATCCACTCAGGATAAGAAAGCCACCGCCTGGCCATCAGTCTGCTATTGGCTGAGCGGGAACTGGCTAAAGCAGTGAATGCAAACACTTTTCAGGCAGTTACTCCAAACGGTTTTGTTCTTTTTGAGGAAAAAAAGTTTACATAATTAAAAGCTGATCATTTTAAGCTTCCCTGTCAGGTGTAAATGGTTTGTCTCATACCTCTAACTGCTTTATCTGCAGACAAGCTTGTTTTGTTGAAAAACAGCACACTTACTGGCCAGATCACCAGTTAAAAATAAAAGACAGAAATCATTAAAAAGAAATCTAAAATGCAGCCATCACATCTGAGCTCCAATATAATAAATGTTTGCTTTGGGGGTCTTTACTTCTTTAAGACTAGTTCCAAGGCATGTCTAAATGCTAAGCAACCAGTGTTTCTGTTTATTCTTTGTGCTTTATACATTGTACAATAAATTTATAGTTTAATATTTAAAAGCGTACACTGAAAATATTTGTAACATTTCCAGCATGACAGATTACATGGCAAAATCTTCTGAAATGCTAAACAGGAAGGAATGAGCCTTTAATGGCATCTGTCATAGTCATGTGACAATATCACTGAACTACTCTGTGAACTTTACACTCGGACTTAGGAAATGATAAAACCTTTGCATGATAAGCATACACTTATAAATGGGAAAGGCTACCGTCAGCGATTTTTTGCAATGTAATTACAACACACATTTGTTTAAAAATGTGTGCATCTAAGATTAAAAAAATTAAAATGTGAAAGTGTTGTGTAGCACAACCTATAACTGCTGACACCTTTAAATGCACTTGTACACTCAAAATACAAGAGGAGTTCAAGTCAAATCGGGAATTTGAATTTTACAGGTATGAAAATGGATGCTAGTGTGGCGGTACTACACGCAATAGCAAGTGTGTCCTATTACTGATAGGTGGTGCACATGTCTACAGAAGACTTCATGCCCAGTACGGTGATGAGACACTCAGCCGCAGTAGGACATCTGAATGGTGTAAACGTTTCAAAGATGGCCATATGTCCATCAGTGACAATATCAGCCGTGGTGGTTTCCAGAACAGGAGTAATTTCTGTGAACATTCAGAGCGTGGAACGCTTGATCCTGGATAATCGGTGTATATCGTGAAACTGCACAAGAGACAAATCTTTCCTGACTGGCTCCATGGCAGCATATGTGTGGGTAGGCCCCGCCTCCTTAACTACCCATTAGGACCCCTTCCTATAAATTTCAGCTGTGGGCTCTCAGCCGTGTTCCTTTTTTGTCCTCCTCCGTAGGACCATGTGTTTTTGGTTCTCCTACCTGAAGACGATTGTTCCTACGATCAAGATCGGCCGATGATGATGGTGTCTCATCCCTCCGATAAGCCTTGACTGTTAAGCAGGGTATGGAGTGTATTGCAGAGTAGCGCTGAAGAGCTGGATTGCGTCTTCCACTGGAGAGACGAGCGCGCACAGGCCTGAATACCTAGCAATGTGCAGGTGGCCATTATCTGCTGAAAGCCCGGTGTGTGTATGGATGCGGTGTCCCTGGCCGAATCGATCGTAGGTGGTGGTAAGCAGTATCGCCTTCATGGCAGCAGTGTTTATGTTTGTTGTTTGTTTTTCATATGCTGTGTTTTTCATGATTGCATGCCCAGTGAGCGTCTGGTTACTGTGCGTTCCAGCCGCCGCTCCCTCTTACTTCCGGGTTTCCGTCTGCGTTCCACGATCGGACGGACCCGGGAATGAAAGAGAGGTTTGGTTCGCACATGCGCGCGAGTATCGCCGTTGTTAAAAAAAAAAAAAAAAAGAAGAAGGGGTTGGGAAATCTGTGAAGCTCGGGATCGATCGTTCAAAACGACGGTTTCCTGGTACATTTACAGAGACTACCTTAGGTATGTGCTCGTTCAGAACAGTCGGATGTAGCATGTGTTTTAGTCGTTTGTATCTGGTGTTTGATTCTCCCACCTGCAATGTGTTTCTGCTATAATGGATGCTTTGCTGCCCAGTGGTCAGCCCTCTCTCAGCAGGTAAAAAAATTGGAAAACTATGTTTTTCTTTTTCTGTTGGGGAGTGGAGTGTAGGGCATTGCCATGACTATGCTTGTCTCTATTTTTTTTTTTTTTTCAGCCCTTCTAGGTCTTGCCAACATCACAGCGAGTCCCGCAGATGCAGCGGGTCCTCCAAAATCGCACCACCGGCACTCATCTTCTAGACACCATAATTTGTTTAAAATCCGGACATCCCAGTAGGGATACGCCTCATACCCCCTCATCTCACAGCACAAGTTCAGAGAGATTTTGTTGGGGATTCAAGGCTCCGGTTCCTGCTAGCAAGTCCCTTTGCGACTGTTTTTCAAAGACAGCCAATGAAATGGAAGGTGCAGACAAACACCTAGAAGCATTGGTTAAGCGGGTCGTGGACAAGTCGCTACAGGAGAGAGATGCCAGAGTGCAGCATGATTCTCCTCCAGACCCCATGATTCCCTTGTTGGATCAGGGACAAATGCATGAGACTTTTTAAAGTCGCTCAAACCAGCCATCCCTCTGAGAGTGGGTCAGAAGTGGATGATCCAGGAATAGGCTTTGATTATGCCCTAGTTCCTGCTTTAGTGAAAGCAGTCAAGGAAGTTTTAAAATTGGAAGATCCAATTATCTCTCCTCTCAGACAAAGAAAACTTTTAAACAGCTCAATAAGGAGCGACATTATTTTCCATTTGTCACAAAAATAGGTGCAATTATCTCAGAAGAATGGGGTAAACCTGATAAAAAAATCTCTATGCATTCAAAAATTGCAAAATTATATCCTTTTAAGAGGAAGACGTGAAACATCTTGACTCTGCTCCATTGGTTTATGCAGCTTTGATGCGTTTGGTGCGATACGTAACCCTTCCCCTGGGAGATACGGTTTCTTTTAAAGATCCTCTAGAGAGACGGATTTATTCAGACCTGAAGAGAATCTACCTGACAGCAGGATCAGTCTGTACACCATTTCTGGCTTTAGCAGCTATCTCAAAAGCATTAGAGGCATGGTCAGACAATGTGAATGATTCCCTCAGAAGTATCTGTGAAGAAATGGCCAAGAGCTCTCCTATCTAGCAAATCAGTCTAGCATCGGCCTTTCTTGGGGAGGCCTCTATTAATGTTATTCACCTAGTGGCTCAAGTAATGTTGTCGGCGGATCCAGCTTCAAAGCAAGCTTGGTGCCTCATTCCCTTTAAGGGCTCTTCTCTCTTTGGCAATAAACTAGATAGTGCCATTTCCCTAGCCACAGGTGGTAAGTCGGGGTTCCTCCTTCAGGATAGGCATTTACAAAATCAAAAACGCACTTCTTTTTTCAGAGCACAAAATACAGACCGTGCAAGGGAAGCACGCAGGTACAGGCCTGGTCATGAATCTTCAAGGCCCTGGAAATCCAGACAGTCTTCTTTCTAGAAGCAAACTAAGAGTACTCCTTCTAGTAATCAGGAGTCTACTGAAAAGTCTCTCTAAAATTGGGTGGCCTCAATTTGAGATTTTTGGACCATCAAGACGGTCTCTTCAGGCCACACCTGGGTCTTCAACAGCAACCCCAGGTTCAGATTGAAGCCTACAAATCTTGTATGTACAAAAGAAAATAAACAAATCCTATTGGCTTATGCAAGCTCTTTAGTAACTCAAGGTGCAGCCATTACTGTTCCAGAAGGCGAACGACATGTACTCCCCTTTGTTTATGGTACAGAAAAAGAACAGTACCTGGAGACCAGTAATAGACCTTTCTCATCTCAACCGATTATTCGGAAAGAAATTCAAAATGGAGTCACTATTGACAATCCAGCAGTCAGTCCATCCAGGAGATTGGTTAGTGTCAATGGACCTGTAAGACTCATACTTCCACGTTCCAGGGGCAGGCAGACTATCAAATGTATCTGCGCTTTGCGGTAGGCAATCAACACTTACAGTTCATCTGCCTACCATTTGGTCTCACGACGTCACCTCAGGTGTTCTCCCAAGTTCTGTTAGCCGTGGTGGCTCTCCTCCGAGTGAAGGGAGTTTGTCTTCTTTACTGGACGATCTCTTACTTCTACCTCAAGACAGATGTTAACTCCTGGAACACAGGGACATAGTAGTTCCCATTCCCCAAGAATTCGAATGGCTATTGAATTTGGTAAAGAGTCATCTTGTTCCAACACAATCTCTGGTGTTTCTAGGTGCCCTCTTCAACACAGTAGAAGGCACCATTTCATTGCCCGAAGAAAAGGTTACTATAGTCCGGGACAGGATCCGCAAAACACTCGCTGCTCCTCACCTATCTGCTCTTCAATGTTTGAAGGTAATTGACACCATGGCAGCCACCATTCCTATGGTGAAGTGGGCTCAGTGGCACACTCGCCCGTTCCAAAAAGGGTTTCTCCAGCAATGGAACTCTCCCTGAAAGAGTCAACGCATCATGCTCACTCAACTCATGATAGAATCTCTTCTGTGGTGGCTTCAGGGGAAGAATCTCCAACTGTCATTCGATCCGTCCTATCATTTGGATTACAATAACCTCAGATGCCAGTAATCAGGGCTGGGGCGCTCATTGCTTGACAGAAATAGCCCAAGGCAGGTAGAACATACCTTCTCAAGGAACTGTTTCCAATATTCTGGAGCTGCGAGCTGCCTTCCAGGCACTCAAGTCCTTTCGCCATCTATTGTCAGACTCCTCTGTGATGCCCAGACTGGACAACACAACCGCTGTTGCTTACATAAGGAAGCAGGGTGCAACCCACAGCTGGTCCTTACTCCGAGAAGTGGAGCCAATCATGAATTGGGCTCAGAAGAACCTAGCCAACATCTCGGCAGTGTACATTCCAGGGGTCCAGAAGGTTCAAGCGGACTTTCTATCACGCGTCCAATTAAACAACAATTAAACAACAACGAATGGTCTCTACACATAGAAGTGTTCAATTGGCTTCTGACTCTGGGAGTATCCCCGGAGGTGGATCTGTTTGCATCCCCATGCAACCACAAGTTGACAAAGTACTATGCTAGGTTCCAAAATCCCCAAGCCTATGGGATAGATGCTCTCACAGATCGATGGAAATTCAGCAAAGCATATGCCTTTCCACCAGTGCCAGTCAATTTCTTTGCTGTCTCAGATCAGAGGATGCAGAAATCCTGGCAGTGATCCCATTTTGGCCCAACAGGCCATGGTTTTTTCACTACTAACGCCTCTCAGTTACCGGGACGCGATCCCTCTTCCCCTCAGACCGGATCTCCTCTTTCAGGGCTCAACGTTGCACCCATGTCCAGCTCATCTGCATCTCAGGGTGTGGTTCTTGAAAGGGGAAGGCTTAAAGCGTTAGAATGTCCAGAAGAAGCCATTTCAACTCTTCTTAACGATAGAAGAAATAGTACCAACAATGTCTATGAGCGTATCTGGTCAAAATTTACAGATCACATGTCTTCCAGAGAAAAACCTTGAGGTTCCCCAGAGGTCCAAGACATACTCAGTTTTTTACAAACGGGTTTGGACTTAACGTTAGCAGTCAGTTCTCTCTGAGTACAAATCTCAGCCATCTCTGCATTTTCTGGAATCTCTTGGGCCAATCATCCTTTGGTCTGCCAGTTCTTCAAGGGCGCCATCCGGCTTAGACCCCGGAGAATGCCGAGGTTCCCTAAATGGGATCTACCTCTTGTCCTGGACTATCTTACCACGATCAGCTCTGATCCGGATAAACCACTATCAGCTAAAGATCTTACTCTCAAAACTGCCTTTTTAGTAGCGGTCACTTCAGCTAAAGGAGAGTCTCTGACATTAGAAATCTGGATTCAAAGGAACCATTCTTGACCTTCTTTCCAGATAGAGCAGTATTAATTCCTATGCTGGGCTCAAATCCTAAAGTTACATCCATTTTCCATGAAAATCATGAAATTGTGCTGCCCACCTTTGGATTGTCTGAAGATCAAACTGTTCATCCCCTTGATGTAGGTCACACATTATGTCAATATCTGGAAATGACAGAATATTTTAGGAAAACAGACTCTCTTTTCATTCTTCATGTAAAGAACAAAGGGAAACAGGCTTCAATCAGATCCATTGCAGCATGGATAGTTCAAACCATCCAGAGGGCATACAAAGCCAAGGGCATGGCTCCTCCAGAGGCAGTGTCTGCACACTCAACTCAAAGCATTTCAACTTCCTGGGCAGCCTCACGTCATGTCGCACCTGATGTTTTATGTAGAACGGCTTCGTGGTCGTCAATCAATACTTTTGTTTCTCACTATTGTGTTGAGCCGGCTGCTTTATCTTCACTAAATTTTGGTTTACAAGTGCTGTCAGTCGACAGTGTTAAATACAATTTTCTTGCCTCAGCATTTTGCCCACCCGGGTGTGTTTGGCGAGTTACTTCCCACACGTATGCTGCCATGGAGCCAGTCAGGAAAAAGGAAAATGTATTATCAAATACTTACCGTAACTTTCCTTTCCTGATAGGCTCCATGGCAGCAGGAGTCCCTCCCAATGCTTGGAGTCGGCTAGTTACGGAACACGGCTGAGAGCCCACAGCTGAAATTTAAAGGGAGGGGTCCTAATGGGTAGTTAAGGAGGCGGGGCCTACCCACACGTATGCTGCCATGGAGCCAGTCAGGAAAGGAAAATTACGGTAAGTATTTGATAATACATTTTCCTTTTTCTGTGGGAATGGTGAACACAATAATTCATAAACATCTGCATTTTCAAAAAGTTAGATTTCTGCTTTTGTCTGTCACAATAGAGTTGAAGTCTGCACTGAAGAATCATTTTGGCAGGGAGGGCCAGGATTTTCTAGATCGCATCATAAGGCCTCGTACACACTATCGGACATATCCGATGAAAACCGTCCGCGGACCATTTCCATCGGATATGTCCGATCGGGAGTTTGATCCGATGGCGTGTACACACCATCGGATCAAATTCCCCGCCGCCGGACAGCGCGGTGACGTGGCGGTGACGCGGCGGTGACGTTGACGCCGCCACGTCACCGCACCAGGAAGTTAAACACTTCCGCGCATGCGCCGAATCCATTCGGCGGCGGCGGTGGGGGACGACATGTCTGCTGGTAAGTGTACTAACCAGCAGACATGTAGGGCGGACAGATTCCCACCGGATAGATTTCAAAGCATGCTTTGAAATCTGTCGGGTGGAGAAATCTGTCCGCTAGCCCATACACACGAGCGGAGATGTCTGCTGAAACGGTCCATCGGACCGTTTTCAGCGGACATATCCCCTCGTGTGTACGAGGCCTTACATGTGACGAAACCTGGGCACATCATTTCACTCCAGAATCAAAATGAGCGTCAAAGCAGTGGAAGCATGTGGAATCCTCAACGCCCACATTTTTTTGAACAATTGCGTCTGCAAGTAAAGTGATGGCAAGTGTTTTCTGGGACAAATGTGGCGTTATTCATGTGGATTTTCTACCCTATAGTGCCACTATTAGTGAATATTATTTTCGTGTTCTGAGCATACGCATTTGTAAAAAAAATGGCCTGGTTTGATTACTAAGGCCCCTTTCACATTGAGGAGTTTTTCAGGCGGTACAGTGCTAAAATTAGCGCTGCTATACCGCCTGAAAAACTCCTGCAATACTTTGTGTCACACCGTATTTGCGCAGCGGTCTTAAAAGCGCACATTTTTGGGGAAAAAATACACTTAAAAAAAAAAAGACAACAGTAAAGTTAGCCCAATTATTTTTATATTGTGAAAGATAATGTTACGCCGAGTAAATTGATACCAGACATGTCACACTTCAAAATTGCTTCCGCTCGTGGAATGGCGACAAACTTTTACCCTTTAAAATCTCCATTGGCGACGTTTAAAACATTCTACAGGTTGCATGTTTTGAGTTACAGAGGAGATCTAGGGCTAGAATTATTACTCTCGCTCTACCAATCGCGGCAATCTCCCTGTATAGATTTCAATAAAGCCTGACAGTTTCTCACCGGAAGCCCCGCCCCCCCTCAGCTGCTTTAGTGAAATCTATACAGCAGTGATCGGTGCTTGCAACTCCCCCAAAGCTTCACCGCTGACTGTCCCTGTAACCTCCTCCACGCTTTGTGCCCCCCCCCCCTTTGTGCTACTGCTGTCCTCCTTCATTCTGCTGCTCTCCCCCTCTGCGCTTGGCGTCACCCTCCATTCTTCTGCTCTCCCACTCCACGCTCCGTGTCTCCCCCTCCGCACTGCTGCTCTCCCCCTCTGCATCCACCTCCATCCTTCTGCTGTTCCCCTACACACTCACTGTCCCCCCCTCCATATACTCCTCCGCCCTCCCTGTTCTAGATCTGTCAGGATGGACAGCCGCTACCTGTGTTTACAATGCTTCAGTTTATGAATGGAGAGGAGCCTCTGTCTCTTGTCCATTCATTTTCAGTGCAGCTCAGGCTGATGAGAAAGGGACTTGGGAATGTGTGTCCTCAGTCCCTTTCTCTGTCTCAAAGAGGAGATATCAGGGGTCTTAACAGACCTCGGACATCTCGCCAAAGCCCTCCCAACAGGGCTAAAAAAAAAAAAAAAAATAATAATTGTAAAAAAATAATAAAAATGTAAATAAACACACTGACACCATCCACTCTCCCCCCCCCCTAAAAAAATAAAGCATTGTAAAAAAAAAAAAAAATATGTAAAAAAAAAAAAAAATGTAAAAAATAGAAATTGAAAGAAAAAAAATATATTTATATATATATATATATATATATATATATATATATATATATATATATATATATATATATATATATATATATATGACACACATGCCACTGTCACTTGACATTAAAAAAAGGATTGGTAAATCGGTATCGGTGAGTACTTGCAAAAAAAAAGGATCGGTACTTGTACTCGGTCTTAAAATAGTGGTATCGGGACAACCCTAGTTTGTAGAAACTATAACTTTTGCGCAAACCAATCAATGTACTCTTATTGGGATTTTTGTTTTTACCAAAATGATGTAGCAGAATACATATTGATCTAAACCTATGAAGAAATTCGATTTTTTACATATTTTTCTGGATATGTTTTATAGCAGAAAGTTCGAAATATTGGTGTTTTTTTTTTTTTTTTTTAATTGTCGGTCTTTTTTTATTTATAGCGCAAAAAGAAAAAAACGCAGAGATGACCAAATACCTTAAAAGAAAGCTCTATTTCTTTTTGGGTAGGCTACAGCATGGCACAACTGCACAATTGTCAGTTAAAGTAACACAGTGTTGCATTGCAAAAAATGGCTTGGTCGTGAAGGGGGGGGGGGGGGGGGTAGTAAATCTTCCAGAGCTGAAATGGTTAATGTATCCATGTTGGTCCTATTTATCAATGTCATGACGAGTATGATTTTGCAATGTTGTACTGCCAATGGCAGTGACATACATTGCCCATATTTAATGGAGGTGCCTTTGCATTTGATACATAGTTACATTGCTCCAGCTTTGACCAGTGTAAAGCCTCATATACACAATTGGATTTTCCGTGGACAAAGCGTAGGACTTTTGTCTGAAGGGCGTTGGCCAGGAATTTGTCTTGCATACAAACAGCACACAATTGTTGGCCAACAAACGCAAGAGTACATGTTTTTTTAAGCTCTTTAGCGCCACCCTTTGGGCACCTTCTGATAATGTTGCATTATGGTGAGCATTGCTTCCGAACATACGTGTTCGGACTTTTGCACACACACTCTGAAGATCCGAGAACAGACAATTGTTTGCGGAAAATTTTGAAGCTTGCTATTCAACGTTTGTCTGTGGAAAATTTGATAACAATTGTCTAATTGAGCATACAAACCGTCCGGATTTTCCACCAACAGCCTGTCATCACAGGATTCCCGTCGGAAAATCTATGTATGCGGCGGCCAACTGCGCATGCGCGATGGGTTCCAATGGATTTACGACAGTACACACCAGCGAAACCTTGTTCGGCATCCAGGCTCTTACGTCCCCGTGGATTGGAGGATGTTAAAAAAAGAGCCAGGCCGAGCAAGCGAAGCAAGGACGTAAGGCCGACTGGCCACTTTCCCTTAAGTCCACGTCGCCCTGAATGACGGCTTCGCTGGTGTGTACTGTCGTAAATCCATTGGAACGCATCACAATTGTGTTTGGAACGCATCGCGCATGCGCAATTGGCCGCCACAGCACTTCCGCAGCATTGTATGATAGGGAGCCAAATATGACGCGTCACTCTGCCTGTCTTACAATGCATCATGGGACTTGTAGTTTCCCAACAGTTAACAGTCTACAGCAAGCTAAGCATGGATTATCTCCTTACAGTCTTTATATTATGAAATAGTTACTCACGTCTTACAGACAGCATGGAGAGAAAGACTACTCTACAAAAGCTGAATGTACAATTGTCATTGTGGGTGATATGAGGAAAAACATGTCATGTGGAAATAAATGAGAAGCCCCTAATAAGATACATTGATTATATAACACAGGTCTTCACACAGCATTCTCCACTGTACATATCAGACAGCTCACCACAGGCCCGGCCAGTACACACAGCTCCTTCACTTCGGGCCAGAAATAGAGCGGCAGCGCCCGGCGAATCATCCTCCCTCCCATACATCCGCTGTCTGTCCTCAGCTCCCCGGAGTCTCCGCCATTCCCGGTCATTGCTATGTCTGACTGTTTGTGTTATCCGGGGTGCCCGCACGTGTAGCACAGCCGCCCCTAGCCCCGCCCTCTCCGTGCCCAGACAGAGCGGGGAGGAACGGCGGGGTAATGTCACTGAGCCACTTCCTCTCCTCCCCTCTTGGTGTGTAGGAGTACTAGGTAAGAGGGAGAACACAACACTGCTTACATAGGCTAGAGTCTAGCCTAGAATTAGACAGTCTAGCCGCTAGACTGTCTAATTCTATATGGTTACCTATATATCTCACTTACCTACATGTTTAGGGACTTACCTCACACACCTACATGGTTAGAGACTTACCTCACACACCTACATTGTTACCTACATGGCTATGGACTTGCCTCACACACCTACATGTTTAAGGACTTACCTCACACACCTACATAGTTAGGGACTTACCTCACACACCTACATGGTTACCTACATGGCTATGGACTTACCTCACACACCTACATGCTTACCTACATGGTTAACGACTTACCTCACACACCTACATGGTTAGGGACTTACCTTACACACCTACATGGTTACGGACTTACCTCACACACCGACATGGTTACCTACATGGTTATGGAATTACTTCACACACCTACATGGTTATGGACTTACCTACATGGTTATGGACTTACCTCACACCTACATGCTTATGGACTTACCTCACACACCTACATGGTTACCTACCAGGGGGGCGCAGTGCCCCCCCTGCCCCAAAGCACCCACCCCCCATGTTGAGGGCATGCTGCCTGGTACAGTCCAGGAGGGGGGACACTCGCCCGTCCCCACCCCCATTCCTGACCGGCTGGGCGGCGTGCTCGGATAAGGGTCTGGTATGGATTTTGGGGGGACCCCCCACGCCGTTTTTTCGGCGTAGGTGTTCCCCTTAAAAGCCATACCAGACCGAAGGGTCTGGTATCATCCTGGGGGGGAACTTCACACAATTTTTTTTTTAATTTGCATGGAGTTCCCCTTCAAGATTCTCCGCACACCACTCGCCCGCAAGTCGGACCTCTATTCAAATCAATGGGCTCACATAGGGAACCGTTGATTTTGAATAGAGACAGAAAAACGCGGCTGAAAACTAGCTGAAAAAAACGTGCATTGAATTTAATGCAAAACATCAGAGGGCATGAAGCCTAACTGTACGGGGGCTGGGCTGATAGCGAGTAGAGAGAGTTCGCTGTTCCTGATCACTGGAAACAGAGATCTCTCTCTCCCCCTGACAAAATGAATCTCCGTCTGTTTACACTGACAGATCCATGGTTTGCCTGTCTCTGGAGCAATCGTGGGTGGCCAGCGGATATCGATTCCTTCTGGACCCACTAGTTTGCTTCTTTGGAAGCCAATGTGCGGTCCATAACTAGTTAAAGTTCATGTGGAAACTAATAGTTTTGGCATTATAATGTATGTGAATGAACTATCCAATACCAAGGATTTGGCCGATTGCAGTGCACACACTGAAAAGTAGACGTCGACCCATATATCGGCCGATTTTTCAAGTTTTTAACCACTTCAGTACCGTGGGTGTTTTTCAGATTTGGTGTTTACAAGACTAAAACATTTTTTTTTGCTAGAAAATTACTTAAAACCCCCAAACATTATATATATATATATATAAAAAAAAAAAAAATATATATATATATATATATATATAACACCCTAGAGAATAAAATGGCGATCATTGCAATACTTTTTGTCACACCATATTTGCTTAGCGCTCCTACAAGCGCACTTTTTTTGGAAAAAAATCACTTTTTTGAATTAAAAAATAAGACAGCAATAAATTTGGCCCAATTTTTTTATTTATTGTGAAAGATAATGTTACGCCGAGTAAAATTATTCCCAATATGTCACGCTTACAAATTGCGCCCGCTCGTGGCATGGCGTCAAACGTTTACCCTTAAAAATCTCGATAGGCGACGTTTAAAAAATTCTACAGGTTGCCTTTTTTATTAGATACAGAGGAGTTCTAGTGCTAGAATGATTACTCTCGCTCTAACGATCGCGTGTGGTTTGAACACCGTTTTTATATGCAGGCGCTACTCACGTATGCGTTCGCTTCTGCGCACGAGCTCGTCGGGACGAGGCACTTAAAAAAAAAAAAATCTTATTTATTTTTATATATTTTATTATTTTTTACACTGGAAAAAAAAATGTATTACTTTTATTCCTATTACAAGGAATGTAAACATCCCTTGTAATAGAAAAAAAGCATGACAGGTCCTCTTACATATGAGATCTGGGGTCAAAAAGACCTCAAATCTCATATTTAGACTAAAATGCAAAAAAAAAAAAAATTGAAACTGTCATTTTTTCAAATGACAAAAAAAAAAGTTTCTTTAAGATGCTGGGCGGGACTGACGTTTTGACGTCACTTCCGCCCAGCAGAGCTATAGGGACGGGTGAGTGACATATTACCCTCATTTGCATCCCCACACAGCAGACGAGCGGACCCGATCGCTACCGACGGCTCCGGTAAGCGGCGGAGGGGGGGGCCTCTCCCGCCGCCGATAACGGCGATCTCACGGCGAATCCGCCACGGATTCGGGAGCAGACTAGTGTTACGGAGATCAAAGGCCTGATCACTAGATAAAGAGTTAAAGGGGTAATTCCCCCAAAAACCTTTTTTTAACATTGATTGAGGCTCTTTATGTCAAGGGGAATCGGGTGTTTTTTTATTAGAAACGAAGCAGTACTTACCGTTTTACAGATGCATCGTCTCCGTCGCTTCCGGGTATGATTGTCTGGTCTGGGCGTGCCTATTTGATTGACAGGCTTCCGACGGTCGCATACATCGCGTCACGAGTAGCCGAAAGAAGCCGAGCGACGGTGCGGCTCTATACTGCGCCTGCGCACCGTCATTCGGCTACTTTCGGAAAATCGTGACGCGATGTATCCGACCTCGGAAGCCTGTCAATCAAATAGGAACGCCTAGACCCGGAGACCATACCCGGAAGCGTCGGAGACGATGCATCTCTAAAAAGGTAAGTACGGCTTCATTTCTAAAAAAAAAACACCCGATTCCCCTTGACATAACGAGCCTCAATCAGTGTTAAAAAAAAGGTTTTTGGGGGAACTACCCCTTTAAGGTGATAATAAACACACAGGGCCAGATTCTTGTACATCTCCGCTTTTTGTGCGGAGTTTAGCGTAACCCATTCACGCTACGCCTCCGCACTTTTTACGGGCAAGTGCTGTATTCTCAAAGCACTTGCTCCGTAATGTGCGATGGCATAGCGTAAATGGGACGGCGTAAGGCCGCGTAATTCAAATAGGGAAGGAGGGGGGCGTGCTGTATTTAAATTAAGCGCGCTCCCGCTCTGAATGAACTGCTCATGCGCCGGCCCTAAATGTGTAGCCCACTGCGCATGCTCCATAGTACGCTGCAAATACATTGATTTTGACGGCAAAGTAATTAACGCACAGCCCTATTCGCGACGAGTTACGTAAACACCGGACCTACGCAAGGTTACCCCTCATATAGCAGGGGTAACCTTACACGTACGTAAACTACGTCGACGGCGCGCAACTTCGTTCGGGAATCGGCGTATCATGCTCATTTGCATATTCAACGCTGAAATCGACGGGAACGCCACCTAGTGGCCAGCGTAACATTACAACTTAGATCCGACGGTGTAAGTGACTTACGCAAGTCGGATCTAAGCAAAATCTATGCGTAACTGATTATAAGAATCAGTCGCATAGATACCCAGGGCCAGATACAGAGATACGACGGTGTATCTGGAGATACACCGTCGTATCTCAGCTGAGAATCTGGCCCACGCTGTTTAATTTACATTTAAATGTTCCTTCTCTTTCTGTATGTGAATGATGGCACTTTATCTATTTTAATTGAACCAAAAAAATCGAAATACCTTTTGCTTAATCAAAATACACATACACACTTAAGGACCGCCTCTTGCACATATACATCGGCAGAAGGGCAGTACGGCAGTATCGGATACGTCGGCAGTATCGGATCTGGCATCTGGAGCATTTGCGCGAGTACAAGTACTCCTGCAAATGCTCAGTATCGATACCGATACTGGTATCGGTATCGGGACAACCCTAGTCCCCACCCTTCAAGAGAAAAGGATGCCAAGCTGGGTGCTGTTTGGTGGGGAGTCGGTCTGAAGTGAACCCGGAGGCAGGTGAACCAATAGGGCGCAGACAAAACCATCGGGGATCTGAGTGATCGGACACTGACAGGTTGTATGCAGCAAACTGTCAGTCGGTGGCTCCTTAAGTATTGACTGGGAGGATTCGCTCTACATTCATGTTCCTGAGTACTGGACCTGTGGCAGAGGTCTTTACTAATTTATCAGAGCCAAGGCGGTGGCAGAGACTTGTTCCTTCTTAGCATTCTCCTCAGTGACTTTCTGGCTGCCAGGCCTGTGAGGGGGACCTGTCCAGGGGCCCTGTACCCACTCCGGGTGGAGTGGCGATGAGACAAATACATTAGTTGGAGGCAGGACTGCTTCTATTATCCACAGCCTGTATCTGCAAGATTATTATTTTTTTCTCCAATCTAATCTATCTACCTCGAGTTGACTGTTGGTCGTGTTGGACCAGAAATAAAGCATTGAAAACGTCAATCAACGGTCTGGACATTCTATTACTGCTCTCATCACCACCATCACAGAGGTAACTTAAATACGCCAATCCCAAATCTAACCAGCGGTTCTTTCGGGGGTAAGCGATAGACGGGCAAGGTCCTTAACCTGCATAATGATCCGGGTCTTAAGTGGTTAAACAAAAAGAAACTGCCTTTGTAATATAGAGAAACAATAAATACATAATACCAATATAAATTCTCATACAAATATATATATATTTAAAATTAAATACGTATTATTTTGTGGAAATAACATGGTGTGGGCGGATTTCTGTCAGTCACAGGCTGCGTCACACCCCTCCAGCCTGTGTCAGAATAACAGGGAGGTGAAGCCACCATTAATCTACATGTAATATCCCTCCCCCATTGTGTTTAGCTGGTTAGTGGGCACGAAGGAAGAGGGACGAAGTGAGCTGTCATTTACCACTGTGTATAGTCAAGTGTGCTACTCAGATGTAATAGGGAGGAAATGCTCAGCATTGAATTACACTGAAAACTGAGCATGTGTAGAGTTGCCAACACAGCAGCAAAATCCCTAGCTGTATTGGGGACATGGACAGGAGGGAGAGATATAGAGCAGCCGGATCAAACAGTTTTTTTGCAGAATACAGAAAATTAATCTCATAGTGACTGAGTAAGTATGAACAGCACGTAATACACCATTTATTGATAGTTTTTATGATGTGGGTTTAGTGAGTATGTAGGTATGGGGCCTGCTATGTGCTCAGAGGGACTCTATTCTGTTACTAGGAGTGAGGTAACAGGTATGCTGGACTAGTGGGTGGAGGCTCTGCATGTCCCTCCTAATGCCCCGTACACACGATCAAATTTTCCGATCATGTGTAGCCCCATCTGAGTTTTTTATCGGAAATTCCAATGAATTCCATCGGCGTTTAGATGTAGAACATGTTCTATTTTTTTCCGATGGAATTCCATCGGAAATCCGATGTGATTTGGCCGGACAAAAGCCAATCATATGTTCACGGCATTATTCAAACATGCATCAGTTACGAGTGTGTAGTGTCTCATCTCTGTTTCAGGGACAGCCTCAATGTTCAATTCTGCACATGACCGCAGTCTCCACCTGATCCTGAGCATTGATGAGCACACCTTCAGATGAGGCGTTACCCCACATGCACTGGCACAAGAAGACCCCTTGCAAGAATTCTTTAATAAAGTTTCTTGTGGATGATACCAGCTGTGTGCGACCCTCCTTGCATTATCTGGTAGAGGAGTGTAAGTGAACTCCGTGCTAATCTGCCCTTGCCCTTCACAGCTTAAGTCTCAACTTGTTACTAAAACCAGTAATAATAAAATGTACCAGCAATTTTTTTTATTATAATAAAGAGTACATGCATGTCTTACAAAAGAGGTTTCCTATTTTTTTTAATAACAATTCAGGTAGATATAAAATATTGAGCATGAATCTTATATAGATTCATGCTCAATATTTTATATCTACCTTAATTTTTTTTATCCAGCCAGTATGAGGAGTAGGGATGAGCCAAACACCCCCGCGTTCGGTTCGCACCAGAACCTTCGAACGGACCAAACGTTCCCGCGAACATTTAGAACCCCATTGACGTCAATGGGACTCGAACGTTCGAATTCAAAAGTGCTCATTTTAAAGCCCCATATGCAAGTTATTGTCGGAAAACGTCTTTGAGAATGTATCAATGGAAAAAAGTTTTAAAAACTGTAGTTTTTTCTGGAGCAGTGATTTTAATGATGCAGCATCTAAAAAAAAAACTGCTCCAGAAAAAACGACCATTTAAAAAAAAAAATTCCTTTGATACATGTTCCCTGGGGCAAGAGCCGGGTTCTCAAAGACGTTTTCACAGGCATACTATAGACACCCAGCAGGTACAATATTTAAAGGAATTTTTCTTTTTCTTTTTTTCTATTTAAGCATCATGATGCTTAAATTAAAAAAGAAAAAATGAAAAAATCCTTTAAATATTGTACCTGCTGGGTGTCTATAGTATTCCTGTGTAGCTGTATGGTGCACACTGCAGAGGACACAGGCAATACACCAGGTGAGAATACCGCAGCTAGCACAATCAACTACCTGCCAGTAAATTAGGAAGAACTGATCTAGCTAAACTTGACAGTGTATAAATATATGTACAACACCTGGGATGCATATATATCCTCTACACACTGTAAATTTAACTGACTAGTCTGCCTGCTCTATCTAGCTAGAAAAAAAAAGACACTCTCTCTCTCTCTCTCTCTGTGACTGATATCTAACCAGCGCCGCAACACACTACACGATGCCGCCCTGCAGGTGGCCTTTAATAGTGTGGGGCGTGTACTAAAGCCCTGAGCCATAATTGGCCAATTACGGCTCTCTGTATTGACGGCACTGTGATTGGCCAAGCATGTGGGTCATAGTGCATGCTTGGCCAATCATCAGCGCGCAATGCTGCAGTCAATTATGGGACGTGGAGCGTCACTCGAATTTGGCGCGAACAACCCGTTTCGACTCGAACACGCAGCTCATCCCTAATGAGGAGGTTTTAGGCTTTTTTTCAAACGTTTCCTTCTGTCTCTTTTGCTGTAAAACAAGCGTGTTTTACAGAACTCAGTAGTACAAGCTGATAATGTTTGTTTGTAAAAACAAAGTTAATGGAGAATTTCATCTATGCATTTGAGAAGTAACATAGGAAAGTTTAAAAAAACTTACCTAAAGCGTAGTTCCACCCAAAAGTGAAGTCTTCACTTGTTCGCACCCCTCCGCTGCCACATTTGGCACCTTTTGGAGGGAGCGAATACCTGTCAAAACCAGGTATCCTTCCCACTTCCGTGTAAGATCGCCACATCGTTGTGCAGCGATCTACGAAGCTTCCGGACCCTTCTCCTCCTGACCCCTCCCCCGGCTGCCTTCTGGTAGACACACAATGCCCAGGCGCTAGCGGGACTATTCGAAAAGCACATCATGATTTGCGTATGCGCAGTAGGAAACAGGCGACAAAAAAGGATTTCCAGGAGCCCCCTTTAATAAGCCCCCCACCCTAGGTAAATGAGTATGGAGTACATAGTACCCCTACCCATTCAACTGGATGAAAAAAAACATACTACACAGGTTTTTAAAGTAATTTATTAGTCAGCTCCGGGGGTCTTCTGCCGGGGCCCCTCGATTTATTCTTTTAAGCTCTTTTATAAGCGGGGACCCCAGTCTTCACTGCCGTCCTCTCTGTTCTCTTGTGCCAGGGTGGGGGGGCCCGGTCTTCACCACCGTCTTGTTCTGTCTTCTTGCAGCTCTTTTACCAGCCGGGTCTTCTGTCGTCTTCTTTCCTGTTCTCTTCTTTGATGTTGACACGTTGCTTCCTCCCACTGTAATGCCAGATGCGTGGCTAGCAGCGATTTATATAGGCCTCTTATAACATCACAGTCCCATCATGCTCCGGGTGGTGACGACATAAGGGGGTGGGGTCACCCGGTGATTCCCCCTCAAGATTCATACCATACACAGTGCTTGGTATTGGCAGGGATCCAAGTCAGATGCCCGCTCAATATCGTGCCGTGGCTAAAAGCAACCGCAGCTAATCACACTGTACAAATGCAGCTGACCGCTGTGCCTGGAGTCTTGAATTTCAGCACAAAACAAACTTGCTTTTAACTGCGGCAGAACAGCCGTCCGTGTGAAAGGGGCCTAAGAGAGACATGCATTAGCACTAAATAGGTAATTTAGGGAAATCTTTACATTATGCATGTGGTAGAGAGAGTGTGTTAATATGTATTGTAGATTAGGGATGAGCCCAACACCCCCTTGTTCGGTTCGCACCAGAACCTGCGAACACATCAAACGTTTGTGTGAACTTTAGAACCCCGTTAAAGTCTATGGGACTCGAACATTTGAAATCTAAAGTGCTACAATGTACCCCATCACCAATTCACATAGGGGGGGCCAGGATCTGGGAGTCTTTCAGATTCTGATAAGTCCCCCCGCCCGCAGACTCCCACACCCACCGGCCAGGGTTGTGGGGATGAGGCCCTTGTCCCCATCAACATGGGGACATCCTCCCCATGTTCAGGGCATGTGGCCTGGTGCGGTTCAGGAGAGGGGGCCGCACTCTGTCCCCCCCCCTCTTTTCTGCGGCCAGGCCAGGTTAACGCGCTTGGATAAGGGGTCTGGTGTTGATTTTTTGGGGGACTCCACGCCATTTTTTTCTAATTTGGGGTGGAGTTCCCCTTAAAATCCACACCAGACCTGAAGGGCCTGGTAATTGAATTTGGGGGGACCCCACGCTTTTTTTTTTTTTTTATAAATTCTCTGAATTGCCGGGAGCCGACAATTCATTATAGCCGCAAGTCGGTTTTAAATGACTTTTTTTCCTTCAGAAATTACACTTTGTGCAGAGACAGTTCTAAGTACGGGAAACATGCGCTATTTCACATGCTAACTTTACACCCCCCAAATTTAAAGCAGTATTTCACTTTTATTGTTTCACTTAAAGCATTATTATATTCACTCCCGAAAAAACTGCCATTTTTAAAACTTTTTTTTGCATTGATACATGTCCCCTGGTGCAGGACCCAGGTCCCCAAACACTTTTTAGAACAATAACTTGCATATTAGCCTTTAAAATTAGCACTTTAGATTTCTCCCATAGACTTTAACAGGGTGTACCGAGGCTTTTCGAATTTGCCGCAAACACCCCAAATTGTTTGTTGTCATCCATATTGTAGATGGAAAGTCAATAGTTATGTCTGCACAAAAGAAAAAGGAGATGAATGATACCCCATCTTGTATGATATCCCCTAATGATAAGGAGTTAGGAGGTATTATAATTTAAAAAAAGCATAGGACACTGGTACTAAAGAGTGTGTTGCTCAAATATTCCCCAAAAATCTGAAAGTGGTAATTAGGAGAACTTCTACTATAACTGATCTATTGGTGCACAGACTTACAGTTACAAAAATAATTAAATTTCCTCCTTCCATGTATAAACGATATTTATCTGTATACTCTGATTACCACTGTCCCTCTAAGCTCCTTACCTGGCCTGATTTCAAGATCATTTATGCCAGATTCTGCTTTTAGCTTCTTGTATGACAAGCAGTAGGGCAAACTGCTATAATAGATAATGTATCTTTGTTAATTAATACATCTGCCGTTTTCAAGCCAAAGCATGTTTTAGGGAATTTATTCTAGCGATTATATTCAAATGGAGCCTCATAGCCACCGTTTTGGAAATCAGGGAAATGGAATTGCCCGGCAAATTCTACAACTGCTGCAAAGTAGTTGTAGCTTTATTTTTCAAAAGATACACCTGTGCATCCCAAGAAACCCAATAGAGGAGATCAAGCAGCTATGTAGATTAGCAGGACCTCTGGTAAGTGATTGCTTCTCGTGAATCAGTTATGCATTTAAATTTTGATACTAAAAAACTCCACACACAGATTTTAACATCTTAGATGTCTAGTCAGGAGGCAAACACTGCATCTAACATTCCAGATGCTTCACCAATGTTTCTGATTTAAATGATACCTGATCAAGTTTGGCTTGAACTTCCCCAAGAATTGAAATATTGAATGATTTAGGGAGGATAAACTTACCTTGAGAGAATTTCTCTTCTTAAGCCCTGTAAATAGCGTCCCGAAATCGCAAAAAGTAGTACAGGAACTACTTTTTGAAATCGGTGCAGCTCCGCAGATGCGGTGTCGCACCGATTAGGACGGTGTCTTTGCCGGCACATGTGAAATCGCATCTCAAATTGAAGCAAATTGTACCCAGTGTGAACCTGGGCTCACCTGAATCATTCTGAGCTCTTCGAGAACAAAGGTAAACAGGCACCATGTCTATGGGATATAACCAAAGATGCAAGATTTTGCAGAAAAGTATAACATGTGAAGTTACTGTAAATACCAGCACTTCTTGGTCACATGCATTTTAGGCAACTTGCTGGTTTCAAGATGAATTTTGGAAGATTGATGTTATCAGGATTGTGCCCCTAATTTTTTCAGCTCTCCTCTCTACAGGAAAAAAAACTTTTTATAAAACTCTGCATCCCTTGGTGCTCTTTTGTAATTTTTTGCTGATGTTTGACCTTTAGTGTCCATGCACACAGTCTTGTTTATTGACGTTTTTAGGCAGTTGCGTTTAACCACTTAAGGACCGCCTCCTGCACATTTACGTCGGCAGAATGGCACGGCTGGGCACATGCATGTACAGGTACGTCCTCTTTAAGTGCCCAGCCGCGGGTCGCGGGCGCACGCCCGATACCCGAACTGAAGCACCGTGACCACAGGACCCGCGGACCTGATCGCCGCTGGAGTCCCGCGATCGGTCCCTAGAGCTGAAGAACGGGGAGAGCTGTGTGTAAACACAGCTTCCACATTCTTCACTGTGGCACCGTCATTGATCGTGTGTTCCCTTTTATAGGGAAATACAATTGATGATGTCACACCTACAGCCACACCCCCTACAGTTAGAAACACAGATGAGGTCAACTGTGGTTAACTCCCAAACTGCAATTGTCATTTTCACAGTAAACAATGCATTTTAAATGCATTTTTTGCTGTGAAAATGACAATGGCCCCAAAAATGTGTCAAAATTGTCCGAAGTGTCCGCCATAATGTCGCAGTCACGAAAAAAATCGCCGCCATTAGTAGTAAAAAAAAAAAATTTTATAAAAATACAATAAAGCTATCCCCTATTTTGTAAACGCTATAAATTTTGCGCAAACCGACCGATAAACGCTTATTGTGATTTTTTTTTTTTCACCAAAAATAGGTAGAAGAATACGTATCGGCCTAAACTGAGGAAAAAAATAATTTTATATATATTTTTGGGGGATATTTATTATAGCAAAAAGTAAAAAATATTGAATTTTTTTCAATATTGTCGCTCTATTTTTGTTAATAGCGCAAAAAATAAAAACTGCAGAGGTGATCAAATACCACCAAAAGAAAACTCTATTTGTGGGAAAAAAAGGACGCCAATTTTGTTTAGGAGCCACGTCGCACGACCGCGCAATTGTCAAACTGCCCGGGTCCTTTAGCTGCCTAAAGGTCCGGGTCTTAAAGGGTCACTAAAGGAATTTTTTTTTTTTTAGCTAAATAGCTTCCTTTACCCTAATGCAGTTGTGGTTTCATGTCCTCATTGTTCATTTTTGCTGTAATCCTTCTTTGTTCTGCACACTTCCTGGTTGTCTGTTTCCTTAATGAAAAAAGTACTGGGAGCTTCTCTCTGTGGTCTCTAATCAAGAAGGTGTGATCACTGTGTGTCTAAAACCCCTCAGAACCAATCAGTTTCATTTTAAAAACAAACAATGCCCTGTATTGGGTCTGTGTCTCTGTCCTTCACAGAAGCATGAAACTAGATGAAAAAATTACTGAAACTGCAGGCACATTATATGATTGATTTTTATCTATTTTTAATCATTTTTAAAAGGAATCAGTTAACTATTATGTCTCTATACCGTGTAAACCAGTGTTTCTCAACCGGGGTTCCGCGGGAAGTCCCCAGGGGTTCCGCGGGAAATCTATAGTGTTTTCCCATCCTGTTGACAGTTTCTGTCAGGCTGATGATTTAAAAGCTGCGCCGCGCCGCGCCGCCACTTCAAAAACTATGCCTTCCCCTCAGAATGTTCCGTGATAGGCGGAACACAAATTTTCCCAGCAGGGACTCTGTTCAGTGTTTTCCGCCTATCACTGACGTCCTCTCGTCCGAGGATGAGAAGGCATCCGTAATTGGCGGAAAACTGAACAGAGACCCTGCTGGGAAAATTTGTGTTCCGCCTATCACAGAAAATTCTGAGGGGAAGGCACGGTTTTTGAAGCGGCGGCGCGGCTTTTAAATCATCAGCGCGGCTTTTAAATCATGGATGCCCACAGCCTGGAAGCCAGAATAAGGTAGGGCGATCGTCTTGGCCGGCACAGTGGTGGCAAGTGGTGGCACAGTGGGGGCAAAGTGATGGCACCGTGGGGGCAAAGTGATGGCACCGTGGGGGCAAAGTGATGGCACATTGGGGGCAAGTGATGGCACAGTGGGGGCAAGTGGTGGTACAGTGGGGGCAAGTGGTGGCAAGTGATGGCACAGTGGGGGCAAGTGATGGCACAGTGATGGCAAGTGGTGGTACAGTGATGGCAAGTGGTGGCACAGTGGTGGCAAGTGATGGCACAGTGATGGCAAGTGATGGCAGAATAAGGTAAGGCGAACGTCTTGGCCGGCACAGTGGTGGCACAGTGATGGCACAGTGGGGGCAAGTGATGACACAGTGGGGGCACAGTGGTGGCACAGTGGTGGCAAGTGATGGCACAGTGATGGCAGAATAAGGTAGGGCGATCGTGGTGGCACAGTGGAGGCAAGTGATGGCACAGTGGTGGCACATGATGGCACAGTGGGGGCAAGTGGTGGCACAGTGGGGGCAAGTGATGGCACAGTGGGGGCAAGTGGTGGTACAGTAGTGGCAAGTGATGGCACAGTGGTGGCAAGTGATGGCAGAATAAGGTAGGGCGAACGTCTTGGCCGGCACAGTGGTGGCAAGTGATGGCACAGTGGTGGCAAGTGATGGCACAGTGGTGGTACAGTGGTGGCAAGTGGTGGCACAGTGGTGGCAAGTGATGGCACAGTGGGGGCAAGTGATGGCACAGTGGTGGCACAGTGGTGGCAAGTGATGGCATGTGGTGCCACAGTGATGGCAGAATAAGGTAGGGCGAACGTCTTGGCCGGCACAGTGGTGGCACAGTGGTGGCAAGTGATGGCACAGTGGGGGCAAGTGATGGCACAGTGGGGGAAAGTGATGGCACAGTGGTGGCACAGTGGTGGCAAGTGATGGCAGAATAAGGTAGGGCGATCGTGGTGGCACAGTGGTGGCACAGTGATGGCACAGTGGTGGCAAGTGATGGCACAGTGGTGGCAAGTGATGGCACAGTGGGGGCAAATGATGGTACAGTGGTGGCATGTAATGTAATTGCATAGTGAGATTTGAAAAAAGCCTATTCCTGTCAGTGGTTGTTACCCCTCAGCTTCCAGAAAAGCTGCGTTTGTCACTGGTATAGCTGCATTTGTCTTGTCACTGGTAAAGCTACTTATCTCAAGTTCGACCCAGAATTGAGCATCTTTGCAGAAAAAATAAAGACCAAGGGCCAGATTCTCATAGAATTTTGCTTGCGTATCGTAAGCCATTTACACTACGCCGCCGCATCGTACTAGAGCAAGTGCCGTATTCTCTAACCATTTGCTCCGTAGTTTGCGTAATTCAAATGGGGCGGCTTGTATTTAAATTAAGCGCTCCCCCGCATCGAACGAACTGCGCATGCGCCGGCCGGGGAAAAAGCCCAGTGCGCATGCTCCAGCTCAAGTCGGAAAGCGTCGTTGAAACCGACGTCAAAACGACGTGATCGTCACTTACGCAATGCCCTATTCGCGAACCAGTTAGTAAAACGACGTAAGCGACAGAAAAAGCCGACGCTGACTCGACGCCATACTTAACATGGCATCCGACGGCCCCTGACGGCATCCGACAGAACTTCGTAAGCTTACTCCTCATAGAAGCAGGGGTAACCTTACGCGGACGAAAACGGCGTACGCGACGACGGGGCGGCGTAAAAGCGATCGGGAATCGGCGTACTAGCCTCATTTGCATATGCAAATGAAAAAACAACGTAAAGGCCACCTAGTGGCCGGAGTTGTCATTACAACTACGATCCGCAAGTGTAATGGTATTACACTTGTCGGATGTTGAAGCGTATCTATGCCAAAGTGATGCTAAGCATCACTCGCATAGATACGAGGCAAAAAAAACGGCGATACGACGGGGTATCTGAGATACTCCGTCGTGGCGCCACTGAGAATCTGGCCCCAAGTTTCACATTAAGGGGGCAAGTGTTTTTACAATATCTATTCTATTATTTGATACTGTTTCTTTATTGCTGTTGTATCTACAGCTCGCTGATCAGATCCAATGATCCGTGAGCTTTAGATTTGAATATTTTTTTCAGGGGTTCCCCGAGATCTCAAACTTTTTGCCAAGGGTTCCCCGAAGGCAAAAAGGTTGAGAATAACTGGTGGAAACTGTCATTTCAGCAAAAAAAAAAAAATTCCTTTACAACCCCTTTAAGTGGTTAACCTAGATTTTCCAGAAGCAAAAAAATGGGATCAGACGCCAAAGTTTTCCATGTTTCAGACGCTAAACGCGGCAAAACGCCAGTACCGCGCTTTGCCGCGTTTTGCGTCTGAAACATGGAAAACGTTTGCGTCTGATCCCATTTTTTTTGTTTCGTTTATAAGTATTTTTAAAGGTGACCTTTTTTTTTACATTAGAAATCATCTCAAAAATGAAAAAAATATAAAAAAAACTGTAATTGCTTGCATTGCATTATGGACAATCCACAACTTGTGGCAAGTGGACAATCCACAACTTGTGGCAGGTGTCGTGGAAAGTGGACACTCCACAACTTGTGACAGGTGACATGGCAAGTGGACATTCCACAACTTGTGGCAGGTGAAGTGGTCAGGTGACATGGCAAGTGGACAATCCACAACTTGTGGCAGGAGATGTGGCCAGGTGACGTGCCAGGTGACGTGGCCAGGTGATGTGGCAAGTGGACAATCCAGAACTTGTGGCAGATGACGTGGCCAGGTGACGTGGCAAGTGGACAATCCAAAACTTGTGGCAGGTGATGTGGCCAGGTGACGTGGCAAGTGGAGACTCCACAACTTGTGGCAGGTGACGTGCCAGGTGATGTGAACAGGTGACGTGGCCAGGTGACATGGCAAGTGGACAATCCACAACTTGTGGCAGGTGACGTGGACAATCCACAACTTGTGGCCATGTGATGTGGCCAGGTGACGTGGCAAGTGGAGAATCCACAATTTGTGGCAGGTGATGTGACCAGGTGACGTGGCAGGTGATGTGGCAAGTGGACAATCCACAACTTGTGGCAGGTGACGTAGACAATCCACAAATTGTGGCAGATGATGTGGCAAGTAGACAATCCAAAACTTGTGGCAGGTGATGTGGCCAGGTGACGTGGCAAGTGGACACTCCACAACTTGTGGCAGGTGACGTGCCAGGTGATATGAACAGGTGACGTGGCAAGTGGACAATCCACAACTTGTGGCAGGTGACGTGGCAGGTGATGTAGCCAGGTGACGTGGCCAGTGGACAATCCACAACTTGTGGCAGGTGACGTGGCCAGGTGATGTGGCAAGTGGACAATCCACAACTTGTGGCAGGTGATGTGGCCAGATGACATGGTCAGAAGATGTGGCAAGTGGACAATCCACAACTTGTGGCAGATGACATGGCCAGGTGACGTGGCAAGTGGACAATCCAAAACTTGTGGCAGGTGATGTGGCCAGGTGACGTGGCAAGTGGACACTCCACAACTTGTGGCAGGTGATGTGAACAGGTGACGTGGCCAGGTGACATGGCAAGTGGACAATCCACAACTTGTGGCAGGTGACGTGGCCAGTGGACAATCCACAACTTGTGGCCAGGTGACATGGCCAGTGGACAATCCACAACTTGTGGCAGGTGACATGGCCAGGTGATGTGGCAAGTGGACAAACCACAACTTGTGGCAGGTGACATGGCCTGGTGACGTGGCAAGTGGACAATCTAAAACTTGTGGCAGGTGACGTGGCAAGTGGACACTCCACAACTTGTGGCAGGTGACGTGCCAGGTGATGTGGCCAGGTGACATGGCAAGTGGACAATCCACAACTTGTGGCAGGTGATGTGGCCAGTTGACAATCCACAACTTGTGCCAGGTGATGTGGCCAGGTGACATGGCAGGTGACGTGGCCAGATGATATGGTCAGGTGATGTGGCAAGTGGACAATCCAAAACTTTTGGCCAGGTGATGTGGCCAGTGAACAATCCACAACTTGTGGCAGGTGACGTGGCAAGTGGACAATCCAAAACTTGTGGCCAGGTGATGTGGCCAGTGAACAATCCACAACTTGTGGCAGGTGACGTGGCCAGGTGATGTGGCAAGTGGACAATCCACAACTTGTGGCAGGTGACATGGCCTGGTGACGTGGCAAGTGGACAATCCACAACTTGTGGCAAGTGACGTGGCCAGGTGATCTGGCAAGTGAACAATCCACAACTTGTGGCAGGTGATGTGAAAGGTGACGTGGCCAGTGGACAATCCACAACTTGTGGCCAGGTGACGTGCCAGGTGATGTGAACAGATGACATGGCCAGGTGACGTGGCAAGTGGACAATCCACAACTTGTGGCAGGTGACGTGGCCAGGTGATTTGGCAAGTGGATAATCCACAACTTGTGGCAGGTGACGTGGTGAGTGGACAATCCACAACTTGTGACAGGTGACGTGGCAGGTGGACAATCCACAACTTTTGGCAGGTGATGTGGCAGGTGACATGGCAAGAGGACAATCCACAACTTGTGGCAGGTTTAAGTGGCCAGGTGATATGGCAGGTGACGTGGCCAGTGAACAATCCACAACTTGTGGCAGGTGATGTGGCCAGTGAACAATCCACAACTTGTGGCCAGGTGACGTGGCAGGTGACATGGCAAGAGGACAATCCACAACTTGTGGCAGGTGACGTGGCCAGGTGACATGGCAGGTGACGTGGCCAGTGGACAATCCACAACTTGTGGCAGGTGGCGTGGCCAGGTGACGTGGCAAGTGGATAATTCACAACTTGTGGCAGGTGACGTGGCCAGGTAATGTGGCAAGTGGACAATTCACAACTTGTGGCAGGTGACGTGGCCAGGTAACGTGGCAAGTGGACAATTCACAACTTGTGGCAGGTGAGGTGTCAAGTGGACAATCCGTAGCTTGTGTCAGGTGATGTGGCAAGTGATACACTAAATACAAGTACACTGCTGCTCTCTCAGCTGTTACTCACTCTGGTCTCACAAAATGGCTGAAATTGTTAAATAATACTGTTTTTTTAGCTTAGGGAGGGTCTTATGATGTTTCTTAACTAAACGCGGTAAAATGCAAACGCGGTAAAACGCAAACGCGGTAAAACGCAGCAAAAGTCGCTTTTAGGTTTTAGCCTTTAAAAACGTCTGTTCAGCAGAGTTTGCACTGACGTCCCGTGTGCATGGGGCCTTAGAAATTGATGCATGAATGTATAATAATACCACACCCTGAACATTTAGTCGCTGCCCCATTATCATGTAATCAGGAAAGGGCCTATTTTCTGGCTGCTTGGTGAAATGCACATATTTTTAAGTTACTACTTTGAGCAGCATTTTGACTCCATAGACCACCAGGTTTACTTTTATACTTTAGGTCAGCTGTAGCAGCAAATAATATGCTACGGTTAATATGCAAATACTGCCACTTCCTAGAAGAACAGGGTGCCTTTCTGCCCTCCACCAAATCTTGTACCCTCCAAATGGATGCGACCCATCAAATAAATGGGCAAAAGAGAGATGTTGGAATTAGGAACTGCTGGGTTAGCTACTAACACTGCTAACAAGTGAACCTTTTGCATATAGGAGTGCTCAAAAAAATCTTTTGCAGCCTCTGCTAGGTATCTGCAGACCTAGTCCACCCCTCCAGTAGACTCTCCTATACAGGTTTTTTTTCTCAAACAATAGGTGTTGGAATTTAACCACAGCCCCACAAAACCCCTCCCCCTACACACACCCTCCAAATCACATCAAATAGTGGGTGTGGTCAGTCAAATTTCACGAAAACAGTAGGAGGGTCTTAAAGGGGCATTAAATACCAGGATTGCATTACATACAGAGTGCAGAGCTGTCACTTGTAAACACAGAAACCAGACTTCTGTGTTTACAAGTGATTGTGGTGAGCAGGTACCAAAGGACCTGAGCCAGAGGTAGTGGAACTGAGTTCCACCATATTCCCTCCGAAAAAAAGCCCTGCTCCTATGTCTCAGAATCATGCAAGGGTTTTCTAGATTTTTTCCACAAAAGTATCATCAAAGTTTAATGGCTCAATTTTCCACAGTTATATACTCACAAGGCCTCTTTACTCTGGTAATGCCAAACAATTCACTAATGAACAATGCTCTACACCGCCAGTGGGATGCTGCAACTCCAGGCAGTTGGTCTAAAATGATGGGAGCCCCAATCCTTTTTTCATTCACATTGCATTCCAAATACCTCCTTTCCCACAAAGCGTGCCACATGCCAGAACATTTCTTGTGTACCTGTAAGGTGAAAGGGAAGGAAAAGTGCAGTGGTAATCACAGGCCTCTACATGGTGCTGGCCCCCATACCAACAGAATAGAATTGCAGATGCCATATACCAGGTAATGTTAATGTGGTAAGGTCCCAGGCCTCCTTTAGTCTAATGAGAACCTCCAGGGGCAGCTGACATCCTTCCATATAGAGTGGGTTGCAAGGCATAGTGGGTGTAATGTGAGGTAGATCCGCCAGACACTTCTTGAAAACAAAAGATTTTATTTTCTCTTGAACAGAACAGTGGGAGAGATGGTTTACCTGCCAGGACCCGCTTAGGTAGTTGTAATGTCAATTAGAAGACTCCGAGACTTCTACAGATAGACAGCCATGCAGGGAAAGGCATCCAGCAAGACACCACATCTGTATGTGGAGGAGCGCTGTCTCCTATGGCAGCAGTCTTAGAACAGTTCCTAACACAAATTGTAACAAACTCCTTTACTTCTATACAGTCACTTCTTGTAGACTCTCAGCCCACTGAGCTCCCAGTCTCTCCTACTAGACTTGCTGATTCACTGCCACTGTGAGCTCTTCTAATTTTCTTACTCTTTAGTATCTTCCTCAGGCGTCACGCCTGCTTCCATGCTGGGTCCCTGGCTTGGCACTCTAGATACTCATCAAGCATCATCCCACTGGCTGGGTCCCTGGCTTGGCACCTGGTGAAGTTTCCTGATTTTTCACTGACCCCGTTTGGTGAGAATACTGCCCCGGTACTTGCTTCAGCTACTCACTGTGGTCCCTGGTAACAATGTGGATAGTTCCTTAGTGGAAACAGCTTCCCCTCTACCTCTGACCATGACAGTTTTTCCGCCAGTAGAACGGGCAGTTTTGGTTGGACTGCAAGCCACAATCCCAACCCTACGCTGCTCTCTTGCTTCTGGATAGGGTCTGAGACACCCTAGCAGCAAGATGTTCCCAGGATAGGCCCAAACTCCAGCCTAGAAGCCCGAGCAGCACAACACATGTCCACCCAGACAGCCGTCCAGGTGTCACAGAACCATGATCACCTGACCTCACCCAGATAAATAGACTTTCCCAGCAGGTCAAGGGACCCAAGAAAATCCTTGCCCATTGGCTGAGATACCCCATCTATTCCTAATCTGTCCTTGCAATGCCCTTGACATATCTAATGTCACCAGATACCCAGCCATCTAACGACAGAAGAGAGAAGTGCAGCAAATCCAGACTTAGGGTTAAATCAATTGATCCCTCACAATTTAGGAGCAACCCTGCCTAAACATCAGTGTGCTACATTAGCTACCCCAAAAATCCTGAAGCATGGGCTGTCTGTTATGCAATTATCATTTTTAGCCAGAGTTGTCTTTTGACTGGTTCTCACCAAGATTGGTGGCCTTGCTAACTAATAGCTAGAAACAGGATGAGGACAGCTTTTTTATTGAAGTTATTTTTGTACAGTATAATAGGGTGCCCTTAGTTTCAGGACACCCATACTGGCCCTGTTAGAGAATTACAGTATACAGTTTTACCTGGAAACTTCCATAGTCACCTTCTATTTATTGCAAGCCTAAATTTACAGTTAGGATTTGTACAGGGGCTGTATATGTAAACATGGGCTAAAACCGCACACTTTGCAGACATGAGAGATCAGAAATTGTCCTGAGGTGTGAGGGTCCAGCAAAGACACACATGGCAATCAGTAGCAGGGGGTATGTGGGCAAGTTTTCTGCTTCGCATGTCAAACCTTAATCCCCAACTGGTGATAACAATACTATATGGTTCTATGTTTTTCTGCATGTTGTAAATCAGATACGACTAGCAGGGGGAACAGACAATTGTAACGCTTCATGTACATGGACGTTTTACAACCTCTTCTGAACGCTTTAACTAGACAGATAGTAACCCACATTTAAAAAAAAACAGTTTTGCTGCGTTTACATGCCGGGTTTTAACCACCTGGGGACCAGCTGCCTCAGTTTTACTGTAACAGGTTGGCTTCCCTGGGTGAGCCGTTATAGCTGTACGTTGGCCACTATAAGAGCACTAGGAGGCGCACGCAATGACCGAGCCGATGCGCGTGCCCTGCGGTCGCGATTTCTGTGGGGCAATCGCTTCGGAGAGACAGAACAGAGGTCTGTCGATGTAAACAGACAGATCTATAGTTTGTCAGGGATGAGGAGACTGATCTGTTCCTACTGCTTAGGAACACCGATCGGTCTCCTCCCCCCACAGTTAGATATACTCCCTAGGACACACATTTAACCCCTTGACATTTATACAGTAATCAGTAGCTATTTTTCACTCTGATCGCTGTATAAATGTCAATGGTCACAAAAAAGTGTTCACCGCAATGTCGTAGTCCCAATAAAAATTCATAATAAAAATGTCATAAATTATTACGTATGCCAATATTATTATTGTATTACGTGTTTTTTTTTTTAAATAGTCAAAAATGAAAAACGCCTGTAAATGAAACGCAGCTAAACGCAAGTTACTGCATTTACACGTGTTTACAATCTGTTACAGGCGTTCCAAAAAATGCTTTTAAACGCAACTGCCTAGAAACGACTATAAACGATCCTGTGTACATGTACTGATAAGATAACATAGAGGAGAGTTCAGGGACAGCTGAAAAAAAAAATGCCCAGCTGCTCTTAAACGTCTGTTTTATTAGCTGCAGTGTACATGAGGCCTAAGGCGCCTTTCACATGGACAGCTGTTTTGCCGCAGTTAAAAGCATGTAAAAGTTCTGTGAAATTCAAGGCTCCAGGCACTGCAATTAGCTGCATTTGTACATTGCGATTACGTGTGGTTACATGTGGCCGCGTTTAGCTGCGGTAGTCATTCCCATAGCAACCCTTTTTTTTTTTTTTTAATTATGTGCTTCCTGTTGTTCTTTTTTTTTTTTTTTCACGCTGCTTCCCGCAGTTGACACAAAAGACTGCGATTACCTGCGGTTATGTGCAGATAGCTGCGCTAAATCGTTCCTGGACTCATTCAATTCTCTTTTTTCTATTTGCACCAAACCGCATGTATCGAAATCGCAGTTAAACGCTGTGTGTGAATGGGGCCATAGGAAAGCATTGTGTGCTTTTAGCTGCAGTAGAAAACTAGAAAATCCACAGCTCAAAGCACCATTCTATCCGTCCATGTGGAGGGGGCCTAACAGTATACCACAGCAAACTCTCATTGTGAAGGAAAAACAAAATGATGGATAAGGAATTTTAACACCATTTCCCACACTCCTCTGCAGGGGCAGACTGACAACTCATGGGGCCCCCGGGCAATAGAAGATTATGGGGCCCCTGGGCTTACTGATGGCCACCACGCCAGGAGGCAGTGCAGAGGCAGGGCAGCTAAAATCTCAGGATTTTCACATAAAAAGCATGTCAGTTTCGGACATATCAGGGACAGATGTAAAAAAAACACAGATTTTTACATACTGTCCCTGGTTTTACTGCACCTGGCAACCCTGATGGCGCCCTCGGGCAGTGCCCGAGTGACTCAATGGTCAGTCCGCCCCTGCTCCTCTGTCCATAGTGACCTCTAAGTACTGAATAGACGAATTTTATGGTCAGAAGGAACTATACTATTACAGTAAATGTCAATCTCTTCTTTTACTTCAATCAGATCATATCACAGATGCTATGTTTTCTCATCAACATTGTCAGCTCCGTGTTTTGTGGTCACCTGGGGAAAGTGGAGCTGGATGCTGTCACCCTTGCCAATGCAGTACGTTTACAGGTTTTACTTTGCTTCAACAGTTATGATCCATAAGTTTGAATTTTGCCACTGGTTAGTGACTTCACAGCTAGTCTTATGTTAGTTATTCATTTTTATGCTTCTTAATAATTGTCTAATAAATAAAAGCCCTTGGTTTATCAAACTACCGGTATATCAGAACAGCTGCCCTTGGTAACCTCTTCTATACCCCGTTGTCCACTTACATTTGAGAGTACGTGATATTCCCTGTAGTTTTGAAAAAATAAATAAAAAATGTAGACGTGGTCTCCCTTGACAAGTAACCAATTATTTCAAATACATTCAGAATGAATACTAATTGCTTTTTGGCCAGACAGAATTAGGGCCCTTTCACACGGTGCGGACCGTTTTTCGGTCCGCACCGTGTGTGTCCGTCGGCTCAGCGGGGGGGTCCCGCTCAGCTGTCGGCGGACAGGGCGGTCCCCGCACACTGTGCAGGGACCGCCCTGTCTCTCCTCCGCTATCCCCTATGGGGAATCGGATGGAAACGGACCGTCTGTCCGTTTGCATCCGATTCGATCCACCGGACGGAAGAAAAATAGGGTTTTCTTCCGTCCGCAAAACGGATCCAGGCGGACGCGGATAGTAGCGGATCCGCTCCCATAGGGCCCCATTCTAAGTCCGTTTACAGACTTAGAAAAAGCGGACCGTTCATCGGCACGTGTGAAAGGGCCCTTAGAAGTACTATTAGAGCTGTTTGTAAAACTGGAGCAGTGATGTTTATGTTTTTCCAAGTGAGGTACTCCCCTGACCACCCCAGAGGTATGATGGCACTTCCAGAGCCATTCAGCATTTCACCCCCTGGCAAGTACATGGCTAATATGAGTGAACACAGAAAGAACATTGGGCCAGACTGCTTATGTTAGTAATGAACTAGGTTGGTGTGCCCTTTCTTTTTTTATTGTTTTATAGTACTTGTAAGGACGCCCACAAGTCCTGCGAGGGTAGCAAGACCTCTGGCATCACTCACATCAGTTGGGCAAACATAAAAAGCAAGTGGAATACATACACATATTCCTAGGCACCACTACTGAGCACCAGTGCCGATCCTGACCTCCCTGGGGCCCTAAGCAAAATGACATGTCACATTAAAATTGAGAGAAGTGTGGGGGGGGGGGCTGCAGACAGTGACATGTCACATTAAAGATTAAAGTTGAGAAGCGGGGGGTTGCTGACTTCTTACCTCTTCACCCAGGCAGCCAGCAAGTTAAGAAGTGGGATGAGGGGCCGAAAATGACTTCTCAACAGGTGGGGCCTCTAGTAATTTGGGGGCCCTCCGCAGCTTTGCGGGGCCCTAAGCGGCTTGCATAACAAGCCTGTAGGGCGGATCGGCCCTGCTGAGCACAAGAGAGATGTATGCCAATTTACCTACCAGCATGTCTTTGGAGTGTGGAAGGTAGGGAGAACATGCATACCCCAGGCAGGTAGTGCCATGGTTGGGATTGAAACAACAATAGGGCTGCCAGGTGGAAATGCCAACCATTTAGCCACTGTGCTGCCCACACAAATTACCGGAATTTCAGCATAGGAAAACTAATACAAACAATTATAAAAACCTAACAAAAAAAAAAAAACTTGCCTCAATCCATCCAAAAGAGTTTTGCATACAGTTCTACTGTAGGCATATGGTAAAAAACTTCAATTCTGCCTGCTATAGTTTGTTGTGCTTTGGTTTGTTTATTGCTTTTGCACTAAATCATTTAATGATTAAAAAGAAATAACTTTTAAGCATATTCATTAAGTTAGTATGACACAGAAGTACCCATAGGAGGCAGGTATAGGTTTTCTGTTGTCCGCTCAATTAAGAAAGGATAACTGGTTGCTATGAGCTGCTGCACTTTGAACATCCTCAAATCTGACTGTAATGTATTATTGAATAGACACATTGTGTAAAAAATAAATGAGTCTGGCTTTATTCTACATACATATTATAATACACATTGTCTTATAACAGGTTATTTCAGTCACTGGTCTTTCAGTGGGGCTTGGCTTATCTTCAGCATGTGATACACTCATATCACAGGTAAGTGTCATATACTGTAAGGAATATCGATGGATATCAAAATTATTAATTATAAAGCAAGCGTATGTTGTTTTCTTTACATACCTAAGAAAACATTGGTAGAGCAGTAAATTAAATGTAAAAAAAATATATATATATATATATGCCTCATATAAAAAAAATATAAATATAATATAGTAAAGCAGCTCTCACTAAAAATTGTGTAGTCACAATACAAAAATACAAGATAAATATATTTTAAAAAACTGTGAAGCTCTGCAATACATATGTAATACCTTACCTATGCATTAAATCAAAAATCCCATAATAAAGCAGTTTAAACAAATACAAAATAAAAATCAATAAACTCGCTGAACGAATGTAAGTAGAAAAATTGTGTCAGTCCACAATGTCCCACACTCTATTTCAGGGTTTCTCGACCAGGGTTCCATGGAACCCTTGGATTCCTCCAGAGGTTGCTACTGGTTCCTTGGGCAATGAGCAATTTCTGCCTCTTAGATAAGTTTCCACTGACAGTCTGAAACCATTGATCTTTTTAGCTATCTGTAAGGGGGTTATTCTTTCCAATAACCACAAGTATAAGGAGCATTCTCCCCACTGACCATCACACCAAGGTATCATGAGTTATATATATAATCATTTTTAGCAGGGGTTTCCTGAAACCAGAAAGTTATTTCAAGGGTTCCTGTGTGTTGAAATGGTTGAGAAAACCTGCTCTATGTGAGCATAAATCTCATAACTGATTAACAAATTCTGTGTAATCTTCTGCACACATCACCCAAATGTACAACTAAGGCCGCGTACACACGATCGAACATATCTGCTGAAACTGGTCCGCAGACCAGTTTCAGCGGACAGATTCGATCGTGTGTACGGCTTAGCGGACAGGTTTCCAGCGGACAAAAGTTTTAAAGCATGCTAGTACGACTAACCAGCAGACCGAAATCCCCAACATGCGTCGAATAGATTCGACGCATGCGTGGAAGCATTTTATTTCCTGGTTTGGTGACGTGGCGGCCTCAACGTCACCGCCACGTCACCGCGTTCTCTGTCCGACTGGATTTTCGTCCGATGGTGTGTACACACCGCCGGACTAAAATCCTGCAGGAGACATGTCCGATGAAAACGGTTTTCATCGGACGTGTCTCCTCGTGTGTACGGGGCCTAAGATGTTCCCCTTACCTCTAATGATGGACCTCGCTATTAAATAAGGGGGTCTAATATTACTTTCTGAGAACAGCTTCACAGCAATCCTCCTGCACATAGGCCACATCCTCCCCAATGGCTCAGATGCTCATATAAAATGTATTACATTATTTATATGATTGATTTAATGCATATGCAAGGTATTATTTGGAGCGCTTCACTATTTTCGAATTATTATTTTTGAAAGCCCGAGGGCTTTCACACTGGAGCGGTGTGCTAGCAGGACCGCTCCAAAAGTCCTGCTAGTTGCATCTTTGGAGCGGTGAGAGGAGCGGTGTGTTTACCGCTCCTCCACCGCTCTTTCCCATTGAAAGCAATGGGAAACCGTGGCTATACCACCGGCAATGTGCCTCTGCAGAGGTACATTGCCAGTGGTATTAACCAGTGGCGGCTGGTGAAGTTTTAGGATGGGGGGCGCAAGACTCCGCCCCTCCACATTTGGCCCATCCCACTTATCATAAGCCACACCTATCATAGAATCCACCCACTCCGTCCCCTGTATTCCACTTGCTTCCACTCATAGTGTCAGGAGTATGCAGCTCAGCATCACAGCACAGAGTATGCAGCCCCAGCATCACAAATCATGGTATATAGTGCAGCCTAATGCCGCGTACACACGGTCGTTTTTTGCGATGAAAAAAAACGTTGTTTTTTAAAACGTCATTTAAATTGATCGTGTGTGGGCAAAACGTCGTTTTTTGTCTTAAAAAAAACGACCAAAAAAAAATTCCAACATGCTTGAATTTTTTGTGTCGTTTTTCAAAACGTCGTTTTTTGTTTCACAAAAAGTCACCGTGTGTAGCAAAAACGTCGTTTAAAACGACGTTTTTCAACCCGCGCATGCCCAGAAGCTAGTTATAAAGCGAGCTTCAATGGAAAAGTGTGGTGAACGTAACCTCGTTTTTTGTGAAAAAAACGATGGTGTGTATGCAACATCGTCTTTGAAAGTGACGTTTCAAAAACGTTGTTTTTTACTTCACAGAAAACGTCGTTTTTTTTCATCACAAAAAATGATCGTGTGTACGCGGCATTACAGATCGGCACAATCAAAAACTAAAAAATTACACTGTTAGTAATTACCAGAGTGCACAAGATTACCAGAGACTGCGGACAGTGAGGGATGTACACCCCCAGCACTGTACTCTGTGTATGGAATGGATACATTACACCCCCCCAGCACTGTACTCTGTGTATAGAATGGATACATTACACCCCCCCCAGCACTGTACTCTGTGTATGGAATGGATACATTACACCCCCCAGCACTGTACTCTGTGTATGGGATGGATACATTACACCCCCCCCCCCAGCACTGTACTCTGTATAGGATGGATACATTACAACCCCAGCAGTGTACTCTGTATGGGATCGATACATTACACCCCCAGCACTGTACTCTGTATGGGATCGATACATTACACCCCCAGCACTGTACTCTGTATGGGATGGATACATTACACCCCCAGCACTGTACTATGTTCCCATACACAGAGTACAGTGCTGGGGGTGTAATGTATCCATCCCATACAGAGTACAGTGCTGGGGGGGGTTAATGTATCCACCCTATACACAGAGTACAGTGCTGGGGGGGGTGTAATACATCCATCCCATACACAGAGTACAGTGCTGGGGGTGTAATGTATCCATCCCATACAGAGTAAAGTGCTGGGGGGGTGTAATGTATCCATCCTATACAGAGTACAGTGCTGGGGGGGGGGGGTAATGCATCCATCCCATACACAGAGTACAGTGCTGGGGGGTGTAATGTATCCATCCTATACACAGAGTACAGTGCTGGGGGTGTAATGTATCCATCCTATACACAGAGTACAGTGCTGGGGGGGTGTAATGTATCCATCCCATACAGAGTACAGTGCTGGGGGGGTGTAATGTATCCATCCTATACAGAGTACAGTGCTGGGGGGGGGGTGTAATGCATCCATCCCATACACAGAGTACAGAGCTAGGGGTGTAATGTATCCATCCTATACACAGAGTACAGTGCTGGGGGGTGTAATGTATCCATCCTATACACAGAGTACAGTGCTGGGGGTGTAATGTATCCATCCCATACACAGAGTACAGTGCTGGGGGTGTAATGTATCCATCCCATACAGAGTACAGTGCTGGGGGGGTGTAATGTATCCATCTTATACAGAGTACAGTGCTGGGGGGGTGTAATGCATCCATTCCATACACAGAGTACAGTGCTGGGGAGGGGTGTAATGTATCCATCCCATACTGGATACATTACACCCCCAGCACTGTACTCTGTGTATGGGATGTCAGAGAAGTGATCGCTCGCTGGTTACATTGTAATCTATGACTTGTATATGGAGGAGAACGTACGAGAGATGAGTCTGACTGGCATCTTTTGGTACATTACGTTACGTACATTATTATGTAAGCATCAGAGGTCCCCCCCCCGTTACATCATAAGTTGCACAGAGGCCCCCCCATTACATCAGAGGCTGCACGGAGGCCCCCCATTACATCAGAGGCTGCACGGAGGCCCCCCATTACATCAGAGGCTGCACGGAGGCCCCCCATTACATCAGAGGCTGCACGGAGGCTCCCCCCATTACATCAGAGGCTGCACAGAGGCCCCCCATTACATCAGAGGTTGCACGGAGGCCCCCCATTACATCAGAGGCTGCACGGAGGCCCCCCATTACATCAGAGGCTGCACGGAGGCCCCCCATTACATCAGAGGCTGCATGGAGGCCCCCCCCATTACATTAGAGGCTGCACGGAGGCTCCTCCCATTACATCAGAGGCTGCACGGAGGCCCCCCCCATTACATCAGAGGCTACACAGAGGCTTCCCTATTACATCAGAGGCTACACAGAGGCCCCCAATTACATCAGAGGCTCCCCCATTACATCAGAGGCTCCCCCAATACATCAGAGGCTCCCCCATTACATCAGAGGCTGCACGGAGGCTCCCCCCATTACATCAGAGGCTGCATAGAGGCTCCCCCATTACATCAGAGGCCCCCCCATTACATCAGAGGCTGCACGGAGGCCCCCCATTACATCAGAGGCTGCACGGAGGCCCCCCATTACATCAGAGGCTGCACGGAGGCCCCCCATTACATCAGAGGATGCACGGAGGCCCCCCCATTACATCAGAGGCTGCACAGAGGCCCCCCCATTACATCAGAGGCTGCACGGAGGCCCCCCCATTACATCAGAGGCTGCACGGAGGCTCCCCCATTACATCAGAGGCTGCACGGAGACCCCCCATTACATCAGAGGCTACACAGAGGCTCCCCATTACATCAGAGGCTGCACAGAGGCCCCCCATTACATGGCTCCCCCATTACATCAGAGGCTGCACAGAGGCTCCCCCATTACATCAGATGCTTGCAGACACATCTCTCCTCTCCCTCACCTCCTCTGCATTGTGCAGTGAGAAGCGAGTAGGGGGGGGGGGAGCTTGGTGATAGCTAAAGTCTAGCAGTTGCAGCTACATGAGCAGACACAGTTCTCCCTCCCCTCCTCTGATCCACGGAATGAGAAGGGGGGGGAGTGAAGCTTGGTGCTAGCGATGTCCAGCTGTCCCAGCTGCATGGGCAGACTCATCTCTCCTCTTCTACACCGCAGATTGGGAAGGGGAGGAGGGGGAGCTTCCAGCAGCGTTAGCTTGCCGGGTGAAGCCTAAATGGAGTGAGTGCACTCTCTCTCTCTCTCCCCCACCAGAAGCAACCCCCCCTCCGCTGTAGCTGGTGGGGAGAGAGAGAGAGAGAGAGAGAGTGCACTCACTCCATTTAGGCTTCACCCGGAAAGCTCACGCTGCTGGAAGCTCCCCCTCCTCCCCTTCTCACACTACTGCTGCTCCGAAGCTGAGTGAAGGGGAAGGGAGTTAGAAGCGAACTGCTGGCCCTGTGTGGGGGGGAGGGGGGCCGCTGCTGACACGGGTGTTGGCTGGGCTGGCTGGCTGACAGCTGCGGGGCTCAGTGGTGCGGCGGGGCTGGCACTGGCAGGCAACACTTACCTTCTGGCTAGCGTCTCTCCTCCATGTCGCTCCAGAATACCGGAAGTGATGTACTGGCAGTGGCACTGCCCCCTGACCCCTCCTCCGGTCCACCTGCTGCTCCAATCCCATGACAGCTAGCGGGCATGCTAGCAAATCACAGGACAGTGGGAGTGTGTGGGGCGCACAGCTTGCGCCCTGCACACGCCCTAAACACGGGCAAATCAGCTTCCCAGCCTGTAGTCAGCTGATTGCAGGCTGGGAAGCTTCCCATAGACCGCCGCATGTCCGGCGCCTGATCACTCTTAAAGTGACAGTTTTAAAAAAAAAAAAATTTTTTTTTTACAGCTTGGGGGGCGGCGCCCTAGTGCCCCCTATGGACGGGCCGCCACTGGTATTAACCCTTTTTCGGACACAAGCGGGGGTTAAAAGTGAACCGCTAGTGGCTGAATACTGCAGGAATTCCGACGGTATAGCGCCCCACCTCCCACCCCAATATGAAAGGGGCCTTAGTGCAATAAACTCAGGAGAGAGGGTTAGGGCACAGGGTTGCCAAACACTACAGGAATACTGTATATTTCAGTCCTTCTAATTAAAGTCAATGCAAGTTGCAGACCTGCATAAAAAAAAAAGATCATATGTTCAATTGATGGTCCTTGAGAATAGATTTTAATAGTAGCATAACAATTATGATTTAATTTAAGATTATGTTTTCTTTTTTTAATCATAGATATTCGGAGGCAACAATCTAAAGTTAATTGGCATTGTCATGCAACGGGGGGTCCTTGTACTGCTGCTGGCTTGCTTTCCTTGTTGGGCACTGTTCATAAACACTGAGAACATTCTATTGCTCTTCAAACAAGACCTAGCTGTGGCTCGGTATAAAGAATAATTGTGAATCCTGTTTTTTTATTACAAATTCTGGAACTTTTAAGGTCCAGGCATCAAAGCTGGTTCAGCCCATCAAAATATAATCAAGTCCTTTTTTTTTCTTTCTTCCACATGCTTTATGTTAATCGTATATTCTGTTTGTCTTTGGTACTCTGTAGCTTATATCTACACATTTTTTTCTTTATACAGGGAGTGCAGAATTATTAGGCAAATGAGTATTTTGACCACATCATCCTCTTTATGCATGTTGTCTTACTCCAAGCTGTATAGGCTCGAAAGCCTACTACCAATTAAGCATATTAGGTGATGTGCATCTCTGTAATGAGAAGGGGTGTGGTCTAATGACATCAACACCCTATATCAGGTGTGCATATTTATTGGGCAACTTCCTTTCCTTTGGCAAAATGGATCAAAAGAAGGACTTGACAGGCTCAGAAAATACAAAATAGTGAGATATCTTGCAGAGGGATGCAGCACTCTTAAAATTGCAAAGCTTCTGAAGCGTGATCATCGAACAATCAAGCGTTTCATTCAAAATAGTCAACAGGGTCGCAAGAAGCGTGTGGAAAAATCAAGGCGCAAAATAACTGCCCATGAACTGGGAAAAGTCAAGCGTGCAGCTGCCAAGATGCCACTTGCCACCAGTTTGGCCATATTTCAGAGCTGCAACATCACTGGAGTGCCCAAAAGCACAAGGTGTGCAATACTCAGAGACATGGCCAAGGTAAGAAAGGCTGAAAGACGACCACCACTGAACAAGACACACAAGCTGAAATGTCAAGACTGGCCCAAGAAATATCTCAAGACTGATTTTTCTAAGGTTTTATGGACTGATGAAATGAGAGTGAGTCTTGATGGGCCAGATGGATGGGCCTGTGGCTGGATTGGTAAAAGGCAGAGAGCTCCAGTCCGACTCAGACGCCAGCAAGGTGGAGGTGGAGTACTGCATTGGGCTGGTATCATCAAAGATGAGCTTGTGGGGCCTTTTCGGGTTGAGGATGGAGTCAAGCTCAACTCCCAGTCCTACTGCCAGTTTCTGGAAGACACCTTCTTCAAGCAGTGGTACAGGAAGAAGTCTACATCCTTCAAGAAAAACATGATTTTCATGCAGGACAATGCTCCAGCACACGCGTCCAAGTACTCCACAGCGTGGCTGGCAAGAAAGGGTATAAAATAAGAAAAACTAATGACATGGCCTCCTTGTTCACCTGATCTGAACCCCATTGAGTACCTGTGGTCCATCATCAAATGTGAGATTTACAAGGAGGGAAAACAGTACACCTCTCTGAACAGTGTCTGGGAGGCTGTGGTTGCTGCTGCACGCAATGTTGATGGTGAACAGATCAAAACACTGACAGAATCCATGGATGGCAGGCTGCATGAGTGTCCTTGCAAAGAAAGGTGACTATATTGGTCACTGATTTGTTTTTGTTTTGTTTTTGAATGTCAGAAATGTATATTTGTGAATGTTGAGATGTTATATTGGTTTCACTGGTAAAAATAAATAATTAAAATGGGTATATATTTGTTTTTTGTTAAGTTGCCTAATAATTATGCACAGTAATAGTCACCTGCACACACAGATATCCCCCTAAAATAGCTAAAACTAAAAACAAACTAAAAACTACTTCCAAAAATATTCAGCTTTGATATTAATGAGTTTTTTGGGTTCATTGAGAACATGGTTGTTGTTCAATAATAAAATTAATCCTCAAAAATACAACTTGCCTAATAATTCTGCACTCCCTGTATATATAGCTGTGGTCACCACACATTTCAAACTAAATATTCTGTCTGCTATGGGCAGTGAAAATCTCAGAGTATAGTTTTATTTTTCTGACTGTTGCTTTCTATATTTACAGTATGGCAGAAGAGTATGTACTGGTTTTTATTCCTGCACTTCCAGTAAGTTTTTTTTTATGATCAAAATGAACAACTATATTAACTTCTCCAACCTAATAAGCTCATTATCTCATATGGTATAAAACATAAGAATGAATTGTATTCAGAATAAGAGAAATCTCACAAGTTAGTTCAAATACCATGGCCGGAGCTAGGTGTACAACTGTAAGCAGTATTCAGGCTGCAGCTGCCTGAAAAGCATGGCCTGAAGAGAGCCTATACACACTGTCAGATCTACTTCAGCATCAAAGGCAATGTGAAGAAGGTCTAAAATTGAACATACCTGTGAACAGTGATGTGCATGCATTCTGTATTATCTTCCCTTCAAGGTTTTTTTCCTTTAAGCGGTTAAAATCCGGACCAATATGCAGGTTAAGGACCTTGCCCCTTTTTGCGATTCGGCACTGCGTCGCTTTAACTGACAATTGCGCGGTCGTGCGACGTGGCTCCCAAACAAAATTGACGTCCTTTTTTCCCCACAAATAGAGATTTCTTTTGGTGGTATTTGATCACCTCTGCGGTTTTTATTTTTTGCGCTATAAACAAAAATAGAGCGACAATTTAAAAAAAAATGCAATATTTTTTACTTTTTGCTATAATAAATATCCCCCAAAAATATATAAAAAAACATTTTTTTTCCTCAGTTTAGGCCGATACGTATTCTTATACGTATTTTGGGTAAAAAAAATCGCAATAAGCGTTTATCGGTTGGTTTTCGCAAAATTTATAGCGTTTACAAAATAAGGTATGGTTTTATTGCATTTTTATTAATATTTTTTTTTTTACTACTAATAGCGGCGATCAGCGATTTTTTTCATGACTGCGACAATATGGCGGACACTTCGGACAATTTTGACACATTTTTGGGACAATTGTCATTTTCACAGCAAAAAATGCATTTAAATTGCATTGTTTACTGTGGAAATGACAGTTGCAGTTTGGGAGTTAACCACAGGTGGCACTGTGACTTTCGCTGTGACTGTGTGTGTGTTTACAACTGTAGGGGGGTGTGGCTGTAGGTGTGACATCATCGATCACGTCCCCCTATTACAGGGATGACGCGATCGATGCTGCGGCCACAGAGAAGCATGGGGAAGCTCCCCGTTCTTCAGCTCCAGGGACGGATCGCCACACTGCAGCGGCGATCGGGTCCGCGAATCCCGCGGTCCCGGTCCTCGAGCTTCGGACCGGGTCACGGGAGCGCGCCGCGGGCACGCTCCCGTGACCCACGGCTGGGTACTAAAATCAACGTATATATACGTTGATGTGCCCAGCCGTGCCATTCTGCCGACGTAAATGTGCAGTAGGCGGTCCTTAAGTGGTTAAGCTATATTTGTAACAACTTGGCCTGGAAATGCCATGTCAGGGTGGACAAGATGCCCTGTAATGTCCTTGTTAGCAATAAAGACCTGGTGTCAAGAAATCAAGCTTTGCTAACTCAACTCAAGAAATCTTAAAGTGATTGTAAGCAATCACCTTGTAAAACAACCCCATTCAGTTTAAAATTAAAAGCAAAATTTTTGAATAGAGATAAAGCAAAAATTATAAATACCATTTTGCCTTTTTTTTGTGAATTGAACACATTCCCTCTGTCCCCAGCTGCATAAGAGCTGGGGGAAGAAGAAGCGGCAGCATAGCTAGAGAACTTTTTAATAGGAAAGCAAGGGGATTAGCAGGAACCAGAAATGTTACATAAATGGAAGCAATACAAATTAAACAGTATACTTTCTCATACAAGAATAGCACATATCAGGAATATGAAGTGTTGGGGTAACAAACGTTTACATTTCCAAATGTTTTAGGGGCTATTTATGGAATAAAAATCAGATAAAGCCTACCGCATAGAATCACATGATTTGCAGTTACATAACAGATAACAGAGTTCTTGGAATGTCATATCTAGAGATGGGAAGGCATGCAAAAAAAGGAACATTTTTAAAAGATACGGAAATATAAAAAAATATATATATTTGTCTGGAATATGTTGTTTTACAATGATAAGTTATATATCTATTACATGGTATTCAAACTATAAAACATGAAGCAGGATCACACAATAAAATTAAATATTTTTTGGAGTGCGGCTGTCCAGACATTCCCCTTTATTTTGCATTACTACATGCATTGCCAGCACCCGTGGGCCGTGGCTTCAGATCCGGTGAAGAGGTTCGTCATTTGCATCTTCTATTTTGAGCGGTGACTTCCTTTCTCTTTAAAGCATGAAGAGCTTAATGAAAGAATTCTGAGACTTTATGTAAAGTATTAGGCCGCGTACACACCATTACATAAAGCTGAAGACAAGAAAATCCTGGAATACAATTCAAGTAACACTGTATTTTTCAATGTAATCACCCTTTGTCCCATAGTAAATTAAAATCACAAAGCACTTTATTAAAATACACTCACATATAAAAATAAAGTAATAGCTCCTTTAAACCACTGTAAAATCACTTCTGGGTTCCGTTTGTGTGTGACATCACTTCCTGCCAACACATTTCATCATATCATCATATATGACTTAAGAGCTATGTATGATTGATGTTTGCAAGTTGTTTTTTATATAGATATATTTTTCATCCTTAAAATTAAAAATTACTACACTGTAGGATTTCTATCCTCCTATGATAACTGTGATAGAGCAGAATTGGAGAAGGTGGGATACATCTGAGGAGCCAAATTCTTATAGAGTTTACTTTAGTCCTGGATAGAGTTGAGCGGGTTCGACGGGTTGACCCCGAACACCATTGAAATCAATGGGGACCCGAATTTTTGACTACTAAAATTTCTCTAAAAAAGCAATGGAAAGGGCTAGAGGGCTGCAAATGACAGCAACATGTTGGTAAGAGCATGGCAAGTACTCTGCAAACAAATGTGGATAGGGAAATAATTTTTTTAATGTATTTTATGTTATTTTAAGTTATCTTGACAAGCAGGAACCTTCCCCTAAAGCAGTGGTCTCCAAACTGCAGCCCCCAGGGCCGGATGCGGCCCTTTGCATGCCTTTATCCGGCCCTTGGGAATTCCTCCTACAGATATGAAGCGCTATTCCTCCCAATGATATGGGCGATGAGGCACTTTTCCTCCCACCGATACCAATGATGGGACACTATTCCCCCACTATTCCCCCACTGACACCAGGGATGGGACACTATTCCTCCCACTGACACCAATGATGGGGCACTATTCCTCCCACTGACACCAATGATGGGGCACTATTTCTCCCAATGATACCAATGATGGGACACTATTCCTCCCACTGACACCAATGATGGGCACTATTCCTCCCACTGACACTAATGATGGGGCACTATTCCTCCCAATGATACCAATGATGGGACACTATTCCTCCCACTGACACCAATGATGGGCACTATTCCTCCCACTGACACCAATGATGGGACACTATTCCTCTCACTGACACCAATGATGGTGTATTTTTCCTCCCTATGACACCAACAATGGGGCACTATTCCTATAACTAATACCTTTTATGGGGCACTATTCCACCAACTGACTACCGGCACTATACCTTTCATTTATTTTTTATTCCCACTGACAAACAGTACGGCCCCCCTAAAAAGTAAACTGGCCCTTTGTTTAAAAAGTTTGGAGACCCCTGCCCTAAAGTATCTTGCAGAGTATCTCACAGTTACATATGCAGTGCTGGTGTAATTAGATTTTAGAAGCAGGACAGACTCCTATCTATTTCTCTCCCTACAAGCACAATCGGGAACCTTCCCCTAAAGTATCTTGCAGAGTATCTTACAGTAACATATGCAGTGCTGGTGTTTCTGAAGCAGGACAGTCTGGCTCCTATCTAAATCTCTCTCTGAGAGCAGCAGTGGCCTTTCCCTACCCTAGCTAAAGCAGTGACGAGCTGTGCTGTGTGCCTCTAGCTTATATAGAGGCTGGGTCACATTCTGGGTCACATGCTGCACTGGCCATCACATTAGTAGGCATGGCTGTGATGGCTTCTAGGTCACATGAGTAAAACAAATGGTGATTGGCTGCCCTGCAGCACGCCATTACATTGCCCCAACACCGAACCCGAACTTACAGCAAATTGTTTCGGGTCCGGGTACAAAAAAAACAAAAGTCCGGTACGAACCCGAACTTTACAGTTTGGGTTCGCTCAACCCTAGTCCTGGATTATATGAAAAAGGCTCTAAGACTAATTTTATGAGGGGTCAATGAATTCTGGTAAGCCTAATTTTTCACTTGAGGGATAAAGATGGTGAAGATCTGTATTGAGTTTAAAGATATCTAGAACACATTAGAATATAGTAGTTTTTTTATCATATCAAGACTTGGATTTGTACTTGCACTTCACTGGACTTGGTTGAAAAATATATAATTTGTTAAAATACTTTTTTTTTTTTTAGCAATGGTATTGATGATTTTACGTATTAAGAGCTTTTTGGTTGAATGCAAATTCAAACACCAGGGGGTGTTATTCACCAGAAGCTGGGGATTTTATGCATATAAGATTTAGGGCATGATTGGATAATTTGTTCAGTATGTTTTACATTTGCTGTTTTAACTTACTAGGCTGCATTCCTATATCTTCTACAGTCACGATATTTGCAAAATCAGGTATGTACAAATGCTGCAAAAAATAATGAGGTAAAATTGCACAATTGCGGTATACTTAGGAATCTTAGTACCAGGGTTGTTCCTTGGTTCCTAATAAATCAGGAGCACCTAGGGCACACAAATTAAAATGTTGATGGGCTGGTAGGATGCCATGATGACTACTTTGGACTGTTTGTAAACAAACATAACTGTATTGGTTATGGTACTGTATTCTGGTATCGGGGGTATTTGCGGGAGTACAAGTACTCCTGCAAATACTGGGTATCGGTCCCGATACCGATACTGGTATCGGTATCGGGACAACCCTATTTATAACCCATATAATGTATCATCTCCATATCTGAAAGGCAACCCAGAGGACTGGGCATTGGCCCTGGTTGCAAAGGTCTAGCAATGGCCCTGCATGCAATTAAAGTATAGGGCAGACATGCAATCTGTGGAAGCCACAGGTATTTGTCTCTCGTATGTTGTAAAAAGTTAACAAATCTAATAATTATCAATCAACTGGAACTGCAAAATTATTGGACAATTTGATTAAAGCAGTTGCTATATGTCTACTGATATCAGATATGTGTTCATCTTTAGCACATTGATTACCTTATGTGAAAAGCTTTTATATGAAGTACTATAATCTTCCCTTATAACCACATCCGCCATGTAGATATTTATTCCATGTTCACTATATGAAATAATGGAACAAGATAGAACTTTATGGTGTCCATTACATGTTAGCATTTCTACATTTACATCTTTGGCCACGTACACACGATCGGTTTTGTCCGATGAAACTGGCCTTAAGGCCAGTTTCATCGGTCCAAACCGAGCGTGTGTACGGCCCATTGGACCGTGGTATGTCGAACCAAAGTTTTAAAACTTGCTTTAAAATCGGACCGATGGACACTTGACCATCGGACCAAACCGATGGTTAGTACACAAAAGCATCGGACCAAAAACCCGCGCATGCTCAGAATCGAGTCGAGGCATGCTTGGAAGCATTTGAACTTTCAGCACGTCGTTGTGTTCTACGTCACCGTGTTCTGACCCGATCGGATTTGGGACTGATGGTGTGTACGCACATCAGACCATCAGGCCACTTCAGCGGTTAACCGATGAAAACGGTCCGTCGGACCATTCTCATCGGGCTGGACTGATCGTGTGTACTCGGCATTATGCCGCGTACACATGGTTGGTTGTTTTTTGTGATGAAATAAAACAACGTTTTGAAAAAACGTCATAAAAAATGATCGTGTGGGGGCAAAACGACGTTTAAAACAACGTTTTTAAACCCGCGCATGTTTAGAAGCAAGTTATGAGACGGGAGCTTCAATGGAACAGAGTGCCGTCGAACGTGGTGTACGTAACCGCGCTTTGCAAGAGCATTTTCAGAAAACGATGGTGTGTAGGCAACGTCGTTTTTTAAAATGAAGTTTGAAAACGTCGTTTTGTTTCGTGAGATAAAACAACGTTTTTTTTACATCACAAAATGTGATCGTGTGTACGCGGCATTAGTGTTTTGGTACAGTATTCAAAAAAAATGTTTTTGGCATAATGCACATTCCATGGGGGATCATTGTAAAATGTAGAGGAGTGACTGTAGCATTATTAACATCTGACATACAGTTTATACAGTATTTGGAAGATGAAAAAAATAATTATCACACTGTTAAAAATTGTAATATTCCTCCCTGTTACAGGGAATTGTGACGATACAGATCATTGTCAGTATTATATCAAACATCATAAATGCCTTGGTGAATTATGTCTTCCTCTTTGTTCTGGAACTTGGAGTTATGTGAGTAGATAAATAATATTTCAAATTTTGGTATAATTGCATATTAGTAGTGTAATGGCAATTTGGGGTGTGCAAAGCACACTGCCATCTTGCCATGTGCTGTAAAGCACATTCGCCATCTTAAATGAAATGATGCCATGTTTAAGCTAACAGATTTACTCACCATCATTCTCTACCCATCCATACCAATCAAGAGACATTACAACAGCTGTCCTCATGTTACCATCCTTGCAAATCATCTCCCCTCACAGGGCTCAGCATGGCGCTTTTATTTACACAAAACAGGAAGCCATCACCAGTAAGTCGCCTCCCCACATGGGAGGCGACATTACCAGATGTCTCCTATACACAGAACATTCCTTCTGACAGGAAGTCAAATTGAATAGATGAATAGACTATAATACAATGTATACAATGAATAGAAATACAAACAATGTCTTATGGGTGTGTCCGGTCAGGGTGTGCATGTGCCCCCCCCTGACCCCAGAAACGCTCACAAGCCCTCAAAATATACCCTGATAGAACCTTTAATCTGCGCCATTCCATAGAATAATGCATATAAAGATTATACCCTTATTGAGGCTATTTACAGATGTACCCTATGAATCCCAAATCCTGCTGATCAGACATGACCCAGATAAGAGCGTACATCTGTCCATAGCCACTAGCGTGCTTGCGAAATGAATGCATCCCCCTCAACGATCGTCTGTGCTAAATGCACAGAGGGGCCCCTCGCTGGTGGGCATACGCCCATGCCGCAATCATCACACTCCAACCTCAAGATGAGAGTCAACCAGCCTCAGGACTGCCACAGTCAGCTCTATTTAGAGCTGGCTGGGGAAGTGTCAAGACTGGGTGCCAATTATGACAATACATAATAAATACATCTTCAAATTTCCACCACAGTCCTCCCTTTTTGTCATATTGCTCCCACTTGTCCTTCAAGTCTTGATAGTCTTCTTACACCTAGAAACTAATCAGTCCTTACAGTCCATAAAAAGGAAAACACGGCTTGACATGTAGACTCTGTTCTTCAGAAGACATGACATAAGGAGGACACAACTTGGTGAGCTGTAGTAATCGCAGATTGGGTAGTGATCCTCTGTGTCTTGTCCGTGGGTCCGGCTCCGGGGGCGTCTCATCTGGTACGAGGGTCATCTGCTTCGGAGCGTCTCATCTGGTACGTGGTCATCTGCTCCGGGGCGTCTCATCTGGTACGTGGTCATCTGCTCCGGGGCGTCTCATCTGGTACGTGGTCATCTGCTCCGGCTCTGGTCACGCGTCCAATCAGGCAACAGGAGCGCTCATCACGACATAGAAAGAATAGAAATAAAAACGACATGAGTACATGTATTCCCATTTCAATCAACCACGATCCGCTGAAAAATAAGAATTAAATCCCCTCAGATTCCCAGACCCTTCAAAGGACTCCCAACCTTCACTCAGTTACAGCTCTGGCTTTGCCTTGTAGGGACCCAAACCTTATCCATATGGGCCTGAACTCCTATTCCCAGTATCCCCTGAACCAGATATAACAATATTTACTTGTAAATTCCCAGAAACCCCCCCCTTGGGCTATCAGAACTTCCTTGTAGCTTCAACAGTTACATGAAACATTCCATCCTCAATAGGTGTGAATTGTTCAAACGTATCATAAGCTCAAGCCCCCCCACCTTGTACATGCAGGAAACCGTGCCCAGACGTAGTCCGGGTTGGTGAACAATTCCCTTCTAGCTGTCCCCGCCATTCCCAATTTCTCTCGCGCCATCAGATCCTCGCAATTGGCCGCGACATAGGACAGGGACAGCTTCACCACCACGCATGAACCTCTTGCATTGGGGGAATTACCTTATAAGCTGTAGATCTGCATAAACACCAAACTAAAGTTACACACTTGTGGACTACCCAGTCCTGATACCCGACCGACAAGAGGCGGAGCCATAAAAACAATAATCAATTTTACCCTCTAAAAACATATTAATAAATTCCATTGACAGGTGTCTGTTTGGAGTCTCCACTCGTTTGTCAATAATCCTCATAATTAGCATGTACCACTGTCATCGCTGGGGACTAAAGCTCAACGGAGACTCAGAACAGACCCAGCAATCGGTCCCATTCGTCTTCTTAATTAGTCATGGAATACACTTTAAATAATAACTTGGGATGCTTTCCATCGTTACCCTTGCTAAAATTTACTAAACAAACAAATACAAAATAAACAAAGATACTCCTCATTTCTTTGATGTGGTTGAGCCGCTTCTTGCAGTGGCTGGCGTGGTCTCGTCCATCAAGCTTCTTTACAAATGAACCAGTCACCTGGTTGGGGAAAAATGAAAACCAATTACCGTGTCGGGGTCCAGGAGAGACTCCTGAACCCTGTGAAGTTCACATTACAGGGATCGTACCCACCCCATCACCCAAGAATGAGAGTGACAGTTGAGGGAGTACGACCCTGGTTTTGGTTGACCTTCAATGACAACAACCCAGACCTCGTAACTGTGGTCGCTGCTTAACCTGTGCGTGGCTCACCGTCGCCTGTAATCGCTTACCATCTCCTGTAATCGCTTACCAGCGCCTGTAATACCCGGAACCATTGACAGTTTCTTAGCAACTAAAATGGGAACCTACTTCACCAGACTGCTGCTTGCCGATTCAAATTCTATCAAAGAAAGACAATCTTGGCACAAACTTGATTAAAATTAGAAAGATTAGTGTTATTAGTTCGGAGAACTGTCACCTTTATATTTTACCATCCTCCCCCCTTTTCTTCCTCATTACAAACTGGAGGAAGAAATGTGTGGTGAAGAAAAAAAGAAACAATGAAATAGCCTATGATACTTTCACCTCCTTAGACCCGTAATTATCCATGTGTACAGCTGTCTACATACACCTGCTCTCTATGTACAAACACTTCCGGAAACTCTTTGGACCTGAAAAATACTTATAAGCAGAAATCATTACTCCATCCTTCATATTTATCCTGCAGAGAATGGCAAACAAAAATGACATTCCTGTACATTGTCAATGACATTCTTCACAAAACCGATTCAAACAAAAACCTTTTGTAACCCTTACTTTTCCCGTTCCTACAAAAATACAAAAGCCGCGACGCGTCAGAAGATCGCCGCGGTAAGTTTGAATAAAAAAAAACATTCACGTTACTACATACAAACATTCAAATACAAATGTGGGGAGATATTCATAGCTTTCAAAACAAAAATTAAAAAACAAAAACCAGCCGGAAATCTGCCTTCACTCTTTCCGCAATACAAGAAAATACAATGGAAAAATACGAGAACAGCGCGAGAAACTTGCATAGACCAGCTATACAAAGTTCTCCTGAGGCGCGTATCACACCTCCATCCACACATCATTACAGATTTCTGAAACCACATCAGATCTACATCCAAGGTATCTTTATTCTGAGGTCTCATACCTCCAGTCAGAGTACCTTCCAAAGGAGTACACCTTACTGTACCCTCTGACCACCTACGACATTCTTTAGGGGTCTCATGTCCGGAGCCCCTAATCCGGACCTCATGTGCGGTGCAGCTGTCTGACTGGTGCACTGCATGGGCGGCACATCCCATGACGATTCGAATCGCTTTTTTTTAGTGAGCTCTGCGTCCAGAACACACCGCGCTTTGTTTTCGGAGCGGTTCTGACTTGCGCCTTTAAAATCAAAACCGATTCCCGGATTTCCGATACATGGCTTGACCGGGGCATTAGCGTACTACTCCTACACATTTATGCTAATATAATCGCTCACAAGATTTCTGAATATTATACACAGCCTGACCTGTATCACGATATAAAGCCTCCTAAAATGTGGTCGTCAGACAACATACAAAGCACCATGAAATCCTCCACTTTTCAAAACAATATTATGGCTTCTTTCTACCTGCGTCTACATGATACAACAATAATGGTGACACCCCTCTGTTTCCTCTCATACCCAAAACTGTATTTACAGTATAAAACTTCACAAAAACAACTGAAATTAAACTTTAAAACACTCTTTCAAATGCCAAAATATTTCTGTTGTCCCTTCAGGACACAAATCTCATTGCTCATGTTTCAGAAGACTTCAAAACTCCTCCCACTGACTTCCTGCTTATATATAAATGCTGAAAAAGGACTTCCTGTTGTATGCTCAGCTCTTTTAAAACCCAAATCTGATTTATTTACATAATGACAGAAAGATGGAGAGAGAGAGGGAAGTCTGTCTTCACTGCCTCGTCTCAACACATCAAAAAACTCCATGGACCACATATATCCCCTGGAAGTATTATAAAGTAGTAAACAAAGCCAAAACTCAAATCTCCTGCGTTTTTTTCTCTTAAAAACAAAACTCCTTTGGTTCAGGGAAAATAAAACCATCTCCTCCTATCTGCAGAATGGGAGTTGATCCCCCCTGACCCAACCATTATTCAAAAACAATGAACAACTCCCAAACATTCAAACAACAACGCACATCGCTGTGCACAAAAACGCAGTCAGCGCCAGTAACATATTCAAAAACGAAATGTTACACAAAAAGTTTCCACTTTTACACAGCAAAGTCAGCCAACAGGTTAGTCAGATCCTGTATATATCGGCCCTAGCGTCCGCAAACGCTACTCAAAAGATAGCGCTTTACACTGAGTCACAAAATGGCCGACAACAAACCAAGCAACAATGGCGCCATTTACACTTGTAGTAAAACAATTTAACTGCGCTTCCAAATCACCTGTTTACCACAGGACATACCATACTACACACACACAAAGGAAAACAAAAATGTTCTCCACCCGATCCTAACACAGAAAAGAGCGCGCTAATCCAATTCGCACTAAACATCGAAATCTGCCCCAAAGGCTGCTAAAATCCACCAGCAAAATAGCCAGAGAAATACCACACAAAAAGGAGAGGTGGCTGCACCTCCCCCCTGGGGTGACCCATAGTGCAAACAGACTACGCCCCCAAAATGGCCACTGATGACCAAAATGGCCGCCATATGCAGTTTTTTTTTTTAAACTTGCCTAGAACCTTTCTTCCATAAAGACAAAACATTGATCATCAAAAACAAACAATAAAAAAACATTTTCTAAAAACAACCAACCTAAAAGGCACACACTTTAGGCTGCTTCAAATCGGACCTTTTGCCAACTAAAACAGCACATTCAAACAATGTTGGTTATATGAAGCAACATAAAACAAAAACACTTTTCTCAAAGCCCATGTAACAAACCATTTAAAAAAATACACACATCAGGTCACATTTTAAAACCTTCCGAAATAAAAACTTTTTTTTTTCATGCCAACAGCAGCTGCTATTGTCTGGCCACTTAAAAATGCATAATTTATCAATTTCTATTCCTCATAAAGATCATGAACATATTACACATGACTTTACTCTAAAATTGTACACCAAAGCACATGTTTCATCAGCCAAACAATTCAATCAGCTCTACCACATTAATGCACAAAATTCAAAAAGGCTTCAGCCACACATCACAGGCTGAATAACCCCACCTATACTGGGGAATCATCTACAATATACAGTTTCCATATACATCATAAAAATGTTACATCTAACTATGTTCTGAAAGTTGCAAAGTCAGTTGACACAGAAATCAAAACACTGTTCACCTTTCCCCCGCAAGCCGCATGGCTAGAGGAGCGATGTTACACAAAAGGCTGTCTTCTATAGCAGTTTAAATCTGGTTAATCAAGTCACTTCCTTACAAACTGTTACAAACAAACAAATCGCCCTTCCCCCCCCCAAGCCGCATGGCCAGAGGAGCCAGCTTACCTCCATTGTTACTCTCAAACAGCATTCAGGCATACACACGATCAAAATCCACTCGATTTCACAAACTCAGGCAATCACACACATGCATCCAATCGCTTTTCACAAATGCACGCAATCACACACACGGTCACACACAAACACACAGTCATACACAACTCTATCACACAACAGTCATACAATCAGGATCACACACACAATCATACATCTATCAAATTCAGACATACAATCAGGATTCCACATGTGCACACACACACACACCCCTCATACATACATCTATCACACAGCAGACATACAATCAGGATTCCACATGTGCACACACACACACACACACACACACAATCATACATCTATCACACAGCAGACATACAATCAGGATTCCACATGTGCACACACACACACACACACACACACACAATCTTACTCAAGCATTATTTCAAAAAGATGGCAAATTTGTTTCTTTTTGTAGAGCAGAGCCCCCCCACGCATCGGAACATAAGACTACCGTCCCCCATCTGTACCGATGCCCAAAAAGGGGCTCTGTCCACTCCTACCATTGGCCCGCCATTTTAACTGTCATGGAAACATGGGGTGTGCAAAGCACACCACCACCTTGCCATGTGCTTCTAGAGCACATTTGCCATCTTAAATGAAATGATGCCATGTTTAAGCTAAAATAAGTTCACTCACCATCATTCTCTACCCATCCATACAAGTCAAGAGACATTACAACCGCTGTCCTCATGTTACCATCCTTGCAAATCATCTCCCCTCACAGGGCTCAGCATGGCGCTTTTATTTACACAAAACAGGAAGCCATCACCAGTAAGTCGCCTCCCCACATGGGAGGCGACATTACCAGATGTCTCCTATACACAGAACATTCCTTCTGACAGGAAGTCAAATTGAATAGATGAATAGACTATAATACAATGTATACAATGAATAGAAATACAAACAATGTCTTATGGGTGTGTCCGGTCAGGGTGTGCATGTGCCCCCCCCTGACCCCAGAAACGCTCACAAGCCCTCAAAATATACCCTGATAGAACCTTTAATCTGCGCCATTCCATAGAATAATGCATATAAAGATTATACCCTTATTGAGGCTATTTACAGATGTACCCTATGAATCCCAAATCCTGCTGATCAGACATGACCCAGATAAGAGCGTACATCTGTCCATAGCCACTAGCGTGCTTGCGAAATGAATGCATCCCCCTCAACGATCGTCTGTGCTAAATGCACAGAGGGGCCCCTCGCTGGTGGGCATACGCCCATGCCGCAATCATCACACTCCAACCTCAAGATGAGAGTCAACCAGCCTCAGGACTGCCACAGTCAGCTCTATTTAGAGCTGGCTGGGGAAGTGTCAAGACTGGGTGCCAATTATGACAATACATAATAAATACATCTTCAAATTTCCACCACAAGTAGTTCCTGAAGAAAATCTGTTACAGGACAGGTATGTGGCTTACCTGTCTTTTCCTGGATTCAATAATGTATGAATCTCTGATTCAAAGCAAACATGTGAATAGACCCTGACCTATGCTTTTGTGTGTTACTAAGTTGTTACCAGCCTGAGCTATAGCTTATCTTTGTCTAGACTCTGTAGTTATTCCTTAAAGTGGATGTAAACCCTCACATATAGCCAGTGAAATTAACAGCTTCAGATGATACACAGATATGAAGCAAATCCTCCTACATAAGTTTTACATGTTTGGCCCAGCGGTGTGCACATCAGCGCGCACGGGCGCGCGCATGCGCGCGCATGCGCGGTAGCGGCGCGCGCATGCGCGGGAGCGGCTCATCGGCGAGCACGGGCGCGCGCATTCGCGGCACCATAGCGCGCACGGGAGCGCGCACCAGCGGCGGCGGCGCACGTGCACGTGGGGACGCCGTTCTGGTGCCAAATCCAGCTTTAAAAGGGATCTGATCCCTGTGCTTCTTGCTGTCCTGTCTACAGCGTCTCTGTGAGTTACCAGCATCTGTTACCCTGATTGAACCTGATCCTGACTACCCGGCTTGTACCTGTTAACCTGTCTGCTGCCTGCCCTGACCTCGGCTTGTTTGACTACCCCTTTGGCTTTATCCTCTGTACTTCTGCTGCCCGCCTGCTGATTGACCCGGACTGAACCTGACCCTGCCTGTACCAACTCTACCTACTCCTGGACCCCTAGCCTGCCGGAGGACTTACCTCCTGGGACTTGTTCCAGTCTGTACTATGGGACACCTCCCCCGCTTCTGCTGCAACTCCTGCTTCCAGCTGCCCGACAGTGAGCCTTGAATCATGAGCCTGCACCAGTCCTGCAACGTGTTTCCAGGAACTACCGACTCAGCTCACGGGCCCAGCACTCGTCAGTACCAGGTGCTTGTGCGACTCTGTAGTCCCGCACCTCCTGTCTGCACTATCAGGGGTCCCGGGACCAGAGAAGCAAGGGTTGCCGCTCCCTGCACGCTGGGCTTGTACCATCAGGTACGTGACAGTACAGGACAGCCATGACCGAGCCCACGCAGGGAGTTGATCCAATGCAAGAACTATGCCAGCACCTTGACGGTCTGACCCAAGCCGTCCGAACCTTACAAGAGGGTTACACCCGACTGGAGAACTGAGTCCAGGCCTTGTCCGCTCCAGCTGCTACCTCCGCCACGTCAGGCACATCCGCTTCACCCTCCGTAATTATGCTGCCGCCTGAGCCTAAGGTTCCCATGCCGGAAAGATTCACTGGGGAGCGAAGCAAGTATCGAGCGTTCCAGAACGCCTGCGAACTCTATTTCGCACTCCAACCCCGGACTTTCTCCCTGGAAGCCACCAAAGTGGGGTTTGTTATTTCACTTCTGTCCGGAGAGCCACAAGCTTGGGCTCACCGCCTGTTGGAGCAGAAAGACGCGTCCCTTGACAACTTGACTACTTTCTTCCAAGCCATGTCCCTACTGTACCCTCACCAAGCGGCCACTGCAGAAGCCGCCTTACATGCCCTCCAACAGGGACGCAGACCAGCGGAGGATTACGTATCCGAATTCCGTAGATGGAGTTCGGATACGAACTGGAACGACGCGGCCCTTTGCTACCAGTTCCGCCTGGGACTTTCTGAACCATTGAAGGACGAACTTGCTAGGGTGGGTGTCCCTGGAACCCTGGATGCCTTGATCAATCTAACAATCCAGATCGATAGGCGCTTAAGAGAGCGCAGGACTGAAAGGGCCACTGGTCCGTCTCGCCCCACCTGGATGATGCTGCAAATACCTACCTTCTCGAACCCAGCTCTGCCGGCTCCCACGCCTCCGCTGTCTCATGACCTCTCTGAACCAATGCAACTAGGCCTCCTTCGTCCTACTCTGACACCTGAAGAACGCCAGCGACGCCGGCTCAACAATCTGTGCCTGTATTGTGGAGGATCCGGACACTATGTGAGGTCTTTCCCAGTAAAGATCCGTAAGTGCCTGTCCATGTCTACTGTTCGTACACCTATTGGATCACCCAACCCTACTCACCCGACTATTTCCGTTCTCTTTCAGCTCCCAGGAGGGAACATCCAGGCCAGCGCTATCCTTGATTCGGGAGCATGTAGCTGCTTCTTGGACCGGACTTTTGCCACCAGACACCAGATCCCTCTTCGCTCTAGAGCTTCAGGACTTTCCGTGTATTTAGCGGACGGATCAATCTTGAGATCTGGACCGGTCACCCAAGAAACCCAGCCACTGGCCACAACTATTGCCGGAACCCACCACGAATTACTATGCTTAGATGTGATTGAGTCCCCGCTGTTCCCCATCATTCTGTGAATGCCGTGGCTTCACGCCCACAACCCTCAAATCAACTGGGTCACGGGGGAGATTAACTTCAACTCTCCTTATTGCCTGGAACATTGTCTGCAAGTGCCACCATCAGCCCCCTCTCTGCTCTGTATGGATTCTGATGCGGAGACCCGTCAAGCCGTCCCAGAGACTTACCACGGCTTTCTAGACGTTTTCAGCAAAAAGGGAGCTGAGACCCTTCCGCCACACAGGGCCTACGACTGTCCCATCGAACTTCTCCCGGGAGAAGAGATCCCTTTCGGCAGGATCTTCCCTCTAACGGAGCTCGAACTGGAAGCCCCAAAGACTTATTTAGATGACAGTCTCCGGAAGGGGTTTATCCGCCCGTCCACTTCACCTGCAGGAGCGGGTATCTTCTTTGTTCAAAAGAAGGACCTCTCTCTCCGCCCCTGTGTGGACTATCGGGAACTTAATAAAGTGACTATCAAAAACCGGTACCCGCTTTCCTTGGTACCCGAATTGTTCCAACGACTAGGGTCTGCAGTAATTTTCACTAAACTGGATCTTCGTGGGGCCTATAACCTTGTGCGTATCAGGGACGGAGACGAGTGGAAGACCGCTTTTCGCACACGCTTCGGGCACTTTGAATATTTGGTAATGCCCTTTGGCCTCTGTAACGCCCCGGCCACCTTCCAGCACTTTGTAAATGATATCTTCAGGGACTATCTGGACCTCTTCGTTATCGTTTACTTAGATGACATCCTCATCTTTTCTCCTTCCTTGGAAGAAAACCGGGAGCACGTCAAGAAGGTGCTCAGACGGCTCCGGATTCACGGACTCTATGCTAAACCGGAGAAGTGTGAATTCGAACAGTCAAGCATACAGTTTCTGGGACTCATAATTTCAGTAGAAGGTATTCAGATGGATCCCCAGAAGGTTTCCGCAATTCTTGACTGGCCAGCACCCACAGACAAAAAGGGCATTCAGCGCTTCGTTGGCTTTGCCAACTTTTATAGGAAATTTATCAGGGGCTTCTCTACCATCATTTCCCCGATTACCAACCTTACTAAACAGACTGTCCGGTTTCGCTGGTCACCAGAAGCCCAAACGGCCTTTGAAACTCTTAAAGGACTGTTCACCTCCGCATCTGTCCTCAGACATCCTGACGCGAGTCTGCCTTATATTTTGGAAGTTGACGCATCCGAAACAGCGGTAGGAGCAGTTCTTTCACAAAGACAGGGTCCTAAGGCCCTCTTACACGCTGTTGCCTTCTTCTCCCGCAAGCTATCAGACGCAGAAAGAAATTATGATGTAGGGGACCGAGAACTATTAGCTATCAAGGCCCCTCTGGAAGAATGGCGGTACCTCTTGGAAGGCGCAGCGCACCCGATCTTGATCTTTACCGATCATAAAAATCTCGAGTATTTGAAGGCCGCCAAGAGATTGAAGCCGCGCCAGGCCAGGTGGGCACTGTTCTTCACTAGATTCTCGTTCCATATCACGTACAGGCCGGGGTCGAAGAACACCAAGCCTGATGCCCTTTCACGCATGTACGGGGATTCGGAGATCCATGCCTCCCCGGATACCATTCTGTCATCAGGAAACTTTCTGTTACTGCAAGAAGATCTGCTATCCCAAATCAGGCAAGCCTCGTCCGGAAATACTTCCTTACTCGGCTCGGATTTACAACTCAAAGATGGCCTACTGTGGCACCAAGACAAAATCTTTGTGCCGGAGGACCTACGGGTCAAGGTCTTGAACTTGTGCCACGATCATGAGCTGGCAGGTCATTTTGGAGTGCATAAGACATCCGAACTCCTACAACGCACGTTTTGGTGGCCCCAACTTTCAAAGGACTGCAGGAAATATGTGGAGTCTTGCATCACCTGTATTCGGAACAAAGGAGGCAATTCAAGAGCCTGGGGGTTACTTAAACCACTGCCAGTACCAGAGAAGCCATGGAGGATGATCTCCATGGACTTCATCGTGGAGCTTCCTCCTTCAGAGTGCTTTACTACTATATTTGTGGTAGTGGACAGACTGACGAAGATGGCACACTTTCTGCCCATGAAAGGCACACCCTCGGCCCCGGTGACGGCCAAGGTGTTTATTAAAGAAATTGTAAGGCTCCACGGCATCCCGGCAAATATCGTGTCTGATCGAGGAGTACAGTTTACTTCCAGATTCTGGAGGGCTCTCTGTGGATCCCTCAAGATCGGCCTGTCCTTCTCGTCGGCCTATCACCCGCAGTCTAACGGCCAGACGGAGAGAACAAACCAGACTCTGGAGCAATACCTGCGTTGTTTCTCCTCCTTCTCTCAAGAAGACTGGGTATCCCTGTTGCCGCTGGCTGAATTTGCGTACAATAACTCTGTCCACTCAGCCACAAAACAGTCTCCGTTTTACGCGAATTATGGCTTCCACCCGCTGTTCATGTCCAATTCCGTCCCAGAGTGTTCGGTACCTGCCGTCCAGGAAACACTGCATTTTTTCAACACAAACAATAAGATCTTACAGGAGACAATGACCAAAACTCAGGAGTACAACAAAGAAGTATTTGACAGGAAGAGGAGAGGAGAACTTAATTTGGAACCTGGAAACCAAGTATGGCTGTCTACCACGAACCTGAAACTTGCCTGCCCGTCTAAGAAATTGGGTCCCAGATTTGTAGGCCCCTTCCCAATTAAGAGAAAAATTAATAACGTAGCCTAAGAACTGGAATTACCTGAGACATTCCGCATTCACCCGGTCTTCCATGTCGCCCTCCTCAAGCCTGACGTTTCTGACCCTTTTCCTGGCCGGAACACTGGCCCCCCTGAACCAGTACTAATTGACGGAGAAGAGGAGTTCGAAGTCGAGTCCATCCTGGACTGCAGGAAGAGGCGCAACCAGGTTCAGTACCTAGTGAAATGGAGAGGTTATGGGCCTGAAGACAACTCGTGGGAGCCAGAGTGTAATATACACGCGGAGAAGTTTATCTAGTCCTTCAAAGACGCCCATCCACTCAAGTTGGCCCAGTTGGGCATCCGGAGGCTGCCCCTTGGGGGGGGCAATGTCATGGACAGTCTGGCCCAGCGGTGGGCACATCGGCGCGCACGGGCGCGCGCATGTGCGGTAGCGGCGCGCGCATGCGCGGGAGCGGCGCATCGGCGAGCATGGGCGCGCGCATTCGCGGCACCATAGCGCGCACGGGAGCGCGCACCAGCGGCGGCGGCGCACGTGCACGTGGGGACGCCGTTCTGCCGCCAAATCCAGCTTTAAAAGGGATCTGATCCCTGTGCTTCTTGCTGTCCTGTCTACAGCGTCTCTGTGAGCTACCAGCATCTGTTACCCTGATTGAACCTGATCCTGACTACCCGGCTTGTACCTGTTAACCTGTCTGCTGCCTGCCCTGACCTCGGCTTGTTTGACTACCCCTTTGGCTTTATCCTCTGTACTTCTGCTGCCCGCCTGCTGATTGACCCGGACTGAACCTGACCCTGCCTGTACCAACTCTACCTACTCCTGGACCCCTAGCCTGCCGGAGGACTTACCTGCTGGGACTTGTTCCAGTCTGTACTACGGGACACCTCCCCCGCTTCTGCTGCAACTCCTGCTTCCAGCTGCCCGACAGTGAGCCTTGAATCATCAGCCTGCACCAGTCCTGCAACGTGTTTCCAGGAACTACCGACTCAGCTCACGGGCCCAGCACTCGCCAGTACCAGGCGCTTGTGCGACTCTGTAGTCCCGAACCTCCTGTCTGCACTATCAGGGGTCCCGGGACCAGAGAAGCAAGGGCTGCCGCTCCCTGCACGCCAGGCTCGTACCATCAGGTACGTGACACATGTATATCTGCTGTCTTCAGCTTTCTATATTCTTTAAAACGTGCACATTGTGTTAGAAATATTTCTTCCAGTTTCAGCAGTGGGAGGGGGGTCTGGGCATACACTTTGTGACAGCTGATTGGACAAAAAGACACCCCCCTTCCCCCTCCACATAGGAAGAGGAACAGAAAAACTTGCAGAGAGGTGCTGTGAATAGGCAAGCTCTCTGCTTATTTGTCCCTAAGTCCCCTCCCTGACACAAATTTTCAGCTGCTTTTATCTCCTGTGTTGGACTTGTCAGAAGTTATCATGCTAATAACAGAGAAATGGAGCAGCAGAAAGACATGGCACTTAGGACTTTGGAGAGAGATAAGTAAACACTACAGATATATTTGCCCAAATCAGATTTAATGAATGGGGTTTACAACCACTTGGGTTGATTGTGTCTGCCTGTTATCATGAAGGAGGTTTAGAAATTTGTAACTGACCAAAACAATCCCTGGGATTTACATTCAGATGCATAGTTTGGGAGATAGTTAATATTTGGGGGTCACCTTTTTTAGAGTGTCCTGTCCCTCCTGGGTTTTTGCCGGAAGAGGATGTGTGTTTGGAATGTCTCTCCACTTGGGCCTTACCTGGGCCTGGGGCAGGTGCTGTAGGGCTAAGAAATTTAGCTTTTTGCTAGAATGGACATCTCAAGGTAGACAGATTTGCAAAGAATCTTGCTGAAAAATATCACAGAGAAGCTGGGTAGAAGTTACTACTGGACTGTAAAGCCTTGTACATGCGACCGGTTTTCTTGGCAGGAAAACTGCCAGGAGAGCATTTGGCCGGGAATCCCGGCCGTGTGTATGCTCCCTAGCAGTTTTCGTGTCAGGAAAACAGCCGGGAATCCCGACGGGAAAATAGAGAATCTGGCTCTCTATTTTCTTGTCGGGATTCCTGGTAGCATGTTTCCTGCCGAGAAAACCGTTGACGATGACGTCACCGCGTTCTTGCCATTCAAAAGAACGGCGGTTCTTTTAAATGGCCATCTGTATGCACGGCTTGGCAAGCCAAGCTTGCCAGGAATCCCGTCAGGAAAACCAACGTTTTTTTCCTAACGGGATTCTCAGCAGTGTGTACAGGGCCTATGATTCATCACACATCAATCAAGGTATCTTGGACTGCTCTGGAAATGGGCAAGAAAAAAAAAAAAATATTAGAGAGATTTTCATTGTAATATAAAGGAAGGACTGTGACTACTCTTACAGGGTAATAAGACTGTCTGGTAGTTTTCACAGGGCCAGCAATTATAAGGCTGCTCTTAAGGGCCCACTGCTATCAGAATACCTGTCTTTTTATTTATTTATTATTTTGCTGTTTTGGGATATCTTGCACCCCTAAGGACAGTCATTGCAACATTTTATCATTCCACAGTAAACATAGTCTTCATGGGAGTTGCAACTCTGCTTTGAATTTGAGAACATGGCAGAATGAACAGATATTTGTTGGACCTTATAAGGGGAAAGGGAGAAAATTGTGGGTGAAATGCACTTATTATAGGCCAAAGCTCTGTTTTATTATTATACGTTCTGCTCCACCTTTAAATTTACAGACGAGGATGATAGGTGTTGTCCTGGATTCTAAACTCTCCTTTCAACCCCACATCCATTCACTGTCCAAAGCTTGCTGCCTTAACCTACACAACATCTCTAAAATAAGCCCCTTCCTAACCAATGACACCACAAAGCTATTTCTGCATTCCCTGGTTATTTCTCACCTACTACTTCAACTCCCTCCTCATTGCCTTACTTTTACATAGGCTATCCCCCTTCAGTCCATCATAAATGCTACCCAAATATGTCCAACTATCTCCTTCTCTGTCCCCTTTTAGGAGATCCCTGAATACCCCCCAGAGAAGCCTATTCTACCCCACCTAACAACTGTACTTTTGTTTTCTCCATCAGCTCATCCCCCCACAGTTATTACCTTTTGTATCATTTGACCCTTCCTTTTAGATTGTAAGCTCTATTGAGTGGGGCCCTCTGATTTCTCCTGTATTATACTGTATTGTAACTGTATTGCCTGCCCTCATGCTGTACAGTATATAAATCCTGTATTATAATAATAATAATAATAATATATAAAAATAAGTACTTTTGGTGCTTCCAATTAAAAGGAAGGTATGGATCATGTAACGGAATGCACCGTGACAGACTGAGATATTCCTATGTCTAGGGTCACCTTATGTCCACTAGGGTCATAGGGTGACAAAGAATCATAATTCATATATTACAGATGGGACATTATTAATACTTCATTTTAGGACTGAGATATCACAAGGAGTTCATGATGACATGACCAGGTCAACCAGACAGTGAGTCATACCTTTGTATAATAGGCTACTGAAATATCTTAAGGTGTTGGCTATTCACTGTAAAGACATTCCGTTGAAGGTGTTGATTGCACCCACTCTCACAAGACTCTGCCATTGTGTGATAGTGTTTGGTTTTTATGTCATTGTCTACAGGAATGTCATGCTCTCTGAGTTAACTCTATGGAAGATGCGGTGCCGACAAGTCTACATGGTTAGATTACCTGAATGCCTTTTAGAGTGTGATTGAAGCCCCCCATGGTGTGAAGGGGGGTGGAGACTACATTGTCCTGTGACTAACTGCATTATGCTTGAGACTGTATAAGAAGCTGAGAAAATACCAATAAATTGTCATATCTTTGGAAGCAAGTACGGAGCTCTGTCTCGTCTTATTCTGGGAAAGGAGATGGATCGTGTATGCAATATTGTCGGAGTGTGTCAGATAAGCTTGTCGTGGATGGATGGAAGGTCGTAAGCGGTGGTGACCGTTACATTTGGTGGCACAGCAGTGGGATGATTCCATCATCAGAAGGACAGCTACAAGGGCACATGACAATGGAGACGGTGTATGAACGGATGAAGCTCTCTTGCCTTATGGACTTACTGGAGAGCCGGGGCAGAACGGCCAGCAACCGTAAGAAAAGGGACATTATCGCAGAACTGGTCGAAATGGATAGAGCTAAAAGGCCCGCCGTAACGGACAGGACACCCGAGGAAGAAAGTTTTGATCGGGCTGTTAACCTAAGACTGGCACATTATGGTCCTAACCCTCCACCGGAAGATCAGGGACCGAGTTATTGCGGCTCTGAATGCCACCTTGCTACAGAGAAGAAGTGCTGCAGCAGCTGAAGTCACAGCAGCACCATCTAAAGAGAGAGGAGAGGTGCAGATACCAGTCTCCATGGAAGAGGAATTCCAAAGAAGGTTACTAGAGATGCGGATATAGCATAGAGGACCAGTATCAGAGGAGGTCCTGTTGGGATGGTCGGATGTGATTCGGTGCCAACTCTGGAAGGAAGCACTAGCTCTGGAGCAGCAACACCAAGGAAAGGTCCTGCCGTCCATCAATGCAAGGTACTGGCCGCAGTATGACGTACGAATGCTGTTGTTGGGGAAACAACCGAAGCAGGAGTGGACAGCCGAGTTGAGCAGGCTGATCCGAGCAGAGATGCAGCTGGATGAAAGCTACAGAGCCCTCCAGTGGTATGTAGCCCAAGAGTGCCCGTGGCCAGCAGATAACAGCCCCACAGAAGGCCATGACTATGATGGCCTGGGATTATTGTATTGGAGGATGTCCAGTAAACAAGACTTCGGGGATGATCGGGAGTGGCGCTTGGAGGACATAATGGAGCACAGAGAGGAGAAATTGAATATCTCGGGAGGCCACTGGTCACAGGAAGATTTAGAATTTCTGGCCATTCAAGAATGGGAGCTGGAGGTCGCCTACAAACAGCTGCTAGACTCGGCTCAGCAGCAGGGTGGGGCTCCCATTGCCTGGAACTATGAGGAAAGTTCAGATGACAACTGTGAACTCCTGGCTGATGAATCGGCAGTGGAAAAATGGAGATTGCCATCCCTAAAGCCGAAGCGGATGGTGTGGAGTTCCAGAGAGCCGGGGCGGTTGACCCCTCTCTCCAGCAACAAGCTGAGGTGGTAAAGCTTTTACCCCCAGCTGAATCACTGGCAACAGAGCAGGGTGCCCCAAGCCTCTGCTCCCAACTAGCAGAAGAGGGGGACCCTGTGGTAGTGGATGGGACTGTGGTCTCCACTCACAGCAACCCAGCGGAAGAGCTGGCAACAGAACAGAGTGTCATAGGCCTCTGCTCCTCACTAACAGAAGAGGGGGACCCTGTGGTAGTGGATGGGACTGTGGTCTCCACTCACAGCAACCCAGAGGAAGAGCTGGCAACAGAGCAGAGTGCCCCAGGCCTCTGCTCCTCACTAACAGAAGAGGGGGTTCCTGGGGTAGTGGATGGGACTTCAGTCTCCACTGGCACAACCCCAGAAAATGGTACAGGACTGGGACAGGAGGATGTCGGCTTTGCTTTGCAAGCACCGGGGGGTTTTCACCAAGCACCAGTGGATGGGACTTCAGTCTCCACTGGTATACCCCAGGAAGGGGGGGCAGTTGGCTCAGACCCCCAACAGCATGATGGACTGAGCCCAGCCACCCTGCCTTCTCCCCAGCGGCAGGCATGTTCTCTGAGAGAGGCAGAGGTTGGCGGGGTGAGTAATGCTCAGTTTGGAGCCATTTATTTGGGGTACAGTATGGATACCAGCATTGGAGGACTGGAACTACTGACGGACTTCGGAGTCAACCCGTTTGGGGTTCCCACCTGTGTCCGTCTCCCACCGAAAGGGGAGAGATGTAACGGAATGCACCGTGACAGACTGAGATATTCCTATGTCTAGGGTCACCTTATGTCCACTAGGGCCATAGGGTGACAAAGAATCATAATTCATATATTACAGATGGGACATTATTTATACTTAATTTTAGGACTGAGATATCACAAGGAGTTCATGATGACATGACCAGGTCAACCAGACAGTGAGTCATACCTTTTGTATAATAGGCTACTGAAATATCTTAAGGTGTTGGCTATTCACTGTAAAGACATTCCGTTGAAGGTGTTGATTGCACCCACTCTTACAAGACTCTGCCATTGTGTGATAGTGTTTGGTTGTTATGTCATTGTCTACAGGAATGTCATGCTCTCTGAGTTAACTCTATGGAAGATGCGGTGCCGACAAGTCTACATGGTTAGCTTACCTGAATGCCTTTTAGAGTGTGATTGAAGCCCCCCATGGTGTGAAGGGGGGTGGAGACTACATTGTCCTGTGACTAATTGCATTATGCTTGAGACTGTATAAGAAGCTGAGAAAATACCAATAAATTGTCATATCTTTGGAAGCAAGTACGGAGCTCTGTCTCGTCTTATTCTGGGAAAGGAGATGGATCGTGTATCCAATATTGTCGGAGTGTGTCAGATAAGCTTGTCGTGGATGGATGGAAGGTCGTAAGCGGTGGTGACCGTTACAGATCATATACAAAGGTAAGTTGCTAAGGATATAAAAAATCAGTGAGGATTCAGAGATCCCTATTGCCATAAGACTGGTCAAGACTAAAATGCTTTGAATTTTTATAGGCGCATACTGTAACATAACAACCCAGCGCTGTGTCTTGGGATAGCCTGATAAGGCCCAGGCCTAGGGTGCCACTTTGCGGGGGGAGTGACAAAAAAGCCCCCTTCTCTCGGCTCATGCACACAGGGTCGCCATCAGGGGTACAGCATATACTGATGTAGGGGCCCAGGCTACACCGACTATTGGGGCACTCGGGCTGAATCACGGTGCCCAGTGCCATAACAAGTTCCCGGCACTGAGGACCCGAGGACACAAAGGAAGGCGAAACCTTGGAGCAGAGCGGAGCACGGACAGTGATCCAGGGTACACAGAGGTGCCGGGAAGTCTACAGTATGGTTCAAATTGGTTGGCGGAAGGTGTCTCTGCCTTGGACTGCTGTATTATGAAGAATGGACAAACTTGTAGGCCATTACTTTACTGCCCTGTTCAGTGGCTGTTTCTTCTATCCAGCCTACTGTTCTCAAAATTCACACGAGAACAGAGAGACCCATACATGGATGAGGTTTTCCACAAGCTCAGCATACTGCCAGGACACATAATCAGTGGGATCCCATTATCACAACCTTGCAAGGCCTGTTTCTGACTTCTGTCGGTATTGTGAAACCTGCTGCCTGGAGCAAGAATGTTGTCTTCTCTGGAATGCTGCAATTTATTAACTTTCTGTTCAGTCTGTGAAATTTGTACATGTTCTATTTAATCCTTAACAAGTTACACTCAAGGGTTTCAGCTACGGAGAGAATATTATTCAACTTTATATAGTATATTTCCCACTTCATATTTTTTAACATTTCTCTAATATATGGATGCAGGATGTACAATTTTTGTCCATTTCACTTTTTTAGTGTGCTTCTATGGTAATCATAAAAGTGCAGCTCTTCTAGGGCTTTGTGCATTTTTTTTTTTTTAGCAGACAAACATCATCTGCATTATTTTCTCTGATGGACGTATTATAGCTGAAAAGATGACCGAAGCTTGGAGGACAAATCTGAAGCAGACTGATGAAAAAGTCTCCTCTAAGGTGCTTTTTCAGAAGTGCAGCAGCTGTAAAATTCTACATCCAATACTCTCTGTATCTGGGGAACATACTGACATTCTTGAGGTTAACCTGGCCATGCCATTTATCATCTTAGTTCTAGGTTTCCTGGTTTTTATTGTAATTAGTGGTGGCATAGTGATAGGTGACAGAAGCAATCACAAGGCCTGTTTCAATTTCACCCCGCTTTTTTATTTTTTTGCTTTTAGATTGGTATTTTCCTTTCCACTCCTAATCTCTGCTCAGAAAATTGCAGACTTTCTCAAGCCTGTTTGGAAACAGTCTTTTCTATACACATTAGTAGTTTTTCCTGTCCCTGTTTTTTTTTGTTGTTGTTGGAAGTTTACTTATATTCACATATAATACTTAATTGCTGATAATCGACATTTGGGAAAAAAAGTATTCCAGAGACATGAATCTGTCAGATATTTGTTGATTCCTGGATATCTTTTTTGCAGCTAGTAGCTTTGTAGATGCTTTTAAGTTCAAGTCCATATTTTGGCTCCTGATGTTCTTATTAAGTACTACTGTTCCTCAGAAGCTAATAGAGTTCCGGTATTTTATCCTAATTCCATCTGTGAGCAAGCTACTTCTAGAGTTGTTACTCTAAGCTCATGTCAATGTATTTACTTTCCACTTGTTTTTAAATAAAACTTTTAATTGGCCTGATAGTGAAGACACTCAAAGATTGTGGTTAATGCTGTCTGGTAAACCACATTGAACTGCATTATCTCACACAGCTTTTGATTGTAGTTATCAATACGTATTCTGCTTAAGGATTTAAAAAGAGATATAATTGATTTATACTTGGATTTTTTTTTTATAATAATACAAATAGTGAACCTAAATAAGACCCCTTTCACACTGAAGGCGCTTTTTAGGCATTTTAGCGAATAAAAATAGTGCCTGTAAAGCGCCTCTCAAGCCTCCCCAATAGGAAAGCTCCTCCTCAGCTCCAAAGTTCTCATGTACATGGGCAGGAGAAGTAGGAGGGGTGGAGGAGGGACATGGGTGCATTGCAAGAACCGCGCTGCTGTTCTGAGGTCTATGCATTGTTTACAGTGGAGAGGAACACGGTAACTGGGAAGGAGGGGGGGTAGGTAACACAGATGCACACAGTGGAGTAATGGGAGGGGAGGGGGGTAGACGATATGTGCTGGGGGGTGCTTTTGGAGAGGAGATGATATGTGCCTGGGTCCACTCCCAAAGCACCCCCCAGCACAAATCCCCTTAGCTCTCCTCGCCCCCAAATCAAAGAATGCTGCGTCCTTCTCTGTCCTTTTTCCATGGTGTCTCTCTGTCCTCATCCTATGAGGATGACAGGGTGGGTCTTAAATAGGAAGGGGTGTGGCCTTGATAGGAAGGGGTGGGTCATATTTAAATTAAGGGGGCGGGCGAGTTTAGTCAGGCCTACGCAGCACAAAACCTAAATACACCACTGTAACAATCATCCAACACCTTCAAATGTACTTTTTTTTGTTCACAGTGGTTCGGCTTGGGCCAACACTATTGCTCAGTTTTCCCAGGCTCTTTTGTTGTTCCTTTATATTCGGCTGAAGAAACTTCATGTACCCACATGGGGAGGTATGATCTTGTTACATTTCAGGTTATGAGGCAAATGCAATATCCATAGCATTGTAACAAAGTGTAACACTAATAAAATGCATAACAGAATTTATTTTTTTAGGAAAAAAGTAAAAAAATTGTAGCTTTCAGCATGGGCCTGTTTACACTACAGTGTTGTTGTAATTGATTTACCGCAACACACAGCAAAGTGGGTTAAACAGCATGGTGCGATACTGTGCCATTCAGAATGTACCTTTTGACAGAAGTGTATGGCTGCACAATGGACAATAATGCACCGTGCAGTGTGTTGCCGTGTGCAATGTGTGGTCATTTCATGCCTGCCCTGAAAGTCTTGGGAGGAGGTGAACATGGCCTGGCTTGGTTCGTCCTCTCTCATGGGATCTCCCTTCAGGGGAGCCCCACCAAGTACTTGGGTGGGTCTGTTTTGGTAGACCCTCCAGAGAACAGGGTCCCTCTGGTTTTGGCCAGATAGGCCATAGTGAGTACCTCAGTCCCGCAAGGCGGATCAGGGTAAGGTCCTTCTTTTGGAGGACCATAGTACACCCTTTGCACGTTTTGTGTTCACTCTTGATGTGTGTGCATTTTTTTTGGCACGGGTGGAGTTTTTGGGGTGTGTTTCACAAGCCACAGGCTTTTCAAAAAAAAATGTGCGATCAATTCTGAGGTGCATTGGGATGCCATTCAAATGAATGGTATCACATCACACCAACACATTTGTGCGTTGCCACACACTGCAGAAGAGGGAACACTAATGCACATGTTACCGTAACCCCATAGTGTAAACAGGTCCTAAGATTTAAAAATGAAAAAGAGCTGTATATAAAAAAAAAAATGTAAGACTAATGCCGCGTACACACGATCACTTTTTGTGATGAAAAAAAGCGACGTTTTATGTGACGAAACAAAACAAAGTTTTTCAAACTTTATTTTCCAAAACGACGTTGCATACACACCATCGTTTTTCCAAAATGCTCTAGCAGAGCGTGGTGACGTACACCACGTTCGACGGCACTCCATTGAAGCTCCGTCTCATAACTTGCTTCTGAGCATGCGCGGGTTTAAAAATGTTGTTTTTAGCGTCGTTTTGCCCACACATGATCACTTTTTATGACACAAAAGATGACATTTTTAAAAATAACACAAAAAATTCAAGCATGTTCGAATTTTTTTTTGGACGTTTTTTTTGAAGACATACAATGACGTTTTGCCCACACACAATAATTTTAAATGACATTTTTAAAAATGTCATTTTTTTTCATCACAAAAAGTGATCGTGTGTACGCGGCATAATATCTTTCCTGATATCATTGAACGCTAGTGTGTACAAACCATCAATGACAATCACATACAGAAGCACTTGCTATGTATGTGTACTTGCTATGTCATACTTGGTTAAAGGGGTTGTAAAGGATTTTTTTTTTTTTTTCATAATAAGCATCCTTCACCTGCAGACATTCTTCTTTTCACTTCCTCATTGTTCGTTTTTGCTCAGAAGTTGCTCTATTTCTTCTATGTTCTGTTCACTTCCTGCTTGTCTGATTTTACTGACCACCGTGAAGGGAGACTTTACTGCGGTGGTCAGTAACGTGCTCGCCCCCTCCTGGGAACTACATCTGTGTGGCAGGACGCTCTCTGTGTTAGAGACTTCAAGGAGGTGTGAATTACTGGGCGTGCCTCAATTTATACTGGGAAATGTAGTTCTTACATGAACAAATGATGCAAACCAGGAACTGAACAAGAGAACAGAAACTAGAACGTGGGAGGTGATATAGATGAAGGAATTTAATAGGTATTTACTCGTTTTTTAACAGAATCATTACACTATTCCAGGGGTCCTCAAACTACGGCCCGCGGGCCGCATGCGGCCCGCCAAGCACCTTTATCCGGCCCACTGCATGCAGGGCCGGTAGACTGCTGTGTCAGAAGCTCACTGAAAAGTTTGGCGCGCTGTGATAAAAGTCACTGTGTCAGAAGCTCATTGAAAAGTTCGGGCACGCTGTGTGATAGACGCAGTGTTCCGTCTATCACATGAGCTAGTCCAGGAGGAGGGCGGGACTACTATCACACAGCGCGCCTGAAGTTTCAATGAGCTTCTGACACAGTGACTTTTCACAGCGCGCCCAAACTTTTCAATGAGCTTCTGACACAGCAGGAGCAGGAGATCCTGATACACACACAGACAGGTCAGACATCGTTTGGCACAGTAAGGCTGCAATGGGCTTGTAATAATGGTGGGGGGCTTCAATGGTGAGGGGGGGCTTGTATGATGGTGGGGGGTTTTGTAATGATGGTGGGGGGGGCTTGTAATGATGGTGGGGGACTGCAATGGTGAGGGGGGCTTGTAATGATGGTGGGGGAGCTGCAATGGTGAGGGGGCTTGTGATAATAGTGAGGGGGGCTTGTAATGATGGTAGGGGGGCTTGTGATAATGGTGGGGGGGCTTGTAATGGTGGGGGCTGCAATAGTGTGGGGAGCTTGTAATGATGGTGGGGTGCTGCAATGGTAAGGGGGCTTGTGATAATGGTGAGGGGGGCTTGTAATGATGGTGGGGTGCTGCAATGGTGAGGGGGCTTGTGATAATGGTGAGGGGGGGCTGCAATGGTGAGGGGGGCTTGTAATGATGGTGGGGGGCTGCAATGGTGAAAGGGGCTTGTAATAATGGTGAGGGGGGCTTGTAATGATGGTGAGGGGGGCTGCAATGAGGGCATAGTAAGGAGGCACTGAAAATGAGGCGGCAGTGAAGGACCCGGCCCTCTAACGGTCTGAGGGACAGTGAGCTGGCCCCCTGTTTAAAAAGTTTGAGGACCCCTGCACTATTCTGTCTGTCTACCTTGCAGACATTAATTTTAGGCAAAATGTTTTTTTCCTTTACAACTCCTTTAAAGAAGGGCTAAAAATTAAAAAAAAGTAAAAAATTCAGCTAATGCTTTGTCCTTAAACTTAAAGGTTGGTCCTTGGAGTGTTTGCAAGACTGGAACACCTTTGTAGCATTGGCAGTGCCGAGCATGCTTATGGTGTGCATAGAGTGGTGGACCTATGAAATTGGCAGTTTTCTTGTAGGTAAGCAAAATAAAGCAGAGGAGTAATAAAAACCTTCTAAACTCTTTGTCTGCAGACTAGTGTACGAAACAAATTTTTACAACTGTTAAAAGAACAATACTGATAATAATGATTATATGGGCTTATTCAATGAGTTAGTGTTGAGAGAAGTAATGCTGTGCAATGTGTAGTAACCCCTAGTAGCCCATTATATTTAGGTTTACTTATATAAGATAAATGAAGGTAACCTGGCCTGCCATGGTTAATTTTTTTGACCAGAATTTGTTTTCTTCTTTGCAAGTTGTTGACAAATTCGGAGATAGAGAAGAGTGTATCTCAAACATGTACTACTGAATCCTTGAGAAAAAAACACGTACGGATTCCCCCATCCACACATTAAAGGTGTATAGAGACATTCTCCCCACTGCGCTAATGTATCCTCCTCTATCAGAATATGCCAATCAGCGCTACAGCCGATTGAATCAAATTTTCCGACAGTCCTGGTAGAGAGGAATCAACTACTAAATTGACTGCTCTTGAACGGGAATGACCGTAGATAGATCGAAATTTGGCTGGTCCCTGCTAAACTGACTTAATTTCAATCCATCTATGGCCAGCTTTATTGTAATGGTTGCTATGGATCACCACATAGGTGAGGTCCTCCCTCTCCTCTTTGCAAGTGCAGTTGCACTGCAAAGGCATTTGCTCTTGAGCTTAGTAAATAAAGTAAAGCTTCACTTTACAAAGAATAACCAATCACATGCAATTTTTTTTTTAAACTGCACATGGTTGGATCCCTCATTTTCTAAGCCCTGGAGCAAATGCCCTTGCAGAGTGCAACTGCAGTTATAAAGTGCAGAGTCTATTTGCCAATTCGTAAATCAATGAGTTAGGACTGGGGTTGAGCGAACCAGAACTGTAAAGTTCGGGTTCGTACCAGACTTTTGGATTTTTTGTACCTGAACCCGAACTTACAGTAAATTGTTCGGTTTTTGGTGTTCGGCAATGTAATGGCACGCTGCAGGGCAGCCTATCACCATTTGTTTTACTTGTGTGACCTAGAAGCCATCACAGCCATGCCTACTAATGGCATGGATGTGATTGGCCAGTGCAGCATGTGACCCAGCATGTGACCCAGCCTCTATATAAGCTAGAGGCACATAGCACAGCTCGTCACTCTGCTTTAGATAGGTTAGGGAAAGGCTGCTGCTGCTGCTCTTCTGAGGGAGAGAATTAGATAGGAGTCAGACTGTCCTGCTTCAGAAATCACATTACTCAGCGATCTACATAGCACAGCAAGTCACTGTGCTTTTAGATAGTTACTTTAGGGAATGTTTCCTGCCTGCTTTTCCTTTATGGAGAGAAATTGGAGTCAGTCCTGCTTCCGAAATCAAATTATACCAGCACTGCATATGTTTCTGTGAGATACACCCTTTATATGCTTTAGGGAAAGGTTCCTGCCTGCTTTTGTTTTAGGGAGAGAAATAGAAATCACTCTTGCTTCAGAAATCAAATTATACCAGCACTGCATATGTTTCTGTGAGATACACCCTTTAGATACATTTCTTTTATTGTGCTATTCAAAAAACATCCATTTAGAGGAAAAAAAATTGCAGTGTTTCCTCCATATCTGTACGTGTGAGATAAACACTTTGGCTACTGTTCTTCTATTTTGCTATTCAAAAAACACCCATTTAGGGCACAAACATATATTTTGCAGTGTTTCCTCCAGTGTTTGCAGTGTTTCCTCCAGTGTTTGCAGTGTTTCCTCCATTTTGCAGTGTTTCCTTCAGTGTTTGCAGTGTTTCCTCCAGTGTTTGCAGTGTTTCCTCCAGTGTTTGCAGTGTTTCCTCCATATCTGTTCGTGTGAGATAAACACTTTAACTACTGTTCTTATATTGTTCTATTCAAAAAACCTTGTCCTCCTCCACCGCCGCTTCCACCTACACCGCCACATCCACCGACACCTCAACCTCCTACTTCATATGGACCTCGTCCTCCTAGGTCAAGATTTTTTATTTTTTTATGTTATTTTAAGTTATTTCCCTATCCACATTTGTTTGTAGAGTACTTGCCATGCTCTTACCAACATTTTTCTGCCATTTGCAGCCATCTAGCCCTTTCCATTAGTTGTTTAGAGACATTTTAGTACTGAAAAGTTTGGGTCCCCATTGACTTCAATGGGGTTCGGGGTCAAGTTCGCGTCAAGTTCGGGTCCCGAACCCGGACTTTTTTCCGAAGTTCGGCTGAATCCGTCGAACCCGATCATCCAGGTGTCCGCTCAACTCTAGGACCCATGCACACAGGGAATTTGCCTATCTCTCCTAAATACCTTTCCTCTTGGCAGCAGCATTTTTGCAGAAAATATGACTTATGTTTAAATGCGTTTACGTGCTTTTGGGCATGTCAATTGTACTACTGAACTCACTGGCAGTGGGGTTTTTCTGCCTCTGTATGTCTATGTGTGCATGGACACAAACGCTAACATGGAGAAGTGATTTTTAAAGGCAGAAAAAAACGACAAATGCTACTGTAAGTGTCCAAAAGCAAGGCTGCCTGTCAGGTGAGGCCCAATCCAGGCCAGATGCTATTATGTAGATTGAAAATTGTTCATACCTGAGATAGCAGGGTACTACAGGCTTGCCAGCATGCTGCAGAAATTTCCGTGGAGGCTGCACACAAGGTTTAGGTGTCCTTGTTGCCATTGTGTCTCTGCAGTGCAGATAGATTTTTAAGAGGTCATCATCTTTATTAAATTTGTTCTTTGTCCCCCCCCCCCCCCCATTTTTTTCAGTCAGCAGCTACAAATACTATAATAGCTGTAATAAAAAGACACTTACCTGTCCAGGGGTGCAGCGATATCCTCACCTGGGCCAGTTCTTCACCGGTCTTCAGGTCCCCAGTGCCACCATGCTAACTGCGGGAAGTCGGCTGTAATGCCTTGCATATTCACAGACAACCAGCCAGTTCCCCATTGTGCATGCACAGCAGCACAAGTTGCTCTTTCCCCTATGAATAATCGTCCTGCAGCCTCCTGGTGCTTGTGACCTGTCCCAAGAGGCCATGGTCGAGGGGGGCCAGATCGCAGAAAAGTGGAACTTCCCTTTAGGGGTAAAATTCTACTTTAATCACACAATCTTTCTGCTCCAACTCCTCCTACTATATCTTAAATGGCATAACATTTTCCTAAATGGCAATACACAAGGAGATTAGCAATAGTCACCATTTCCCTTTTTTGCATTAGGATGTTGTTGTTTTTTTACATCTCTACATTTTTTACATCCCTCTTTTTTTAAATATTAGGACATCTAATAAACTCAATATTGTTCTTTTTGTACAATTTTGGGTAATCTGCATAATATAGTAGTCAAAATGAATGCCATGTTTACGCCATGTTTAACAACACAGAGCAAGTATGATCTACAAATTGTAGTAATCAATCATCTTGATTTCATGTAGTGTAGGCAGATTCATAAAAAGCTGCTTTGTGACTAGCTGCTACAGTATGTGGTATTGCCATTTTGTACTCTTACCACAGTACTGTCTATTGGGTGGTATGTAGACTACTAGTTTTATATCTAAATGGTCAAATATAAAATAGTTAACATTGCCTTATAGCCGCCAATCTTATTTATACTGTCATCTCTATATTTTCTAAGGTAGATATTACCCTGACACCTGTAACCAATGTAATTTGCATTTATTTGTGTAACATGTTTTCCTCTTGTCATATTTTCAGGCCTTATAAGCGTGGTACAGCTTGGTGCCCAGTCTGTTATATATCAGGTGGTGACCATTGCATATATGGTAATTATATTTCTGCTTACTTTCAGAGTGCTGCTAAGAGAAATATGCTACCGGTCATTAACAACAAATATATCCTACTAAGCACTTTAATATGTGACATTTAATGCAGCATTAAACCCCAAACCAAAATTGTAATATATTGCAGCTTGATAATCTTTAGATATGGTGGCTGTTAGTTTTATTTTTTAAGGCTTTTCCCTCTGTTTTCACCTGGTGATTTGGCCATTAACACACCTTCTGTGTTAAAGTGCCCCCACTATGGATGCGGGAGCAACAGTGTTAAATGGTTTGTCTTAACCCCCTAACTGATACATCGATACATCTGTTGGACAGCTTGTTGTGTTGAAAAAATAACAGACATACTGGCCAGATCTCCAGATGAAAATGAAGGGAAGAAAGCCTAAAAAATAAAAAACTAGTACAGCCATCATATATAAGAACTGTTAAACTTCAATATAATAAATAATTGTTTTAGGACTTAATACGCTAAAAATATACTTTGAGAGCAAAATAAGAAAAAAATACCCTAATGCAGTGTTGTTCATCCCTATTGAGACCAGGGCTTCCAAACTCTTCCACGACCCAACAGTAAAAAGAAAAATAAGTTTATATTTACAGAACAAAAGTATAGTAACATGGTAATACAAAATATGTATTAAGATCCTGGAAGGCTGTGAATGTGACTGGGTGTCACTGTGTGGGATGTGGAGGGAGATAGGGAACTTTGCAGCAGCCTTGGTGGCCCGGTAAGGAATGAGATTTACTAAAACTGGAAGGCAAAATCAGGTGCAGTTATGCATAGCAGCCAATCAGCTTCTAACTTCAGCTTGTGCATTTAAGCTTTGACAATTAAACCTGGAATCTGGTTTTCAGTGCCGAGCTAGACCAGATTTTGCACTCTCCATTTTTAGTAAATCTCCACAGAGGTGTCTGGAAGGGATGGGGGGGATGTGTCTCTGGAGGGGGTTGGGAGTCTCTCATGGAGGCTAGGCACTTTGCCAGGGGAACTGTTGTGGGAGACTGGAGGACACTGTGGGAACTGGGGTGCACTGTGGACAATGTTGGAGGTTATGGGCACTATGGGGGCTGGAGGATCTGCAGTAAGCTGTCTGCAGTAATGGTTGTCTGTCAGCTTATCTATCCTCCATGTGTTCAGCTTTAGAGGCCAGCCACTCTCACCTGGCTTCTTAAGTAATCTCTCCTCAAAGCATGGCTCCACCTCAGCGACTATCAGAGAACTCTATATTAACCTGTGCACTGCAAGCCAGCCCTGCTGATCAATATTGTGTGTTTAGCTTTCGTGTGCAACTTGCTTTGTCTTCTATGTCTGATTCCAGTTACCAATCTTGGCTTGTTCTCGACTATCCTTACCTGCTTGTTACCCCAAATTTTGACTATCTTCTAACTATCCATACTTGCTTGTTGCCCCAAATTTTGTCTATCTCCTGACTATCCTTACTTGTCGTAGGCTGTTGCTTCCACTCTACCTCCCTGTAGTCTACCGTAAGCGTGAGCTGGAAGACACTGGGGGGGGGGGGGGGGGGGTTGCAGCGCAGTCCATCCTCACCACTAAAGGCTCTGGTGAACACCTGCTTTGCGCCCTGGGGAATCTATGCTCTAGCTCTCAGTGGGATCTGTCTTGGTGCTCCAGTGGTCCTGCCTTCCTGAACCTCCCAGAGTTCCATCCACAGCAGTCAGTCCTAGGGTCCACTACTTAGCGGTGCACTCCTGACTCCAACGGAGTGCATCTGTCACCTGACCTCAGGTGACCTGACATGTGCTATATCATTAAATTGTCACTAGAATACAATTGTAAATGACCACATGTAAAATGCAGTATCTTAATATATATAATATATGAACAAATGTATTATTATGCTTTTCTGGTGTCTGTCCATAAAGGATGTGGCATAAAGGCTAAACTATTACCGTATCATCCTTTTATAGATTCCATATGGCATAGGTATGGCTACAAGTGTTCGAGTAGGCAATGCGCTTGGTGCTGGAGATATTGAACGAGCAAAGAAGTCCATGAGAATTGCTTTCCTTATAACAGGTACATTTGATAAATATACGAAATCTATATACCTGTATAAGCTAAAGCTAGAGATAACAGTAAAAAGCTAATGTAATAAAGATGAACAAATAACTGCATGCAGTTTTGTACTAGATGTTTTAAAGTACTTTTTGCAAGCGTAAATATGTAAAGTGAACTGCTTGGAAGTACCATTTAGTTAGATGTGTACATGCTAATGTACTGAGATAGATTAAAGTGGTTTTAAAGGTTAATTGTTTTTCTTTAAAATAATAAACACACTATAATTGTCTGCTATAAAAAAAAATATATAGCAACAGAAAGGAAAATATTCCATAAAAAATGAGTACCACAAATGATGCAAACCTATTACAGAGACGTAAACGAGCATCACATCATGAGCTGGTCTCTTGTGCTTGGTCAAGGCTGAATGTGTAAAAAAAATAAATAATTGTCTGCTATGTGTAATGATTTAGTGCAGAACATCCCCAATCTTCCTCTTCTTGGGTCCTCTGGCCCTTGCCGCTTGGTAGTGAGCATGCAAGCGGCAAGGGCCAGAGGACCATAGACACACCATGCTGTTGTCAGTAGTACTAGAGCTCAGCATAAATAGATGGAACTTTGGCAAAATTTCAATCTGTGTGTGTCTGTTCCTATTTATCCGACTTCTGTCAAACAGACACACTCGGAAACTGTTGTCAATTAGCCGCTGATTAGTGTATTAGGAGCCACTGACAAAATAAAGTGTCTGGGCAGGATTCGGGGGATCTCCAGCAAGATAAACGATTAAAAAAAAGATTGGATTCCTCCATCCATACAAACTAGGGGGGGTGGAGGGACTCTCCTCTGTCAGAACACACTAATCAGCAGTTGGAGCCACTGATCAAGAAGATTTTTTCCAACATTCCCATTCAAAAGTCAATCTAGAAAGGGTGGCCACACATGGGTTGAATAATGTTTGGTCCCTGCTGAATCAAATTAATTTCATCCTTGTAAGGCCAACATAAAGGAACAGTATAGCCAAAGTTTTTTTGGTCCTACTCCTATGGATCACAGGATTTCAGTTCGTTCTGCACTCCTGTGACCTGTTTTTAGCAGACAGCAGACAGCAGACTAAAGTCCACTGTTGGCTCCCATCACTCAGTTTGTTCAGGTGCTGAATCAATCCAGAGTTTACATCTAGATCCTCCCAGATGCCTGAAGTAGCAGCTGGCTCAGCCTCTTAGCAAGCCTGCGAGAGCCTGAGCCAGTCGCTCCCGCCCAACGCTTCAGTGAGTGCTGGAGGGGCAGAGCATAGAGCTGGTGACTGACAGACATGGCTCTGTGTTCAGGGGAGAACTGAGCAATCAGCTGAGCTTGATTGCACATTTTTTAGTGCAGAGGCATTGGGGGACAGATTCAGCAAAAGATCAATGCTGCATCCACCTAGGTGAGTATCATTTTTTTATACTCTCTTTTAAGGTGGGCAGTCTTGTATGCCTAACTTGTTCCCTGTCAGTGTTGCCAACCTACCAGATTGAAATTTACTTACACGACACCCAAAATATACTGGCACAGCCAAGTTTTTACTGGCATTTCCAAAAGTTCCAAAATTACAGTTTTAAGTGCACATTTCAGTATTTGGGCTACAAACAAGTACAATATGCAATTAGCAATGTGATTTAGGGTAGATATTAAAGTAAAAATCATATTTCTTATTTATAGTAAGTACAGTAAGTGGTTCAGGGATGGGAAATTAGAATGATCAGGCACACACACACATGAAATTGAGCAGTGTGCAGCACAACAGATCACCAACAAATCCCCTCCTGATTCACAGTGACAGTCTCTCTCCATGGCAGGTGGTCTCCTCAGTCCTCTCCAGTCCAAACAGCACTGACAGTCCCGCTCCCGGCTTGTCTTGGTCCCATCCCGCAGACCCACATATTAGGCTCTGGCCGCTCCGCTCATCTCCGTTGCACCAAGACATCACACGACATGCTCAGGCACCACCTCCGCCAGACACGCCCCCTGCCTGTACTGACTGAACACACAGTAGAAGGCACTTGGAGTGTCTCAGCCAGGTCCGGACCTGAGCTGCGCATGCACATTTCCGACCCGAGCGTCACAGCCATAGTTTTTACTGGCAACCTTTTCCTCTTACTTGAATTTACTGGCAGGAGAAAAGTGCCTGTTTTTTTCACTGGCTGCTAGTAAACATACTGACGGTTGGCAACACTACATATGACTGATTATAATACTACACTTTCTAAGCACTCTAAAAGGGCAACCATGGCTCTTTCTCATATGTATATGTCTTTCGATGGCTCAATTTGCATGTTTAAAGCAACATCTTTCACTTCCCTCACCCTTGTAAAAACTGTTCTATTTATTTTAGTATAAAATATCCTTAATCTTTCAAGTATTCTAATAGCAGAACTTTTGCATGACAATTCTTTTTTTTCACAAGAAATTGCATGACAATTCTAATTCTATTTTCTTAAAATACAGGCACATAAAAGAAACATATTTTATGAAAAATACATCAAATATGGTACATCGCTTCTTACTAGCATTCTCTGTGTTTTAACATGCTCACATACTTAGATGGTAACACATTTTCTGTTCCCCAGCTTTTTTCATGATTTCGGATGCAATACTGCTTGCAGCCTTGAAGAATGAGTTCTCATACATATTTACTAATGACGGGTATGTTAGATCATTTAAACTAATTGAATAAGTTATGTTCCTTTTAAAAAAAATATTCTGTCAGGTGGTATCTTTACAGGGGGTAATTAACCACTTGCCTACTGTGCACCTACACCCCCTTCCTGCCCAGACAAAATTTTAGCTTCCGGCACTGCATCGCTTTAACTGACAATTGCGCGGTTGTGCGATGTGGCTCCCAAAAAAAATTGACGTCCTTTTTTTCCCCAGCTTTCTTTTGGTGATGCTTGATCGCCCGTGCGGTTTTTATTTTTTGCGCTATAAACAAAAAAAGAGCGCCAATTTTGAAAAAAGACACAATATTTTTTGCTTTTTGCTCTAATAAATATCCCATTTAAAAAAAAAATGTTATCTCAGTTTAGGCCGATACGAATTCTTCTACATATTTTTGGTAAAAAATAAAAAAATAAAATCGCAATAACCGTATAGTGACTGGTTTGCGCAAAAGTTATATTGCCTACAAAATAGGGGACATAATTATGATTTTATTTTTTATTTTATTTTTACTAGGAATGGCGGTGATCTGCGATTTTTTTCGGGACTGCGACATTATAGCGGACACATCGGACACTTTTGACACATTTTTGGGACCATTCACATTTATACAGTGAACAATGCTATAAATATGCATTGATAACTGTATAAATGTAACTGGCAGGGAAGGGGTTAACCACTAGGGGGTGAGGAAGGGGTTAAATGTGTGTCCTAGTGAGTGTTCTAACTGTAGGGGGAGGGGGTGACTGGGGGAGGTGACTGATTGTGTTCCTATGTACAAGGGACACAGATTGGTCTCCTCTCTCCCTGACAGGGACGTGGAGCTCAGTGTTTACACACAGAGCTCCACGTCCCTGCTCAGTTACTCTGCAATCGCGGGTGCCGGACGGCCCTCACGACCGCCGGGAATGCGCACGGTGTTGTCAGTAACGCGACGTTGCTTTTTATATAATAATATATATTGTGGCTGAGCGAGGCTCTGTCCCGATGATGATAGGGTTAAAGTGGACACAGAGTCGGCATATCAGCTGAATGCAGAGCTGCAGAGCTTAAATTTAAAAACGGAGAAAACTGCTCTGGCAGTTTTCTCAAATTTTTCAATCTCTTCATGGGGTTCTGTGGCTTGGAGATCCTTCAGCGATATGGGTGGGATGGGATCTCCAACTCTGTGTCCAGGTTTTAGAGACAGCCTGCAAGCTGTGTACCCAGGTGTACACAGCTCATATAATAAAGGGCTGGGGAGAGCAGATGAGGAGAGGAAGGTGGATTTGCAGCAGTGGCTGCTGGTGTCCCTGTTTTGGGACAGACGCTGTGTGCGGACAGGTGCTGTGGGCGTGAAAGGGCTTCATGCCGTGTGCACTGAAGACTAGGGGTCTGGAGGAGCTGCTGGTTTAAAGGACCAGTACCTATGGCAGCGGTGCTGTTGAAGAGTAGCCAGATGGGCTGGTATTTTCATTTCTTCTGAACACCGTTTAAACCCCTGCGTGGGATTCTTGTGTGGACTTTTGTTTTTCCTCACTTTAACCACTTTAGCCCCGGACCATATTGCTGTCCAAAGACCAGAGCACTTTTTGCGATTCGGCACTGCGTCGCTTTAACTGACAATTGCGCGGTCATGCGACGTGGCTTCCAAACAAAATTGGCGTCCTTTTTTACCCACAAATAGAGCTTTCTTTTGGTGGTATTTGATCATCTCTGCGGTTTTTATTTTTTGCGCTATAAACAAAAACAGAGTGACTATTTTGAAAAAAATGCAATATTTTTTACTTTTTTCTGTAATAAATATCCCCCAAAAATATATAAAAAAAAAAATGTTTTCCTCAGTTTAGGCCGATACGTATTCTTCTACATATTTTTCGTAAAAAAAATCGCAATTAGCGTTTATTGATTGGTTCGCGCAAAAGTTATAGCGTTTACAAAATAGGGGGTAGTTTTATGGCATTTTTATTATTATTTATTTTTTTACTAGTAATGGCGGCGATCAGCGTTTTTTTTCAGTACTGCGACCTTATGGTGGACACTTCGGACACTTTTGACACATTTTTGGGACCATTAGCATTTTTTTAGCGATCAATGCTATAAAAATGCATTGGATTACTATAAAAATGCCATTGGCAGTGAAGGGGTTAACACTAGGGGGCGGGGAAGGGGTTAAGTGTGTTCCTATTTGTGTTCTAACTGTATGGGGGGGTGGACTTACTAGGGGGAATCACTGATCTTCCGTTCATACATTGTATGAACAGAAAATCAGCGTTTCCCCCGCTGACAGGAACAAGCGCTGTGTGTTTACACTCACAGCTCTCGTTCCCCGCTCTGTAACGAGCGATCGCGTGTGCCCGGCGGCGATCGTGCCCGCCGGGCACACGCACGGGACTCGGGGGCGAGCGGGGGGGCGCGCGCGGGCCGCCGGCGGCGCGCACGCGCCCCCTAGTGGCCGTCGAAAGTGGCGACGTAGAGCTACGGGCTCTCGCGCAGCAGTGCCGACCTGCCGCCGTATTACTGCGGCGGCTGGTCGGCATGCGGTTAATAAACGTAGGCTACCAGGCCCTTAACGATATATGCCTGTTTGATGTGGACTCACTACACAAAAACTCATCTGCCACAAGAGTTAAACACCCCCAATATCACAATATATATATATATATATATATATATATATGTGTAGCACCACCCCCTCAGGAGCCGCTGGTTAGATGTGGGATCGGCATAAGTTAAAGCGGAGTTCCACCCAGGAAAACAACATTTGCCCATCTAGCTTAAAAAAAATTAAATAAAAAAAAACGTGAAAAAAAAAAAAAAATACTCACCCGAAATACCTGTTGCTATGCGGAAGTCCGTAATCTGCCTCTTCCACACCGCGGTGTCTTTTCTTCTGCTTGTGAATGGGGCGCGCTGCTTTCTGGGAACTGTGTGTGTTCTCAGAGAGCAGCCGCTCATTCACAAGCCAGGGTGAGACTCACGCAGGCGCAGTAGGAAATGGGCAGTGAAGCCGTACGGCTTCACTGCCTGTTTCCCATAGTGTGGATGGCGGCGCGGGACCTGGATCGATCGTGGGACCGGCATCGGGGGGGCCATCAGCGCGGGCAAGTAGGACAAGGTAAGTGTCCTTATTTAAAGTCAGCAGCTACACTGTTAGTAGCTGCTGACTTTAAAAATAAATAAATTGCGGCTGCAACATCCCTTTAAGTTACCTTTGATGTGTCTAAGGAAATCGATGGTAGCAACTTGTGAGAGCAGTAACAGAATGTCCAAGCCAAGAGTTGACGTTTTCTAAGTGCTTTATTTTCAGTCCAACATTGACCAACAATCAACTTGAGGTGGACAGGATAGGTTGGTGAAGAGAATAACTTTGCAGAGTCAGGCTATGGATAAAGAACAGAAGCAGTCCTGCTTCTAGAGTATATTCTTTTCTCCCGTCGCCAATCCCACTGGAGTGGATGCAGTGCACCTGGACAGGCCTCTCCCACAGGCCTGGTAGCAAGAGTGTCACTGAGAATGCTGAGAAGGAACAAGTCTCTCCCACCGACTTGGCTCTAGTAAATTAGTAAAGGCCTCTGCCACAGGTCCGATACTTGAGAGCAATAGAGCATATCCTTTCAGTCAAGTCCTTTTGAAGTAGGGGGACCCAGTAAGTCACTGGGGCCCCTCGGCAACTCAGTCGCTCTGAGCCATGAGAGCCCAGAGTAGGGAACTCTGCATAGCACGGGCCCCGGCCAGGTAGGCCATAGTGGTGGGGCCCGTGACATGCGCACACCCCGAAGGTGGGTGCTGCACCTGGAACCAGGAACCCGCGAAGAACCCCGAAAAATGGTGTCTGTCCCAGATATACCCTCCCCCAGCATGTCCCACGAGGGAAACACTCCTCCAATTGGCTGGGGAAAAGTGGCTCTGCCTGAATCCCTCTGGCGCCACCTGCCGCCCAGAGATGGAATTGCATCCCTGGAGCACAGAATAACCCACAGGATAATTCAGGGCTGACAGCAGCCCAATTTAACACAAATCAACCTGGGTGAGAGCAAATAAGTCTCTCACTCCACTAAATTTACAAATAGCGTCCCTTCTGAAAGTAAGGGGGTGCTACATATATATATTTATATAAAATATAATATCATTTTTTTTTTTTGGAAAAGAAGGGGAATGGGCCTAATCCCATGCTTCTCTTTTTCTCCTTTTTTTTCTTGTTTCTGCATGTTAGAGGATAGATCCATTCATGTACCTATATGTCCTGTAATGTGTATTTTGAGAATGTTTTGTATTTTTATGAATGACTTGCAAATTGTTTTGCAAAGTATGTAAGTTTTCTTATTTGTAAAACTTAATAAAAATAATTTAAGATAAAAACAAAATGATGGTTTAATGAAGTCTCATATCCGTACAAAAGCACCATTGTTTCAAGGGTAAGTCTTTATCAAGGTGACTCTATTTTTCAAAGTAGTACTGCTGGGATAGGTGCAGAGAAAGTCTGCACTATGCAAGTGAGGCTTTAAAAACATTAGGAAGTAAAGTCTTATTTTTTTACTTGTACCTACAGGTAAGCATATAATAAGTCTTACCTGAAGGCACTGTGATTATCTCCTACACAGGAGATATTCAGAGTGCATGCAGCCGATGACATCATCAGCACATGCTCTCTGAAGGTTAGGCTGACCGTGCCAGAGCCTGTGCCATAAACGGCAGCACCCACGTGCATGTGGGAGTGACGTCATCGCGGCTCTGGTCACTCACAGAGGAAACACCGGGGAAGATGTCAGCTATCTCAGCGATGTGTGGGCCCTGCTGGAGGGCTTTGTTCTAAGGTAAATATTTCATAATGAGCTAGTATGCAATGCATTCTAGCTCAATATGCCTTTGTCTTACAGGCCAATACCTCCCCCCAGGGTATACAACTAAAAAGAAAGGCAAACATTTTCATTTTGGATAGAATAAGGGACGATTATAACTCCTCTGTGTCCCATTAATGAGTTTTCCCATCATTTCCTGTCCAATAGCCAAAACATGATGTTATAGGAATTCCCTCCAAAGTGAGGAAATCCCTAGTTGTCACCAGGATCACCAGAACTTGCAAGATTTCCCCTCTTATTACTATTCTAGTGTCAACTTAGAATTTGGGATTTACTTTTACTTGCACATTCAATGATAATGGAAAACAGGACAAATGAGAAGGAAAATCTCCGTAACAGGGGCCCAGAGAGCAATAAAAATGTAGAGTCTTCTCCACTCTAAAAAGTTTTGCCTTTAGTTATACTTGAAACACTTTCGCTCCTGAGATGCAAATATGTCAACATTTAGGCAAGGCTGCATGGGGGACAGAAATGGCATCGCTTTCACCTATATTTTGAAAAAAACACACGGTGCATTTAAAACTACTGCAGGCCTTTGTCTGCATGGGCTAGTTTCTGTAAAATTACTAACCACAGTTCCTAAATACTATATTTAAGGACATTAAAATGAGCGCCCAGAGGCGATTCAGTTCGCATGTGCAGCGCTATATACGTTTTTCACTCACTCACTCAGTAGCACACAAAATGTTAATTTCCTGATTTTACTGATGCACATTATTTTATATACCCTCTTGTTACACAGCAAGAAAACCTTATAAAGTGGGATGTTCTGAATAAAATGCTTTGGGCTTTGTTTTCTTATTTCAATCTCTTGTTCAAATTTAATTATCTTTATAAGGATCTACATAAATACAAACTGCTTACTCTTTTTTTTTTTTATCATTTTCTTCCAGAGAGATAGCCACTCTTGTTTCTGATGTTATACCTATATACATTGTCTTCCACATGTTTGAAATCGTTGCTGTGAGTACATATGCATCTACATTGAAAGAACATCGTTTTACACACACACATATATATATATATATATATATATGTAAACATTCTAAGCGCCTATAAAAAAAAATGCAGTAAAATGAGGATGCTTAACTACTTTAGACCCGGACCTTTATGCAGCTAAAAGGACCCAAGTTGTTTTTACAATTTGGCACTGCGCTGCTGTAACTGGTAATTGCGCGGTCATGCAATGTTGTACAGAAACAAAATTTGCGTCCTTTTCTTCCCACAAATAGAGCTTTCTTTTGATGGTATTTGATTGCCTATGTGATTTTTATTTTTTGCCATATAAACGGAAAAAGACCGAAAATTTTGAAAAATATATATTTTATATTTTTTGTTATAAGAAAAATCGAATAAATTAAATTTTAGTCAAACATTTAGACCAAAATGTATTCAGCCACATGTCTTTAGTAAAAAATATTGCAATGAGCGTATATTTATTGGTTTTCGCAAAAGTTACAGCGTCTACAAACTAGGGTACATTTTCTGGAATTTACACAGCTTTTATTTTATGACTGCCTATCTCATTTCTTGAGGTGCTAAAACGGCAGGGCAGTACAAACCCCCCCAAATGACCCCATTTTGGAAAGTAGACACCCCAAGGAAACTGCTGAGAGGCATGTTGAGTCCATTGAATATTTTTTTTTGTCCCAAGTGATTGAATAATGTTGTCACTAAATGATATCTTGCTCACACATGCCATGGTTATATGTGGAATTGCACCCCAAAATACATTCTGCTGCTTCTCCTGAGTTCGGGGATACCACATGTTTGGGACTTTTTGGGAGCCTAACCGCGTACGGGACCCCAAAAACCAAGCACCGCCTAAGGGCGCAAATTTTTGATTCCACTCCTCACTACCTATCACAGTTTCGAAGGCCATAAAATGCCAAAATAGCACAAAATCCCCCCAAATGACCCCATTTTGGAAAGTAGACACCCCAAGCTATTTGTTGAGAGGCATGTTGAGTCCATGGAATATTTTATATTTTGAGACAAGTTGCGGGAATATGACAAAATTTTTTTTTTTTCATAAAGTTGTCACTAAATTATATATTGCTCACACATGCCATGGTTACATTTGGAATTATACCCCAAAATACATTCTGCTGCTTCTCCTGAGTACAGGGATACCACATGTGTGGGACTTGGGAGCCTAGCCGCGTATGGGGCCCTGAAAACCAAGCACTGACTTCAAGATTTCTAAGGGCATACATTTTTGATTTCACTCCTCACCACTTATCACAGTTTCGAAGGCCATAAAATGCCAAAATAGCATAAAACCCCCCCCAAATGACCCCATTTTGGAAAGTAGACACCCCAAGCTATTTGCTGAGAGGCATAGTGAGTATTTTACAGCTCTCATTTGTTTTTGAAAATTAAGAAAGAAAATCATTTTTTTTCTTTTTTACATTTTCAAAACTTTGTGACAAAAAGTGAGATCTGCAAAATATTCACCATACCTCTCAGAAAATAGCTTGGGGTGTCTACTTTCCAAAATGGGGTCATTTGGAGGGGTTTGTGCCATCTGGGCATTCCATGGCCTCTGAAACTGTGATAGGCAGTGAGGAGTGAAATTAAAAATGTACATCCTTAGAAAGCCTGAAGGCGGTGATTGGTTTTTGGGGTCCCGTACACGGCTAGGCTCCCAAAAAGTCTCACACATGTGGTATCCCCGTACTCAGGAGAAGCAGCAGAATGTATTTTGGGGTGTAATTCCACATATGCCCATGGCATGTTTGAGCAATATATCATTTAGTGACAACTTTGCGCAAAAAAAATATATATATATTTATTTTTCCCGCAACTTGTGTCAAAATATAAAATATTCCATTTACTCGACATGCCTCTCAGCAAATAGCTTGGGGTGTCTACATTCCAAAATGGGGTCATTTGGGGGGGTTTTGAATTGTCCTGGCATTTTATGCACAACATTTAGAAGCCTTTGTCATACATCACCCATTATTCTAACCACTTGAAGACAAAGCCCTTTCTGACACTGTTTACATAAAAAATAAAAACATATATTTTTTTTTTTTGCAAGAAAGTTAAGTTAAGACCCCCGACCCGCGTCAGGGCAGGCATGTACATGTACGTTGATGTGCCTGTCCTTGCCATTCTGCCGACGTATATCTACATGTGGCGGTCGTTAAGTGGTTAAAAAATACTTCAAGGAATAGCTTTAGTGTGTTAATTAAAGCAGAATTTCAGTCCCTAGTAATTCCCCCTTCTCCAGCGCTGCCATCTTTAAAAATCTGGACCCAGAAAAAACCTGCAGCACATATCAAAACACACATGTGCAGACCATGTGATATCAAGGACCTCACATTTGTGTTGTCTTTGTACATGTGTGGGCAACTCTCCACGTGTACACAGATGTGCCGCAGGTCTCAAACTGATCCTGAAGCCCTGTGTAGAATCTAATGGTACATAAGTGCTATCAAAGTGCCTTGGGAGTGTAACCTCATGTTTGCCTAGGCTTCAAACTTATACTTTAGTGGAAAAGGGGGAGAGCCAGATTCAAATAAGTTGCCTCATTAGATGAAGGTCCGCTTTAACAACCAGTACTTACACAGAAATAAACGTAAATTAAACAGGATTTGGTGTGTCCACTATTTGCATTTAAAACAGCATCAGCTGCATATACTGTACTGGTTGTATACAAGCTTTTCATTTTTATTCAATGCTCATTCTTCAGATCATTTTTGTATTTCCATCCACTGTACTAATTGTTTTTTTTGGCAAATCATACAGACTGTAAATTGTGCCATTTATCTTTATTGGGACACTATAATTTATTTTCAGTAAGAGTATATTATGATAATATTCTTTAGTTTCTCTTCTATATAGTAGGAAAACTAAATTCCCTGGCACAAAAAGACTGTATCCTTAGTTTTTGGGGTCCCGTACACGGCTAGGCTCCCAAAAAGTCTCACACATGTGGTATCCCCGTACTCAGGAGAAGCAGCAGAATGTATTTTGGGGTGTAATTCCACATATGCCCATGGCATGTTTGAGCAATATATCATTTAGTGACAACTTTGCGCAAAAAAAATATATATATATTTATTTTTCCCGCAACTTGTGTCAAAATATAAAATATTCCATTTACTCGACATGCCTCTCAGCAAATAGCTTGGGGTGTCTACATTCCAAAATGGGGTCATTTGGGGGGGTTTTGAATTGTCCTGGCATTTTATGCACAACATTTAGAAGCCTTTGTCATACATCACCCATTATTCTAACCACTTGAAGACAAAGCCCTTTCTGACACTGTTTACATAAAAAATAAAAACATATATTTTTTTTTTTGCAAGAAAGTTAAGTTAAGACCCCCGACCCGCGTCAGGGCAGGCATGTACATGTACGTTGATGTGCCTGTCCTTGCCATTCTGCCGACGTATATCTACATGTGGCGGTCGTTAAGTGGTTAAAAAATACTTCAAGGAATAGCTTTAGTGTGTTAATTAAAGCAGAATTTCAGTCCCTAGTAATTCCCCCTTCTCCAGCGCTGCCATCTTTAAAAATCTGGACCCAGAAAAAACCTGCAGCACATATCAAAACACACATGTGCAGACCATGTGATATCAAGGACCTCACATTTGTGTTGTCTTTGTACATGTGTGGGCAACTCTCCACGTGTACACAGATGTGCCGCAGGTCTCAAACTGATCCTGAAGCCCTGTGTAGAATCTAATGGTACATAAGTGCTATCAAAGTGCCTTGGGAGTGTAACCTCATGTTTGCCTAGGCTTCAAACTTATACTTTAGTGGAAAAGGGGGAGAGCCAGATTCAAATAAGTTGCCTCATTAGATGAAGGTCCGCTTTAACAACCAGTACTTACACAGAAATAAACGTAAATTAAACAGGATTTGGTGTGTCCACTATTTGCATTTAAAACAGCATCAGCTGCATATACTGTACTGGTTGTATACAAGCTTTTCATTTTTATTCAATGCTCATTCTTCAGATCATTTTTGTATTTCCATCCACTGTACTAATTGTTTTTTTTGGCAAATCATACAGACTGTAAATTGTGCCATTTATCTTTATTGGGACACTATAATTTATTTTCAGTAAGAGTATATTATGATAATATTCTTTAGTTTCTCTTCTATATAGTAGGAAAACTAAATTCCCTGGCACAAAAAGACTGTATCCTTATTTTTTTAAGTGTTTAAAAAAAAAAGTTGCCTTGATTCTCTCATAATAGCCAATCAGTTTCTGCCTTTGTCAACTGTCACAATGAAGATGGCAAAATATTGATTGTGATTTTGGATAGGATATTTTATATATTTATCAATATATTGATTGTATCTAAACTTGTGCGGCTTACCAGTGCTGAGATGTGGTGGGTTTGTTTTCAGAATTTTCTTCCCTTTATTTTCACTTGGTATTCCTGCAAAAAATACTGTATACTTCCTGTTCTAGGATAAGAATGGTCACTGTACTATACCAGTATGGAGGAGCAAAATTATCACCCTAATGCCACGTACACATGATCGGAAATTCCGCCAACAAATGTTCGATGTGAGCTTTTGGTCGGATATTCCGACTGTGCATAGGCTTCATCGGACATTTACTGTCGGAAATTTCAACAAGAAAAATTTGAGAGCTGGTTCTCAATCTTTCCGACAGCAAAAGTTCTTGTCGCAAATTCCGGTCGTCTGTATGCAATTCCAACGCACAAAGATCCTACGCATGCTCGGAATTATTAAACTTCATCTTTCTCGACTCGTTGTAGTGGTGTACGTCACCGTGTTCTTGACGTTTGGAATTTCCGACAACATTTGTGTGACCGTGTGTATGCAACACAAGTTTGAGCCAAAATTCCATCTGAAAAAAATCCACAGTTTTGTTGGAATTTCCGATCATGTGTACGCGGCATAAGACAGGAAATTGCAGGAAGACAGGACACCTTTACTCATCCATAAAATAAGGTGGAGATGCTCTGTAGTGTACAGGTTGACATAAGCAGAGCAGAAAAGATGTTGCAAACTTACAAGCTCAATAGGTTACCTGTAGGATCAACAGTTTTTTGTTTTGTTTTTCAAACAGATATAACAATATAACAAAACAGTTTTAATTATATATTTAACAGAATGAAAAGAAGCAAATAAGAATCTTATTTTTGGGCTTTACCAAGCATATACAGCTTAATGAAAAAAAAAATAATGAATTAGCAAGACTGATTGTTTGGTGTGCACAAACATCATATTGGGTGGGGTCAGGTTTTGCTCACCACATCTCTTTACTGGAAAAAGGAAAATTTATATGAAATACTTACCGTAATTTTCCTTTCCTGATGGACTCCATGGCAGCCTACGTATGGGTTAATCCCGCCTCTCATACCTCATAGGACCCCTCTCCCATAAAGCTTTGCTTCTCCCCATAGACTGTGTTCCGTAATATAGCCTACTCCAGCAAAGGGAGGGAACTCCTGCTGCCATGGAGTCCATCAGGAAAGGAAAATTACGGTAAGTATTTCATATAAATTTTCCTTTTTCCTGACAGACTCCATGGCAGCCTACGTATGGGAAATAACTAGCCATACACACCCGGGTGGGCAATTGCTGGTTAAAGAAAACAAATTTAATTGACATTGTCAACAGAAAGAACATGTAAACCAAAATTAACCGACGATAAAGAAGCCGGTTCTACGCAATAGTGCGTCATAAATGTATTTAACGACGACCAAGAGGCCGCTCTGCAGATCACTTCTGGGGACACGTGCCGGGCCGCCACCCACGATGTGGCTACGCCCCGAGTAGAATGTGCGGTTACAACTTCCGGAGGGGCCAAACCTTTCGCTTTATAAGCCCCCTGGATGGCTTGGACAATATATGCTGCGATGGTTCTAGAGGAAGCACGCATTCCCTTGTTTTTCCCATGGAAGGAAACAAATAGATGATCAGATTGGCGAAAAGAAGCTGTGGCTTCCAGATACTGCTTCAACACTTTTCCGACGTCCAAAGGATGAGCATCTGAGTCCTGTGAACCCCGAAAGGTTGTAAGGACTATCTCCTGGTTCTCATGAAAGACCGATGACACTTTCGGTTTTGAACCTAGCATAGGAATCAAAACGACACGATCTGGGAAGAACATAAGGAAAGGTTCTTTACATCCTAATGACCCAATTTCGACACCCTCTTCGCTGATGTTATAGCAACAAGAAAGACCACTTTGAGGGAAAGATCCTTAACTGATAATTGATTTGAGTTTTGAAGGTCTGAGAAAAAGTCCAGGACTAATGGTAGGTCCCATTTGGAAAATCTTGGCTTCCTTAAAGGCCTCAGCCTTATGGCTCCTCTAAAAAATTGTCTGACCAGAGAGTGAGTAGCCCAGGATACACCTGTGAATGTGGAGATAGCTGAAACTTGGACTCTTAATGAGCTGACGGATAAAGGAAGATCAAGACCTGTTTGGAGAAAGCCTAGAATATCCTTGATACTGGGGTTAGCAGGAGAACCACCCATGGAAGAGGTGTAGTCTGAGAACTTTGACCAAATTCTTTGGTAGATTTTATTGGTGCTTGGCCTTCTAGCGTTTAACAAAGTAGCGATGGCTCTGCTTGGACATCCTAATGTTTCCAACCTTCTCCTTTCAAGAACCAGGCCATCAAGTGCAGGTGGGTTGGACATGATGAGGGATCGACCCTTGCAACAGGAGATCCGGTCTGGATGGAAGCTGAACTGGATCCCGGAAGCTCAATTGGGACAGTAACGGAAACCACGGCCTGTTGGGCCAAAATGGAATTATTGCCACTACCTCGGCTTCTTCCCACCTGAGTCTCGCTAGGAATCGGAGGATGACTGGGACTGGAGGGAAGGCATAAGCTCTGCTGAATCTCCACTGATCCGTTAGGGCGTCTTCCCCGAAGGCTTGGGGACAGCGGTATCTGGTGTAATACTTCTCCAGTTTGAAGTTGCGTGGGGACGCAAACAGATCCACTGCCGATGAAAAATCCAGTGACAGGATCCAACTGAAAACATCGTTGTGGAGAGACCACTCGTTGTTGTCGAGAGATGTTCTCGAGAGGAAATCCGCCTGTAGATTCTGAGCTCCAGGGAGATATACAGCTGACAAATTCGACAGGTGTGTCTGTGTCCAAGACATGATTGGATTTACCTCCTTCAGTAGAGACAGACTGCGAGTGCCACCCTGTCTCTTGATGTATGACACTGCCGATGTGTTGTCCATCCTTAGGAGGACTGAGGACCCTTTTATTAGGTGAAGGAAGGCATGTATAGCACAAAGGGCTGCCCGAATCATTTGGAATTGTGACTTCGAGTCCCACTGCTGGAGAAAACCCTTCTGGAAGGGTCGCATCTTCCACTGTGCCCATCTCACCATAGGGACTGTGGAGACCATGGTACCTATTATGTTGAGGCATTGCGAGGCTTTGAGAAAAGGTGTTTCCAGAGCACAACGAATCCTGTCCCGGACTACAGGGATTTTCACTAGGGGCAGCGAGATGATACTCAGAGCTGTGTCGAATTGGGCACCGAGAAAGATTAGAGATTGTGTCGGTTCTAGATGACTCTTCTCTTTGTTTAGTAGCCAACCAAACTCGGTCAGAATGGATATGACCAGGTCTTTGTGGGATAACAGCTGCTCCCTGCTTCGTGAAAGTATTAGCAGGTCGTCTAAGTAGTGATGCAGACGAACTCCTCTGATTCTGATCAGAGCCACGACTGCCAGCAGGAGTTTTGAGAATACTCTTGGCGATGTTGTGAGCCCGAAAGGGAGACAAGTAAACTGGAGGTGAATATTGCCTACAGCAAACCGGAGATACCTTTGGAATTCCACTGCTATAGGGACGTGAAAGTAGGCATCTTTCAGGTCTATGGACACCAGCCAGTCGCCTGGCTGAACTGCTTGACGGATCGTGAGGAGCGACTCCATCTTGAATTTCTCTTTCTTGATAAAGGTGTTTAGATGTGTCAGATCTATCACTGGTCTCCAGGAACCTGACTTTTTTAGGACCAGAAAAGGTGGTGAATACATCCCTTGGAATCTCTCGGCTGTTGGGACGTGTATAGCAGCACCTTGAGCCACAAGTGAGCTTGTGTATGACAAGAGGACTTGTCTTTTCTCTTCTGAGCAAGGCATGGTTGTGGGAATGAACTGCAGAATAGGCGGGGCGATAAATGTCCAAGAATGACCTATAGATACGGTCTTGACGGACCAAAAATCCTTTATCGAGGCTGCCCAGATGTGCTGGAATTGAAGGAGGCGAGCCCCGACTTTTTCCGTCTGGGCCGACCCTATATCAAAAGGACTTAGGGGCCTCACGTCCACCAGAAGAAGAGTTTTTTGCGGACCTTTGACTGGAGGGCTGTTTTTTTCACCAGTTCTTCCTGAAATCACGCCCAGGTCTGTACCGGAGGGCCTCCCTTGCCCGATCTTGATCCTGCCTGGGAAAAAATATTCTCTGTCCATACGGACGTCGATCCTGGGGAAGGAAGCTTGACTTACCCCCAGTGGCCCGGGAAATGGCACTGTCCAACTTATTCCCAAAAAGGGAGGACCCTAAAAAGGGTATTTTGCACCAGGCCTGTTTAGAGGCAGGGTCAGCCACCCAAGGCCGTAGCCACAAGGCACGTTTGGCTGTAACAGAGGAGAGCATGATCCGAGACACTAGGCGAATAAGATCAAGGGAGTCCTCCCCCCAAAAAACCTAGGCCATTTTCAGTTCTTGAACTGGAATGCTTCTGGCTAAGTCTTCAGGGACGCAGGACAACACAGAGTCCATCTCACCTGTCCAGGCCTCCATGGCTTTAGACAGGGCTGCAAGAGCCAAGGCTAGTTTACAAGCCATGCCTGCTGTAATATACGTTTTAGATCAGTGTCTATTTTCCTCTCCAGACCATCCTTGAAGGAAACAGTGTCTTCCAGAGGGAGGGTGACATGTTTAACCAGTCTCATCAAGGCTGCATTAACAAGAGGGGCTGACTCTAAATGTCTCACCTCCTCACTCTTGAATGGGTACATTTTTGCCATTTTGGAGATTAAAGAATTTTTCTTATCTGAGCCAGACCATTCCTCTGTAATAACTTCTCCAAGTTCACCCAGAAGGGGAAAGTTTGGGCGGTCTTTCTTTAGCTGGCTGAAGTACTTCCTTTGCTTGGAAGGTGCTTCTACTGGATCTTCCCACTTTAAGGCGTCCTTAACAGCTTTAACCAAGGTTGGGACCAGGGAAAAGGCAAAGCCCGCTGCATAATTAATACTTTCCTCATCACTATCTGAGGACACGCTTGGGGCGCGGTTAAGCTGGGAGGGCCCCGGCACCTCAGGATTATCCTGTACAAGGAGTGGGGGAGGCTCAACAGGAGGGACCGATGCTTGGATGGTCTCAGAGCCGTTCAAAGATTCTTGGACTACTCTTCTGACCAGGGCTTCCACCTGCTGGTCTTCACCTCCTCTTTCCCTTACAGCACGGGAATAACATGGCTCACAGAGGGATTTTCCTTCTGGGACCTGAGCTCTGCATCCCCAACATGATTTCCTTCCAGAGTGACTGGAGTGGCGGTGAGAATGGTGACTAGATGTGGATCTATATCCCTCTCTATGATGTTTAGACGATGACCTAGAGCTTCTAGAGTTTGAATGACGATGCTGAGACCGACTCTCATCATTATCTTCACGTGCTAATGACTGACGAACAGACCTGGAGGGGCTGGGGAAAAGGAAATAGAATACTATTTTTTATTAAAATTACCAAAACCTCATTGAAAAACAGGTAGAGGGAAATAAATTCCATCCTACCTGCAGCGTAAGGTTTGGCCACAGGGGGGCGGTGACACATCCATGGCAGGAAGCACACAGTACTGCAATAACCAATAGGACACAATCAGTAATCTGGCATATACAGTGCAGAAAATAAGTATTTGAACACCCTGCTATTTTGCAAGTTCTCCCACTTGGAAATCATGGAGGGGTCTGAAATTGTCATCGTAGGTGCATGTCCACTGTGAGAGACATAATCAAAAAAAAAAAATTCCAGAAATCACAATGTATGATTTTTTTAACTATTTATTTGTATGATACAGCTGCAAATAAGTATTTGAACACCTGAGAAAATCAATGTTAATATTTGGTACAGTAGCCTTTGTTTGCAATTACAGAGGTCAAACGTTTCTTGTAGTTTTTCACCAGGTTTGCACACACTGGAGGAGGGATTTTGGCCCACTCCTCCACACAGATCTTCTCTAGATCAGTCAGGTTTCTGGGCTGTCGCTGAGAAACACGGAGTTTGAGCTCCCTCCAAAGATTCTCTATTGGGTTTAGGTCTGGAGACTGGCTAGGCCATGCCAGAACCTTGATATGCTTCTTACAGAGCCACTCCTTGGTTTTCCTGGCTGTGTGCTTCGGGTCATTGTCATGTTGGAAGACCCAGCCTCGACCCATCTTCAAAGCTCTAACTGAGGGAAGGAGGTTGTTGCCCAAAATCTCGCAATACATGGCCCCGGTCATCCTCTCCTTAATACAGTGCAGTCGTCCTGTCCCATGTGCAGAAAAACACCCCCAAAGCATGATGCTACCACCCCCATGCTTCACAGTAGGGATGGTGTTCTTGGGATGGTACTCATCATTCTTCTTCCTCCAAACACGGTTAGTGGAATTATGACCAAAAAGTTCTATTTTGGTCTCATCTGACCACATGACTTTCTCCCATGACTCCTCTGGATCATCCAAATGGTCATTGGCAAACTTAAGACGGGCCTTGACATGTGCTGGTTTAAGCAGGGGAACCTTCCGTGCCATGCATGATTTCAAACCATGACGTCTTAGTGTATTACCAACAGTAACCTTGGAAACGGTGGTCCCAGCTCTTTTCAGGTCATTGACCAGCTCCTCCCGTGTAGTCCTGGGCTGATTTCTCACCTTTCTTAGGACCATTGAGAACCCAAGAGGTGAGATTTTGCATGGAGCCCCAGTCCGAGGGAGATTGACAGTCATGTTTAGCTTCTTCCATTTTCTAATGATTGCTCCAACAGTGGACCTTTTTTCACCAAGCTGCTTGGCAATTTCCCCGTAGCCCTTTCCAGCCTTGTGGAGGTGTACAATTTTGTCTCTAGTGTCTTTGGACAGCTCTTTGGTCTTGGCCATGTTAGTAGTTGGATTCTTACTGATTGTATGGGGTGGACAGGTGTCTTTATGCAGCTAATGACCTCAAACAGGTGCATCTAATTTAGGATAATAAATGGAGTGGAGGTGGACATTTTAAAGGCAGACTAACAGGTCTTTGAGGGTCAGAATTCTAGCTGATAGACAGGTGTTCAAATACTTCTTTGCAGCTGTATCATACAAATAAATAGTTAAAAAATCATAAATTGTGATTTCTGGAATTTTTTTTTTGGATTATGTCTCTCACAGTGGACATGCACCTACGATGACAATTTCAGACCCCTCCATGATTTCCAAGTGGGAGAACTTGCAAAATAGCAGGGTGTTCAAATACTTATTTTCTGCACTGTAGATAAATACAGTGGAAGAAAGGCAGTGACATACACAGCCTCTTACCTTAGAGCAGCAAGACAACCCTGGACGCAGTGCTCAATGTTCAGGAATGTGCCACTCTCTAGCTGTCTGTGACAGCTATTTAAACTTGCCGCCTAATGATGACGTCACCGCGCACAGCCGAGCGCTATACGCGCCTGCGCAGTGCTCGGCGTCCCCCGCTGAAGACCTTGCGCGCATGCGCGATCGCGGCCGCCCGGACTGGAACGCGCAGTCGCAACCAAGCCTCGTTCGCAAACGAGACCTGCGCATGCGCACACCATCGGGAAGTGGCGAGGCTGGAACGCAAATGCGTTCCAGCGGCCATTCCTAACAGGACAGACAACAAACACAAACTGGCTGCCATGAAAAAAGTAAGTAGTAAATGATACATTACCAACGATGAACAACCCACGGTCTTGCCTGGAAATAGGAGCACCGCTGCTTACTCTGCACGGTCTGGGGTAATAAGGATGGGGCCACCTGTTAATAATCAGGGCATATGGCCAAAACTCTGCTCACCTGCCAGTGGCAGGGTAGTGAGCATTTTAAAACCACCATAGACAATAAAAATGTCCATCCACCTAATAGCTGAGATTTGTTGGACTTCTGGAGCCATAGTCAGTCGCTCTATAAGTGTGCACCACCAGGACTTTGGACCGAGGGACATCTTTCTTTTAAGGTAAAAAGTTTTACCAGGTCCTAGGAGGAGGACAAAAAAGGAACACAGTCTATGGGGAGAAGCAAAGCTTTATGGGAGAGGGGTCCTATGAGGTATGAGAGGCGGGATTAACCCATACGTAGGCTGCCATGGAGTCTGCCAGGAAATAGTTTTTTTCACAGTTTGGATACAGCAAACTGAAAGTAATTTGTATAACTAAAGATAGAAATGAACAACTATGATAATTTTGGAGGTTTGAAAGTTGTAACACATTAACACTAAATTAAATGTTTTCTACCTAAAGTGTGTATGTAGCGGTGTACTTAGAGGAATAGGAAGACAGAAGATTGGAGCAGTTATATTTGCCATTGGCTATTATGTACTTGGATTACCAGTGGGGGCTGCTCTAATGTTTGCAGCCAAGGTGGGCATAAAAGGTATGTTTATGGATTTTTTAAATTTCTATTTAATAAGTAAACCCCAATGTTACATTTGATGGCCTATTAAAGTAATATTTTAACACAAAGTATGTTAACTTTGACAACTTTGTATCTACTGCTTAGTTAGATCTAACACAGTACTGTATAGGATTATATATGTGTGGGTTGCAGCTGTTTAGTGTTGAGCAGAATATGCCATATTCGATTTTGCGATATATCTCGAATATATAGTCGAATATTCGAGATATATTCGCTAAATACGAATATTCGTGATATTTTTTGGAAATGAAATGATTGCGAAATTTCGCTATTGCGAATGCGAATGCGAAATTTCGAGAAATGCGGAAGGAGCACTCTGATTGGCTCAGAATATTCGTGATATATTACAATACAAAATAATTGCGAATATTCGGCAAATGCGGAAGGAGCACTCTGATTGGCTCAGAATATTCGTGATATATTACAATACAAAATAATTGCGAATATTCGGCAAATGCGGAAGGAGCACTCTGATTGGCTCAGAATATTCGTGATATATTACAATACAAAATAATTGCGAATATTCGGCAAATGCGGAAGGAGCACTCTGATTGGCTCAGAATATTCGTGATATTTTATAATACAAAATAATTGCGAAATTTCGAGAAATGCGGAATGGAGCACTCTGATTGGCTCAGAATATTCTTGATATTTTATCGTAATTTCGCAAAAATGCGAATGAGAAATTGATTGCGGAATTTCGACAGTAACACTTTGAAATCGAATATATGTGTTATTTTAGCTAAAAACAATATTGCAAATTTCTCGAAAATAATCGCGCGATATCGCTATTGCCGAATGCAGCTACTCGGCCCAAGGTCTCTAATCATACCAGCAATGCTTTTAGACGTCGATGGGGATCTCTAGGATGTGATCTGTTCTGTTCTAAAAAAAATTGAAAAAATACGAAATAGCGAATATTCACCGCGAAATTCGGAATATATCGCGAATACTCGAATATGCCATATTCGAGCCGAATATTCGCAATACGAATATTCGTGAGCAACACTACAGCTGTTCAAAAAATTCAATAAATGTTATACTAGTCAGATGTTACCTACACTAACTGCACTTTACCCATATGTTGTCATTTACTGAACTGTTATTTACAAAAAAAAATGCAGCCAAAATTTGAAGGCACCCAAAGGTGCCTACACATATATTCTGCAGCTACTAATTTCCTGCTTTGCCGGTGCACTGTGGTTTGGCTGTAGAGAAATCATATGTGCGTTTTGCATGTGCGCTCCCATTGACTTTGATAAGACCATGTGTTTTCTCAAAGGGCATCAAAAATGCAGCATGCAGGAATTTTATGTGCTTTGGTTAAAATTCATTGTCTAATAGAAGCTAGTAAGACCACAGCGCACCAGTATGAATCCAACCCTATCTGCCCTTTTCTGTGGCTGAGGGATTTTTGATATTGTCTTGTGTACTTCCATTGAGCTTTTAATGCTACATTTTATTCTTTAAAGGTCTTTGGATTGGAATGATTCTCTGTGGAGTGTTTCTGTCTGTTTTCTTCATTATCTATCTAGTAAAAGTAAACTGGCAGGACGTCTCCCTTGAAGTAAGTGTTCATGATTGCATACGTCTCTATAATGCTCAGCCACGCCATGTTTGAAATGTAACAGTGAATGCGGGGAGAGGAACCCCCTGCCCTCTGTCATTGGAGGTGGGGGGGGGGGGGTATGCTTAACATATTATATTTTGCACCCTAAATACGGGTGTAACATCTAACATGCTCAGATAGTGAACGTATCCTTTAACCACTTCAGCCCCGGACCATATTGCTGGTCAATGACCAGGCCCCTTTTTGCGATTCGGCACTGCATTAATTTAACTGACAATTGCGCGGTCGTGCGACGTGGCTCCCAAACAAAATTGGCGTCCTTTTTTCCCCACAAATAGAGCTTTCTTTTGATGGTATTTGAAAAAAAAAACAATATTTTTTACTTTTTGCTATAATAAATATCCCCAAAAAATATATACATTTTTATTTTTTCCCCAAGTTTAGGCCGATACGTATTTTTTTTTACTAGTAATGGCAGCGATCAGCAATTTTTTTCGTGACTGCGACATTATGGCGGACACATCGGACACTTTTGACACATTTTTGGGACCATTATCATTTTCACAGGGAAAGGTGCTATAAAAATGCACCGATTACTGTGAAAATGACAATGGCAGTGAAGGGGTTAACCACTAGGGGGCGCCAAGGGGTTAAGTGTGCCCTAAGGGAGTGGTTCTTACTGTAGGGGGGCGTGGTTGTAGGTGTGACATCACTGATCGTTGTTCCCTATATCGGGGAACAGACGATCAGTGTCACTGCCACACAGAAGAACGGGGAACCTCTCCCCGTTCTTCAGCTCATGTGACCGATCGGGTCCCATGGGTGTGGTTACGGAGCTTCGGACCGGGTCACAAGCGTGCCACTGGCAGTGCGCTCGCGACCCCTTGGCTGGGCTCTTAAAGGCAACGTACAGGTACGTGCTTGTGCCCAGCCGTGCCCCTATATATCGGCGTGAACAGGTCCTTAAGCGGAAATCCACCCGCATTTTTTTTTCAAAGTCGGCAGCTACTAACAGTGTAGCTGCTGACTTTGAATAAGGACACTTACCTGTCCTAGGCGCCCGCGCTGACGTCCCCCGCCGATGCCGATCCTCGATCCCGGCACCGCCATCCACAGTCAGGGAAACAGGCAGTGAAGCCGTGCGGCTTCACTGCCCGTTTCCTACTGCGCATGTGCGAGCAGCGCGGCGCTTTGTGAATGGTCCGGCTGCTTTCTGGGATACACACAGTTCCCAGAATGCAGCGCGGCCCATTCACAAGAAGACACCGAGAAGAGGAGGAGGAAGAAAACCACACCGCGGATCATGAGGGCAGATTCGGGACTTCCGCATAGCAACGGCCTATTTAGGGTGAGTATTATTATTATTTTTTTCCATTTAATTTTTTTTTATTTTTGTATAGATTTTTGAAAAAAAAATAAAAATCAGGGTGGAGCTCCGCTTTAGGTGGTTAAATAATATTCTAATGAAAGACAATAAAAATGGTTCAAGTAAAGATATGCACTGGCGGCTCTCTTTTTTTTTTTTGTTACTTTTTTAATAATGAAATGTAGGGTCAATAGTGCTGTCAGTTTATTTTTTGCTGTTTGTGTCCCATTGGGGAGATTTGCCTTCACTTCCTATGCCAGAGACACAACAGAAAGGAAGAAGAGATCTTTATAAAGATATATAAATCTTTATAAAGAAACCAAATTTTCCCTATTAGACAGTCGTTACCAGAATGGGTGTCCCTGCTGGAAGATTTCCTCTCACCCAATATTCTGATGACTATAAATTTTGGATTTCCCATTAGTAACTGTGATCACCTGGATAAGTAAAGAGGGTAAAGAGAGTTCTCACTCTGTAGAAAATAGAGAGGGCCAAGGGGGTACCACATACAGATAAACTATAAATTATGGATTTAGGACTGCTGTGGGCAGACTTTAAAGGTACCAAAAGGAATTCAACATAATTTGAAAAATACATTTTTTTTTTTTATTGTGTTGAATTCCTTTTGGTACCTTTTAAAGTCCGCCCACAACAGTCCTAAATCCATAATTTAGAGTTCTCACTCTATCCAAAACTAATATAAAAAGTTTTGGCGATATATATACAAGGTAATGTACTTGGCAATTAATAATAATTAATAAAACATTCTGTACGTGATTTTCTTTTTAGGCTCAGGCACGAGCAGGAATGCCATGTAATGAGAGAATTCCTTCAGGTATGTTTCAGTATTACATAAATGGAATAACAACTCTGAATACTTTTTCAAATGCCACTAGTAAGTTATGGAAGTATATGTCAATTTAAAATGAAGAAAGTAAAGCTCTAATTTAAATCTGATTATTGCTCTGCATCTGAACGTTAAGAAAAGGTAATGCAATTACATGATGGCCACTTGCTCCCATATAGGATTAGATGTGAATATGCTATCATGGATCTCAGCTCTCTATCGAAACCCCCAGGCTAAAATTAAAGTCAACAATATTTTTTCTGACCCTATTAAAATCCAGAATGGCACACGCCAGGGGTGCCCCCTCTCCCCCCTACTGTTCATTATTTCTCTGGAACCCCTAATTAGGAAAAAAAATCTTACTGATGACAGAGGATTCTCGGTTGGAAAGAGAGAATATAAAGTAGCGGCTTACACAGACAATCCTTTTTTTTATTTATTTTTTTATCACATCCTCACATATCTATCCCTAACCTTAAAAAACTCTTTGAAACTTTTGGTTTTATCTCCAATTTCAAAATTAACCAATCTAAATCTGAAGCTCTAAACATTAACCTCCCACCAAACCAATTAAAATTATTGAAGGACAATTATAACCACAGATGAGAACGTAACACATTGAAATACCTAGGAATAAACCTGACTGATAATCTAGACTCACTCTACCATCAAAATTATAAACCACTACTTTCAGCACTGATTAGTGATCTACGAAAATGGTCCTCCAAAACCTTCTCTTGGTTTGGCAGAGCTTCAATTTTGAAGATGCCCTTCCCATTAAAATCCCGGAGGTCTTTTTTAGCAGCCTTCTTAGAGCACAAAAATGTTTTTTGTGGGCAGATAAAAAACCAAGAATTAAATTCAATTTGTTGACACTTCCCAAACACAGGGGAGGAATTGGATTACCTGATTTTAAGAAATACTTCCAAGCTTCCCACATTATAACTGGCATCGTCATGGCCAGAATAAAGATTGGATTCAATTAGAACAAAACTTGTCATGGCCAGAATAAAGATTGGATTCAATTAGAACAAAACTTAACACCAAATAACCTACTTTTCTATCCCTGGTCAATCCATTCTAAAACAGATAAAAACGGACACATCCTTTAGTGGCTAACACTCTTAGCATATGGCATAAAATAGCAGACAAACACAACCTTGCCTCAATACCTGGACCCCTAACTCCAATCACCAATAACCCTGACTTTGTTCCAGGCCTACACCTGAAGACCGCACAGTCTTGCACGGCCTCTCAGTGTCTGACAAACTCGAAGGTCAAAACTTTTGATATTATGCAGACAGAGTGGGATGGACCATTTCCTGGCTTCTGGTTTTACACACAATTGAAGGATTTTTTGATTAATAGCAAATATAGGTCATCATATTGCCTTCCAATGTCTCCCATTGAGAATCTCTGCTTTAAGAGATCTCCAGTAGCAAATACCACTTCCCTGGCCTATTCCTGGTTAAACCAGGCTCAGCATATGGATGATTTAAAACACAAAGGTAAATGGGAAAGTGATTTAAAAGCTAAGATTTTGATTAAACAATGGGGGAAAGCTTGTGTTATGACTCACAAATGCTCCCTGAGCTCTAAATATCAGGAGATTTCTTATAAAATTCTTATACAGTGGTATATTACCCCTCAGAGAGCCATGAGATGGTCCCTTACAGCCTCAGATCTGTGCTGGCATTGTGGCAACGAAACTGGCACTTTTCTTCATATATGGTGGGACTGCCCACAAATTCTTGAATACTGGGATAAGGTCAGAAAATGGATAGTATTCATCACTGAATCTAAATTAGAGCTTACCGCTGCCGCCTGCTTGATCAACGTTAACACCCTCCCCATAAGCAAATACAAGAAATCCCTCACTAGACACCTCCTATTAGCAACTAAAACACTCATTCCCCTCCATTGGAAGTTCACACAGGTTCCCAAAATCACAGACTGGCTAGATAGAGTAAACCACATTTACAAAATGAAAGAAATCCCGGCCATGAAGAGAGAGAACAGCACAAGATTTAATGAAACCTGGCAACCATGGGTTTCATTCTTATATTCTCCCGAATTCCAGCTACTTAACACATAATACTTCACCTACCAAGTAAGATGTTTAAGGTGCATGAGTTCCATACTGACGGTACAATTTCCTTCTTTTTTTTTTTGCACTTGTTACGTGTTGATCTACCTTCTACAGTGTATTCCAAAAGGCAGACTGGTGGTACATTACTTTTACCTACACCTTTATGCTCCACATGCTAAGCTACTACCCCCTTCCCCTCCCCCTAACCTACCCCACCCCTCCACCCTACTCTCCTTCCCCATTCCAACCCTTTTCTATAATACTTTTACAGTATAAGTATGCCCTATGTAAAAGACATAGATGTATGACTTTCTTTATTACAATTGTATCACTTGTTATTGTATTAAGCTTCAATAAAACCTTTGATTGTGAAAAAAAAAAAAAAGGTAATGCAAAGGGACCATTTTATAGTTTGTCATATATGGCCATTTATAGTTATGGCCAAATGTGAAAAGTCCAGCAAATTGTTGTGATAACTTAAGCCTGTAATTATCATTTGAATTTTCTGTCTGTTCCATAGAAGATAAGTGACATTCATTTACTTGTGTCATCCCATGGGAATTGTTTTACCCCAAACACTAGATAATTATTGGTAGAACAAATCCAAAAGATTGCTGTTGGGAAGTCTTATGCCGTGTACACACAATTATTTTTTGGCATGTAAAAAACTAAGTTTTTCAGCCTCTAGAAAAAACAATTTTTTCCAACTTCATCATTAAAACAGCGTTGTGCACACACACGATCGTTAAAAAAAATGCTCTAGCAAAGCGCGGTGACGTACAACACATACAACGGCACTATAAAGGGGAAGTTTCATTCAAATGACACCATCCTTTGGGCTGCTTTAGCTGATTCCGTGTTAGTAAAAGACGTTTCACGCTTTTCTGTCTGTTACAGCATGATTATTGTGCTTACTCCATTATGAACAATAGTTTTACCAGAACGAGCGCTCCCGTCTCATAACTTTCTTCTGAGCATGCGCGGGTTTTTAAAGTCGTTTTAGCCCACACACGATCATTTTTTACAACCCGAAAAACGGCATTGTTTAAAGCGTTGTTAAAAAATGCAGCATGTTCGAATTTATTTTTTTGTCGTTTTTTCAGAACACAAAAAATGATGTGAAGCCCACAGTGTTTTGCATGTACTAGACTTCAATGGATATGCATCCAAACCGCTAGTACTGTGTTTAGTTTCAAAATTTTACTGCGATTTTGCAGATATTTGCATTTTGTGATTTGTGTGTTTTTTTTTTTGTCTATTCATTCACTGTATATAGCTGTTTGCTAAGGATAGTACTAAGGAAGCCGGCTGCCGAATCCTTAACAACATGACACTTATGAGTCATCAGCTGTCATTTTAATCCCGGGCCTCTTCCCCTTCTTCCTTCGGTCTTTTTCTTCTTCCTTCGGTCTTTTTCTTCTTCCTTCGGTCTTCTTCTTTTTCCTCTGGTAATCTTCTTTCTCCAGGCTTCTTCCTCCAAGTGTCCTTCTTCCTCCGCTGCCACTCCCGCCACGACCCACTGAAAATAAAAATAATGACCCTTCTCCACTACTGCGACCCGCCCAACTGTCCGTTTTGATGTCGCACATTTCATATATAACTATGGGGTCTGGCCATCAGATTGCATCATCCATAGACCCCACCCCTTGTGATGTCTCACACCAATTATAATCCCCTGGGTGGTAAAGTCGCAATGGGCGGTGTCTCTGAAATACATCATCCACCCCATTGCACCATCGGAGGAGATTTGTTTTCTTTATTTTCAGCGGGTCTGCGGTGGGAGCAGCGTCGGCGGAAGGTGAACACCAGAGGAAGAAGAAGAAGACCAGAGGAAGAATTGAGGGAAGAAGAAGACCAGAGGAAGAATTGGGGGAAGAAGACATTTTTATTAAAGGACTTGTCAAAGACTGTCTATTGTCTTTTGTCACACTACACTACTTTTTGGGTGAGTGGGTATGGGTACAACCCCATACTCATTCACATGGGGGGGCGGAATCTGGGGGACCCCTTGATAATGGGGGATTCTGGATTTCAATAAGCCCCCCTGCCCGCAGACCCCCCCTGCCCGCTGGCCCGGGTTGTGGTGAAGAGGCCCTTGTTTTTTTTCTTATATTCAGCTGTCAGCGGGGAATAAACTGCGCAAAGCACAGCAATAAGCACTGCAGAAATGTTTTAAAGCAACACGCATAGATGTGAATTGAGCCTAAAACAGCATTCTCATAATACAAGAAATGATTCTGTTAAATTCAAATCTAACAGTTATATTAACTGTAGTCTTTCATGTTTACAGCTGCAAAGAACACATCAGACATAATTGTATTATCAGACGTCTCTACTCAACAGACTGAAACAAAGCAGCTGCCCTTACAAGAACAATATGCCTCCAAAGACCCCTTGCAAATGAGGGATGTGATTGTTCTGCGTGGACTCACTCTAGCTCTGGCCATTGCCATGCTTTTAACTGGAATTATAATTAAAGTCTGGATATCTGGTAACTGAATGTATATTAAAAAAAACTGGTATAACGCCATTCTTGCAGGAGCCGCTTGGTAGACTGGGTTCTGTGATCTTTTGACATACCAGTTTAAAGTGGAAATTCAGTAATTTTTTCAACTTTTCATCTATTCTGCCCTTGTTGTTTTAACTTTGGATAGTAAAAAAAAATTCTGCCAGTAAATACCTTTATAACACCCACTACCTGTTTCTTGTCTGGTAAAAAGCCTAGGCTTATGACATCATGCACAGCTCTCTCTCTAAGGCCTCGTACACACGATCAAATCTGTCTGCTGGAAACGGTCTGCTAGACCGTTTCTGCAGACAGATTCGATCGTGTGTATGGGCAAACAGACGGATTTGGCCACCCGACAGATTTCAAAGCATGCTTTGAAATCTGTCGGCTGGGAACCCGTCCGCCCGACATGTCTGCTGGTTAGTATGCTAACCAGCAGACATGTCTTTTTGCACACGCGCCGAATGATTTTGACGCATGCACGGAAGTGTTTTATTTCCTGGTGCGGTGACGTGGCGGTGTCAACGTCACCGCCACGTCACCGACACGTTAGCGCGCTGTCTGCTGGCGGGGATTTTGGTTTACTCGTGTGTACACGCGAGCAAACCAAAATGCCAGTAAACAGATCTGTTCAAATCGGTCGGTCCAAACGATTTGAACAAATAGATTTACTCGTGTGTACGAGGCCTTACTGTTATGAGAGTTTGCCAGGAAGGGAGGGGGAATAAGTCATACAAGGGCCAATGAGAGCTGCATGGCTGCAGAGCTGGAGGTGTGCCTGTGTAAATTCAGGAAGTGAACAGGCAGCAGCTTCAGCTGCCCACAGTTAAAATTGTTGCAGCCAGACTCAGTGGAGGGAGATTTCTGCAGCATATTTGGCAAGTACAGAATCACTGTATATATAAAATAATATGCAAAGTGGTTGGAGGGAAGCTTTAGAACAGCAAATATGTTTTTATTACAAATTATGTGAGCAGGCTTCAGTTCCTCTTCAAGCAAATGGATATTGCACTGATACTGGGAGCGCAAATATACTGTCGATACATGCAATGAAGGTTTAGTATCAAAAAGCATACATCAGACTGGTTAGTGGTAAATTAACCCAATATTTAGTCACTCGCAGTAAATAGTAAGTAAAAGATTAGGTAAGGGGTAGGCAACCTTAGATTGGTGGTGATCCACCTGAACAACATAGGAAAGATCAAAGATCACCAGGCTCAGGGTCATGTTGTTCGGGAGATAAATTAATGTTAGAAATTCTGTATATAGCCCTACAGAACAAACAGTGCACTGTCCATTTCGGCTTTGCTGCTTAACTGCAGACATGAAACTTTATTCAGAGAAAATACATAGGGCTAGATTCAGGTACGGAGGATTACATTTTCGCGGGCTTAGCGTATCTTGTTTACGCTATGCCGCGGTAAATTATCAAGGCAAATGCTGTATTCACCAAGCTAAGTTACGGCGGCGTAGCGTAAATGGGCCAGCGTAAGCCCGGGTAATTCAAAAGTGAATAAGGTGGGCGTGTTTTATGGTAATGTTTTTTACGTTTTTTTTTTTAACTGCGCATGTGCCGACCGTGGACGTGTCCCAGTGCGCATGCTTCAAATTATAACGCTATGACGCATTGTTTTCGACGTGAACGTAATTGACGTAAATCCCCATTCACGGACGAATTAGTCACCTAGTGGCAATCTTAAAAATGCAGTTAAGATACGATGGCCTAATACAATTACGCCGCTCGTATCTTAACTCAAACCCGGCGTATCTTGTTTTCTGAATACAGAAAAAAGATACGCCGGCGCTGTTTAGAAGTTACACAACATATCTTGAGATACGCCGTCGTAACTAATGCTGAATCTGGCCCGTAGAGCATACCATAGATGCAGCTACAAACTCATAAACACTGCCACCTACTGATTGAAGAATATATCTCTTCTTCTAAATACTGATGTACAGTAGTCTTTGCATAAAATACAGTTCTGTATTCCAAAATCCCCACTCATCAACTACTCCTTATATTAGTTACATATTGGATCTCAGTTCTATAAATCTGTTTCTTGTAGGTGGTTTTGTCAAAGCTTCGAAACCACTCTTGTTTCTCATGGCTTGGAAGTTTTTGCATCTCGTCCCATGAATCTTGCTCGGATTTTAATGATTTGCCAGCAACATAGGACACATGTTTGGCTGGGATGCCTTTTATTGAATTTAGTGGATTTCCTCATTGAAACCTCTTATGACTTGGTTTCTTCTTTTACAGTGTTTGGATTGTCTGCATTAATTCATATTTCTGTGTCACTTTGTTGCTTTATCTCATGTGACACTGATGTAGATATTCCCTCAGTCTGATGTGTTAATTCATAAAATTGTGAACACACTGAAGTTTCATCGACAATTACACTTCTACTGATACATAAAAAGTGCAGCTCCAATGGGACCAGTTAAATACATTTCAGTTTATATATCTGCATAAATGAGTGATCATAAAACCTTGTAGTTCATAAAAAATCCAAACAATGAAAATACAATTTGTATTGTGCAAAAATCTAGTATAAAAAAACAGTGATAGGAAGATCCGAAGCCTCCCAACGTGAAGAAACTGTCCTCCAGATAAAGTGTTCATAGGTCAGCTATTGCCTTCCCATACAGTCAACACTCATCAGATGAAATGGCTGCCCTTACAGCAGCGTTCACACCTGTGTCCTTTGGACAAATATCCAAATGCAGGCAAGCAATTCCCACTCGGTATCCACTCCAAGAAAGAGCTCCTCACTGGGTCAAGGCTGCAGTAAATAAAGCTCACCAGGAACTGAGGCTTATCTGAAGGGCTGTTTCTTCTTTTGGGGAGGCTTTGGATCTTCCTATCACTATTTATTTTTATTTATTTTTCACAAGAAACTATCACTATTTCTTTATACTCGAATTTTCACAAAAAACACAGTCACTTCCAGCGCTAGTAGGTCTTCCAAGGTGTGACATAACAGATATCAGATAAAATGGTGGTGTAAAAGGTATATACTGCTTATATGTGATGGCTTCTTTATTTTGGTTTACATTTCAGAGCGCAGAAAGTAGTTTTTATTATTTTTGTACACTTCTACCGATGGTTTCTTTGTGTAGAGTTCTGTATTCCTTTTGAGATTTACTGTACTCCACAAGTACACCTTTATTTGCATGAGCATCCCATTTTGTATGTTTTTCTTTTGGGATGTGCACATATGCTTTGCTTCTTTTTTTTTTTTGGATTGGGGCTTTTCCTTTCCTCAGTTCATATGGAGTTTTCTCCATTGACTTTCCTAGTAGTCGATTTTGGAGTTAGCATGCATTCATAATTGTCTCTCCCCAGTATATGATTGTCATATATGCATGAAACAGCATTGTTCTTCGACTCTCACATAGAGTACGGTTCATTCTTTCTGCAACCCCATTTTGTTCTGAGCTGAATGGTACAGCAGTTTGAAATATTTTGCCATGCTTTTTGAAAATCGCCTATCAGTGATCATCTGTATATTTAGTTCTATTTTCTGTATGCAATACACTTGCCATTCTGCAAAATTTGTTGCTTACTTGAGCCAAGTACTTTTCAAGTTTCTCTGGTACTTCACTTTTGTTGTGTAACAGATAGAGTGTAGTATACCTGTAGTAATCCTCTACAAAAGTGAGAAAATACCTCTTCTTTCCTGGAGTCACCTTTTCACTGGACTTCAAAGATCTGAATGAATGAAGTCTAGAGGTTTCTTAGCTCTGTGGCACGCTGCTTTGCAAAGGCTTTTCTTGTCATTTTTTCTTTTATACAGCTGGCGCATTTCATTGATCACATGGACTAATTTTTAATCCACTTGCAAAGTCATTCCCAATTAATTTCTTTATTATGTCAGGACATCTGTGCCCAAGTCATCTGTGCCATGTGTGAATGCCGTTTGAATGTTTTTCCTACTTGACAGTATTAACTACCTCATTGAAGTTCAGTGTATACAGTTCATCTGTAATTTTAGCCTTTGCAAGTAAAATATCACCTTTTGTGATGGCACAACTGTCATTTTGGAAGGACACTTATTTGCCCATTTGTTGTGGTGATTTTTATTTTTTTAGTCTGTTTAAGGCAAATAAAGAAATCGTTGTCATTTGTCATGTGACTTGTAGCTACTGAATCAAAACACCATGCCTGAAAAGGTGAGGTGTGACTTTTGAATTGGAAAACATATTCATTATCGGAAGCAGAATTAGTTTCTTCCTTCACACATTTGGCCTTTTGTAGTTTATTTTGTTTTTGCACTCTAGCTTTCCAGATTCTACAATCTGCTTTTAAATTACCTCCATGTATTTCCTGTTGCATGTTACTGCTTTTATTCTTATTTTTCGTCTTTAAAGGGTATGGGCTGGTTCACACCACAAAAGTGTACTCCAGATCTGTTATGGATGCATTTCTGCATGCACGTTTTAACGTGTTTTTGATGCATTCCAAGTGCTTTTTTCCTGTTTTTTTTCACTGACTGGGGTCCAGTGATTTTTTGTTTTTGATGCATTCCAGTGCATTCTGGTGCATTTTTGATGCTTTTTTTCACATTCCAGTACAGTCCAGTGCAGGAAAAATGCAGCATGTGCTACCTTTTTTTCTGGAAACTGGAACAGCCCTGGAATTGACTGCACTGGTGTGAACTATGGCTTTGGATACCACATAACTTTGTTTCCATGTGTTTTTGATGCGAAAAAACCTCACTGGACTGCATGTGGTGTGAACTAGCCCTAACACCACTTTTGTTAAGAAAAACATTCCCTGCTGTGTAATCTATGTACATTACAAGGATTTTAACAAACTTTGATGCCTATTCCTATCTTTTTGTTCATATTCAGTGCAATCAACATATTCTACTTTTGTTGACTGGACTGGACCGCACGGCATTGGTGTGAACTAGAGCCATTGGAATCCATGTTAAACAATGTCCATGTGTTTTTAATACAGAATAAAAACTCACTGGACTACATCTGGTGTGAACCAGCCTCAAAGGAAACCTGTCAGGAGACAATATAAAATATGTGCTGGCATTGGTGACCCTTTTCAAAAAATCTAGGTAACTATGATGCTGATCCAGTTGGTTTGGTATTTGATTGGAATAAGCACAGCGCTTGTGAGTGCTGACTTATTCCAGGTTAGTGACGCAAATGATTGAAACTAGAAATGGCCAGACAAATAGCATTTTACCAAAAGGTTAGCAGTGGCAGGCTGAAAACCTTACTGCAGGCTTCTTCTGGGGCCCATATGGATGGCATCAGACTTACATAAGTTTGAGACACTTCTGAGTCTGGTCAGAATCATTAACGTGTGCATTTAATCTCCTTCTTACTTGTATTTAATTTGCTTCATGCATGTTTGCATTCGTATAAGCAACCCTATGCGGAAAATTCAGAATTAACCCCCTGCACACTGCTATATGCCCCTGCATATTTCTAGCCAAGTTTTACATAAAAACATGGATTCATGGGTGGCATATGTTGCAATACATGTTTGTATACAGGTGCGTAACTAGAACCTTTAGGATCCCGGTGCAAGAAACCATGAAGGGCCCCCCCTGAACCCCAGCCGGGGCCCTTCCCTCCCAGTCCGGTGGTGGAACTCCAGGGCCTGGTCACAGGTATCGGTAGTTTTTATTATTTTTTGCAAAAATTTTCGAACCTTTGGTGAGATATTGGGGGTCTAAACAGACCTATGATGTTCCACCTTTGAGACAAAGAGGAAGACTGAGGACACAGCCCCCAATCTCCTTCTCTATAGCCTCAGCTACAATGAAAGAATGGACATGATAGCTCAGTACAGAGCTTCCCGTTCATTTATAAACTGTAGCATAGTAAACGCAGTTTAGTATATGCCACAGTTATGAATAAACACAGTCAATGATCGGTACAGATCATCTATTTACCAGCACATTTCCCAGTCTCCATCCTGATAGATCCCCAACAGCAACCAGCAGGAGAGGAGATGGGGGAACCTGGCAGAGCTGACGAGGGGGTCCGGGAGAGAGCAAACAGGGCCAGCCCTTGCTGGTACTGCTGTACCCACTCCCACCTCCAGTGACCCCACACTGGTACTGCTAGACCCCTTTCTGTCCTCCAACCTTCCCACGCTGGTACTGCTGTACGCATACCCCCGGTGTCCAGTGACCCCTGCTGGTACACCCCCAAATGGCTGGGGATTCTGATTTCCTCTGTGTGTTCTGCCCCCTCCTCCATCCTGGCACCCTAGGGTGGCTGACACCAGCCCTGTAAGCCAGCATGGTCTGTAAATGGGGTCCCTGTTCTTAGGGGAGGTGGGGTGCTCGTCCCCAGGGAAGATGGAGTCCCCCAGATAAGAAGGGGTCCCTGTCCTCTGGGGAGAAGTGGGCCTTGTCCCCAGATGAGAATGGGTCACTGTCCCCAGGTGAGAATGTGTCTTTCAAGGCTTGTTTTTTTAACTCATTTTGTGAGTATAATCATTGATTTTAGTATTTTAATAAAAATCGTGTTACAGTATCACACTAGGTCGGTGCGCCCTCCATTCTCTTTTCTCTTTTCGCTGTCCCCAGGTGAGAAGGGGTCCCTGTCCCCAGGGGTGATGGGGTCCTTGTCCCCAGGTGAGAAAGGGTCCCTGTCCCCAGGTGAGATAAGGTCCCTATCCCAAGGTGAGAAAGGATCCCTGTTCCCAGGGATGAGAAGGGAGTCCCTGTCCCCAGTGGTGAGAAGGGGTCCCTGTCTGCTGGGGGTGAGAAGGGGTCCCTGTCCCCAGATTAGAAGGGGTCCTTGCCCTTAGGGTAGATGGGGTCCCTCTCCCCAGAGGAGTTGGAGGGCAGTATGTGATGGTGTGTGGGGGATGGGGTCATCTCACTTACTATGACCAAGCTGCAGGCAGGGCACTCATCCATGGTGGCCTGGGCTCCATCCAATATGCTGGACGGGCAGTCAGCATATCTCCCAGAATCCGTGTATGATGGGGAAGAGATGGGGGCTGGCAGACAAGCCTGCAGTGTCCTCCAGGATGCCGGCTCTCATAGGGCAACACAGCATCTGTGTGCTTAAAGGGGTTGTAAAGGGAAAAGTTTTTTTACCTTAATGCATCCTATGCATTAAGGTAAAAAAACATCTCACAGCACCGCCCCCCCCCCCCCCCAGTACCCGTTTTACTTACCTTACCATTCGAAACTCCCGGGCGCGTCCATGTCATCCTATTCGGTTCCCAGCCTGGCCGTTGATTGGCTAGGCTGGGCGGATTGATAGCAGCGCAGCCATTGGCTGGCGCTGCTGTCAATCACAGCGGATGACGCCGCGCGCTGGGGCGGGCTGCCCGCTGTATCACGGGAGCGCGCTCGCAAAAGCTTTCCACCGTGCGAGCGCCCTCGCATGAAGATGAAAAGCTTTTGCGAGGAGGAGCCCAGACAGGCGCCGAGGGACCCCAGAAGACAGCTTTCCGGGCCACTCTGTGCAAAACGAACTGCACAGAGGAGGTAAGTATAACATGTTTGTTATTTTTATTTTTTTAAAACAACCTGACTTTAGTGTCCCTTTAAAGTTCATTTGCCAGGGAGAAGCATACAGTGCAGTGTGTGCTGGACTCAGGACTCAGGAGGCAGGACTCTGGCTGGGGAGGACAGACACCGGATTGAGCGGCGCTGCATGGAGCAACAAAGTGGGACCCTGAGGAGCCGGCAGAGGACACATGTCATGCGGGGCATGCAGGAAAAATGACTAAAGAGTGCGATAGTCGAACATGGAGCTCTGCTAGTCACTCCCCATCTCCAGCCACCCATGCGCACTGGTACTCCTAGCTGCCTATGCTGCCGCTGGCAATATGTAGAGGGGAGCCTCATGGGCCCCCTGCAGCTCAGGGCCCAGTTACCAGTGCGACTGCTGCGCCTCCTATAGTTACGGCCCTGTTTGTATAGTTCACTAACACCAATGTCTGTCGTTATTATTACTGTCATTTCCTTCAGTTCTGGGGGTTATTTTACTCCACTTTCTAAGGTGTACATTGCGATACACTGCAAAGCATACAGCCATCGCTGGCCCAAGACATAGTGCTGCCTGGGTCTAAGAATTAAATGGTCCCCCAAAAGGCCCACACATTCTATCACTGTACTAATGTACTAATGACTAATGACACTGGCTGGGAAGAGGTTAACACCAGGGGCGATCAAAGGGTTAAATGTGCTCCTAGGGAATGCTTTGACTGGGGGAAGATAGAGCTCTGTGTTTCTGCTTAGAAGATCTCCATCTTCCCCTCTCACCGCTCTGCCTTTCCTGAGAAGGGTCAGCAGATCCCAGCAGACATAGCGTCCGCCGAACCCGCTGATTGGCTCTTGCTGGGTAAAATCACCTGTACGTGATTTTGCATAGGAGCGCTTCCCTGCCAAAGTTTGTGGGCGGACCTTAAGGGATTACAGCATGTTATACAGCACAGTCCTTGGGCTGTGTAATTTGTCCCTCTGTATCATCTAAAATACCTGGCTGATCCTGCCTTGCTATTCCCTCCTCCCTGTAAAATGACCATGGCATGTAATGGCTGCTGAGCCCTGACACCGTTGTCAGTTGACATATGTCTCTGTCACCTGCTCTTCTTCCTACAATCCCCAGTGTTATATTACAGTATGTGCCCCAGTGCATGTTATTTATAAAAACAATGAAGTGCTGTTAAGCTCTTATGTGACCACCTGGGGCTCTCCTCCCAGCTGATGACAGCCGGGTATTCTCGGCCATGCCCGCTGTAGCTTTTGGATCTTGCCGCTAATCACAGGCAGTGAGACATTTCCTGATCTCTGCAGCCGCGCATCGGGACAATGTCTCACTGCCTGTGATTAGCACAGTGTAGTGCCGACTTCCTGGCGGGCTCTGCACATGGACTGTGCGAACACGCCAGAGCTCATCCTTACTACTAATGTGTATAGAAAAGACTTGAGAAAGTCTGCAATTTTCTGAGCAAAAAAGAAAAATACTAATGTAAAAGCAAAAAAAATAAAAGCGCTGGGGGAAATTCAAACAGGCCTCGTGATTGCTTTTGTCACCTATCACTATGCCACCCTTGATTACATTAAAAACCAGGAAACCTAGAACTAAGATGATAAATGGCCAGGTTAACATCAAGAGTGTCAGTATGTTCCTCAGATACAGAGAGTATTGGATGTAGAATTTTACAGCTGCTGCCACCTCTGAAAGGGCACCTTAGAGGAGACAAATCTTCAGATTTGTTCTCCAAGCTTCTGTCATGTTTTCAGCTATATTATGTCCAGCACAGAAAATAATCCAGATGATGTTTGTCTTCAAAAAACAAAATGCAGATGTAGCGCCCCTTTACTTTCAGTATGGGCACTACGCTAAAATTAGTGCGGGAGTGGGAGAGTTATGTTGCTTCCACTCTTAATTTTTGCAATATTTGGGCTGCTGTCATTTCCGGAACTGTCCTGTGGGTCAGTCTGCGCTCCAGGGGTGCAATTCCACCCCCGGCGACAGATGGCGTCAGAGGGGTTCTGGCAGAGCCACTTTTCCCCAGCAGCCAATTGGAGGAGTTTTCCCTCGCGGAGCATGCTGGGGAGGGGTATATCTGTGGCAGACACCATTTTCTTCTTCGCGGGTTCCAGGTTCCAGGTGCGGCACCCACCTTCAGGGTGTGCACACCCAACGGACCCCGGCGACATGGCTTACAAGGCCGGGGTCGCATGCTACGCGGAGTTCCCTGCTGATGCTGAAAGGGGCCCTAGCGACTTGCTGGGAACCCATTCCTATTGAAGAGATCCCAAGCTGTATGCTGTTCGGTGGGGGATCGGCTTGAGGAGAACCAGGAGGCAGGTGATCCAAAAGGGCTTGAACGAACCATCTGGGATCTGGTTACCAGGGATCTGGTTACAACTGACAGATAACCATAGACTGTCAACTGGTGACCTCTACCAAATGTGAACTTTCTGGGAGTGTTCGCTCTACAGTCCAACATTGGGACTGTGGCAGAGGTCTTTATCTAGAATTCTAAATTCTACTAGAGCCAAGTCAGTGAGGGAGACTTGTTCCTCCCAGTAACCTTAAATGACATTCCGGCTGCCAGGCTTGTGAAAGAAGTCTGTCCGGAGGCACTTTACCCACTCTGGCTAGAGTGGCGATGCAATACACAGTTACTGAAAGCAGGCTTGCTTTCCTGTTCATTCAAGCATGATACTGCAAGGTTTTATTTATTTCATCAACCTGTCCTATCTACCTCCTGTTGATCGTGTTGGACCCAAAGAAATAAAGCATTTGGAAAACCTCAACTACTGATTGGACATTAGCTTACTGCTCTACTTACTAACTTCACCCCTGGACAATACTTGAGGGGGTATCGCTACACAGAAAACCCTAAAAGAGCTGAAATTTTATGAATACCATTATGACTAATATTCTCTTCATAACAGAAACCCTTGAGTGTAACTTGTTAAGGATTAAACAGAACATGTTACCCAGACTGAACATAGGTGTAATAAATTGCAGCATTCCAGAGGAGAAGACAACATTCTTGCTCCAGGCAGCAGGTTTCACAATACCCACAGAAGTCAGATACAGGCCAGGCAAGGTTGTGATAATGGGATCGCACTGATTAAAGTGTCCCTGGCAGTAGTGCTGAGCTTGGGGCATGTGGAAAACGTCATGCATGCAGGGCTTTTTTTCAGGTGGAACTCAGTTCCCCCACCTCTGGCTCAGACTCTTTGGTGTCTGCTTACCACAATCACTTGTAAACACAGAAGTCTGGTTTTTGTGTTTACAAGTGACAGCTCTGCACTCTGTGTGTAACCCTCCTGAGCTCTGCACTCTGTATGTAATGCAATCCTGGTATTTAATGATCTTTAGGACCCTCTTACTGTTTGTGAAATTTGAATGACCACATCCACTATTTGATGTGATTTGGCGGGTGTGGTTGGGGAGGGGTTTTGGGGCATCATGGTTGAGTTCCAGCACCTACTATTTAGAGAAAAAAAGCTCTGCATCCATTTATGGGTGTCAGAGTCTAAAGAACTTACCGAGGCCAAGATGCTGCGGACGGCTCACCCTTGCGAACCAGTGCTGACCGCCCTTTGGTGATGGAGACAGAGAGGTGACAGCACCGGGAGGCACCGGTACCGGAAACAGGAAACTGGGTCAAGGTGTAGATCAAGGAAGGCACCGGATCTGCAGACAGGCCGAGGAGACAGTCCGTGGCACCAACAGGAACAGAGGACCAAACAGGCAAAACTAGTTCAAGGTACTGGTTGTGGATCACGGGTCAGAGAGATCAAAGGAAGTCCAGTAATGCAAGCCGGGGTCAAATGATCGGAGAGGTCAGCGGAAGTCCAAGGATACGAGCCGAGATCAGAGGATTGGAGAGGTTTAGCAGAGTCCAGGAGTGCAAGCCAGGGTCAAGGGTTGGAGAGGTCAGCAGAGTCCAAGGCAGGCCGAGATCAGGATTCAAACAGGTAAGCCAGAAGGTTTTCAGGACAGACAGGTTCGCAGCAATGAGACACATACAGGAGCTGATGACAAACCAGCAACCTGCCATGTGTCAGAGGCAGGTTTAAATAGGGTGGTGAGCCCTGTGATTGGCTCCGACGGAATCGCGTGAGTTCGCGCCGCGCGCGCGCTCCCGCACATGTCGCGCCGCCAGGCCGTGCCCGCGTACGTGCACGCGCATGCGCTGAATAGAGACGTGCGGTCGCGTCGTTCTACTGCGCATGTGCGCGCGATCAAAGTCCGCAGAATTGGTGCCCTGACAATGGGTCTCTCTGCTCTTGCATGATTTTTGAGAACAGAAGGCTGGATAGAAGAAACAGTCACTGAACAGGGTAGAAAACGAATAGCCTACAAGTTTGTCCATTCTTTACAATACAGCAGTCCAAGGCAGAGACACCTTCTGCCAGCCAACCTGAGCCATACTGTAGACTTCCTGACGCCTCGGTGCACCCTGGATCGATGTCCGTGCTCCGCTCTGCTACCAGATTCAGCCTTTCTGTTTGTCCCCCAAGTGCCCTAATAGTCAGTCCACCTGATGGTGGCCAAGTGTAGAAGGGGGTGCAAAGTGCCACCCTAGGCCTAGGCCACGACACAGTGCTGTCTTCATTACAATTACAAATAAGGCACAATACAAAGTAGATATGCATGTTCATCTCCAGTGAGATCATTCAATTGTATCCCATGTTATTGTAGCAATATGGACTACAATCATAAAGCACTGTACCTTTGTGATGGACGTGCTAAAATGAAAATGTTATCTTATGTTATGATTAGAACCACTGAAATTAAGTGTATATTTCCCTTGAAAAGATTTGTCAGATATTGTGTTTTGAAGAAAGTTATGGACTCCGCATTGGGGAAAAAGGACAAAGGAGAGCTGTCTGTTCAGATGCCATTTTTCCCACATGTTTTAAATGTGTTCACTCCATTCCCCCCCCCCTTCCCCCTATTGCATTCCTAAATAGCTTCACTCAGTTGTAAGAGGAAGTCACCCCTCCTCCTCCTCCTCCTCACTCGGAGACTTTGAAAGAAAACTCTTGCAGAGCTGACAATGGACTCTTCTATGCCTGAATGACACGTGGACTTACAAGGAGGAAACTATCCCTATATGAACTGACCAATGAGGGTTCCATGCCAAGTACAGATGTCACAAGGGGCGTGTAATAAGGGTGAATGGGATGTGTGAAATGTGTAAGCTAAACTATCAGCATGCATGTGTTTTGTGATGTCATCTGGCAATAAAATTAGACAGCTGGCTAAAGTCCAGTCTCTCTCTTTCACCTTTGGCAACTGAACAAGCAGTCTGTCCTTTCTTGTTGCAGTGAAGTAATACAGGCCATCCTGTCCTGTGTCAGGAAATCAATTATTCTCTTTCACCTTCCAGTATTTCAAAGCATTGTCTTACCCTCTAATGCTCAGTGTATCAGGTGACATCACATTTGGGTGCCAAACAAAAGGATTGTGGGAAGAATAGTTCCCCCATCAGATAATTGCTTTGCACGATTATGTGCTGGGACTACATATCCCAGAGATCTTTGCTGCCATCAAAAGATTGGTGGGAGTAGCTATAAAAGAAGCAAAGCTTTCACAGAGCTTTATTCCTCCCGGGCCTGACTCAAGACAGACCTCTCTGTGCAACAGGGAGAGAGAGGTCGTGGCCTACCACGCGGAGTACCTCCTTCAAACCTGTAACCTGAGAAGCCTAGCTCTGCCTTTGCTGTCAGACATCCTAGTACCACTTCGGTCACCTGCCAGTCGGTGTGTATCAAGCTTCACGTTGGGAAATTGAGACAGCAGATCCACTACACGAGTTTCTGTCCAGAAGACATTGGTGCGGTCTGGTCATTGGTTAGAGGGCAAATCACTCGACCTTTTTTTTTTTTGTTTGTTTCATAAAGTTTTATTTGGTGCTTATGAAGACATTAACAAAATAACACAATAATACAGCATAAAAGAAATGAGAAATCGACATAGGATTACATTGTTAACTTTTCAACTGATGTCATATATTACATACAATTGGTATGGAACATTCATTAAACAAATAGAAAACCTTGAAAGAGATAAATAGAAGTGTACAGACTAAGATCAATATAATTCAACGGTTAACAGTTTATCTTATCAAAGATCTTGTATCTCATTATTGCTCTTTATTATTATTATTTATTTATTTTTTTGAATAATAAGAGGCACTCCTCAACCTGTAAGTATGATGTTGGAACTAGTTTTACCTTAGCGGTTGTGAAGTGTAGGGAGGGGTGTTGGGAGGGGGAGGGAGAGAATGGAGAGGAGCTATGTGGGGAAAGGAGGGGGAGAGAGAGAAAAGAGAAAGAGAAAAGAAGAAAAAAATATATATATATATTGTAATATAAAACGTGAAATCATTCAATTATTAATTTTGACTATGTATTTTATTTTTCCAGTATAGGTAGCAGACCTTGTTGGGTGTATCCTGGTTTCTTACTGCATATGGGTTGTATAATCCAGAGACTCTTTGAAAATCATCCAGTCGCGCCAGATCGCTGCGAATGACATTATTTTCTCTTGGGATATGCTAATGAGTTCTTCTATTTTTTCAATGTAGTTAATTCTCCTAAACCATTCCGTTTTAGAAGGGGTAACGTTCGTGCGCCAGTGGGAAGGGACGCATTGTCGTGCTGCATTAATCATGATCATTGGTAACGATTTTAAGTAGCGTTTTCTCGGCAGGTAGTTAAAATGGAGAAGGTATTGTGCTGGGTTGAATTCGAGAGTTTCAGATGTAATTGCTGTAATGGTTTCGTGAACTACCTTCCAGAAGTTGTTAATTAGGGGGCAGGACCACCATATATGGAGCATCGTTCCCTCTTCTTGTTTACATCGCCAGCATCTGTCAGAGCTTTGAGGAGAGAATTTGTGGATTACTGAGGGAGTTCTATACCATCTAGTAATTATTTTGAAGCTGCATTCCTGTGTGGCCACATTTAGAGAACCTTTATGTGCATATGTGTAGATTCTTTCCCAATTCTCATCCGTTAGAGAGGTATCTATATCCCTCTCCCACTTCTGGCAGGAGGAGCTGGAGAAGTCTGTTTTATCCTCAAACAATGAATTATACAGGACTGATATGATATGTCTGTGCGGGGTTACTTTCGTGCATAGATCTTCTAGTTTAGTAAGTGGTCTTTTCCATGAGGGTGCAGTCTTGGAGTTGGTCAGAAAATGTCTTATTTGAATGTATGTCCAATGTGGGATTTGGAAAGGTTTTATGTCAATGTTCAAGTCTTCCCTAGACAGCATTTTTCCATTTTTAAAAAAGTGTTTGACTAGGATTTTCTCGTGTGGCCAATGGTGAGTTAGAAAATCTTTCTCTAGACCTGGAGGAAAATCCGGGTTGTTTCTAAGTGTCGATAAAGGGCTGAGCCAAGGTGTTGTGTTGGTGGGTTTAAAGGTACTGCGGAAGACTTTTAAGGTGGGGCCTATTAGGGGGTGTGAATAAGCATCCCTTGAATGGTATTTAGGGTGAATCCAAGGTAGAGTGCTGAGTTCTTGTGTGCATTGTCTGTGTTCTAGTGATACCCAATCTTTGACTGTTGTATGTATGTTCCAATCCACAATCCGGGCCATGAGTGTTGCTTGGTGATATTTTTTTAGATCGGGTAGTGCTATACCCCCCTTGTTTTTTGGTAGGCATAATCTAGCTAGTTTGATCCTAGGGGGTTTGCCCCTCCAGACGAATGTGGAGCAGGCCTTTCGGAAGGATGCAAAGAAGGAAGCGGGTAGGGAAATGGGTATTGTTTGCATAACATATAAATACCTAGGCAAGATTGTCATTTTGATTAGGGAAGCTCTCCCAAACCAAGATATGTTTAGGGAATTCCATCTCTTTAGATCTTCGTGAGTTTCTTTTAGTATTGGTGTGAAGTTTAGTTTAAAGAGGTCTTTCAGATTGGAGGGAATTTCAATTCCTAAATAGGTTATGCTTTGTGTGGCCCACGTGAACGGAAAGTTCTTTTTACATAGATCTACAGCCTTTGCCGTTAGTGTGATGTTGAGAGCATTTGATTTCGAGTGGTTAATCTTTAAATTAGATAGTGAATTAAAGTTTTCTAAGTCTTTTAAGAGGTTGGGTATGGAGATGTGGGATTCCGACAGAAAGAGTAGCATATCGTCCGCAAAGGCGGCTATTTTGTAGGTTTTCTTTTGGATCTCGATTCCTTTTATATTTTGATTGGGTCTGATTCTATTTAGAAGGGGCTCCAAGGTGAGGACAAAGAGCAATGGGGACAGGGGGCAGCCCTGTCTCGTACCATTACGTAGTGAGAAGGCGTTTGATAGATGGCCGTTTACTCGTACTCTTGCGGTTGGGTTCATGTACAGTGCTTTGATGTAAGTCCTCATTTGGGGTAGGATGCCTATGTGTTCTAGAACTGCCTCCATATAATCCCAGGCCACTCTATCGAACGCCTTCTCGGCGTCGAGGGACAGAAAAAAGCCTTGTTTTTTATTGGAAATTAACCAATGACTGAGATTTAGTGCTTTGGTTGTATTATCCCGTCCCTCCCTACCGGGAATAAATCCCACTTGGTCAGGGTTTATGAAGGTATTAAGTAAGGGTAGCAATCTATTGGCTAAAATTTTGGCGTATATCTTGACATCTACGTTGATTAATGAGATGGGTCTATAGTTCGTGACTTGTGTTGTATCTTTACCTTCTTTGGGTATGACTGTAATGTGGGCTTCTAGTAATTGTTTGGGAGGTTGATGGTTGGAGTTTAGAGTTTGAAAGGTTTTCAGGAATCTCGGTTTCAAGATGTCGATGAAGGTTTTGTAATACTGCAGGGGTAGGCCATCTGGACCAGGCGCCTTACCTACTTTCATTTCTTTAATTGCCTTATCGAATTCTGGGCCTGAAATAGGGGCTTCTAGTTCTTTTGCTCTGTCATTAGATAGTTTGGGTGGGCTATATTTTTTTAAGAAGTCATGAATTAGCTGAGATCTTTTATCTGAGTTCTGGGGGCATTTTGGGTTTGATGGTAGGTTGTATAACGAATGATAATATGCTTCAAATTGTTTGGCTATCTCCTCATTAGTGGAATGAGTTTTCCCTTGATTGTCCCTGATTTGGTGCACGGTTGAGGCTATTCTTTTATTCTGTACTGCTTTGGCCAATAATTTCCCGCTCTTGTTACCCTGTTCGTAGTAGATCTTGTGTCTCAATATGTATTGTCTTTTCGTTTTCAGATTTAGTTCCTCCATCAGAAGTGCTCTGGTTTTGGTTAGTTCATCAAAAGTTGAGGTCGCAATATTTTTTTTGTGCGTTGTCTCTAATTTGTGGATCCGGTCTACCAGGGATTTAATTTTCGATTGGCGATCTTTTTTTATTCTAGCTAGTCTGTTGATGAATTCACCCCTGATAACACATTTATGTGCTTCCCATTGAGTCATTAGGGAGGTTTCATCATTTTCGTTTCTTGCAAAATAGTCTAACAGTTTCTCTTTCAATTCTAGCACATCTATAGGGTCTTTAAGGACTGTGGAGTTGAGTCTCCAGGTCTTGGTCACTGTTTTTTTATCGGGGAAAGACAATGTTGCTGTTATAGGGTGATGGTCAGATATTGTCATAGGTTCGATTGTTGCAGCTTTCAAGAGGGTTAGGTCAGGTTGGGAAATAAAAAAGTAGTCAATTCTAGAATATTTTTGGTGAATGGTAGAGAAGTATGTGTAATCTTTGGTTTGAGGAAACAGAGTTCTCCAGGTATCATGCAGCGTTAAGTCTTTAAGTTGGATCTTAATTTGTTTCAATGCTCTGTAAGGAAGGCTCGATGCTCCATTCGAGGTGTCTATAATGGGATCCAAGGGGGTGTTGAAATCACCCCCCAAGACTAGAATGCCAGTGGTAAAGGTGGTCAGTAGTTCTTTAATTTTGCGAAAGAAAGCTACTTGGCCCGAATTTGGGGCATATATGTTGGCGATTGTGATTGGATGATTTTCCAGTTTGCCTTTTACAAATATGTATCTCCCGCTGGGGTCTAGCATGGTATCGTGTATCTGGAACGGGGTCTGATTGGAAATCAGTATAGAGACACCTTTTGTTTTCCCTTCTGTGTTGGAAGCGTGTAAGGCTATCGGATATCTCCTATCTTGGAATTTCGGGACTTTTTCTGATTTGAAGTGGGTCTCTTGAATACAAACAATGTTTGCTTTATGTTTGTGGAACTCATTGAGGAATTTGGTCCTTTTTTCTGGTATATTGAGACCTTTGGCATTTACAGAAAGAATTTTAATAGACAGTGATGAGGTAAGGTGGATGTTGGAAGCCATTGTCTTGGATTATGCCTAAAAACAGGAAAAGAGAAAGAAAAAAAAAAAAAAGGAAAGGAGGGGGGAAGGGGGGGGGGGGGGGTCGAAGAGAGATACTAAGGGTGGTGTAGGGGAGCGGGGTAGGGGGGAAATACCGGGAGTAGGCTTAGACCTGCTGGCCTACCCAAATGTACCGAATTCCGGATGGTTCAGAGGGCAGTTAAGGAATGCCCTCTGTTTGGGTACGTGGCTTTAGTCGTTACCGACGTATGTATAGATTCTGGTTGTTGGAGGTTAAACAATCAGACGGAGAAAAGAGAAGAACCAAGCTCTGAACGTAAACCTGCTCCTCTCTTTCTCACTTGCCTTTCCTTCCTATCTGTTTGTGAGTCTGGCACTTCGGAGCAGTTGTTACAATAGAAATGAGAAACCCTAATGTTACAGGAGCGTCTTTATCTTGGTGAATACGGGGAGCCGTTTGTTAGTTTGGGAGTGGTTAGTAGCCAGGCCCAAGCCTAGGGTCTTGTGTTACAAGTTCTGAGTCTGTATGTGTCCAAGATATGAGACCAGTACTGCGCTTGGATGTCTTGAAAAGAGCTTAGTACTATAGGCCCTGCAGGACTGACCAAAGAGGAAATAGGAGAACTCACTTAAGCAATTTATATATGTGACCCCTATAGGGATTTGGTACATTGCTACTTTGCATGGAAACCATCTTCCTATGATGTTTAAAGCACACAGCATGTAAATACATGAACCATTATAATGTCCTGAGGTATGAAACATGGGCAATAAACCCAAACTATTTAACTTGTCGAGCTAGATATTCTCTAGGATCCTTCAGCATAACCACCGGGCATGGCCGAGATCAATGGGAGTAACAACTTATTCAATGGGTGTCTAATGCATTCCCCTTGTGGGAGGGGGATGGAAATTGAAAACTGCCATGTCTCCGCTAGCCATGTGACAAGATCCCTATTGATTAGGCATATACATACTATGCAGCATAAGCACAATAAAAAACAGGGTGTGATGTACATCTTTTTCAATTATCTGCTGAGCTAGAGATTCAAACAGGAGTCAAAGTTTATATGGGTTCTGATTAAAAGGTCTCAGGTCCAAATAACTGTATTAACTGATATAACAAAGAATAATAACGGTTTTAGTGTCCTGCTCTTTTCCTCATGCAATACCCTAGATGTTCTATGTAGACCGATAGGACCGTGAGGTTTCTTTGGGATATTATAGCGGGACAAATAGCCATTTGGTGGCCGTGTGATCCCAATATGCAAGTCAAACACCCCCTACCTGGGATCTGATCCAGAAGATGAGTGGGCAGCAATGCCCAATATCTAACAATTGTCCTCCTGACAAAAACGGAGTAAAGGAGATGGTACTTACACGGGATGAGGTTGTAACGGTTGAGGTAGACAAACCTTTATCATGTAAGACTGTCCAGTGGATCAGCGGGTGCTCAGAGCATCTTGAGGATGCATCGTCTCTCGATGGGGGTGTTTGGTATCTCTGCAGAGGACAAACTGAAAGGAGCAAGGGCAGGGGTGTTGAAAAAAAACAAAAGCAGAACAGCAAGAAAAAACACAAAAACAAAAATAAAAATAAAGGGGAGACACATAGGTATGTTGAGCTGGTTTTGGACCTGTGTGAAACCTTTATCTTCCTTTAGGAGTGCTTCAGGGCTAGCCAGGAGAATCAGTTGTAGATCTAGAAAGAGCAGCTCCATGTAAGAACCATATGAAGAAAAGAAAAAAGAGGGGCATGTGGGGAGCCGAACCAAAAGATGTAGAAGCATATTTAGGTGTCCATGTGGTCTTGGTAGTCAAGGCGATCTCTACGTCTGGGTGGCGAGTTTCCTGGATTTCCTTGGGCTTCATTTCCCCTGTTGTTGCGGGGGGATGGTGATCTGCGACGTCTGTCTCTCTGTCTCTGAGCTCTGGGAGTTAGATTGTTGGAGATTGATATCCACGGTTCATTCAGCATAAATGAACTATACCAGTCAGGGACCTCCGTCCTGGGGATATTCATTGCTTCGCAGAAGGAGCGGAGGTCATCAGGCGTGCGGAGCAGTGCTGTATGGCCTCGGTGTGTGGCTGATAGACAAAATGGGAATTTCCACCTGTACGGAATTCCCCTTGATCTCAATTGTTCTGTGATCGGACATAATGCTCTGCGTTGTTGCAGTGTAATGTTCGAGAGGTCCTGATAGAGTTTAATCTCAGTACCGTTGAAAATTACTCTATTTCTCTCTCTCGCTTTCCTTAAGATGGCTTCTTTCAGTGGAAAATTTACCAGGCAGCAGATTATGTCTCTAGGGGGGTCATTTTCTCTCCCTCTGGGCCTGAGGGCCCTGTGAATTCTCTCGAACTCGATCGGTGTGTCAGGCGGTCTTTCCAGTATATCATTGAATATAGCTTCCGCAGTGCGTTCTACAGGGATTTGGTCAGGCATTTCAGGGACCCCCCTTATTCTAATATTATGTCTCCTCCCCCTGTTGTCCAGGTCTTCTAAATGGCGGTGTATTTCAATGATATGGGTGAGGTGCATGTCAGCGTTCTTCTGCACTTGTTTAATAGCATCCGCATGGCGTGCAGCAGTTTGTTCCATCACCCCCGTCCTGGCTGCTATGCCCTGGATGTCAGCACGGATCTCACTAATGGCAGCAGACAGGGATGATTTTATGTCCAGGGCCACAGCCTGCAGGTTGGCTTGCAAGTCTGCCAGGCTGAACGGCTGTGCCATCATTAGCGGTGGTGTCTGGTGGGGTGGCAGAGGTGCCTGGATGGGTAGGACATGAGAGGGGATGCTGGGGTCATTTGTGTGGAGCCCGGATTTGTTTACAGCGCTGATCGCGCTATTCGCGGCATCCGCGATGGTGCTGGAGCCGCCGGGCGGGACGAGAGCCTTAGGCGAGGCCGCGGCTTTGAGGCCTACCGCCTGCGCCGCGCGGAACATCTCAGGAATCAGTGGTTGTGCTGACTGACCTGGCTCCATCGTCTCCCGGGGTGTAGAGGAGGTAAGATGACCCTTTCCTATGCCTTTTCAGGCGCTTATGGGTCCTGTATGGCTTAAGTTCTGCTCGTCAGTGTCAGAGAAGGGGAATCAAGCAGCCATCTCGGTCCGGTGCTTGGCCACGCCCGCCGACCTTTATTCATTCTTTCTTACAGTTACAGTTACATTGAGACACTTTGGACAGACATCTCAACGCCAGGAATACTTTACTGCATTTATTTAAACACCATGCTTAGACATATTTAGCCTTCCTCACCACAAGAAATCTACTGTTTGCCACTACACCTAATTGGATAAGGGCCCTTTCACATGGGGCGAATCAGTATTGATCCGCTCCGTATGTCCGTAAGCTCAGCGGGGATCCCTCCGTAGATCCCCGCTGAGCTGTCGGCTGAACAGGGCGGTCCCCGCACCTTGTGCAGAGACCGCCCTGTTTTTTCTCCACTCTCCCCTATGGGGGAGCGGATGAACACGGACCGTATGTCCGTGTTCATCCGATCCGCTCTGCCGACGGAAGAAAAAATAGGGTTTTCTTCCGTCACCAAAAGTGGATGTTTGCGGAGGCGGACGATTTTGGGTGTCAGCAGATGTTTATCCGCTGACACCCGCAATCCCATAGGGACCAATGTATATCCCTTTTTCATTCGCAAACGGATGGATTAAAAAGCAGACATATGGGGCCAGATTCAGGTAGATCGGAGCATCTTTGCTCTGGAGTAACGCTTCTCATTTACGTTACTCTGAAGACCCTTTCAGCGCAAGTACTGTTATTCACATAGCAGTTGCGCGTAAACTTGCGCCAGAGTAACGATAATGCGCTGGCGTAACCCGACGCAAGTGGAAGTGGGTGTGATCATATGTAAATGATGGGCGGAGCCCAGCGCAGAGGCTTACGTTCAGCGCATCATCCACGGAGCATGCGCAGTGAGTGCGGCTCCACTCGCCCCCCTTGTGCGCATGCTCACAACTTCCGTCGGCACCACTTCACGGGAAACGTCAGCGCAATGCGTTCCGCTGGGCGCTTAAAAGCGCTGGCGGAAACGCCATTCCGGCGCAAAAGTATTTCCGTTTCCCCCCACCCCAGGGAAGATACTTTTGCTCGGTGATGGCTGCTCCCGCTACCCCCAGAGAGAGGAGGAACCTCAATTTCAACGCCCAGGAGGTGTCGGTCATCATTTCTGCAATGGAGACTGAGAATGCTTTGCTCCATGGCCAAAAAAGCCGGAAGACCAGCCGGGAGAGGAAGCAGGGCATCCTGGAGTCCATTGCTGCCAGGGTGAATGTCTTGGGGTACTCCACCCGGAGTGCTTCTGACATTCAGAAGAAAATTAATGACCTGCGGCGCAAGGTGAGGGGCAAGGTGGCCACCATCAGGAGGCATGAGAGGGGCACAGGTGGTGGTCCCCCATGTCCTGTCACCCTGACCGCAGAGGAGGAGGTGGTCGCACGCTGCCTGGAGAGGGAGCAGGTGGAGGGGGTCCCAGGCTATGACTCCATGGGGGAAGGCTCCAGGACAGGTAAGTGTTTTTTATCCCCTATTTGGTGTGTTGCATGTGGGGGGGGGGGGGGTACATGTGCCAAGTGTGTGGGACCACCAACATGTGTCTGCTTTGTGTCATCCACAGATGACGGAGCTGGGCCATCATCGGTCAGCGTCCATTCAACCCCATCCCCCCCACGCCATCGTGTGCCCGAGCCACTGGGTGGTGAAGAGGTTGTGGAGGAGAGTGGCCACACCACACCTGCCGAGGTGGTTGTGGAGGATCCTGCTGTGGCAGAGCAGGACTTTTCATTAGTTTTGTCGGTCTCCTCCCCTTCTCCTGGGCCGTCTGTTATCCCCTCCCCCATCCTTGGAAGCCCCTCAAGGGCGACTCCCTCCCCCCGGGGACAACCATCTTCTGGCCCCAGGAAGGCCACCCAGAAGACCAGGGGGGTGTCGGATGATGTCCAGGACCAGTTGGCGAGGGATCACGCCAGGCAGACTGAACAAATGGGGGCCATAGTAGGCCATTTGGAGAAAGTGGCTGACAGCCTGGGCTCCGTTGCCAACATCAGCAACGCAGTGCAGGATGTCAGCTGCAACTGCGCTGCAGTGGTCACCAGTTTGGGGGAGGTGCAGGGGGATATTACACAACTCACTGCAGCCGTCCAGGCCAACACTGCTGCCATCCAGAGGAGGCTGAGTCGGCGGGCCCAGCATTACCAGGTCACCCGTCAGCTCCGGATGCAGGCCCAGACGAACTCATACCTCGGCCGGATAGCCAGGGCCTTGGAGGGCATGCAGGCCACACCTGCCAGGAGTGGCCCACATGGGGATCAGCCACCTCCAGATGCCCCCCCACCCCCACCCACTCCATCCAGGCAGCTGAGGAGCCAGAGAGGAGCCCCCAGAAGAAGCCCCCGGCATCCCCGATGAGGCTTTTATTTTTTTGGGTTTATCTGATTTTTTTTTGACATACTCAGGTCATGAGTTTTTGTTTATTTTGTATTATTATTTTTATACTCAGGTCATGAGTTTTTGTTTATTTATTTTCTCAGGTTATGAGATTTTGTATTTCTTTTTGTACTGCACACGGTCAGGAGTGCAGGGGACATGGTGAATGGTGTGTGAATGTGAGGGGGTGGCACTCCTGACAGTAAGGGGTGTCACCCTCGGCCGTGGTGGTGAAGTTAACCCCACGGCTGAATGAATGACGTGTGAAAGGTGTATGAATGGACACTGACATCATTGGGGCCTTGACGCTGGCGTTGCTGCTCCCAACTCCTACATGCTGGACTTGGGCTAATCCAATGCGATGTGGATGTGGTGTGTGTGATCTAGGGACATCAGTGGTGTACACGCGTGCACTGTCTGTGTAATTAATGTTTTGGGTTAGTGTCCAAAGATGCTTACGGCGAGGACCCTCCTGACTGCTCTTCCATCAGCAGACTGGGTCTCCTCTGGCAGGTGGGGACTGTGTGGGTCGGGGGTCAGGTCATCACGTATGTCAATCTGCAGGCCTTTTCTCATAGCAAAGTTGTGCAGAATGCAACATGCACCGATGATCTGACACACAAAGGTAGGGGAATACAATAGGGTCCCCCCAGACTTATCCAGGCAGCGGAAACGGGACTTCAGGAGCCCAAATGTTTGCTCCACCACTGCACGGGTTTTGATGTGTGCTTCATTGTATTTTCTCTCTCCTCTGGTTTGGGGGTTCCGGAAAGGAGTCATTAGATGGGGTCCCAGTGCATATGCAGAGTCACCTGTAAGGGAAAAGACAGGAGGATGTTAGTCATGCATGTGCGACTTCTGTTGTGCATCACGGGAGGGGATAGTCATGCCTGACTCCCATGTCACTCACCAACCAGCCAGCTGTCCCCATACATGTTCTGGTTAAATTCTGCTGGGATGGGACTCTGATTGTATATGAAGCTGTCATGGCTGGACCCGGGGTGTTTGGCACGGACGTGCCATATGAGGCGTTGGGCATCAGCTATCACCTGTACGTTGATGGAATGCCAATGCTTCCGATTGCGGTATATGTGCTCTGTGGCACTGGGGGGCTGTAGGGCCACATGTGTGCAATCAATGGCCCCCACAGTGCGTGGGAATCTGGCAATGTTGTAGAAATCTGTCATTGCCTTCTGCCGTAGCTCCTCAGTGGTGGGTCTGATGAACTGGTTGGACATGCGTCTGAGGATTGCGGGGACAACCTGGTGCACACATCTGCTCACGGAGGATTGTGACATCCCAGCCACCACTCCACTTGTACGCTGGAATGATCCACTTGCAAGGAAATGGAGTGTTGCCAGTACCTTCACCAGTGGCTGCACTGCTTGTGAGCGGTGTGTCTTGCTGGTGATGTCATCCTGCAGGGTTGTGGTTAGTTCAAGTATTGCATCTGGGCTGAATCTGAAGAGGCGATACACCTCCTCATCCCCCATGCCAAAGAGGCTCATACGTGTGCGGTATATCCTCTCACGTGCCCGCCTCCTTCGTTCCGGGGGACCCATCAGTAGTTCTAGGACCACAATTGCCCCTGGCATGTTGGCACACAGAGGTGTTGTCCTTGCAAGTGTGGTTGTTCAGCTAGCTCCTATCGTCGGTAACGCTGCTGTAGCTGCTCTCCTGCTGACCTGTGGCCATCTGGAGTAAAGATAAAGCAGCCTTTTGTAGAAATAACTTTGCGCCGGACGGACGAGATACGCGCGGCGCATGTAGCCGGCGTATGGTGCTAATCCGTTCGTGAATTGGGAAAAATCCCTCATTTGCATATTTGCAGGGGAAATCAATAGGCGCGACTGATGTGCCAAGCGAAATTAAGCGCTGACGATACTCTGGCATCGGAACGTTCCGCCGGTCGCAAATGACCCGTTATTGGGCGCATCTAGTTTGGTGGGTACGGGCACATAGAAACGACAGCGCATCATCACAGTTACGCGGCGCATATCGAAATACTCCAGCGCAAGTGTTCCTGAATCTGGCCCATGTGGTCCGTACGTGTGAAAAGGCCCTTACAGTTAATGAGCTCCTACATGCCGGTGAAGAACATCAGATCTGCAATGTGGACTTTATTGCCAATACTGATAGAAAGATCCCTATATTATCATTTCTAAACCTGCTCTCACTTCTTAGCATAGCATTATAGGCTGGCTAGGTTCCATCATCTACAGGGTGGCAGTGTACATTTAGCTGAAATATCCATCTAGGGGGCAACACTATCGCTTGAGAGAAGTATATATATATATATATATATATATATATATATATATATATGTATATATATATATATATATATATATATATATATATATATATATACATATAGTATTGCCATTGTTAATATTTGTCTTGTGTCTTTCAGATGAACTCTTTTTATGAGTTGTCGCTGTTGCCAAGAGCTCAGCAGATCTGTTACCTCCTCATTTGTGACGTTTTCTCTTATTGGTTCAAGTAAAATATTCATAGAACCTCAATACACAGAGTTGTCTGTGCACAGTTTTGTCATTCTCTATGGGGAAGAAAATTGATGATTGGGGTTGACACCCTTTACATACCTGAAAAGCAGCCATGATTATTATAATAATTTAAATGTTTAGCTCTCCATTCCAGTCTATTGGACATAGACAAGGAAGACGCCAGACGGTATGAAGTACAATTTAAGCACCAGCCACAGATCAAATTGAGTTGTACTTCCATAAATGCAGTCATTTGTACAAGTTAGGTGACTAGTAAAGTTCAGCATAACATGTTATATTTGTGCCCAAGCTAAGAATTACAACATAATGCAGCACAGCCCCCTAAAGCACTGCTTAGAATTGTCTGCTCATCTGCAGAACCATGACCTAGTGAACATTCCAACCCACTTGACACTGTGGGTTCAGTCATCTTTGTATCACTGTAGAGTAATAATCAGACAACTGTTTTTTTCACGTTAGGGACTGGCATTCCAGTGTGTTTTTAATGCATTTTACCACATTCCAGATAATTCAGTGCAGGAAAAATTGTAGCATGTGTTATTTTTGTTTTCTGGAACTAGAGCGCATTCTAACTGCACTGGTGTGAGTTATGCCATTGGAAACCATATGACCTACTTTCCATGCATTTTTGATGCAGTAAAACATAAAAAAAAGTGTGAACTGGCCCTCAAAGCAACACACATGCACACTGCTGCTGTTATACTGACTTTTTAGGTGTTTGTTTTTTCTGCCGTTAAAGTGGTAGTAAACCGCTGGTGGTCAAAAAAAAAGTTTCTGTAAGGCAATGTCATAATGTTCTAGTATACATTGTGTACTAGCACATTATGAGAAACTTATCTTGGAACAAAGCGTTCCAGCGCTGTGATGTCACCATTGAGACGACCGACATCTTCCCCAGTCTTCCTTCTGGGTTTGCGGCCTCTGGCTACATGAGTGGCCAGGGGCATGATGATGTCACTCCCGTGCATTTGCGCAATAGTCGCCGTTTCCTGCATGGGCTCTGAAGGTCCGGCACAGTAAGCTGGACCTCCAGAGCGCATGCGCCGATGATTTATTTTAGTTTGTAAGCTCTTCTGAGCAGGGCCCTCTTAAGCCTCTTGTATTTTATTGTATTGAATCTACAGGTTGAATGTACAAGTGTGTATCGCTTCTCGGCCTTTTGGCTAAGATCAAGTGTAGTATCTGTTCTTATCAGTTTTCGGCAGACTACTGAAGCACCTCCTAAGTGGAGGGTGGATGTAGTCCAATGATGTGATTGCACCTGGAAGGATGGTTTCGGTAGGGGCCATGTCGTGCTGCCCGACAGTAAACTGGGGGCCGTCAGTGTCGAGTCTGAGCCATCTGGAAGGGTGCTCCTGGTGAGTGGAGAGGCATGAGATCTTAAGCGGAGGGCCGGGGCCCTGGCCTTCTGGCCTGGATTTGATGTGGTTCCTAACCTGATCCTGCCAGTTGCTCTAGAGCAGGGGTGGCAAACACAAGGCCCGCAGGCCGAATCCGGCCCTGCGGACCTTGTAATGCGGCCCGCACAGCAGCCTCCTCATTTTGCCAGGTTGGGTTCCCAGCCCCAGTCCCGCGAGCGGCGCGGCAAATTATCACATGCACGGCCAGTCTGAGCATAGGTATTTACGACTTCCCCTTACTGTGCCGCTCTGTCTCCGCCTCCGCCCCCACCTCCAGCGCCGTGTCTCAGGCTGCCACTCTAGTCTCCGCCTCCACTCTGTCTCCAGCCATGTTGGCTTACAATGCCGCTCTGGTCTCCGCCCTGTCTCCGCCTCCACCACCGCCCCGTCTCCACCTCCACCCTGCCTCCCCAGTCCCTCCAGCTAGCAATGCCGGCTTTTTTGCATGCCACTGACTGTGCATAGTGGCAGAGATTGCTGGCAGCTTTTGGGCATATTTTTTCCCCGATCCAGCGGGCTGTGTCCTGTGGCTCTTCTTAATAAAGTGTGTGCTGCTATTTTACAGTTTTGGTAAAAAAAAAAAAAAAGCAAAGTACTGATACTTAACACAGGATATCCGCCTACAGAGGGATGGTACCACTATAGCCCAATAAAAAAAAATGTACTATAGCCCAATACAAAGGGAGGGAGCCACCTATACAGGGAAGTTCCAGAGCTGGTCCAGGTAGGAAGGTAGGAGAGAGTACAGATGTGAGGAAATCCTGACCCATGCACTGTATACGTAGCGCAATCCTGACCCATGCACTGTGTACTTAGCGCAATCCTGACCCATGCACTGTGTACTTAGCGCAATCCTGACCCATGCACTGTGTACTTAGCGCAATCCCGACCCCTGCACTGTATACGTAGTGCAATCCTGACCCCTGCACTGTATACGTAGTGCAATCCTGACCCATGCACTGTATACGTAGTGCAATCCTGACCCATGCACTGTATACGTAGTGCAATCCTGACCCATGCACTGTGTACGTAGTGCAATCCCGACCCTGCACTGTATACGTAGTGCAATCCTGACCCATGCACTGTGTACGTAGTGCAATCCCGACCCCTGCACTGTATACGTAGTGCAATCCTGGCCCATGCACTGTATATGTAGTGCACCTGGCCTTATGAGGGTAACCATACTTCTGATGCGGCCCCCGATGAATTTGAGTTTGCCACCCCTGCTCTAGAGGGAACGTTGGTTGCACCCTTCGGGGTGTGGTTTTTGGGGCCAGATAGTACCTCGATGAGCATAATTAGGTAAGGAGCGGAAGAGGTTGTCCTGGGCCTCTAGTAGCTCCTGATCCTTCCTGGTGGAGTTGGGGAAGGGGGCCGTGACTGTCCGGGCCGTGGACCAGGGTCCATTGAAAAGCCTTTGGAGATAGTGCCCCTGGAGTGGCAGTCCAGGGGTGCCATACATTGCACTGAGTGTGTGAGGGACACTCAACGTGTGGCACCTTTTTGGTCACTAACCTCCACAACACCCTTTTCACACCTGCCTCTAGGGCCGGGCCTTTTGGCTAGGACCAGAGGAATTTTTGTTTCCTGGCCGGAGGGCCGGCCAACGTATTGCACGTTGGTCACTTTCCACTCACCTCTCCCACCTTCCTTCTCCCCCACTTTCTATTTATTTTACCCCGTGTGTCACTTTATATGTTTGGTGCACTGCACTTTATGTGTGACAAGTAGGGTGCTGGTCCTCGGGCCTGCCCTGAACGTCTTGGGAGTGGGTGGACATGACCTTCTGGCTTAGTTCGCCCGCTCTTATGGGGTCTCCCTTCGGGGGAGCCTCATCGAGGAGGGTTCTGTTTCTGCAGTCCCTCCAAGGATGTTGGGTCCGTGTTGGCTTCGGCTGCATGGGCCTATTTGGGTTCATGTGGCTTCGGCTACATGAACCACAGTTACCTCAGTCCCTGTCAGGAGCCTAACGCCCCGGGGGATCAGGGTTGGGCCCTTTTCGGAGGGCCTATTGACGATGCACCCGTCACAGCTTTTTGTGTCACTCTTTATGTGTGTGCACATTTTTCCTGCATCGGGTAAAGTTTTTGGGTTGTGTTTTGCAATAGAAAAAAAAAAGAATTGAATCTGCATGTCTCCCTTTTATAGTGTAAAGTGCTGTGTAAACTGTTGGCACTATATAAATCCTGTATAATAAAAATGTCACTGGCTGCATGCACTCTAAACTTATCTCCTAAACTTTGCACATTATTCACAGTACCCACAGGTAAGCCTTAGTATAGGCTTACCTGTAGGTGCAAGTGGTAGTACAGAGTTTATAACCACTTTAACCACTTCCTAACCGTCTTCCACACATTTACTGCGGCAAGGCGGCACGATATTATGTACACCTCTGGGGGCACACACACTCTGCCAGAGGCACATGTGTGCTCTGATTGGACAGAGGGGGAGCCAATTAGCTGGTCGTCCTCTGGCCACCTGCGAGCATTGCCCAGAGAGGCAGAATGGCGTTCTGCCTATGTAAACAAGGCAGATCACCGTTCTGACAGATCGCCAAGCAGGAACGGAACATGGATATCTGTTTTTTTCCCAGTCAGAGTAATGCCCACACAGTTAGTAAGCACCCCCACACTTAACCCTTAACGGATTTGTCTGCTGCAATGTCACAGTCCAGCTAAAAATCGCTGATCGCCGCCATTACTAGTAAAAATGTAGTTTGTAAAAGCGCTGATATGGTGTGACATTGCAATGACTGCCGTTTTATTTTCTAGGGTGTTGGAAAAAAACAATATCATTTTTGGGGGTTCTAATTAATTTTCTAGCAAAAAATATGATTTTAAGTGCAAAAAATATGCCCGATCCTTAAGTGTTTAAAGTAACGCAGTGCCGTATCGCAAAAAAATGGCCTGATCATTAACTTCTTAAGGACCGCCTCCTGCACATATACGTCGGCAGAATGGCACGGCTGGGCATATACACGTATATTTACGTTGGTTCTAGTACCCAGCCGTGGGTCACGGGTGCGCGCCCGCGGCACGCTCCTGTGACCCGGTCCGAAGCTCCGTGACCACGGGACTCGCGGACCCGATCGCCGCTGGAGTGCGGCGATCGGTCCCCGGAGCTGAAGAACAGGGAGAGGTGTGTGTAAACACGGCTTCCCCGTCTTTCACTGTGGCGGCGTCATCGATCGCGTGATCCCTTAAACAGGGAATCGTAATCGATGACGTCACACCTAAAGCCACACATCCCTACAGTTGTAAACACACATTAGGGAACGCATAACCCCTACAGCGCCCCCTTGTGGTTAACTCCCAAACTGCAATTGTCATTTTCACAGTAAACAATGCAATTTAAATGCATTTTTTGCTGTGAAAATGACAATTGTCCCAAAAATGTGTCAAAATTGTCCGAAGTGTCCGCCATAATGTCGCAGTCACGAAAAAAATCGCTGATCGCCGCCATTAGTAGTAAAAAATTTTTTTTTTTATAAAAATGCAATAAAACTATCCCTTATTTTGTAAATGCTATAAATTTTGCGAAAACCAACCGATAAACGCTTATTGCGTTTTTTTTTTTTACCAAAAATAGGTAGAAGAATACGTATCGGCCTAAACTGAGGGAAAAAAAATTATATACATTTTGGGGGGATATTTATTATAGCAAAAAGTAAAAAATATTGCATTTTTTTCAAAATTGTCGCTCTATTTTTGTTCATAGCGCAAAAAAAACCCGCAGAGGTGACCAATAGAAAGCTCTATTTGTGGGGAAAAAAGGACGGCAATTTTGTTTGGGAGCCACGTCGCACAACCAGGCAATTGTCAGTTAAAACGACGCAGTGCCGAATCACAAAAAGGGGCAAGGTCCTTTACCTGCATTTTGGTCCGGGTCGTAAGTGATTAAGGGGTGTAATACCGCCCATGGCTGAAGTGGTTAACCCCACTGTGTTATCTATAGAAAATTATATTACATGTTTCATCTTTTTGAAGCTGTTGAAAAAAACATTTCCCTTCCAGTTCTCTTCTATATTTTAATTCAGTCACTAGGTGGCAACAGTGAGTACACTCGTGTGTGATTGGCTTGCTGGTACGAGGCATGCAAATGATAGCCGTTTGTAGTAAAGCGTTGAAGTTTCTCATTTTAACTTATAATATTTTCTCCTGTGATCACATCAGAGCACATATTTAATAGTAATTTAACTTCATCTAAAATAGTAGTCAATGTAATTAATATATCCAAACTCGCCCTAAGGTTCCCAGAGATAGCGTAACGCCTGGATGTGTTGCTGTACAGAAGACAGGTTAAGACTATACTTTCAGGGATCATTTCTATAGTGCTTGACTGTCGAAATGTGCTCTAAAGTGTACAAACTCACCAATCACGATGAAGAGTCATAGTGGTTATTCCTGAGCGCGAAGTGAGTTAGTAGCGCTGCTTTATTGTAGTGCTTCTAGCTGTTGATGACCGTTCCTCTTCTCTCTTGTAGAGAAGTTGGGGGGAATGACCACGAGCTGAGTGATTGGATTTTTTTATGACTGGTTAAAGAAAGATATGAACTTATTAAATCAATCGGTGTATAATATACAACTATCTGTATATTAAGTGCCAAATGCCTGATGATATGTAGAGTATTGCGACACGTTGTTGGCGCCACCTGTTGGATTATATAGTATAATGCAACGTGTTATGAATCGTTCTTGTTGTGCAGTGTTAACATTAGCGAAGCACCCCAATCGTTAACTGCAGGACAGTTTATAGCGTACATATATTCCAATGCAGCACCAGCGAGTTACTAAGCAGCGAGGTATATTGTTTGTCGCCCAGTTCCAGCTGAAACCAATAGATGGCGCTAATATACTATCTATTAGCGCCATCTGTTGGTGTTAAATGGTACTGGGTGACGGATATCCCGGGACAGTATTCAGGTCTGGTGGACTTTTTATTTTATTTTTTATTATTAAATAAAAATGTGAAGATTCGTTGTCAAGCGCCTTTTCCTCAAAACCTTAAAAGGCCAAAATACTTTTCTTGAATGGAATAATAACGTAGCCTGTGAGCTTTTTATATGTTCAGGTTCGTTGGGAAAAATGGCAAGCCCACATCAAAGATGGCGCCCGGTGCGCGAGGGGGTGGGACACTTCCTCCCAGGGTGCCCCGCGCTCCAGGAAGAGGTTCGAGCTGTGTGAGTAAGCTGAGCAGGATGGAGGAGGAAGAGCTGGAAGTGGTGGAGGAGCTGGAGGCTGTGCTTCATCTGGCCCCAGAGGTGCAGCAAGCCATAGAGCAGGTGAGGGTGGACATCGTACCCTGGGATAACCTGTATATACCAAGCCTTCCTAGACCCACCGCACCATATACAGTCTCCATTGCTGGAATGTACGAGCTCACCTGTCATGTAACACAGACTAGAGACATGGCAGGTGGGGGAGGGGGATAAAACTATGGCAGCCAATCGGCTGCCACCTTCAGCTGGTTCTGGTAAGCTTTGAAAATGAAAGCTGGAAGCTGATTGGTTGCCATGCAAAGCTGCTCCAGGTTCTGCCTACTACAGTCTTAGTAAATTCCCTTCACAGTGCCTACAGGGGTCACATAGGTGCCTATGATTGGATAATAGGGGAAGGAAATCAAGCTGGACACACATTGCATCCTGATCATCTAGTGTAAACCCTTTGTGTTTTATCACCTTAAAGCGGAGCTCCACCCAAAAATGGAGCCTCTGCTTTCCGGACCCCCTCCGGTGTCACATTTGGCACCTTTCAGGGGGGAGGGGGAGGGGGGTGCAGATACCTGTCTCAGCCAGGTATTTTGCACCCACTTCTGGGAACAACTTGTGCGGCAGTCACGCCCCTACCCGCACTCCCCCGCTGTCTCCTGGCAAACACACTGTTCCCAGGAGAGAGCGGGGACCAGTGATGACGTGGCGCGCTACTCGCGCATGTGCAGTAGGGAACAAGGGCAGTGAAGCCGCACCGCTTCACTTCCCAAATCCCTAACCGAGGATGGCGGCGGGTGCAGCCGAGGGACGAGCGATGCTTGTCCTCGGCTGGCGACATCGCGGGCGCGCTGGACAGGTAATTTCCATTTATTAAAAGTCAGCAGCTGAAGTATTTGTAGCTGCTGGCTTTTTAAAAAAAGAAATTGGCGGAACCTCCGCTTTAATGTTTCCTGTGCATTAAGGTGGAAACACACCTTGCTGTGTCCCGCCCCCGTTTTACTTACCTGAGCCCTGAATTTCCCTGGGTGCGATCCTGCGTTGTGCTCTCCATGGCTTCTCGGCACTTCATTGGATTCATAGCAGCGCAGCCATTGGCTCCCGCTGCTGTCAATCAAATTCAATGAGGTGGGGGGCGAGGCCGAGTCATACACTCGGCGGCTATGGTTATTTAATGTGGGGAGGAGCCGCTGAGGGACCCCAGAAGAGGACGATCAGGGCCAAACCAAAAATAGAGTTTTGCTATAATAAATATCCCTAAAAAAATTGTACTGATTACTGTGAAAATTACCCTGGCAGTGAAGGGGTTAACCACTAGATGGCGCTGTAGGGGTTAAGTCAGTACTAGGGAGTGATTCTTACTGTTAGGGGGCGTGGCTACACGTGAAACGTCACTGATGATTGTTCCCGATCATGGGGGACAGCCGTCAGTGACAGTGTCGCTAGGCAGAATAGGGGAATGCCTTGTTTACAAAGGCATCCCCCTGTTCTGCCTTTGCCGACTGCAATCGCGGGCTGCCCGGCAACATTGAGTTCCCGGGACCCATGAACACGCTCACAAGGCACGCGGCGGGTGCCCGCCCGCTGGGTGGCAAATTTAAAGGGACGTACCTGTACGCCAATCTGCCTGCCCGTGCCATTCTGTCGACGTACATCTGCGTGCGTCAGTTGGCAAGCGGTTAAAGTAACGCAGTGCCGTATCGTAAAAAATGGCCTGGTCAGAAAGGGGGTAAAACCTTTTGGAGCTGAAGTGGTTAAACAATATTTTTTTACAAATGGCACAGTGTATTTTAAACTACTGGAGATCCTTGTCTACATGGGACAGTTTATGTAAAAGCTGAGCCTCTGTAACTTTTAAAGCTGATCTCATGCTAGGAATATTTCAGTAGTGTTAGAAATGGTTGTCGCCCATTTATTTTTAAAGTCTGTTTTTTATAGTAATTGTAAAGTCTCGTTTTAAAAAAAAAAAGTAAAAACAAACATGTTATACTTACCTCCTCTGAGCAGTTGGTTTTGCTCAGAGCTGACCAGATCCTCCTCTTCTCGGGTCCCTCTTTGCTGCTCCTGACTTCTCCCTCCGGTTCAGTGCCATCACAGTCAGCAGCTTCCTATGGGGGTACTGGAGCCAAGTCACAGCTCCATGTGTCCATTCAGACACCTAGCCCCGACCAAGCCCCACGCGCCCACCCCCCCCTCTCCTGATTGGCTGACTGACTTTGATTGCTGCAGGAGCCAGTGGCGCAGCTGCTGTGTCTCAGCCAATCAGGAGGAGTGTCCCGGATGGCTTAGACATTCGTGGACATTGCTGGAGAGAGAGAGATGGAGCTCAGGTAAGTATTAGGGGTGCTGGGGTGGCTGCTACACACACGTTTTTTTTTTATTTACAGTGTGGAAAATAAGTATTTGAACACCCTGCTATTTTGCAAGTTCTCCCACTTGGAAATCATGGAGGGGTCTGAAATTGTCATCGTAGGTGCATGTCCACTGTGAGAGACATAATCAAAAAAAAAATATTCCAGAAATCACAATTTATGATTTTTTTTGTAACTATTTATTTGTATGATACAGCTGCAAAGAAGTATTTGAACACCTGAGAAAATCAATGTTAATATTTGGTACAGTAGCCTTTGTTTGCAATTACAGAGGTCAAACGTTTCTTGTAGTTTTTCACCAGGTTTGCACACACTGGAGGAGGGATTTTGGCCCACTCCTCCACACAGATCTTCTCTAGATCAGTCAGGTTTCTGGGCTGTCGCTGAGAAACACGGAGTTTGAGCTCCCTCCAAAGATTCTCTATTGGGTTTAGGTCTGGAGACTGGCTAGGCCACGCCAGAACCTTGATATGCTTCTTACAGAGCCACTCCTTGGTTATCCTGGCTGTGTGCTTCGGGTCATTGTCATGTTGGAAGACCCAGCCTCGACCCATCTTCAAAGCTCTAACTGAGGGAAGGAGGTTGTTGCCCAAAATCTCGCAATACATGGCCCCGGTCATCCTCTCCTTAATACAGTGCAGTCGTCCTGTCCCATGTGCAGAAAAACACCCCCAAAGCATGATGCTACCACCCCCATGCTTCACAGTAGGGATGGTGTTCTTGGGATGGTACTCATCATTCTTCTTCCTCCAAACACGGTTAGTGGAATTATGACCAAAAAGTTCTATTTTGGTCTCATCTGACCACATGACTTTCTCCCATGACTCCTCTGGATCATCCAAATGGTCATTGGCAAACTTAAGACGGGCCTTGACATGTGCTGGTTTAAGCAGGGGAACCTTCCGTGCCATGCATGATTTCAAACCATGACGTCTTAGTGTATTACCAACAGTAACCTTGGAAACGGTGGTCCCAGCTCTTTTCAGGTCATTGACTAGCTCCTCCCGTGTAGTCCTGGGCTGATTTCTCACCTTTCTTAGGATCATTGAGACCCCACGAGGTGAGATTTTGCATGGAGTCCCAGTCCGAGGGAGATTGACAGTCATGTTTAGCTTCTTCCATTTTCTAATGATTGCTCCAACAGTGGACCTTTTTTCACCAAGCTGCTTGGCAATTTCCCCGTAGCCCTTTCCAGCCTTGTGGAGGTGTACAATTTTGTCTCTAGTGTCTTTGGACAGCTCTTTGGTCTTGGCCATGTTAGTAGTTGGATTCTTACTGATTGTATGGGGTGGACAGGTGTCTTTATGCAGCTAATGACCTCAAACAGGTGCATCAAATTTAGGATAATAAATGGAGTGGAGGTGGACATTTTAAAGGCAAACTAACAGGTCTTTGAGGGTCAGAATTCTAGCTGATAGACAGGTGTTCAAATACTTCTTTGCAGCTGTATCATACAAATAAATAGTTAAAAAATCATAAATTGTGATTTCTGAAATTTTTTTTTTTTTGATTATGTCACTCACAGTGGACATGCACCTACGATAACAATTTCAGACCCCTCCATGATTTCCAAGTGGGAGAACTTGCAAAATAGCAGGGTGTTCAAATACTTATTTTCCGCACTGTATCTTAGTGCATAGAATGCATTAGGAATTAAAAACCTTCTGACTTTACAACTACTTTAAGTATTGTTTGTCCACCAAACGGGTCTCTCATTTCTCCTTTTTGCTTCCTGTGTATACAGCCAGATGTCTTCTTCCTATGAAGAGATGATTTCTGGTCGTGTGGACCTAGCTGTTTTTTTTTTTTGAAAAGCCAATGGCGTGTGAACACACCCAAAAAACTCCACCCGTGTGGACCTAGCTGTAGGAGAAGAAAGCAGGGTTGCATCATGCTTCCTTCTGTGGGCAGGTACAACCAGCACAAGACTTGGTTGCGACCAGTTCACATCCATCGACTGGCAGCTAGGGCCAGAATGTAAAGAAGGAACTTCCGCAAGCTCCGCCCACATACCCACCATGTCATGCATTTTTCCATTGGATTATGGGAAATGTAGCGCTCTGTTCCCCATCAAACGTGACATGTGGCCTAAATTTATATCCTTCCATCCAGCATTGTTTGAACAAAGGATGACATCCCAGGGATTAAAATCAAGATTTATTAGATAAGTAAGGCATTGATTACAAAGGTTTTACAGTGTTTGTGTTCCTCATTTACAGGTTTTCCCAGGTCTGGACCCCTTGGATCGTGCAGACTTTAATGCTGTTGAATATATTAACACTCTGTTTCCAACTGAACAGGTAAGTGATAATGGTCATAGGTCTAAAGAGTGAATGAGAATTTCAGCTTTAACATTATTCAATTCCATGCAGAGGGCAAGAGCAGAGATGGCAGGCAGGCTCGGGACCCTCTTATTTTTACTATACAGGATTTATATTTTGCCAACAGTTTGCTCAGAGCTTAAACGCATGTCATACTGGAATGTATCTATACATTTTTTTTCCTGAAGGCACAACAGGAAGTGAAAGAGAAACTCCCTCTTTCACCTTTAATGATGAGTTACAGGAAGATATAAAAGACACATGTTAATGTACCCCTGTAGTCATATACAGCATTGGGTATATTTATTAAAGCAAGCAGTGTAAATACCTAAATATGCCTTGGCAGCAGCCTCCCACAATGCCTTTAACCCCTTGTCAACCGGGTCAGTTCTGACACTTCTTCTTCTACATGTGAAAATCTCATTTTTTTTGCGCTAGAAAATTACTTTGAACCCCCAAACATTATATACATTTTATTAGCAAAGACCCTAGAGCAGGGGTGTCAAATTCATCAGGGGGACTATCAGAAATATGGTTGTCCTCAAGGGGACAGTTGTATATCTAAAACTATGCATCTATTTTTTATCATATTAAATAATTGCCTCTTCATTTAATTCTTACTGGTTTTTGATTTGTTAATAACAGAGGGCAGGGTTTGGGAGCTGTGCTACATACTGAATTCAGAGTTTAAGAGTGGGCTACATAGAGAGTGTAGAGTTCAGGGGTGTGCTATGTATAGAGTGTAGAGTTCAGGGGTGTTTTGTGTTCCGAGTGCAGGATTTAGCTTTGCGCAACGTGCAGAGTTCAACATTGCGCTGGGTTTAGGGTTGCGCTACGTGCAGGGTTTAGGATTGCGCTATGTGCAGGATTCAGGGGTGCAGTATGCACAGTGTGCAACATCTCATTTTTACCCCTCCTTCTGGATTTTGACCTCTGTGCCCACCACTCCCCCCCCATCCCCCCAGATCTGCCCCTACATCTTCACAGCCCACATTCCCCCCCCCCAACCCCCCCTTCCCAAAGCTTCCTCACATTTCTACTAGGCAGTCACCTTCCTGTGTATTGAGCTCTAGTACCTGTGTAGGTGGACCTGTGTATTCGGCTCCAGTAAGAGTCACTTGTGTTGTCTTGCAGGGAGATCCTTCTGTCAGATCTGGCCCCGCCCTGTTTCACTGTGAGCGACGCCATCAGTACATGCAGGGATCTGGGAGTCGCCGAGACCATAGCTGTCACTGTAATCACAGAAGTTCCTGTGTTTACAAGTGCCAGCAGGAAGAGCAGATGAGAGCTGTAGGTGGCAGCCAGGGGCCGCTGCAGGCCACATAACAAGGCCTGGTGGGCCGGGTGTTTGACACCTGTGCTCTAGACAATAAAATGGCAGGTTATGCAATTTTTTTTTTTGTCACACTGTGTATTAAAATATAAATTTTAATGAGCAGGACTTGTGTATGCGTTCGCATTTGCACGTAAGCGCGAAGGGGGGTGGGGGTTTGATTGGCAAGGTGCTTTACTTCTTTTTTTTTTTTCATTATTTATTTTCTCTTAAGCACTTGGTCCCTGGAAGAGTTTACTCCCTTCTTGACCAGAGCACTTTTTGCGTTATGGCACTGTATTGCTTTAACTGCCAATTGCGCGGTCGTGCGACGTTGCACCCAAACAAAATTGACGTCCTTTTGTTTCCACAAATAGAGATTTATTTTGGTCGTGTTAAATCACTTCTGCGGTTTCTATTTTTTGGGCTATAAACAGAGGGTGAAAATTTTGGGAAAAAGTTTTTTTTTTTGCTATAATAAATATCCCCCAAAAAAAAAAAAAATGCTATATATATATATATATATATATATGTGTGTATATATATGTATGTATGTATATGTATATGTATATGTGTATATATATATATATATATATATATATATATATATATATATATATATATTCTTCTACATATTTTGGGTAAAAAAATCACAATAAGCGTGTGTTGAGTGCTTTGCGCAAAGTTATAGCGTCTACAAAATAGGGGATAGCATTTTTTTTTTTTTTTTATATATATATATATATATATATAATATTTTTTTTATTGCGACTGTGACATTATGGCAGACACTTTTGATACTATTTTGGGACCATTGTCTTTTATACAATGATCAGTGCTATAAAAATGCACCGATTACTGTGTAAATGACACTGGCAGGTAAGGGGTTAACCATTGGCGATCAAGGGGTTAAATGTGTCCTAGGGAGTGTTGGGCTACCATTGACATGACAGAGATCACTGCTCCCGATGACAGGAAGTAGTAGATCCCTGTCATGTTGCTAGGCAGAACAGCGAAATGCATCTCCCCGTTCTGCCACTCCGTGACACGGATCGCGGCCCCCAGTTACGGAGCACGCTGCGGGCGTGCGCCCACTATTCCACAATTTAAAAGGGACTTACCTGTACGTTGGAGCTGCACGATTCTGGCTAAAATCAAAATCAAAATTTTTTGGTTTAGCAGATGGATCACGATTCTCGCAGCGTAACATCATTTTTCACATTAAAACTAAAAAAATTGGGCTAACTTTACAGGTTTTATTTTTTTTTTTCATTGAAGTGTATTTTTTCCCAAAGAAATTGCATTTGAAAGACCACTGGGCAAATGCAGTGTGACATAAAATATTGCAGCAATTGCCATTTTATTCCCTAGGGTCTCTGCTAAAATATATATAATGTTTGGGGGTTCCAAGTAATTTTCTAGCAAAAAATATTGATTTTTAACTTTAAGGGGTTGTAAAGTTTTTTTTTTTTTAAATAGGTTGCTTTAAGCTAGTGCATTGTTGGTTCACTTACATTTTTCCTTTTGATTTCCCTTCTAAAATGTTTTTTTTTTCTTTGTCTGAATTTCTCACTTCCTGTTCCTCCTCAGTAAGCTGTTCTAAATGACTTTTCACCGCTCAGATTATGGTGGAAAGTTTACTGAGGAGAAACAGAAAGTGAGAAATCCAGACGAAGAAAATAAACATTTAGAAGGGAAATGGAAGGAAAAGGTAGGTGAACCAAATATGCACTAACTTAAAGGAACCTACCGTATTTTTCGGACTATAAGACGCCCTTTTTTCCCTTAAAAATATGGGGAAAAACCTATATGCGTCTTATAGAGCGAATGTACATTAGGCACCGTTTCCCCCGCTGCCGCTGGCAACGCCTCCTGTCACTGCCGTCCCCCACAACATCCTCCACCACTGCCAGCAACCCGCTCGGTGCTGTGTTTTTTCCCCTGCATAAGAAAGTTGCAGAGCCCCCCACCCGTTCTCTCACGGCCTCTCGGTGTAGTGACAATTGCAGGGGCGGACTGACCAGAAGCTGTAGAACACTTGTTCTGTTGGAAATGTTCCACTGCGAGCCGTGCTTAGCGATGGGCGACGAGCGCCCTGTGATTGGCCGATAGATGTCATTTGTGATTGGCCGCGGCAGAGCGTTTAACATGTGGAGGCGGGGCTGGTCTGAGGGATCGTGCTGTTCTGTCAGATTTGGCGACCGGACCAGCTGCATGTGTGAGTCCCGCCTCTCTGCCTGGCGTGCTGTGTGTCTCCTGAGGTCTCCCTCTGATCACTCTGTCCTCCCACTTATCTCTTTCAGCTCACCCCTCTGTCAGCACCCTTCCCCCTCACCTCAGCCACCTCGCCTCAGTCAGCCACCCCACCTCGCCTCAGTCAGCCACCCCACCTCGCCTCAGTCAGCCACCCCACCTCGCCTCAGTCAGCCACCCCACCTCGCCTCAGTCAGCCACCCCACCTCGCCTCAGTCAGCCACCCCACCTCGCCTCAGTCAGCCACCCCACCACGCCTCAGTCAGCCACCCCACCACGCCTCAGTCAGCCACCCCACCACGCCTCAGTCAGCCACCCCACCACGCCTCAGTCAGCCACCCCACCACGCCTCAGTCAGCCACCCCACCACGCCTCAGTCAGCCACCCCACCACGCCTCAGTCAGCCACCCCACCTCGCCTCAGTCAGCCACCCCACCTCGCCTCAGTCAGCCACCCCACCTCGCCTCAGTCAGCCACCCCACCCCTATCAGTGCCCCCTCTCTGTCAGCCACAGCAGGGAGCATCATGCCAGCCACCCACTCACTGACTCAGAGTAGGGAGCCAGCCACCCGCAGCAGGGTGCACCATGCCAGACCAGCCACCCACAGCAGGGTGCACCATGCCAGCCAGCCACCCACCCACTGACCCACAGCAGAGAGCCAGGCCAGCCACCTACAGTGACCCGCCCACAGCAGAGCCAGGGTGCCAGCCATCCACACAGGATGACTCACCAACACATAGCAGCCAGCCAGCCAATGTGACCCATCCACAGCAGGGCCAGGGTGCTAGTCAGCCACAGAGGACATGAAAGCAAGCCAGCCACAGAGGACGCGGGAGCCAGCCACAGGTACAGTATCCATAGTTAAGGTAAAGGAGCGCTACACAGTGCCAATGGTCAGGCTGCATTAATCAGGCTGCATTTCATTGGCACTGGTAAATATTTTAGTACACCATTTGGTTAAGAATATTTTTTTCCTTGTTTTCCTCTTCTAAAACCTATGTGCGTCTTATGGCCAGGTGCGTCTTATAGAGTGAAAAATACGGTATTTAGAGAATAAAAGATGAACCTTTACAACCCCTTTGAGAAACAAGTGTCAGAAAAATATTTGGAGTTTAAGTGGTTAAACTTCCTGCATTTACACACAGAAGTTTGATCCAAGAAGAAAGCGTTAGTTACAATGTTTCCTGCTAAGAACTTGGCAGATTGGCCAGATATTTTCTTTTGACAGCTGAAAGTCTCTCCACTTGTTATATAAAAGAATCCAAACTCTACATTGGAGTTGGTCAGGAGGGTTGAATCGAGATTGCGTTTTTTTTTTTTTTTTAAAACGATTAATTGTGCAGCTCTACTGTAGACCCATTTGCGCAGCTGTGCCATTATGCAGACGTATATCATCGTGCGCTGGTCGGCAAGCGGTTAAACACATTTTTTACACTTGTTTTTGTGGTTTTTTTTTTTGTTTATTGCTATGTTGTTCATCCCCTGTGACAATTTTCCACAACAGTTTCTCTTTATGGAGGAGCGATGTGCTTCATCATCATCATCATTCTGCTACTGCACATCACTAGAAGGAGATCTCTTCTCTGTCCTCCAATGCAGCTGATCAGACACAGATCGGTCTGATCGGCTGCTTTCCTGGCCACTAACAGGTAAAAAATGTAATACCGGGATGATGTCTGTAGCTGCATGCATCATTCTGGTATAACCACTGCCAACCGAGGATGTCGTATGATGGCCTACGGTTGGCAACGCCCAGTCACAGGCTGGGGGAGGGACAAGAACTTTAGGCGTTACTGAACTGCGGGAGAGAAATCGGGTCTCCTGTCCTGTTAAACAGGACTGTGTACATCTTGGGAATAGATGGGTGTAATTTTGGCAGTGGGGTGTTGATGGGGGTTAGGGGATTCTGCAGCAGACTTGGCAGCGCTATAGGGGGTGAGATATTTGAAGGAGGTTGGGGAGCACTGTGGGATGTTCAGGGACACTTCAGAGGGGCTGGAGGCTATGTAGCAGACTGGGGAAGAGTTGCATATGAGTTTTTTTCTCTATACTTTTGATGGTTGGAGAAGAACCCTTGCATGCCATCAGATAGGAGGCTCAGGATGGTAAGTGAGTGTTATACCCTAATGCCGCGTACACACGGTCGTTTTTTGCGATGAAAAAAAAGCCGTTTTTTAAAACGTCATTTAAATTGACAGTGTGTGGGCAAAACGTTGTTTTTTGTCTTCAAAAAAACGACCAAAAAAAAATTCCAACATGCTTGAATTTTTTGTGTCATTTTTCAAAATGTCGTTTTTTGTGTCATAAAAAGTGATGGTGTGTGGGCAAAATGATGTTGAAAACTACGTTTTTAAACCCGCGCATGCTCAGAAGCAAGTTATGAGACGGAGCTTTAATGGAACAGAGTGCCGTCGAACGTGGTGTACGTCACCACGCTTTGCTAGAGCTTTGTAGAAAAACGATGGTGTGTAGGCAACGTCGTTTTGGAAAATGAAGTTTGAAAAACATTGTTTATTTTCATGATTGAAAACGCCGTTTTTTTTCATCGCAAAAAACGACCGTGTGTACGCGGCATAAATGTAAATGTTAAATGAACATTGTAATTAGATATTTGTCTGTCTTACGCAAAGAATGCTTTTTAACTTATTATTCATGAATTGGAGCGTTGATGCAATATGACGTGTTCCCTCCCATTCCTTGCCTCATTGCCTCCTAAAAGTGTTGCAGCTTAGTGGTTTTGTGTGTGTGATTTTATCTTTTTGTATCATTATAATCCACAGCAACAGTAGAGTGTCTGTAAAGGATAAGAACAAGGTTATTAAAGTGGAACTTCGGTAAAAAAAAATTCAACTTCCCAGCCATTAAATCTTCTGCCCTTGTTGTTTTTAACTTTGGATAGTAAAACATATTTTTTTTGCCAGTAAATACCTTATACAGCCCACTTCCTGTTTCTTCTGCCTAAGCTTATGACATCATGCACAGCTCTCTCACTCTCGTGAGAGTTTGCTAGGAAGGGAAGGGGGTGAGTCATAAGAGGGCCAATGAGGGCTGGAGGTGTGCCTCTGTGTAAGTCCAGGAAGTGAGTGAGTGAGTGAAAAACTTATATAGCGCGGCAAATGCGAACTTAATCGCCTCTGGGCACTCGTTGTTCCTGTCTCCTTTGATATCAAAAGAGATGAGTTTTGATCTTTCCTCTGAAAGCCAAGTGGTTCTCCTCCAACCGAATGCTGGTTGGTACGTCGTTCCATAGTCTGGGACCTTGGAGCGCAAATCTTCTTTCTCCTTTGGACTTGTATTTGGCTTTGGGTATCTGGGAAGTGAACAGGCAGCAGCTTCAGCTAAAATGATTGCAGCCAGACTCAGTGGAGGGAGATTCCTGCAGCATATTTGGCGAGTACAGAATCGGTATATATAAATATGCAAAGTGGGTAGAAAGAAGCTTTAGAATCGCAAAGATGTTTTTATTACAAATTTACGTGAGCAGACTGCAGTTCCTCTTTAACCACTTGCCTACTGTGCACCTACACCCCCTTCCTGCCCAGACAAAATATAAGCTTCCGGCACTGCGTCGCTTTAACTGACAATTGCGCGGTCGTGCGACGTGGCTCCCAAACAAAATTGGCGTCCTTTTTTTCCTACAAATAGAGCTTTCTTTTGGTGGTATTTGATCACCTCTGCGGTTTTTCTTTTTTGCGCTATAAACAAAAATAGAGCGTAAATTTTTAAAAAAATGCAATATTTTTTCTTTTTTGCTATAATAAATAACCCAAAAATATATAAAAAAAATATTTTTTCCCTCAGTTTAGGCCGATACGTATTCTTCTACATATTTTTGGTAAAAAAAAATGCAATAAGCGTTTATCGATTGGTTTGCGCAAAATTTATAGCGTTTACAAAATAGGGGATAGTTTGTCATTTTTTTTTTTTATTTTTTTTTTTACTATTAATGGCGGCGATCTGCGATTTTTTTTTTTTTTTTTTATTGGGACTGCGACGTTATGGCGGACATTTCGGACACTTTTCTGACATTTTTGGGACCATTTACATTTATACAGTGAAAAATGCTATAAATATGCATTGATTACTGTATAAATGTGACTGGCAGTGAAGGGGTTAACCACTAGGGGGCGGGGAAGGGGTTAAATGTGTGTCCTATGAGTGTTCTAACTGTGGGGGGAGGGGGGGGGTGACTGGGGGAGGTGACCGATTGTGTCCCTATGTACAAGGGACACAACCGCTCTCCTCTCTCCCTGACAGGGACGTGCAGCTCTGTGTTTACACACAGAGCTCCACGTCCCCGCTCAGTTACTGAGCAATCGCGTGTGCCCGGCGGCGATCGTTGCCGCTGGGCACTCACACGGGATCCCCGCAGAGCAGCGGGTGCGCGCGCGCGCCGCCGGCGACGCGTGCCCGCCCGCGGCTTTAAAGGGACATCACGTCGTATGACGTGATGTCAGGATAATGGAGTCGTCTGTCCGCCGTCATTTGACGGTGGGCAGATGACAAGTGGTTAAAGAGGTTGTAAAGGTTCGTTTTTATTTTCTAAATCGGTTCCTTTAAGCTAGTGCATTGTTGGTTCACTAATCTTTTCCTTCCATTTCCCTTCTAAATGTTTTTTTTCGTTGTTTTCTCTGTCTGAATTTCTCACTTCCTGTTCCTCCTCAGTAAGGTGTTCAGTAAGCTGTTCTAAATGATTTTCCACCACTCGGATGATGGAAAAAAGCTTACTGAGGAGAAACAGGAAGTGAGAAATTCAGACAAAGAAAAAAAACATTTAGAAGGGAAATGGAAGGAAAAGGTAAGTAAAACAGTGCACTAGCTTAAAGGAACCAATTTAGAAAATAAAAGACGAACCTTTACAACCCCTTTAAGAATGTTCCTTTTACTAGTAATAATTGTAGTAAAGTAAAAGCTTAGGTGATACATTTCAATGGGTAGCTGAATATTTTTGAGCTCCAAGCTTCTGATGGGATTTTTTATCTTTAGGCATTTGTTTCATATCCTATTATAAATTGGTAGGGAAAAAATATAACCATTAAGCATTTATAGTGATTTTGTCGATCTTTTCTTCAGTATGGTCGGGACTAAAATTATTATACTTCTTTTTTTTTTTGTCCGGTTAATATGGATTATTCTATACTAGCATTATGCAGTCTTCTAATCAGCCAGCAGATGGAGCTCTAATGTGTTTTTCACTTTTTAGCTTTCCTAAAAGAAGACTACCGTGTACAGAATTGTATACAAGCCAGCATGTGATATAAGCCTGGCCTTTAGTTACACAAAGTCTCAGGTTGTCATTGTGCACAATATAATTTCACAGCCATTGGCATCCTAACAACCAATGACATTGATTTGATATTGAGGATGTCGGGCGCCTGCACAGCATCCTTGTTTGCCCTCTCCATCAGCATTGGGGGTCACATTAGGAGAGTGAGAAGCTGAAGGAGAAGAGAAACATTGGAATACTAGTCAGTACCAGGGCAAAGGTGTATTTTCTTTGGAAGAAAAAAATCACCCCTAATGTTGTCCTACGTGTGTGGATGTTGCTGTGTTATGTAAAACTAGTAGTTTCGTTTTTTACATTTTAGAATGGGGTGCCTCGAGATTGTCCATAATTTTAAAGGGTGCCTTGACTGCAAAAAGGTTGAAAAAGTGTGCTCTATTCAAAATGGGGCCGCCTGTCTGGTGGGGGGGGGGGGGGGGGGGTTGTTCTCACTCCTGGCCTTCTTCCCTTGGAAAGCTGCAGAGATCTGCATTGGACATACATGGAGGGGAAGAGAGAGATGGATTTCTCTTAGTACTTAACATTTTAAGGACATTTGTTGGTCACTGTGTCTGAAGACACTGTACTTTCTAAAATCGATGGTTTTGAAAATAGAAGCAAAAAAAAGAAGAATCATGCATCACAATGCTCCCTAGCCAGCCGGTAATGCAGGGCGTTCGTAGTTCTGGTTCCGGCTGCTCTGTGATTGCAGTGTGAATTGGTCCTTAATGCAGAGCTCCACCCTAAAGTGGAACTTCCGCTCATCGGAACCCTCCCCCCTCCGGTGTCACATTTGACACCTTTCAGGGGGGAGGGGGGTGCAGATACCTGTCTAAAGACAGGTATTTGCACCCACTACCGGCCACACAGACTGCTGGCAGGACGCCAGATCCCATCCCCCCCCCTGTTGTGTTCTGGGAAACACACAGCTCCCAGAACACAGCGGGAACCAGTCAGCACGGCGCAGCGCAACTCCCGCATGCGCTGTAGGGAACCGGGCAGTAAAGCCAGAGCGCTTCACTTCCTGGTTCCTTCACCGAGGATGGCGGTGGGAGCAGCAGAGTGACAAGCGATCGCTCTTCCTCTGCTGCGGACGGCGCTGGACTCCAGGACAGGTAAGTGTCCTAATATTAAAAGTCAGCCGCTGCAGTATTTGAAGCTGCTGGCTTTTAATATTTTTTTTTTTTTTCGGCGGACATCCGCTTTAACCTTGTAACAATCAATGTGTGGTTCTGCAATCTGGCTGAAAAGCACTCCTTTGGTGCCATCTAGTGGATAGATGGTGAAAAGCATTTAGTCTAACAGACAAATAGAATTGTGGGTTAGTCTAGACTCGATAAAAAATTTCCCCAGTGGGCAAAGAGCCAATAATAAAATTCTGTCGTGAGCATACAACACCTATGCTAACAAAGATGATCTTAGTTAAGACTAAATCGCACATGAGGCTAGTACTGCCACCCCTCTAAAAAACAATCTGTGGTGGTTTGCTTTTTAGAGGGCTTTTTGACAGGTAGGGAGGTGGCAATATGTTGTCACATCAGCGCCTGCTGTAACCCTTAAAATGTCAACCCACTGCTGCTCAATCACCTACGGCACAGCCCCATTAAGTGCCTTCAAGGCCACAAACCAAAGCATTACAGCTTGAAAAGTCTCTATTTTTATTCAGAACAATGCGTATTACGGCAGGGCTTGGCAAATTTGCTTTGAATCCAGGAGCCAGCTATAGTTTTTCTTGAACTAAGGCTGGGTTCACACTTGTTCCGACAACGCTCCTACATTAGGAGCTCATGTAGCATGTAGCATGACGTGTGAAAATCAATGTTTCCCTATGAGAGCTGTCTTAACTGGTCCTACACAAGTCGGTCCGACTTTGAAAATGCTCCCAGTACTACTTTGGTCCGACATTGATCCTACTTCAGCCCATTGAATATCATTGAAGTAGGACCAAAGAAGGAGCCTTGTCCTAACCATCCGACTTTTGCCATCTGACATGTGATTACAGCACCAGTAAAAGGAATTTATCTCACTCTGGGATTGTTTTGATTGGTCAAAAGACAAGTCAGTCTATCACAAAGTAGGACCAAAGTAGTATCCTGTTCATGAAAGTAGGACCGATGTAGGACCAATGTAGGATCAATGTAGGACAAATGTCGCAGAGCAAAGTAGGATGAAAGTCGTGTAGTGTAGTGTGAACCCAGCCTAAGCCCTGCTTCACACTGGGCTGCGGGAGTGAAATTGCGCGATTTCAGCTGAACTCGTGCGATTTCACTCCCTTTGGCAGTCACGATTTTGGCGCGATTTAGGAGACATCTGTGCAGGTTTCTGCACAGATGTCAATGCAAATCAAGTCCTGAAATCGCAAAAAGTAGTACAGGAACTACTTTTTGAAATCGGTGCAGCGCCGCAAATGCGGCGTCACACCGATTAGGACGGTGTCATTGCCGGCAATTGCCGCCGATTTGAGCTGCGATTTCACATGTGAAATCGCATCTCAAATCGAACTAAATCGTACCCAGTGTGAACCTGGGCTAAACCAGCTTTAACTGATAACCAGCATTTGTTTACATGTGCTCTGCTGTGATTGGACACAGCTGATCACATGGTAAAGGGCCCTGCGTCATCAGTTGTTTACCCTGGTCTGTGATGATCAGAGGCACACAGTGCATCACAGATTGCCACACTGCTTGCCACCACACCAAGAATGGGAGGATGTCATATGACGTCCTCCCAGCGCAAGAGCAGTCCCGCCCGACCATCATTCTACAATACAGCACCTGTAAAAGTAAGGGTAAATCCCACATTTCTCCAGCTCTCTAAGAGGGAATATCCCTCACATTGGAAAGATATTCTTGTTGAGTCTACAGGTAATACTGACTGGGGTTTTAGCCCTCCCCTTCTCTATCCAAAATGGTAAAAAAGTTTTGGCTTTAGATATACGTTGACCTTATGCTAATAGGTTATTGGAACTTTATTCTTTAGACCCCATTCGCACTTCATCTAGCGGGAAACCGATTGCAGGTTATTCACGTGTAGCGCATAGACCATTGACTTGAATCGGCTGTTGTATACGTGACAAACATGGCAAAGAAGATCCAGAACCTTGTGTGTGTGGAGAAAAGTGTCTTTTCACTGCGCAACTACTAACTGTGTTTGGCGTGCCATTAAATCTTAATATATTGCGTGTTTTGCAGGGATTTTAGCACAATCTGTAATTGTGTGCAGAATTGTGTAATTCTGCCCACATATTTGCTATGAACAGAACCTTACAAACATTTCAATATTTACACAAATGCTTGCTTTGGTAGACTTTGCTGACCAATAATTTTTTGGTCATTTTTCATATCAATCACTTTATAAAGTTATAAAGCCTCTAATTATAAAGACCTCCACACATGAAGCAAATCAACTTTACACCTGACATGGGTTTTTACTGTTCTCTACTCTATCTGGAAAAAAAAGTCCAGCATCTGCCTTTTGTAGAACCTTCAGGGTAGTTAAAGAAGTCCAGTCCAATCCTAAGTATACTTAAACCTGTATCCAGCAGCATTGTAAGCCTATTCTAACTACCCTTTGTAGCGCCCCACTGGGTCTTCTAGAGCAGTGAGTGACTTCCAGAGGCTAGAGTTTACATTTAGGGCTGAGTCCATGGCTATAATGGGAAGCTGTGAACAAAAATTGGGCGCCAGTCACTTTCCTTTTTTCAAAGCTTTAATGTAGGACTTGGAAAAAGGTAGTAGGAGAAATGGTTAGGGGTCTCGGATAGCAGATCACTTACTCCTTAGAACCCATAAAAAGTACAGCTTCACAGTACCAGAACCTTTAAGCCAGCGATACTGCAAACACGTTTTAGGTGTAGAACAAGATCCAGCTTCAGTGTCGGAACCATTAGGTTGACTTGCAGCACTGTAAGCACATTAGGATGTAGGTACGTCCTCCAAACGAGTCACCGGGCCCCCCTTAGACCATCCTTCATCCTGCCTCTCTCCAGCAAGGATCCTCCCCTGGATCTTCTCTATTTGGCTTGACTTCTATGCCGGGCAAAACAGCCTAAGGACAACCGCAGCATTATTAGGCCCCAGACAGGCTTCTGGGCCTACTTGCAGAGCTCACTTCAGCAGCATGTCCTCGGGCCAGGAGGGCCTGAGGCAAGAGGGAGCGAGCGCATGGTCCAGTTTAAATAAGTATCCTCTCACAGAATGCACCAGTGGCCAAGAACCTTCTACTGGGCTGGCTGGAAGAGGAATAAATATTCATACCTCAAGCCAGTTGTACTATCTCATACTGGCCAGTGGTACCAGTGACACCTACTGGCGACAGTGAGAAACGCACATCTAATTGAGATAAGGGAAAGACCAAATAAACTGTACAATCAGTCTGAGCTGCCTACAGCCCATCCAAAAACTAAATTTACATGATAGCCCCAGTTGGCAGTTGGTCATAAAACAAAATAAAAATCTGAGTCAATTGTACATTTTTCAATTCTTTCATAAATAAGTGGTAAGAAATCTTTGCATGTTCTTTAAGACAATTGAGTACTGTCCATGATACTTTTTTTTTATTTGCACTAACATACAATATTTCGGGACAAGTTTTTGGGGTATGTCCCCTTCAAGGTCCAAGCAGTATCACGGGCAGTACTCAATTTTCTCTGTCACAATTGCACTAATACTGCTACAATCACGAAAAGCTGAACTAGTTGCATCCACTAGGGGTCGCTGTTTATCCTTTAGTTGTTCATGCTGCTTTTGCTGAGCAATACAAGTACAACATTGCATCCCAGCTCATCTACTGCTTTAGAATATTTATCAAAACATAATCTATCACTATCTATGTTAAAAAAAAAAAAAATATTAAAATATTTAGCAAATGGCAGCCAGTCCGGATGTAGTAAGAGATCTTGGTTGACATGGATTTTTTTATTGCATTCAATGGCAACTTTTACCCTTGGAAGAATTTTGGCTTTAAATCATTTTTTATTTAAACAAAACATTTTTATTATATTATTTGAAGGCAAGGAGACCTTATGTGACATCTAAACAAAAATGTCCATTGTCTACTAAGCTCTTAAAAGCCCAAGTCAAGCTTTATTTCCTTGGCTTGATCAATACTTGTGTACATACTTGTTGTTTGCTTGTATAAAGTTACTTGATGTAGGAACCTTTTAATAATGATACAAACGTTTAAATTTGTTTCTTAGTCAAAAAGCTACATGTAAGGTCTTAAAACATATTACAGGACAGAATATTATTTTTCTTTCGATCACAACATACACAGACGTATACATTATAGTTTGAAATAAGTTTTCACTTTGGATCCATCGACATTAGCCGGGCCCATGGTCGAAATCGTCTGTAAAGTTGGGTTCACTAATGACACGAGTGTCGAATGATCTTTCTGAAAACGACCATACAAACAAGAGAGGGAGAACATTGGAGGTTCCATAGCTTACAGAGGATGTTATAAGGAGGCAGCAAAACGCAATGGGAAAGAATTTCATAAAAAGTAGATTACAGGACCATTAAGTAGTTGATGTTTATGGATTCGTTTTAGAGAATTAGGATATTGTTCAGACATATTTTGGTTCAAAAATTGTATATATATGTGTGTGTATATATATATATATATATATATATATATATATATATATATATATATATATATATATATATATATATATATAATTTTTTTTTTTTTCCATATGACCGCCCTCAATGGCTCTGTCTATATGTATATATTTTATATGAGCTTAGTTTAGCCATAGAGTTTGGGAAGATTCTACTAGGCTTCTTTTTTTTTTTTTTATTATATATATATATATATATATATATATATATATATTCAAAGAACATACTGTATATGTGTTGTCTTGACCTCCTAAAATGTTGATAATATATGGTGATATCTTCACAAACGTTGGGCCTTCTCTGGTCAGTCCTGCAAAAGGTTATTCGCAGCCTGGCCACAGTTAAGGGAAATATGGGCGAATGAAGTATAAATTGTTAGTCAGTTTAGTGTCAATAATTTGAAATAAGTTTTTTAACCTACCTTCTTTCTTTTTTTTATTCAGTCTTTGTCAAACATTGATGACGTTGTAAGCAAAATCCGGTTAAAAATAAGGTATGCAATCAGTGTTTCACTTTATCTGTATGACATGTCTGCTTCTCATTAAAATGTCACCTTTTTTTATATATGAGGCCCATTTTACACTGATGGACCAACGGTGCTCGATTAGACCATCCATTGCTCTCTATGGAGCACCAGATGTCAACAGACATGTGTCCTTTGACACCTGCCAGCATCCAATCCGATCCTGTCCCTAAAAACAGACGGATTCCCCGTTTGTCTGGTAGATCGGATCCAAACTGAAGTAAAAATCGCAAGCTACAATAAAGAAAATATATAACTATTCTTCTAAAAGGTGGTTACGAATTCCCTCTATCGCATATATGTATTAATATGTCTATACCTATAATTAGCTAGTCTATTAAGACTCTGATAAGCACAATGATATAAGGTTATCTATGGAAGTAAACACACTGGGAGTAAAACAATATATTTCATTTATTTCCCAAGAACATAGGAATATGCAAACATCAAAATTATAACAGCAGAACATCAAAAATACTTATCAAAATCCTCTAGACATAGTCTCATCGGCTGGGCTCAGGATGGCAAAAAAGGCCCAGAGCCATGAGCCATGATCCAAAAAAGGGACTCTTCTGTGTGCTTTTTTTACCCATACATTCACACTCACTCATAACCACCCCCACTTGCCTTCTGTCCAATAAAATATTGTCAAGAAGTAGTTATGACTAAGGACTTATAGGCTGAAACGTGCCAACCTTTCCTTTTTGCGTTTGTCTACTGTGGCTTGTCAATAAATGCATCAATTGTTTAAGAGCAATGACTGGAGATGCGGATCATCTTTTCCTCATTATTCTACGCAGCCAGCGACTATGGAGCACCCAGGAGCTCTGCTTTCCATGTGAAGTATGGGTAGTAGCACTGACTTTTTTGTTTATCGTCAAGAGGTAGTCCTTCTCAATGGGTTATATTACTGTCCGTCTTGCCGTATTGGCCCCTAAGGGCAGCATTGTCCATGTATCGTCTCCAGGTGCTTGATGATCTTTTGATTTTTGTCATCAATCATCCTGGCAGCCATTGCTCTCTTTGAAGCTTACTTGCAGATTGTCAATCACTGATTTGCATCTTATCGTCCTAGCCAGACAGGAGCAGGCCCCTTTGTTTGACACAGAGGCGTAATTGGTTACATTCCAACTTGTGTGCCATCTGCCTGTATCCTCCAAGGAGTGAAATACCAGAACTGATATTAAACCACGTTGCCTTCCAACAGAAACTGACAGGCGGTCCGCTTCCATCCCGACTGCCCCATTGAGAACAGCGGGCTGTGTCCAGACATAACCTGTCATACGCCTGCTCAGCGGGGATCTGCAGAGAGATCTGCTGAGCAGGCAGATCTGCTGGCAGAACCTTCCATTGCGAAAGGGGTCTTAATGTTGTTTTTTTTTTTTTTAATTCTGCTAAAATTCAACTTTGCCTGCAATATCGCCTTATTCAGTAGCTTGTATTTACAAATTACAGGCCCTAAACTGTTATGTATGCTTTTCTGGTTTAAACTGCATCTGTATCATTTTATAGTAAATCTAAACTATTTTGTACTGCTGTAATTATCTTGCTTTGATGTTTGGGTGTTATATCTTTTATAGGCATATTACTTTCTAGGCAGCAAGGAATATACCAAAATTAAAAGGTATTGTCACTATACCACAAGTGATGTTTTTTTTTTCTGCCTGTAAACGCCTATGTGTGCATAGACACATAGGCTAACAAGGAGGAAATATAGAGGCAGGAAAAAAAAAAAGCAAAATGCCCTTAAAAGCTGCATTTTTTTTTTAATGCCCAGTGTGCATGAGGCCTAAGTCATTAAAGTGAGCCAATGATGATGGAAATATGGAAAGTGCTACTGCTGACATGGTGCAGACACCAGGGACGTTTTCCTGGACCTAGCCACTTTACCTACTTTTTCATTTACTTGGAACATATATTCAGCCAGTGGGGTCTTTAATAATATGTATGCATATTTCAGGTCAGAGATTAACGGGTAATAAATCTAGGATCTGGATGACAGCCCTAGAGCCTGAACCTCTGAAATCAAGTCTCCAGTGGCACCTTTCTTGTTTTATTAGTGGGTTCCTTTTAAATATTCTACCCTATTAATGAATGTTTGTTAATTTCTCCCTTTTGGTCTGTTGAATATACCATTGGAAACTTTGTTATATCCGTTTGATAAGTGCAAAAAACGACCTCCTCCTTGGCCTTACCTTGAGAGCACACAATTATTAGTCATTCTGTTGTGTTGATGGGAGAGTAGGTGGGTATGAGTAGTTTGGCAAGAGAAAACTGGGCAGGACTGATACTAGTCCACAAAAAAAACTCTTCTGTTACATTAATAGCTGTAAAGAAAGGTACATGGCATTCCGTACCATAATACAGTATCTCAGAAAAGTGAGTAAGTACCCCCCTCACATTTCTGTAAATATTATTTATTTATGTGCCAAAACTGAAGAAATGACACTTTGCTTGTATAACAGTGTAAATTTGCTGTCCCCTCGAAATAACATTAATGTCTAAACCGCTGGCAATACAAGTGAGTACACCCGTTAAGTGAAAATGTCCAAATTGGGCCCACTTAGCCATTTTCCCTCCCCGGTGTCATGTGACTTGTTAGTGTTACAAGGTCTCAGGTGTGAATGGGGAGCAAATGGTGTTTTGGTGTTTGGTGTTTTCACTCTCTCATACTGGTCACTGGAAGTTTAACATGACACCTCATGGCAAAGAACTCTCTAAAGATTTGAAGAACAGAATTGTTGCTCTACATAAAGATGGCCCAGGCTATAAGAAGATTGCCAAGACCCTGAAACTGAGCTGCAGCATGGTGGACAAGACCATACAGCGGTTTAACAGGACAAGTTCCACTCAGAACAGGCCTCACCATAGTCGATTAGAGAAGTTGAGATCAAAGAAGTCAGCCTGTCAGTGCTCAGACCATACGACGCACACTGCATCAACTTGGTCTGCATGGCTGTCACCCCAGAAGGAAGCCTCCTTTTAAGATGATGCAAAAGAAAGCCTGCAAACAGTTTGCTGAAGACAAGCCGACTAAGGACATGGATTACTGGAACCATGTCCTGTGATCTGATGAGACCAAGACAAACGTAGGTTCAGATGGTGTCAAGAGTGTGTGGTGGCAACCAGGTGAGGAGTACAAAGATGTGTGTCTTGTCTATATTCAAGCATGTTGGTGGGAGTGTCATGGTCTGGGGCTGCATGAGTGCTGTCGGCACTGGGGAGCTACAGTTTATTGAGGGAACCATGAATGCCAAGATGTACTGTGACATACTGAAGCAAAGCATTATACCCTCCCTTCAGAGACTGGACCACAGGGCAATATTCCATCTTAACGCACCAAACACACCTCCAAGATGACCACTGCCTTGCAAAAGAAGCTGAGGGTAAAGGTGATGGACTGTCCAAGCATGTCTCCAGACCTAAACCCTATTGAGCATCTGTGGGGCATCTTTAAAGGGAGGGTGGAGGAGCGCAAGGTCTCTAACATCCACCAGCTCAGTGATGTCATCATGGAGGAATGGATGAGAACTCCAGTGGCAACCTGTGAAGCTCTGATAAACTCCATGCCCAAGAGGGTTAGGGCAGTACTGGGAAATAATGACGGCCACACAAAATAGTGACACTTTGGGCCCATTTTTGATATTTTTACTTAGGGGTGTACTCACTTTTGTTGCCATGAGTTTAGACATTAATGGCTGTGTGTTGAGTTATTTTGAAGGGACAGCAAATGTACACTGTTATACAAGCTGTACACTCACCACTTTACATTGTAGCAAAGTATAACTTTTTCAGTGTTGTCACATGAAAAGATAGAATAAAATATTTACAGAAACATGAGGGTTGTACTCACTTTTGTGAGATACTGTAGATTCTTATATTGGATAGATTAGATTCATAAACAAGGAAAACCATTTCGCCATTTTTGTGTGTCATCGCATTACTTTTTGTTTTTATACATATATTCTTTTTTTTCCCCACCACAGGCGTTTAGATGACAGCATCCGAGGTGTGGTACGAGGCCAGACCAATGTCGGGCAAGATGGCAGACAGGTATAAACTAATGTTTCAATGCCAAGTTTGTTTTGTTTTTTCACTGCTGGTGGCTACAGCCAATGACGGCGATCGTACCAAAAAAGCCGAAAGGCTGGTCATTCTGAAGTTGATGCTGCCGAACCCGCTGAATTTTGGTGCATCTATGGCTGGCTTTAATGTAAAATCTTTTCATTCAAACATAGTGGCTCATTCATGTTCAGGGAACTAAACGGCCAGAGCAGGCAGTTTTCCCCTGTCTGAAGTCTAGTACGCACTAGAACGAAAAAATACAGAGGAGCTTGGGAGGAGCTTACTGTACTATGAGCTATTGTGTTCTGACAGGGGGCTGCCCCCCCCCCCGTCAGAACACACCGGTCAATGCTCGCAGCCATTGGCTGTCAGTGCTGTTCGGATTCTGATAAGATGCTGGTCTTCCAGCATGTCTGTTCAACAGAACTCAGCTGTTTGGACAGGCTGGTGTATACAGGGGCCAAATTAAATGCACAGATACTTGCTGATACTTAGCCCGTGTGTACCTGGTTTACCTGGCTTAAAGGTGGTATCATATACCCATTTCCTGTTGAAATCATCACTTATTGTTATGTACTTGGGAGTGTTTAGTAGCAGTGCTGCATAATATAAACCTGCATGCTGTGATCCCAAGCGTGCATTTTTATAGAACGGTCAGAAGACAGATATTCCATTTGGGTCTGTGACCGCACAAGTCACTACCTTCTGTAGTCTTTGTCATCCAGTATACAGTGTGTGTGTGTGTGTGTGTGTGTGTGTGTGTGTGTGTGTGTGTGTATAGATCTATACTGTATATAAATATTTGTATACACCCCAGTGATGATATTGGTATATTTTTGTCGATCCTTCTTCTTTTTTTATATTTTTTTATTTTTTTTAATTCAAGCCTAAAGGTTGGGATCTAGTTGCCATAAGATACCCTCATAATGACCTCTTTTTCATACATGGAAATTGCAGGGGCTGGGTGTGAAAATTCCTCTACAGGGTGTAACAAGTTTCCTTAAAAGCTTCTGTACTGTAGTTCTTTCACATACACCGGAAATGTGATTTCCCAAGAACCTTGCCTTTCTTTGTTCTTTATTTTTGTTGGCCATGCCAGGTTAAATGTTTTGTTTAGACATTTTAGTTCTGTTTCCTATGATCAACTAGATCAAAGATACTCCATCTGTTGTACATGAACTTATTTAGGTGTATATCCCTGTTAAATAAAAGGCTATAGTCACCTTTTTTTAAAATAAATGCACATTTGTTTTTTACTTTTCTTTTATTAAGGAGCCTGCGGAGGATTGCACCCATGTTCAGCAGATTGTATGTGCAATGTCTGGCTCCTGCAGACTTTCACCATGTCTCTGCTCGTACCTCCGACATGGGCAGGCAGTTACTTAAAGAGGAAGTAAACCCTCTCTTAAAAAAAAAAAAACCTGCAAGACAAAGGCATAATGAGCTAGTATGCATAGCATACTAGCTCATTATGAATTACTTACCTGTGGACGAAGCCCCCGCATCGGTCTTTGGACACAACCTCCGTCACTGCCATGATACCCGTCGCTGCCCCGGCACTGTGACTGGCCGATGCAGCGATGATGTCACTCCTGCGCATGCGTGCAGGAGCCGCCACTAACGCCACAATGCCATTAGTAGCGGCACCCTCAGTGAGCCTGCTCACCGTTGTCTATGCGCCGTAGACATCGGTGCCGTCTTTTTTGGAAATATCTCCTTAACCATGTAGGTTAAGGAGATATTTGTTGCACCTACAGGTAAGCCTCAATCTAGACTTACCTGTAGGTCAAAGTGGTCTGTAAGGGTTTAGAACCACTTTAAGTACAGGAAGATCAATGAACTATCGGAGTTCTCACCAGCACCCTTGTAGTTCGTTGAGGGCATGTAGTCTATTGTACATGGCCACGCTGTTTTCAAATTGTGACAGCGGGTGTGGGAAGAAGATCCCCCCTGCCTATGAAAATTGCAGATTCACACTGAAGGCATCAAAACTACGAATTAATACATGTGGAATTATATACATAACAAAAAAGTGTGAAACAACTGAAAATATGTCATATTCTAAGTTCTTCAAAGTAGCCACCTTTTTGCTTTTGATTACTGCTTTGCACACTCTTGGCATTCTCTTGATGAGCTTCAAGAGGTAGTCACCTGAAATGGTCTTCCAACAGTCTCGAGATGCTTAGCACTTGTTGGCCCTTTTGCCTTCACTCTGCGGTCCAGCTCACCCCAAACCATCTCGATTGGGTTCAGGTCCGGTGACTCTGGAGGCCAGGTCATCTGGCGCAGCACCCCATCACTCTCCTTCTTGGTCAAATAGCCCTTACACAGCCTGGAGGTGTGTTTGGGGTCATTGTCCTGTTGAAGAATAAATGATGGTCCAACTAAACGCAAACCGGATGGAATAGCATGCCGCTGCAAGATGCTGTGGTAGCCATGCTGGTTCAGTATGCCTTCAATTTTGAATAAATCCCCAACAGTGTCACCAGCAAAGCACCCCCACACCATCAAACCTCCTCCTCCATGCTTCACAGTGGGAACCAGGCATGTAGAGTCCATCCGTTCACCTTTCCTGCGTCGCACAAAGACACCGGGGTTGGAACCAAAGATCTCAAATTTGGACTCATCAGACCAAAGCACAGATTTCCGCTGGTCTAATGTCCATTCCTTGTGTTCTTTAGCCCAAACAAGTCTCTTCTGCTTGTTGCCTTTCTTTAGCAGTGGTTTCCTAGCAGATATTCTACCATGAAGGCCTGATTCACACAGTCTCCTCTTAACAGTTGTTCTAGAGATGTGTCTGCTGCAAAAGGTGGCTACTTTGAAGAACCTAGAATATGACATATTTTCAGTTGTTTCACACTTTTTTGTTATGTATATAATTCTACATGTGTTAGTTCATAGTTTTGATGCCTCCAGTGTGACTCTACAATTTTCATAGTCATGAAAATAAAGAAAACTCTTTGAATGAGAAAGTGTGTCCAAACTTTTGGTCTGTACGTATGATATATATATATATATATATATATATATATATATAGTGTGTGACGGTATGCGAGGTGAGATACTTGACCATAGATATATTTCACCACGCATACGTTCTATTTTGAGAGGCTGAACCGGAATCCGAGCCGGGTTTTACGGCCTCTGGTGTTCCGGTCCGGATATTTGGGTCCACTGGAGTTCAATGTCAGGTGGACCTTAAAACAACCAGGAAGAGATCAGAAGAGAGCTCTCTGGTTTTGGGACACTCAGGAGGGAACCTAAGTGTGAGGAGCTCTCTAAAGACATTGCGAGGAAAAGGTTTGCGTTGTTGTTTGTTTTGTGGGTGGTGGGGATCAGCCCCACGCTGTAAGGCTCCATTCACATCTGAGCGACAAAACGCCGGTCGCCCGACGCTCTTGTCGCTCGAGATGTGAAATAACATTGCGGTCTATGGAGATGGTTCACATCTCAACGCCTGTCGCCTGAAAAAAAGTCCCGGACCCTTTTTTTCAGGCGACATTGGCGTTCGCTCATAGACCGCAATGTTAAAGAAAGAAGAAAAAAAAAAGTTTAATCTACAGGCGGCAAGATAAGCCGTGTACGCGGCGTATCGTGTCGCCTAGGTGTGAATGCAGCCTAAAGATAGGAGACCCTTATATTTAGTTTAGCGCCGGACGGCAAGGATTTGATTTCACTGTTTTTTGTTTATTTTTTCTTGCAAACCTTTTTGTAAATAAAAACCTGGCATCTGCCAGAGAAAAAAGAAGGTGCCTGCTTACGGACTGTGTTTGAGAAAAGTGATCCCCACAAGCTAATCTCCCACTATATATATATATATATATATATTGAGAGAGACACAGACACATGTCTGTTAAGGTTCTACAGTGTGTATAAATGAATACAAAATAAATATATTCAGTCCATATTGTAAAGTTATAGTCCATAACATAAAGGAGTAATTTAATGCACAGTTCAGCCATTACATGATTATATAAAAAGAATTTGATCCAAGTGTTCTGCTTCAGACATCACACAGCTTCCAGCCAGTGCTTCATCCTGGACCTTCCTTCTCCTTACTGTGTTTAAACAAACTCACCAGATGGTAATGAACTTCATTAAGCAGGTTTATTGCACTTATCAATATTCCTTATATGCTTGAATTCTTGTTACCCAATGCTTGTCTCAGGAGAGGAAAAACTCAGAAGAGGAAGCAAACATGCTGTAAATCCATACACCTAAAATATGGGGTCCAAAAGCAGCTGCACAAATATCATATACATAAACATAAAAGTTTGCAGCTGCCATCTTTTTATTCTTTGTTCTCTGCCTTCAGAAAATATTACTCTCTTTTGTGGGGTTTTAGGTAAGGTTCAGGTATGTGCACTTTAACATGCAAGGCATTTTATATGCCATATATAATGTGGCACTGAGGAAATTGAGGGGTTAAAACATAGCAAAATGCGAATGCATTGCAGAGATGTACTAAAGTTAGTTTTTCGTCATACAATTTAATTATCTGTTGTACATTCGTGCCTGGGCTAAGATCAAGTGTAGTATCTGTTCTTATCAGTTGCCAGTAGGTGGCGCTATGCTGACCGTCCCTAGTACTCGGCGAGGGGGAAAGGCATGGCGGTTGACGGAGGCTAAACCTGCTGGCTTGGAGGTGAAAGCCTTCTCATCGGGACAGAGAGGCATGAGGTTGAATCTGGAGGGCTGGTCCACTGGCCTCTGGCCTGGATTTGGTGGTGCCTGCCCCAGTCAGTTGTTTGGGAGAGAACCCTTGCTCCTCTTTTCACCGGGAGGAGCGGTTAGTATTTCCCGAATGTAATTAGGTGGGAGAGATGGGGGTTGTGGGTAGTAGCCTGCTGAGGTAGGCTCTCCCAGACCTCTTCTCCTCCCTTCCTGGCTGGGAAGGGTACTGCTGGTCCAGACCCGGGGGTCAGGGACAGTTGAAAAGCCTGTGGAGATAGTGCCCCTGGAGTGGCAGTCCAGGGGTGCCATACATTGCACGAGTGTTTAAAAGGGGCACTCATCGTGTGACACCTTACGTCACAATCTCCACACACACCTTTTTAACACCTCCCTCTTGGGCCGAGCCTTTTGGCTAGGACCAGGGGAATTTTTGTTCCTGGCCGGAGGGCCAGCAATCGTATTGCACAGTGGCCACTTTCCACTCACCTCTCCCACCTTCCTTTTTCCCCACTTTCTTTTTTAATTTACCCCCTGTTTGTCACGTTTTTGTCTTCTTTTTTTGGTGCACTGCACTTTGTGTGATGAGTAGGGTGCTGGTCCTTGGGCCTGCTCTAAAAAGTCTTGGGAGTGGGTGGGCATGGCCTTCTGGCTTAGTTCACCTGCTCTTATGGGGTCCCCCTTTGGGGGAGCCTCACCAAGGAGGGTTCTGTTTCGGTAGACCCTCCAAGGATGTTGAGCTCATGTGGCTTCGGCTGCATGGACCACAGATTACTCGAGTCCCTGCCAGGAGCCTAACGCCCCGGGAGATCAGAATTTGGCCTTTTTCGGAGGGCCAGTTGACGATGCACCCGTTTTTTGTGTCACTCTTGTGTGTGCACATTTTTCCTGCATCGGGTGAAGTTTTTGGGTTGTGTTATGCACGCCACAGGCTTTTCAATAGAAAAAAACATGTGTGCCTTGTTGATAGTCAAGGGTAGCCATGTTTTATCAGTGTCACCTTTGCAAAATTGAGCACTTTAAAGTAAGCGTTATTAGACGCACATGGACTAAATAATTTAATGATGTTTTATATGTAGGATCTTGCTGGCAGAATGATCCTGAGTTTAAAAAAATAAATAAAAGGATTTTAGTTTCAACATTTATTTTTAGCTACAGCTTTAAAAAAAATTTTTTTCAATAATTTCAATCATTCATTTGGACCAAACAAATTATTTGCATGCCAGAAACGACTGGCTGCAATATACTGTAGTAGTTTGGGCTAGGTATAGAAAATGGTGTATCCCAGCAGAACTGTTTTTTTTTTTTTTTTAATATACTACTAGATATAGAGTGTTGGTTGTACTGGCCCGTCATTTAAGAGAAGCCTATCGTTATTATGAGGCTCTACTGCATAATCGCCACAAGGGAGCATCTACCGGTACTTGCCATGGACACCATTCACAGAATGCCTTGCACTTTTCAGAGTTAATGCAAGACTTCAACTGACTGGCTGAGTTGGCAAGGTGGGTGGATGACCTCTATCTCCACCTTGGTCAATCAGAGGGAGCTTTGTATCAAGACTTCTCCTGAATGGTGACAAAGCGGTACAGCCAATTTTCCATATCCGGCAGTAGAGAGAAAGTCACTCATACTGCTGTCTGCATAAAGCTGCTTACTGTATATAGCAAAACCCACTACAGCAGTATATTAGTCTCAGGTGCAGCCAGTCCATTCTGCCATGGAAATAATTTGTATGGTCCAAGCTGACCCAAATGAATTATTAAGTGCCAGAAAACCTGGAATTCTTTTTAAGGCCCCCATACACACTATTATGCCTTGTACACACGATCGGAATTTCCGATGGAAAAATTAATTTCATCTGAGTTTAGATATTGAACATGTTCTATTTTTCTCCGATGGCATTCCGTCGGAATTCCGATTCGATTTGGCCGGGCAAAAACGGAAAATTGTATACTCACCTTTCTGTCATTTTCCTTTCCTGACGCATCTTCATGGCAGCACACACTGGTTGTGACTCCGCCCCCACAACCTGACCGGATTGGTTAGCTATAAATTTGAAGGGGAGACGCCCCGCATCATTCTCTGTATATATCATCATAAAACAGCAGGGTGGGCATCTGTGTGCTGCCATGAAGATGCGTCAGGAAAGGAAAATTACGGAAAGGTGAGTATACAATTTTCCGTTTTCCTGACGCATTCATGGCAGCACACACTGGCATATAACTCGCCAGTCGGGAGGGTGCAAGAAAACAGTAATATTTATTCTTTATAGCGCTGAGGAATTGGCTCTAAGAACAGATCTGCCGAAGTCGACGGTAGCCAGGAGAGCAGAATTCACTCTGTAGTGAGAAATGAAGATGTGTTGGGAAGACCAAGTTGCTGCTCTGCCTATGGTTTCCGGTGAAATCCCACAATATGCTGCCCAAGAAGTGGCCTATGCCCCTGTCGAATGAGCCCTAATGCCCTCTAGGAGTCGTAAGTTGCTGGATGGAATAGGTCTCTTTGATAGCTTTAACAACCAAGAGGTAATGGTACGGGAGGTAGCTGGCTGACCTCGTCTGCTCCCGTGTGGGATAATCAAGAGAGAATCCGTCTTCCTGAGATGTAGCTGTGACGTAACTGGAGATGGTAGACTTGACATCCTAGTCATGGGACTCGCCCCTCTCATTAGTAAAAGACGAAAGGACGATGTCCTGTTATAATGAAAGGAGGAAGTTACCCTTGGATAAAAATGGTCTGAGGGCTTCAGAACCACTCTGTCAGGGAAGAACACTGAATAGGGGTTCCATAGCCATAAGTGCTTGTATCTCCGACGCCCTCTTAACTGAGGTGATAGCAATACGGGAAGCCATCTTCAGAGCTAGGTTCCACGGTGAGACTAAGTTGAATGGAGAAAAAGGTGGATTGGACAGGGCCTCAAGTACTACATAGAGATCTCCTGTTGGAAAGGCTGGCCTCCTAGGTGGTCTGATCTTACGTAGGCCCTGAGGAACAGAGTGACCGGATGATGAAGAGTCCATCTAGTACCTGTCATGGCTGAAAGGGCAGATACTTGCACCTTCAAGGTACCCAAGCCCGAGCCCTTGTTAAACCCTGACTGAAGAAATTCAAGAATTTGAGATGGGATTCCAATCTCTTTGCTGCGATGACACGAACCTCTCCCAGATCCTAGTATAGGTGACATCAGTGGAGCTCCTTAGAGCTTGTACTAAGGTTGATATTACCTCCTGAGAGTATCCTAGTTCCCCTAACCTAGCCCTCTCAGCTTCAAAGCTGGCAAATGCAGCTTCTCTGGGCTGGATGGAAGAATTGCCTCTGATGTATGAGATCCCAGGTTACTGGAAGATATATTGGAGGCCGCCTACCTAGTTGTAGCAGGGTCGTAAACCATGGCCTCCTCAGCCGGAATGGTATTAGTACAATAACTGTGGCTGAGGACTTCCGAAGTCGGGACAGGAATCTTGTAATCCGAGAAGTTGGAAGAAAAATGTACCCTAGCTCGCAGCTCCATGGAAGAACTAGGCAGTTTGTCCCTTCAGGTAATGGAAAGTGGGCTCTGGACAGGAACCTCTGACACTTGGAGTTCTTTGGCGTGGCCGCTAGGTCGACTTCTGGTACTCCACAAGTTTTCAAGAATGGAGAATACCTGTTGGTTCAGGGACCGTCCGTTGTTTGAAAGTGTCTCTTGGCTTAGGTAGTTGGCCAACGAATTCTGTGTTGCTGGGACGCATACTCCCCACAGATCTAACAGGTGCACTTGTGCCCCTTCCATTATGGGCGAACTTCCTCCTGAAGCGTGCGACTCCTGATGCTCCCCTGTCTCTGGATACATGACACCGCTACTTGTTGTCCATCCTGATCAGGACACTCTTCCTCTCTAGAAGAGGTGCAATGGCCAGGAGGGCCTGAAAGGCTGCTCTGAGCTCTAAAATATTTGACACTATGCCCTGTGCCCGAAAATGCCACTGTCCTTGGGCTACTCAGTCTAGATATTGTGGACCCCATCACCCCTGGCTGGCGTCCGATGTTACTACTTCTGGACTTGGGGGAACTTTTGGAATGGACTCCCTGAGGTCGGACGGGTGTGTCCACCACCATACTAATTTCTTTACCCAGTTCGGGATGTGAATGGTTTGGAGTATTGACGTTCTATTCCACTGCCTGAGAAAGGAGTTTTGTAAGACTCACATGTGCCACAGGGGCCACTGTATCAAGGGTATGGATGCTGACATGGACCCCAGGGTACTGAGGCAGGCTCTGACAGTTAGACGTCTGGATGATAGCAGACTCTGTATCTTCTGGAGCAAGAGCTTCAGCCTCTCTTGAGGGAGTTGCACCCGGTACAACCTGGTATTTTATTCTGCCCCAAGGAACACCCTAACTTGCCGAATGCTCTGGGTGCTGAGGCGATGCCGAATGGGGGGCACCAAAATTGGAAATGGGATTGATCGATTGAGAACCGAAGGGACCTCTGGAAGGTAAGATGAACTGGGATGTGAAGGTAAACGCCCGAAAAATCTAGAGATAGCATCCAGTCTCCCACGTCCACTGACAACAGAATGGACTGAAGGCTTTTCCAATCTGAGGGCCTCTATTTTGATCGTCTGTTGAACTTCTTTAGGTCCAAGACTGGACGTAGATCCCCGTTTTTTTTTTTTTGTACCAGAAATGAAGGGGAATAAAACCCCCTCCCTTTCTGGTGCGGAAGTACTTGGTAGGCTGAAATGTGTTCCCTGGCAATGTGCCCATGAATTTCCAATTGTGACCGGTCTTGATAGAGGATAGTGTTCATGGATCTGTTATACGAGTTGCCCATATCCGAGCGAATCTCTTGAGTCTGGTGCTCACCTGAGCTGGGTGGGCAGACGGACCCTCAAAAAGGACTTCTGCTGTTCCCCAGCTGTGATTGGCTTACTGTATCTACATGAAGGAGGGTCGAGTCTTCCAGTCCCTCCTAAATTCCCTGCCGGGGCAGTAGGATCTAACATCCCTGTACTTGACAGGAAGATCACGCCTGTAAGCGGGGCCCTTCTGGGGCTCTGGTTTTCCTATCGGAGAAATCAGCCCAGACTTTCCCCCGGTAACCTTGGAGATGGCCGAGTCCATCTTTGTGCCGAATACACTTGAGCCGCCATATGGAATTTTGCACCAGTTAATTTTGACGCTGCCTTCGCTATCCAGGGTCTCAGCCATAAGACTCTTCCCAGCCATGAAGTCGCCCCCTTAGGAGCCGTAAGCCAACTTAATTTTCCTGCAGGGAGGAGAATATCTTCCTCTGGTCGGCTCCTACTAGAATGGGATTCTCAACATTACCTGCCTATGCAGCGATAGTTTTAGCGACTGCCGCTGTGGTGATAGCCGGCCTACAAGCGGCTCCTGTCGTGGAGCAGGCTTTCTTCAGTTCTATATTGATTTTACGATCAAAAGCATCCCGGAAGGTAACTGCGTCTTCAATCGGTAGAGAAACGTCTCTAGCGAGTCGCATTAAAGTCGCATTATCCTTTATGAGGTTCTCCAGCTCTTCGATGAAGGGAAATGATTCAGGACCCCCTTTTCAGCACCGGGAAATATTTCGGAACCTTCAGAAGTTCTGCCATAACCTCCTCCCAGCCGATCGCTTCCTTGACTGAATGGGCAAATGGTTCAACCAAAAAGGGACAGTCCGACGCCTGCTCACACTCCTCATTCTTAGAGAGGGTTACTGCAGCCTGGCGTAACGGCCGGGCGATGTGCTTGGGGAAGGATCGCCCACATATGATCCCTGTGGCGATTCTCCTAGGAGTTCAGTATCTACTCTGGCCTCTGAATCCTTGGTTACTTCAATGAAGCACGAGCGGCAGGCCAATTGCCCTGGCAAGGCTGGCGCCCCGCATATTTGGCAAACATTTGCCGTGGTGCGGGTAAGATAGCTCTGTCTGGGATGAAGGTAATCGTCTGCGGTGGGACCGACTATGACGGGAGTGCTGTGACGCGAGCGGCTGTGCCTTGATTGAAGAAATCAAGAGGGTAACCTTGAGCGATTTCTTGCGCCTTCTGCCAGAAGCATGGCTAGAATCTCCCTCTGTGCCGCAAACTTGCGTCTCTTGACCCGATAGGGCTACCAAAACTGTAGCGTCAGTGGCCAGGCTCTCTTTTTTGTCTCCCCTCTACTTATTACCTTCTGGACGGCCTCTATACCTGGTCAGCTGATGGTGGTCTGCGAGGGCAGTGGCCCCCATGAGGATAGCAGAGAGACAGCCCGAAAAGGTGGGAAAAAAAGAGAGAAGGGAAAACATTACAATATGTTCCCCCCAACATTTCTATTTATTAAATTAATATAATAATTTTATATACATATATCTATCCTTCTTTTTTTTTTTTTTTGGATTATATTAATTGTTTAATTATGGATACACTTTCTCCTATGGTATGTTATAAATTAATATATAAATGTATTGAATGAATGAATGAATGATGAAAACTTATATAGCGCGGCACATGCAAACTGAATCGCCTCTGGGCGCTTGTATTATATCTTCTATCCTATTTGTTCCTTTTTTTTTTTTTTTTTGTGTGTAATCAATTAGCCCAGGCTGATCTGGGACATGCCTGCACACACCTGGTGCAATCTTCACTCTGAGTAGAGCAGAGCAGCAGTGCGGCAGCCAGAACTACAGAGCAATAGGACTGTTTCTTTTTTCCTTCTTTTTTTTTTTTAATGACGCGCGCATGCGCAGAAGCGTCCCGCTCGCCCGGCGCCATTTTGGAAGAGGGCAAAGGAGACAGGCGGCGTCATCACTGAGCTGCGCGCATGCTCAGAGCGCCAAGGGGTACGCAGCGGTGACCCCGAGAATATGGGGTGTCAAAGAAACCACAGGGCTCAGCAGAGCCGAGAAAAAAACAACAGGCAGACAAAGGTACAAAACGGACTAACCTTAGGTGGTAAATGTAATGATACAAATACCTTTGTGGAAGCACACACTGCACTGGAAGGAAAGACAGAGCGAAAGTGGGGGCCACTGCGAGATTTGAAGCTTTTTTAAAGCTTGCTACAGATGCCAGTATAATTCCAGAGCCCCTGAGACCACCAGAACGGGGTTCCCACCATAAAGCTCATTTAGAGACTGTACAGGAGGGACTTCCAAACAGGAGAGGCTGAACCTGCTGGGGCGATTTGCGGTAAGAGGCATGCTTCTTGCTTGTTCGTCCAATCTTGTCAGGTGAGGATAAAAAAAGAGAATGATGCGGGGCGTCTCCCCTTCAAATTCATAGCTAACCAATCCTGTCAGGTTGTGGGGGCGGAGTCAACCAGTGTGTGCTGCCATGAATGCGTCAGGAAAGCCCGATTGTGTGTACGCGGGATTAGGTTTTCTGCAGATTTTTGTCTTCATATTTACCAAAACCATGTAGTGCAAGGGCCTGCCTGATTGCATACAAATTGAAACTCAAGGTTTGACCTCGTATTATATGCAGACATGATGCATTTTATCACAGTGCATTGGTTGAACCGCACTGCAAATTTGGAAATGGCGCTGCCCGACATTGCACTGAATGAAGTGTACGTTTTGTACACTTCACATAAACGGGGGAGCTATGTTATACGTGGAGTCGCACTTCACACTGCTCGCTAGAGCAGCAGGTAATGCAGCACTGCTCTGTGTTGCAGTGTGAATTTGCAAGCATACACAAGGTGCCGTGAAGTGGCCTTGCAGCTTAGGCATGCATTTTCAAATGTGTGCCAACTAAACCCCTGTTTTTAACGGAGACTGTTGGACAGGTTAATTTGGTCGGTTGGCAGACTAGTTGGTGAGTTAAGCTATGGAATGTTCTGTTTTTGTCTTTTATAACTCTGTGAAAGTAGTACCGCTGTGCTGCAACCACACACATTGTAGGTGATTGCAGGACAGTTGCGTCGGGGCTCAATTTAATTGAATGAGTCATGTTTGGAGGTGGTACTGCCCGCCAAATGCTACATAAATATAATTTTTGCCACTCCTGTAAAGCTTTGCTGCTGTGACGTGTGTACACCCCACCCTTCCCTGTCTGGCTGCCTCTGCAGCATAAGGGGGTGGTTGGGGGTAGGTAAAAATGCCATTTTTTGCGACTTCTCATCCACAAGTGTAAATGAGCCCAGAGTTTTTAAAAACAGCCATGTGTCAACTAATTTTTGCTGGGAGAGCCGCTGGTATGCAAATTAAAAGCAGTGTTATTTGTTGTACCCTGATAGGCTACGAGGGGCAGAGAATTGTGAGCATTTAGTGATTGTGTCATAATGTGTATGAGGATAAACAATGCAATTTAGAGAAGATGACACTACATAGCATGGTCTTTTGCATGCCTTAGCACTATAGACCAGCACATAGTTAGAAGAGCACTCTGATCTATTCCTATAATTTTATCATTGCATTAATCAATGTTGGCATGTTATCCAAATAACAATGTTGTAAAACAGAGACTGTACTTGGCACTTTTTGCAGCTGCTTCCTGAAGATGTGTACTTCCCTAGCTGGAGAAAACATTGCAAAGTTAATAAGTTGGGCAGATGTGTTCCCCCCCCCCCCCCCCCATAAAATACCCAGTGATTAGACAGATCCTCCTGGACTGTTCTGCAGAATAGTGGTGTATTTATAGAAGTAGACTCTAGTGTACATTGGTATGTTTACTTTAAGCTGACGTTCACCGTTAACCATTTTTAAATAATCCTTTTCTTACAATGCCAATATTTTTAAATAAATGATTGCTAGGTATTTTTAGTTGGTGAAATCTTCACTGATGAATTGGTATTGCCTCGCAGACAGTTGTGTGCTCGGGGCCGTGCACTCATACAGATGTCAAATCGGGAGCAGCCGCTATGTCCATGTAACAGCTGCACTCCAATAGACATCAATGGGACTGACTGCATAGGGATGCACATAGCACTTCTGCATCCTGTGTGGGTAAACAAGGCCCTCCCATGGGCATCTGCTGTAATATACCCTGTGTGTACGAAGCCTAACGCTAGCAACATTTCAGCTTTTCATATGTCTGAAAATGATTGTACATTTTATCCCATTAAAGGAGTTGTAAAGTGAGAACGTTATTTTTTTTTTTTATCTTAATGCATTCTGTACATTAAAATACAAACTCTTCTGTGTGTAGCAGCAGCCCTCAGACCCTCTAACACTTACCTGAGCCACATCTTTGTCCAGCGATGTCCACGAGTGTCTCGGCCATCTGAGACTCTCCTTCCTGATTAGCTGAGACACAGCAGCGGCACCATTGGCTCCCACTGCTGTCAGTCAATCAGGAGAGAGGGGATGGGGCCGGGCCGCAGCTCCGTGTTTGAAAGGACAGAGGGAGCTTTGACTCGGCTCAGGTGCTCCCATAGCAAGCTGCAACAGGATTGGGGGGGGGGGGTGGGGCAGGAACAAAGAAGAGGGACTCGAGAAGAGGAGAATCTGGGCTGCTTTGTGCAATTCCACTGCAACAGAGCAAGTAAGTATAACATGTTTGGTATTTTTATTGAACAAAAAATTAGATTTTACAAACATTTTAACTGTTTGAAATTCAAACTCAGGCTGGGTTCACACTAATGCGATTAGTCACATTGCATGGTATTTGCACAGATATAACACTGCATTCCTGTGCAAATCGCATGCGGTTCTGTGCAGTACAATTTGAGCCCATCACTTTGTATGACTCAAATCACAGCACATCTGTACGAAAGGGTGCAGGTAGCTTCTTTTTTTTTTTTTTTTGCCACACTGGAATCGTATCTCATGGGTTTTCATACCTATGCAACCTGATTCTACAAAAGCACTGCTTTCCACGACCTGCTTTTTGAAATGTTAACTGCAACAGGTCACAAGAACACAGTGCGATTGCTGTGCTATGCAGTGTGATGTGGGAAACGCAGTGATTCCTGTGCATTTCACACATCACATCAGTGTGAACAGAGCCAAAAGGTCAAGTTTTTTCCAACAGCACCCAACCTGTGTATGGTCAGCATTAGTATGTGTGGGTACCTACTGTACAGGTCAGTGGATACTTGCACCTGGTGATAAGAAGCCAAGCACCAAAAACTGTAGGAAAATGGTGTCTTTGATCATTGTGGTGCCAGTGCCATAGAGTTCCCTTTTGATCAATGCAAATGGCGCGTACACACGGTTGGAATTTCCACTGAAAAAAGTCAATACGGAATTTTTTCATCTGAAATTTAGACGGACTTAGAGAACCTGTTCTTCTTCTTTTTTTTTTTTTTTTAACGGAAAACATTTTTTTTTTTTTTAACGGAAAACATTTCTATCGGAAATTCCATTTGTCTGTATGGAATTCCGACGGAGAAAAAAAACATGCATGTTCGGAAACAATTTGACGCATGCTCAGAAGCATTGAAGTACATTTTTCTAGGCTCGTCGTAGTGTTGTATTTCACCACGTTTTTGATGGTCGGAATTTGATGTGTCCGTGTGTGTGCAAGACAGATTGAACGGAATTACCTTGGAAAAACCCATCTGCGTTTATTCCGACGGAAAAAACAGTCGTGTGTACACAGCAAAACAGTTTGCTTTGTTTTTTTATAAGCCTATTCAGTGTGTTTTTAGATCATTTATAATAATTATGATCAGTCTGTTTAGCATTTTCCTATATATAGTATATGATATATTTGTTTTGTTTTTACCTCTGTGGTTATAATATAGAGTTAAATCATTCTACAATGATGTGGCTACATCTTTTTACAGTCGTCTGCGTTAAAGTGTAACTATATAAGCTGCAATGAAAAATGGTTCTTAAACCCATGTTTGTTTAAACTGCTTAAGACTGTATTTCCCTGCTAATTTCTCATGTGTGACTGTAGAGCGGTGGAATGGCCATATAACCGCTGAAACACTGGCATGAATTCTAGTCAAGCCATATAACTTTTTCCAGCTTTATTAGAATCTAGGAAGCAGACTCGCCATTTCATTTAGATAATGTGCATGTTTATTTTGCCTTCGCTCACTACATTTTATTCAGGGTATTTTTATTTTATGGTAATGCGCACATACATTTGCAGCCAAAATCCCGAAACTCGTGTTCAAGGAGCTTAATTCTAAAGGTTTGGTTATTTTTCTCTGTCAGCGCTGTGAATTCAGAGGATATATTTTACTTTCCCCAGCTGACTGGTTGCAACACTCACATTTGTATGTAAAAATAAACATGTCTCAATTATAAAGCGGTCTAAGGTAGACATAAAAATTGCTTGCAGAACATTGTGTTTTGTATGCTTTCTCTATACTGTATGTGGGTATTGAGTAGGATTTATCTTTCACTATTTGTAAATGTATATACCTAATGTTTGGCTGCTACATTACCGTTTTAAATATACAGCTGTGTACAAAAGTTTGCATACCCTGGCAGAAATCATGGAAGTATGCCATTATAATTGAAAATATGACCGATCATGCCAAAATACTGTCTTTTATTCATGGATAGTGATCAAATGAAGCCGTTTATCACATAGTTGTTTGGCTCCCATTTTAACCATAATGATAACAGAAATAACCCAATTGGCCCCGATCAAAAGTTTACATACCCTTAAATGTTTGACCTTGGTACCAACACACAAGATGACACACACAGGTTAAAATGGCAATTAAAGGTTAATTTCCCACATCTCTGGCATTTTGAAATTCGTGTCTATGTATAATTTGTCAATGAGTTTGTTGGCTCTCGCATTGAGCAGACTAGATACTGAGCCAAGGGGAGCAGAAAAGAACTGTAAAAACACCTGTGTAACAAGGTAATGGAACTTTATAAAGATGGAAAAATATATAAAAAGATATCGAAGCCTAAAATTTGCCAGTAAGTACTGTCAATCACTTATTAAGAAGTAGAAAATTCAGGGATCTCTTGATACCAAGCCAAGTTCAGGTAGACAAAGAAAGATCTCAGCCACAACTGCCAGAGGAATTGTTTGGGATACAGAGAAAACCCCACAGGTAACCTCAGGAGAAAAACAGGCTGATCTGCAAAAAGACGGTGTGGTTGTTAGCCACTTAAGCCCCGGACCATTTTGCAGATAAAGGACCAGGCCACTTTTTGTGATTCGGCACTGCGTCGCTTTAATTGACAATTGCGCGGTCGTGCGACATGGCTTCCAAACAAAATTGATGTCCTTTTTTTTCCCCACAAATAGAGCTTTCTTTTGGTGGTATTTGATCACCTCTGTGGTTTCTATTTTTTTTGGCGCTATAAACAAAAATAGAGTGACAATTTTGAAAAAAAAAAAACAATATTTTTTCCTTTTTGCTATAATAAATATCTCCAAAAAAATATATTAAAAAAAAGTTTTACCTCAGTTTAGGCCGATACGTATTCTTCTACATCGTTTTGGTAAAAAAAATGGCAATAAGCATTTATTGATTGGTTTTGCGCAAAAGTTTTTTTGTGACTGACATTATGGCTATAAAAATGCACTGTTTACTGTGAAAATTACACTGGCAGTGAAGGGGTTAACCACTAGATGGCGCTGTAGGGGTTAGGTGTTCCCTGCATAGTGTTTCTTACTGTAGGGGGGATGGGCTCTGTCTCGCATGACATTGATCCCCATGGCGGCGCGGGCACGACCGCACGGACAGGCATTTAAAGGGGACGTACATATATATATTGATACAGTATATGTCCGTGCCATTCTGCCGATGTATATGTGCGGTTAAGAAACACAATAAGACAATACTTTAACAAAAATTATCTGCGTGGTCTAATTGCCCAAATGAAGCCTTTACTGCAGTGGCGTAACCAGAGTTATGGGCGCCCGGGGCAGAATTTTTTTTCGCCCCCAGTAGTGCAGCCCTCAGACAGTAACCCCCATAATAGTGCAGACCTCAGACAGTAACCCCCATAATAGTGCAGACCTCAGACAGTAACCCCCATAATAGTGCAGACCTCAGACAGTAACCCCCATAATAGTGCAGACCTCAGACAGCGGCGTGTGTTGTTTGCCTCGAGAGGAGGGCCGCCGCCGGGTGTACCAAGATGGCCGCCGCTCCGGAGCTAGGCCGAAGCCGGGGACTTTCCTAGGCCGAGGCTCCGGAGCGCTCCGCGGAGCCGGTGGATGGATTCGCCCCCCCGCTACGCCAGTGCTTTACTGTGTTAATACCACAAAAAAGCCCAGTTACATTATTTCAAAGAAAAGTCTATAATTGTCATCATAGGTGTATTTTAAATGATAGAGATATACAGTCCTGATCAAAAGCTTAAGACTACTTGAAAAATGGCAAAAACATCATATTTTACATTGTTGGATCTTAACAAGGTTCCAAGTAGAGCTTCAACATGCAACAAGAAGAAACGAATAAACTGAAACAGGCTGTTTTTCAGCTGAAAAAAAGATTAGGACCACAACTCTAAAAAATAAATAAACCCCCCAAAACAGAAATCCAACTTCCAAACATGAACTTAGTAATGAGTAGCTCCGCCGTTATTGTTGATCAAAAATGTATTTCAGCATGCTTGATGCAAGCGTTTCCATGAGGTGAGTGGGAACATTTCTCCAAGTGGTGAAGACAGCTGCACGAAGGCCATCTACTGTCTGGAACTGTTGTCCATTTTTGTAAACTTCCCTTGCCATCCATCCCCAAAGGTTCTCAATTGGATTTAGATCAGGGGAACCAGCAGGGCCAAAAGAGTGATGTTATTCTCCTGGAAGAAGTCCCTTGTCCTGCAGCCATTGTGTACTGTTGTCCTGTTGAAAAACCCAGTCGTTACCACACAGACGAGGGCCCTCAGTCATGAGGAATGCTCTCTGCAACATCTGGACATAGCCAGCGGCCGTTTGATGCTCCTGCACTTCCTGAAGCTCCATTGTTCCACTGAAGGAAAAAGCACCCCAGACCATTATGGCGCCCCCTCCACTGTGGCGCGTAGAAAACATCTCAGGTGGGATCTGCTTGTCATGCCAGTAACGTTGGAAACCATCAGGACCATCAAGGTTACATTTTTTCTCATCAGAGAATAAAACTTTCTTCCACCTTTGAATGGCCCATGTTTGGTGCTCTCGTGCAAAGTCCAAACCAGCATTTCTGTGGTGTTCAAGGAGACGAGGTTTTTGAAGACGTTGTTTTTTGTTTTTTGAAGCCCTTCAGTCTCAGATGCCGTCTGATGGTTATGGGGCTGCAGTCAGCACCAGTAAGGGCCTTAATTTGGGTCGAGGATCGTCCAGTGTCTTGATGAGTCCCTGCTTATGCAGCTAAGCAACCCGACCACGTTCAAAAAGGGAGAGTTTTTTTTTGCCTTTGTCATCACAACGTGCGACTACCTGACAGGAGAATGACAATGAATCCACATCTTTGCACAGATTTGGCCTTTTAAAGGCATGTGGTCCTAAATGTTTGATCAGCTGAAAAACAGCCTGTTTCAGTTTAATCGTTATTTTCAATTAATTGAATGCTCATAAAAGGTTTTGTCTCACTATCATTTCTTCTTGTTGCATGTTGAAGCTCTACTTGGAACCTTGTTAAGATCCAACAATGTAAAATATGATTTTTTTGCCATTTTTTCAAGTGGTCTTAAACTTTTGATCAGGACTGTATCAACCAAAAATGCGGAAAAAACACATGGTGCAAATGTTATACATTGTGTTGCAGTTCAGTGAGTAAAATAAGTGTTTGATCCCATACCAAACAACAATAATCTGGGCTCCCAAAGACTGGCTACAGTATGTGCTTATGTGGTACACAGATTTGTTCTGTCAATTTAAGAAGGTGCCCCTAACAACAACTCGTTATGTGTATACAAGACACCTGTCCCCAGAATATTTCTTCCATTCAAAACTCGCCATCATGGGCAAGACCAAAGAGCTGTCAAAAGAAGTCAGGGACAAGATTGTAGACCTGAACAAAGCTGAAATGGGCTACAAGACCATCGGCAAGAAGTTTGGTGAGAAGGAGACAACTGTTGGAGCAATTATTCGCAAATGGAAGAAATGCAAAATAACCATCAATCGCCTTCGATCTGGATCTCCATGATTTTCAAAATTTCGCCTGATGGGGTAGGCATGATCATGAGAAAAGTGAGGGAGCAGCCCAGAACTATATGGGAGGAGCTTGTGAATGATCTCAAGGCAGTTGGGACCACAGTCGCCAAATAAACCATTGGTAATCCTTTAGCACCCGCACATGTATAGGCCCATCTGAAGTTTGCCAATGAACATGTAAATGATTAAGAGAAAGTGCTGTGGTCATATGAGATCAAAATTTTGCTTTTTGGCATTAACTCGACTCTGTGTTTGGAGAAAGAAAAATGCTGACTATGACCCTAAGAACATCATCCCTACAGTCAAGCACGGAGGTTGAAACATTATGCTTTAGGGCTGTTTCTCTGCTAAAAGTACAGGCCGCATTAAGGAGCCAGTGGACGGGACCATGTATTGTAAAGTCTTGGATGAGAACCTTCTTCCCTTACCCAGAACACTGAAGATGGGTCGTGGATGGGTATTCCAGCATGACAATGACCCAAAACATACTGCCAAGGCAGCAAAGGAGTGACTCAAGAAGAAGCACATTAAGGTCATGGAGTGGCCTAGCCAGTCTCCAGACCTTAATCCTATAGAAAAATTATGGAGGAAGCTGGCCAACTACAAGACATGTCTTGCCTCTGTGCTTGCCAACAAGGGTTTCTCCACCAAGTACAACGTCCTGTTTTGCTTGAGGATCAAATACTTATTTTACTCACTGAATTGCAACTCCATTTATAACATTTGTATCGTGTGCGTTTTTTTTTTTTTTTTCTGGATTTTTGGTGGATATTCTGCCTCTCATTTAAAATACACCTATGATAAAATTATAGACTTTTCATTTCTCTAAGTGGGCAAACTTACAAAATCTGCAGAGGATCAAATAATTTCCTCACTGTATAGCCCAACCTATTCATTTTATTTTTGGATACAATAGGGAAATGTTAAAATCCCTGTCTCTTATTTTGTTCCATCTCAATGATTTACCTTCAATTCCTATCTTTTGAGATGTAACAGGAAGTGAAATTTCTACAAAATGATGATATGCCCTTTTTAGACAGTTGTCACCAAAACCAATGTCCCCATTGCAAGATTTCCCCTCCCCTATTTGTTCTGGTCTAGACCTATTGGTCTTAGTGACTTGACAAGGGATCCAATGCTTTGCCATTCTATTAAAAATAAAATAAAAATAAAGTTTTTTTTTCTAAGCATACTGTTGAATTTCACATGCTGCATTCTAGTGCTTATTTTTGTCTCATTTGAAGCGTTAACTAGTTTAAAATATTCTCTTGTAAAACCTCAATGAAACAAATCAACAAGTCTCTGGAGATTAGTCTGCTATCTCAACAGTCCTAAAGGGAATTTTACAGCAACTGTGGTGGTCTTCCATGGCATTGCCCTGGTGGGTTATTACTTGCATGCATGCATACATACATAATTTGACAGGTATATGAACACAATATGGGCCTATGGTATTTTTTGCGATTAAAACCTTATCTAATTAGCCAAGGTGGGTTCTGTCTCCCTGCAAGTTAACCATTGTTTTTACTTTGGGTAACAGTGCTATTTTATAATGAAAGGTTATTTATATGATGACTGAAATACCACCTTTTAAATGTGGAAAATGTGGAATCCGCGCAGCAGTCAGCGGGAGGTTGCATGTTGAAAACTCTTCAAAGGACATGTAGTTCCGAATTGTCTAAGCCTCACTTTCAAGGAGGTCCTTAACCTTGTAAGGCTGTTAAATGCCAATGCCAGATGGCAACAGCTGTCAGCATTCCATGGGACCGTTTAAATACCCAAAGCAAGATCTCTTTATTGAACACTGTAAACGCAATAGCTCTGACATCTTGCTTGGTAGATTTAATAACGTATTACTTAGAACCATCATTTTACAAATATAAATCAGTTTAACAAATAGAAACTTAATTTGAGATATATAAGTATGTTTGTTTTGATAAAATTATTCACTAGTAAAAATCACAGTATAAGGCCCCTTTCACACGTGCCGATTGTATGTCCGCTTTTTCATCCATCCGCTTGTGGATGAAAAAGGGACATACATTGGTCCCTATGAGATCGCGGATGTCAGCAAATGAACATCCTCTGACACCCGATCTCGTCCGCCTCCGCAAAGATCCGATTTTGCAGATGGAAGAAAACCCTATTTTTCCTTCCGTCATCGGATCGGATATACACGGACATACGGTCCGCGTTCATCCGATCCCCCCCATAGGGGAGAGCGGAGAAAAGACAGGGCGGTCCCTGCACAGTGTGCGGGGACCGCCCTGTCATCCGCCAGCTCAGCGGGGATCAACGGAGCGATCCCTGCTGAGCAAATGGAGCATACGGAGGCGAATCCTTACTCAATATATTGTAGCTGGGTACACTTTGAATGATGTACAGTTGGGGGAAAAAAGCAGGAATTTGTTTTTCACACTAGATAAGTGAAGTAAATCTTGTTACTCAATTTGAGTGAAGCCTCCCAACACCTTTACTAATCGGTGCATCCCCCTAGTGTACGGGTACATTTCTTGCTTTGCAAAACAATATTGTTATTATACGGGATTTATAAAGTGGCAACCGTTTGAGCTTTTTACAAAATTTAGGCAGACAGTTTTAATGAAGCTCGTTTAGAGCTAACAATCTAAAAGGCAGGGTCGGTTGATACCGTAGGTCATAACTGTCGGGGATGAGCTGAGAAAGTAGTTTACTAAACCCACAACAGAACAATCAGTCTGTATATGCAGTAAAGCATGATTATTCTACTCACTGTGGAACCTAAGGGGTTAATCCACTGCATTTTTTTAAAAGGTTGTTTGATTCTGTATTCTGTGCATGGCTTAGTTTGTGTATTTCTAGAGTTTTTTTTTTTTCTACTGCAAGGGTGCATGTGACCAGCACAGGGCCAATAGGCACTGTCCAGACAGAGGGTCAAAGGTGCTGCCGCCTTATAGGACAGTCAGAGTAGAATGAAGGCTCCTCCTACAAGCTTTTAACTGGACACTGATAGAAGTCACAAGACAGCTCTAACTGCTGAGGAGAAAAGGTATTTAGCAGTCTATATTTACTAAAACTATTGCATTTCCATGTTCTGTGAACTGTAAGAGACCAGATATAGTGAATGCAGAGTCCTGGGTTTAGTAACACCTTTTAAGTTTACTAGTTAGAAGCTAGAGGGGGCTCTTTGAGGAGATGGTATTCAGGGGTCTCCTAAAGGTGGATAGAGTAGTAGATGGACAGATTGGGATAAGGAATTCCAAAAATTGAAAGAGGCTCCTGGAGAAACACAGGCTGACGTGACAACTGTGCATATAAATACCGTGTTTATCGGGGTATCCCACGTATAGCGCGCACCCCTAATGTCGACCTGAAATTCCTGTAAAAAAACATTTTAGTCCTTAGTTTTGGTTGTGCTCACGCTCTGTGACGTTTATGCGTGAGCACGAGCGAAGCCGAGCCTTGCTGAATGTAACCGAGTGTATTGCACTCGGTATATGTCGGCGGCTCAGTTCAAACTGAGAGCGGTAAGCGGGTATCCGCTTATTTTAAGGGGAAAAAAGTGTGCGGTATACGCCGATAAATACGGTAAAAATATAAATGCTATTTTACTGTTTTGTTCTTCTAGCAACACTAAAGGCACTTGGGTGCATTTCTCAGGCTATTTTGATGGCTCCACAAAATATATGAAAAAAATATATGAAAACGATGATCACTTTTTAAGGTCAAATTGAAGAAAAAAATTGATTGGAGAAGCTGGACATTTTTGGTTGAGATTTTTTCAGGTCTTATTGTTTGGTATAATCGAACATTTTCTTATAATTTTAGTTTTTCTAGAGCTTGCAAATAAATAAATTGAGTTTTCAGAAAAACATTTTTTTTTTCTATTGAAAAGCCTGTGGCGTGCAAAACACAACCCAAAAACTTCACCCGGTGCAGGAAAAAATGTGCACACACAGAGTGAAACACAAAAAACTGCGATGGGTGCCATCGTCAATGGTCCTCTGAAGAGGACCCAGCTCTGATCCCCCAGGGCGTTAGGCTCCTGGCAGGGAAAAGAGTATAGGAGTCCAAGCAGCCGAAACCACAAGGACCCCACTAAGGCCCATGCAGCCGAAACCACATGGCCTAACATCCTCGGAGGGACTGCCGAAACAGAACCCTCCTCGGTGAGGCTCCCCCGAAGGGAGACCCCATGAGAGCAGGTGAACTAAGCCAGAAGGCCATGTCCACCTACTCCCAAGACTTTCAGAGTCAGGCCCGAGGACCAGCACCCTACTCACCACACAAAGTGCTCAGCACCAAACAAAAAAAGTGACAAAACAAGACAAACAGGGGGTAAAATAAAAAAGAAAGTGGGGGAAAAGGAAGGTGGGAATGGTGAGTGGAAAGTGGCCACCGTGCAATACGATGGCCGGCCCTCCGGCCAGGAACAAAAATTCCTCTGGCCCTAGCCAAAAGGCTCGGCCCTAGAGGCAGGTGTCAAAAAGGTGTATGTGGAGATATGTGACCTAAGGTGCCACACGTTGAGTGCCCCTCTCAAAACACTCAGTGCAGTGTATGGCACCCCTGGACTGCCACTCCAGGGGCACTATCTCCACAGGCTTTTCAACGGACCCTGACCCCCGGTCCGGACCGGCAGCACCCTTCCCAGCCAGGAAGGTAGGAGAAGAGGTTGGGGAGAGCCCGCCGCAGCCGACTACTACCCACAACCCCCATCTCTCCCACCTAATTACATTCGGGAAGTACTACCCGCCTCTCCCCGAAAGGATTAGCAAAGGTTCCCTCGCCGAACAACTGACTGGGGCAGACACCACCGGATCCAGGCCAAAGGCCAGGGTCCCAGCCCTTCAGCTTCGACCTCATGCCTCTCTGCCCCGATCAGAAGGCTTTCGCCTCTACGCCAACAGGCTTAGCGTCCACCGACTGCCATCCCTTTCCCCCTCGCCGAGTACTGGGGACAGTCAGTTTAGCACCACCTATTGGCAACTGATAAGAACAGATACTACACTTGATCTTAGCCAAAAGGCCGAGAAGCGATATCAGACTGGGGAAATGCTTGTTTACATCAGCATTTCCCTGTTCTTACTCACCGTGAGACGATCGCAGGTATCCCCGCGGTCGAGCTCACGGAGCTTGCGGTGGGTGCGATCGAGGCCACAATGCCGATTCTTAAAGGGGACGTATATATACGTCCTTCTGCCAGCCGTGCCATTCTGTCGACGTATATCGTTGTGCGATGGTCGGGAAGCAGTTAATAAAAGCATTTTGGTTGCGAAGGGGTCAAACGGGCCATCCACTAAGTGAATTTCTGCCAGTTTATCAGGGACGAGTCAAAATTCAGTGTATAAACGTGACTTTTTGTTTTGCTTTAGTACTATTTACTTGAAGCTGAACTTTTACATATACAGTATATTTTCAAAATCATTGTAACAACTATATGTTTCCTTTTAATGCTTCTATAGGAGGCTTACGATCTGTAGTCCTTTAGAAAAGACACTTGTCAGGAGGGATAAATACAGGAGTGTGGACTGTTATATGCAGTATTATGATTTACTACATTAGCCTCAGCTATGCATATAGAGACTTTTTTTTTTTTTTTATATGGCCAAGTACAAAAGAACAAAACAGATGTTTCTTAGTGGGTCCACTGATCCCTGCGGTCTTTATAGATGGCTTAGCTGTACAGTCTGCATAATTCAACTGGCAAATGCTCCAAGAAATCTATAGAAAACAAATGGGTAACTTAATATGCTCCTGTGCTGACATTTGCACCAGGATCTGCCAGAATAATCCAGTGCAAATCACTATCTGCCTTGCTGGAACAAAATAGCTGACTAGTCTTATTATTGAAATCTCTCCTGTATTACATGAGCCTGCAAGTTAATGAAACAGGTTTGGGCAAGCTCTTGGAGTTATGTGCTAAAAAGATGGATGGGGCTGATGATTGCCTTAGACTGGGCAAAGTTCTTCCCTTAAACTGGGCTCCGTACACTGTTTGTTTTATTTGGGTTGCAGAACTAGTGAAATTGCATGATGGTATGTTGACATTTTCATGCATCAGCTCTCATAATGATTTTTAATACAATTAATATCTCTGTACCTGTAGCTAATATATTGTGAAGTGCTTTGTAGTTTTCTATGGTACAACTGTTATAAAAGAAGCAATTGCTGCTGCTGTTGAAATGCTAGTGTTGGCTAGCAGTCATATGAGTAAGGCTGAAATTGTTGCTTTCCCTGCTCCCAATTCCAATTCCCAATTTATTCTGAAGTTTTAGGTTTTGGTCATATGATTAGCACTGGAGGGGAGCTTGGAGCAAAGTTTGCTCTAGGAAATCTAACTGATGCACCAAAATTTTGGCCGCTGAAAAATAGGACTATAATGACCGGCACTAAATTAATATTCATTTAAATTCATAATACTAATTAAAAAGTCAAATATAATACAATTTTATATAAAAAAAATACACATCTTTTAAAAAAAACATTTTATTTTGATTTCGGCCAAGTGCATCCTGAAGTTTTGGTTTTGGCACCGGAATTCTTTTTTCTGTATACCAATAAATCTAACTAAATCAACCCTTCTACTATTCCATATTTATGGTTTCCTGCAGGTTTGTTAATGTGGCCTTCTGTGAAATTTGGCCTTCTGTGAAATTTTTGACAATAAATACACAAGAAAAAAACAGCTGGCTATTGGTGATAATTAGACAAGTCAAAGGGTGCTCTCTATGGATCCTCTGGGTGACAAGAACACCTCTAGAAAAAGCACAAAAGAAGGGAGCGCAGGGCCGCCCTAGTGTAAATCGGCTTTAATATGGTAAAATTAACCACTTAAGACCCGGACCATTATGCAGGTTAAGGACCTTGCCCCTTTTTGCGATTCCGCACTGCGTCGCTTTAACAATTGCGCGTTTTGTGCGACGTGGCTCCCAAACAAAATTAAAGTCCTTTCTTTCCCAGAAATAGAGCTTTCTTTTGGTGGTATTTCATCACCTCTGTGGTTTTTATTTTTTGCGCTATAAACAAAAATAGTGACAATTTTGAAAAAATTCAATATTTTTTCCATTTTGCTATAATAAATATCCCCCAAATATATATATATATATATATATATAAAAAAAAAAAGCCAAAAAAACTATCCCCTATTTTGTGTGTATATATATATATATATATATATATATATATATATATATATATATATACAAAATAGGGGATAGTTTTTTTGGCTTTTTTTTTTACTAGTAATGGCGGAGATCAGCCCTCCTTTTTTTTTTTTTTTTCGTGACTGTGACACATTTTGACACATTTTTGGGACCATTGGAATTTTCACAGCGAAAAGTGCAATAAAAATGCACTGATTACTGTGAAAATGTCAATGGCAGTGAAGGAATTAACCGTTAGGGGGCGCTAAGGGGTTATGTGTGCCATAAGAGAGTGATTCCTACTGTAGGGGGGCGTAGATGTAGGTGTGATGTCACTGATCGTCGTTCCCTATAACAGGGAACAGACGATCAGTGACACTGCCACACAGAAGAGCGGGGAAGGTGTGTTTACTCACACCTCTCCCCGTTCATCAGCTCCTGTGACCGATCGCGGGACACCGGTGGCGATCAGGTCCTGCGGTTGCGAAGCTTCGGACCGGGTCATGCGTGCGACCCACGTGCCATTCTGCCGACGTATATGTGCAGAAGGCGGTCCATAAGTGGTTAAAAACACTACAATTGTCAAACTCGCTTTGTGTGAAGATAGATGCAGCATAAGGATTCCGCTGTGGCCGCACTCTTGAAACCACCTCAAGATCCTGACAAGGGAAGGGGTGGCTGTGGACGTTCAACCTTGCAACCTGGCAGTACATCCGAGGCTATCCGAGGACACACAAGCAGGATACAGGGGGGAGAAAGTGAGGACTTTACACAGTTGCCAGGAAAACACATTTCAGAGGCATGGTCTCTTCCCTCAGGTCTAGCTTTTTGAATAGTCCTAGTGACTTGGTAACCTCTAGCTTTGTAAAGTAAAGATGTAGAACACACAAGAACTGTGGATCCTTCAAACTTTCAAACCCTCCACCACCTAAATATACTTGCCAAGGAATACTGATTGGTCATTGGTACCAGGATGTTTTTACAAGAAATTTTTTTCCTTTTATTGAGACAAAAAGATTCAAGCACAATACAACATTGTTCAAAATTAACCAAATCTTGACAAGGGAAAAAGGGAAAAATACAGTACATGTGGGAGTCAAATAAAGCAGGCATACATAAGGAGCCTATACGTCACTCTAACAATTGTAGCATCAACACGGCAGAACACCTTCCAATCCCATCATACCTGGAGCTCAAGCCGGTAGCATGTCCCCACCCCCCATGCTCCCGCGACTGGAAGGCCACCCCCCCTTACGCTGTCCACGGCTGCCAGATTTTTTAAAACTTTTGGGGACAGTTCCTGTTAATATACGTTAATTTGTACAGTGGTAACACAGCATTGATAGATCTCTCCCAAGACTCCACCGCCTAGGGGGGGGGGGGCGTTCCAACGGAAGACAATTTCCCTCTTAGCATAAAAAAACAAGTAAGTGAGAAGTAATTTAGTGTAGCGAGGCTTCTGATCATCGTCCTGAATGGTACCAGGATGTTTTATATGTCTGCCAATTTAGATGGATTTACAATACTGGTAAAGATTACTGAACAGTGAGAAGTGTGGAATTTTAGTTAATGTTGTGCATACCATAGTGTGTATTTTCATAGAACTGGGTACCATGGATAAAGTTACTTGTATTTGTGACAGGATTCCTTGATACTACGGATGTATGTGGTCCATCCCTCTTGCATTCTAAAATAGAAATAATACCATTCAAATACATTTTTTATAAAATTGTACAGTTGTAGAATGGTCTGCCAGCCTTTTAAAAGTAAAAGGATGCAAAAAAAAATTCTCCCCAGATGGAAATCCAGTAAATGCTATTAATGCTAACTTCCAGGCAAACATAAATACGCAGTTGAAAGACATGAGAGCTCTTTTACCTACAAATATATTTGTATGTCTGTCCATTCATTTTTAAGATTTACACTCATACAGCACAGCTAGGTTGATGCCGCTACCAGGGGCGGCCCGGGCCGTACATTAAGGGTGCACCTCCCCTTTTTGTCGACGCCGCCACCCCCGATTAATGCGTCCAGCCCCTTAAGGACACCAGGTGCATTAATTACAGCAGCAGGGTGCAGAGCATTGTACTCAGAGCCCACCCAGGTGTGTTAGAATAGTGCATAAATATTTTCTGTTCTAACACTAAATCGCCTCTCCGCCAATCAGGAAGCACGGGTCTGTTACCCATTTGCCAATCGGCTGAAAGGACAGGCGATCCTATTGGACGCTTAGGAGGAGGAGGGAGATGCACGGCGGAAGCCGCCGTGATCCATAGGAGGAGGAAAGAAGAAAGCTGGTGCCCCTAGATGGGGTAAGTACAGGGCTTTGATCTTCCCAAGGGGGAGGCTAGCCGTTGGCTGCCCCGACTGGGTGGTGTTTGCCGCCCCCACAAAAGAAAGAAACACTAGCCGCCAGTTGTAGTTTAGAAAAAGACAATTAAATCTGGCTGCCTCAAAACATTAAAGAGGAAGTAAATCGCCATTTTGTTTTATTTCTGACCTGCAAAAGTAAAGGCATAATGTGCTAGTATGCATTATGTTAAACTTCCCTGCAAACAAAGCCCCAATGCTGGAGGCATTCCCTGCAAACAAAGCCCCAATGCTGGAGGCCACATCCATCTTCCTCCATCTTCCTTCCAGGTCCACTGACTTCGGCTGTGTGACTAGCCAGAGCTGCGTGACGTCACTCCTGCGCGCGGTCACGGCAAAGGGCTCTGAAGAAACGGCACGGGTGGCAGTTTCTTCAGAGTGCATCGTGATCGGCTGCATATACAGTAAATATCTCCTAAACGGTGCACGTTTAGGGCCTTATTACAGTACCTATAGGTAAGCCTTATTATAGGCTTGCCTATAGGTACAAACAGTACATGGAAATTTACTTCCTCTTTAAGTGATGAATAGCTTACTGTTAATTTCATTTCCAAGCTGCCTTAGCAAAAACAATTCTATGCCGGAAGGGAGATTGCAGTAAAGACCACTGTTCCGAGAGAGAGCAGTTTCTTTATAGTGGTCTGACAGGCCATCCCACTCTGAGAGCAGCAGTCTATATATATAGAAAAAAAAAAAAAACACATTGATCTCATGCTTTCAAAACAAAAAATGTCTGTTGACATCTACCAGAACCGGAAGTAATGTCACGATATCTCTTCCGGCCATCCAGGACCATAGAGATAGCTGGTGACTGGCTGGATCTGAGCCCAGGCTCCCCAATTTGTACAGGAGAGCCCAGTCCCTTCCCGCCACCTGTAAAAGCAATACAGTGGCTAATTGGCCTCCTAGGATGGTTTTTACATAAAAAGGTGTAAAGTGCCTGAAAAAAACAATACCAGGATGATGTCTGTAGCTGCAGGCATCATCCTGGTAAGACAGAAATTTAACGATATCCTAAGATTTAATTTAAGTTAAATTTAGAAATTTAAAGCAGGCCATAGACGAGTTAAAAAACGTACAAAATATGTGTCGATCGTCATTCGTTTTTCACATCATTAGTGTGCCAGCGATTTTCGTGTCGCAATTGAAAATGCCTGATCCAACAAGCTGTTTTTTTTTCCTCCAAAATCTAATACACTACCTCACTCTGTTCTGCACATTCCTATTCTCTCTATTTTTAGGCACTGCCAAATTTGTAGAGGCCGATCTGCTGACAGCCTTAAAGCAGAATTAAAACATTCTATGCTTTTACAGCCAAGGAAGCTGCTTCTGTTTGATCTACAACTGCCATGGTGCTGCACATGTGATCAGTTATGACACCAATTATTTGATGGTTTGACAGTTTGGTTGAGGAGACAAGCAAATGTGAATGTTGGCAATCCTGGCATTCCAGGAATGGAACTTTTTTGAAAATGTTAAATCTATCGGTTTAGTTCCCCTTTGTGATTTACTTCTGCTCACGTGCTATATGCTTCAGCAAAATGGCCACCTTCAAGAAGAAATGGGAGGCTGGAGGCAATTTACAGCACACGCAAATTTTGGTAGCATAATTATTAAAGCGGAACTTTACCCATAACAACTTGCTTCTTGCTGGAGGCTGCCATTTTCCTGAATCCCTGAGCCCTCAAACAGCAGTACATCATAAAATGGAATTAAACCCACTGATTCAACAGTTTCAAAAAAGTTTCATTCCTGGAATGCAGGATCGCTGTCGCATTTGATTGTGTCCTCACCCAAACTCTCAAACCATTAAATGGCTGGTGTCATAATGGATTACATTAAAAAGTCTATAGTCTATGTCTATAGTAGAGAGCAACTGAGCATGTGCAGAACTGGGTGAGACAGTGTATTACTGGATTTTAAACCATATAGACACTTATTTTTGAATGTTTTACATGCTATAACTGCAAAAGGGTCCAGCATTAAGTCTTCTATCAGGACTTTATTTTCTGACTAAAGTTCCACTTCAATGTGGAAACTGTTTCTTGCTAAAGAACATTGGGCCAGATTCAGATACACTTAATATTGCGCTGCGTAATCGAAATACTCTACACTGCCGTATTTCACCAGGCTCTACACCGAATCCTGGTAGATTTTTGCCCGTACGCTACGACGGCGTAGTCTATTTCTCGCCGCGTAATCGAAATACGCTATTGGGGGGCGTGAAGCATTTAAATTAAGCGCGTCCCCGCGGCGATCGAACTGCGCATGCTCCGTTCAGAAATTTCCCGCTGTGCATTGCGCGAAATCACGTCATTACGTCATTTGTTGTTTGAGTAGCGTCGTTTACGAACATTCCTATTCCCGGACGACTTGCGTAAAAAATTATAAAAGACGTTGGAAAATGTAGAAATTCGACGCGGGAACGGCGGCCATACTTAACATGGGCTGTCTAATATTAGACCAGCAAAAAGCTGGTATAGTTTTACGCAGCAAAAAGATGACTAAAGGTGCCGTAAGAGATTGCGATTGAAGATCGTAATTTCGGGGATCGCCGGCAAAAGCTCATTAGCATACCCCGACGCGGAAAACGACGGGAAGTCCACCCAGTGGCCGCAATTTTATTGCAGCGTAGATCCGAAGGCGTACGAACATGTAATCCAGTCGAATTGAAGCCCGCAGCCGTCTATTCATGGTTTGAGGTTTCCGACTAGCTAGAAAACGCGCGTAATTTGAAATTACTCCAGTCTAACACCAGTTAGACAGGCGTAAGGGCTCTGTGAATCTGGCCGATTATTTTTATTACCGTAAGTTGTTACGGGTAACGTTCCGCTTTTGTACCAAGTTATATTATATATAATATTTATACTAATTTACATTTAATTAATAACTTAATGATTGCAGAGCTGCATTCATTTGTCTCTAATAGCTTCCTAGAATTTGGCTTTAATCAAAAATGTATATACATGTTTAAAGGTCAGAATAAAATTAAATAAAAAACAAACATTTATGTTGATCTTTTTTTTGTTTATACAGTATGAGGCTATCTCTTTTGCTGCCACCGCTCACTTTTAAGGCTTTAATCCCCTGTAAAACATTATGCAGCAATGTTTTTGCTAGCATGTTCAATGTATGTTTTAATCAAATATAAAGACATAAAATATCCTAATTTTAAAATATAAAGTGCTCATCCTTTGAAAGACTATTTTGTTTGTTTGAACACGAGAAGCCAAAATTGCACGTATTTATATAGATGGTATTTTAAAGGAGTCATGGAAATTATTTGGCAAGACACACTGTACTGCTTTTTTAAATTGTTTATTATTATACATTGTAGATTAAAGTGTTTAGAATCAAACAATATTGTATATCTGCAGTGTTTATGTGAAATGTTATATACACATAGCATTTATTTACATTGATATGAGTAACAGGATTTAAGTGTGTTCAGATTAGAGCGAATGCACTGCTCAGAATTTGCATGTTAAATAATAAATACTGTCATCTTTACATTGCATTGATGGATTGCTGGTCTTCCCTGTTCTTTTCTACTCCCAGGCTTTGGAAGAGGCTCAAAAAGCCATACAGCAACTATTTGGCAAGATCAAAGACATCAAAGACAAAGCTGAGAAATCTGAGCAAATGGTAATTTTAAACTTCACATCGCACTGTGGCCTCCATGGCAAATAATGTTTCTAGTTCCGATGTGTCTATGCATCACCGTACAGTGAATTTTATTTATTTTATTCAGAAGGTCTTCAAATTTGGCATTGTTCCATGTCCAGCATCCTGAATAATGTTTAGGTACCTATAAAGGTTTGGGGTTTTAACAGATTCTGATGGCGGTTGTGTGACCACAATAAAAAGCCACCTACAGTATGTGAGATACAAATGATTGTTGTAAGTTACCATAACTCCAATGAACTTGAAAGAATGTGTGATGTTTTTTTAAGTTGGTAATTTTTTCCTAAAATGAAGATCTTTAGGCAATTGCTTCATTACCTTACATCTGACTGTTATATAATATATGTGGACTTCTTAAAGGATAGGTTCACCTTTTAAAAACCGAGAATAATAAATGCACATTATTTGTGCAGGAAAAAAAATTGCATATTTTTTTTCTAAGGAGCCTGCTGAGCATTACACCTGCAATCAGCAGAGCATGGGTGCAAGCTCTGGCTCCTACAGACTCTCCGGATAGCTGTCTGCCTGTACCTAGTATGGATAGGAAATTATCCGAGTGCAGTAAGATCAAGAGCGCTCACCAGCACCCCTCAGCTGACGGTGCTTGTAGGCATTTATTCACAGGAAACTGTCAATGAATGACATAGCTTTTTGGGCAGAGCACTGTACGGCCACACTATTTTTAAATTGTGACAGTGGGTGTGAGGAGACCCCCTGCCCACTGTCACAATGGGGGAGCTGCCAGATGCTGGAACATGTAACATGTTCCAAAGGTAAACTTCTCCTTTAAAACATGACTCGAGCCAAACACAGCCATGAAGTTAAAGAATTCATAAAGTGAGACACTGATAAGTTAAAGGAGTTGTAAAGGCAGAAGGTTTTTTAAACTTAATGCATTCTATGCATTAGGATAAAAACCTGTATGTAGCAGCCTCCCCAGCACCCCCTAATTACTTACCTGAGCCCCATCTCTCTCCAGCGATGTCCATGAGTGTCTTGGCCACCCGGGACTCTCCGCCTGAATGGCTGAGACACAGCAGAGGCACCATTGGCTCCTGCGGCTGTCAATCAAAGTGAGTTGGCTAATCAGGTATGAGAGGGGTCAGGGCTCCATGTCTGAATGGACACACAGCTGTGGCTCGGGTGTCCCCATAGCAAGCTGCTTGCTGTGGGGGCACTTGACAGGAGGAAGGGGCCAGGAGCAGTGAAGAGAGACCCAAGAAGAGGAAGATCCAGGCCACTTTGTGTAATTCCACTGCAACAGAGGAGGAAAGTAATGTTTATATATATATATATATATATATATATATATATATATATATATATAAATTTATTTTAAACAAGACTTTACAATCAATTTAGTGTTTTATGGCTTCCTATATTGCTTGTTATTTAAATATTGATTGCATTGTGTTTAAGCATATCCTTACAAGTATACTTGTCCCTGGGCACTCTCCCTGCTAGAAATTTGCTTACATAAAGCTTATACTAGTATACATAGCTCCGGCCAGATGGTTCTCAATGCAGACAATCTGCCAATATATTACCAGGTGTGGTGGCTGTATTTGTTTTATTTTTTTAGTCTTTTTTTTCACCTGGTGATTCAGCCAGTATCACACTTTTTGTCCCAGGATGACACTCAACTGTACTCACTGTACCCACAGAGGAGAAGTGAGGAAAAGGAAAAGCCCAAAAAAAGGGCTGGAAATGTCTGAAAAGTAATTTTTGTTAAGAATGCTTCTTTTTCAATAGGATTTCTTGGCTTTATGGAGCAGAAAGGAACTGCCATGACTCTATTTTCTATTTCAGATATAATGGTCTGCCAAGGCTTATATGCATGGAAGCAATTATGTAAAGTTGAGGTGCAGCTTGGAATGTAGTATGTGTCACGTCCCCTAAAGAACCTGTATATTTCCCTGGAGCATTATCACCGTTTTATACAGCATTGATGATTGCTTTGACATATTGAAATAAAAATTGATTTTCAAATCCTTTGCCTGAAACATTCCATCACTAACCTGCCTTATATGATTCTATCAAGGTGAAAGAAATCACACGGGATATTAAACAGCTGGACCATGCCAAGCGCCATCTGACCACATCAATTACAACCCTTAACCATCTACACATGCTGGCTGGAGGAGTTGACTCTCTGGAGTAAGTCTGGCACTTCTTATAACATCATTAATAATTGGTGGTGGTACAAATATGCAGTTTGTCTTCAGTTTTGGTGCCAAGAAACCGCCCCCTTTTCCCCCAAAGGTGCCACGTTTACCACAAAAAAGTGCATTCACATTTGTAATTCTGCAAATTTTTTTGTTTCATTTTAAAAGGAACCATGGATGCCCTGACCTCTTATCAGGATTAGATAGTGTCGGTCTTTATTACAATGCAAAACATATACAATGAGAGAATTTTTCTGTGAATAAAAACATGTTAGGAAGGCTTTCCAATAATGGGAAGGGAAAGGGGGAGCATTTAATAGGCCCTCCTTTCCAGATGGGATCACTGCAGCAGCAATAGTATGGTCGCCTATGAGGTTGGGGTTATAGAGAGGTCAGGGGGTTTATTTAACCACTTCAGACTCGCGCTACCGTCAAATGACGGCAGCAGCGCGGGTCTGGATATCCAACATGCCGTCTTTTGACGGCATCCCCTTTGGGCGTTCCCAGCGCGCGCTGTAGAGCGCGCTGCGGGGAAGCCCTGTGTTGTCCGTGTCCCTTGGACACGGCCAATCACAGATCGCTGCGAACGGCCAATCAGAGTGGCCGTTTGCGATGCGATCTGTGGGTGAATGAGAGATGATCTCATAGATCATCTCTCATTGCCGTTTTACACAGAGACAGCGTCCTGTCTCCGGAGAGGAGGAGCCCGATCTGTGTTCCTTCTTACATAGGGACACAGATCGGTCACCCCCCCTCCCCCCACAGTTGGAACACACCTAGGATACACATTTAACCCCTTTCTCACCCCCTAGTGTTAACCCCTTCACTGCCAGTCACATTTATAGTGTAATTTAGTGCATATTTATAGCACTGATCGCAGTATAAATGTGAATGGCGCCAAAAATGTGTCAAAAGTGTCCGATGTGTCCGCCATAACGTCGCAGTACCAATAAAAATCGCAGATCGCCGCCATTTCTAGTAAAAAAATAAATAATAAAAAATAATAATTCTCTCCCCTATTTTGTAAGCGCTATAACTTTTGCGCAAACCAGTCGCTTATTGCGATTTTTTTTTTTTACCAAAAATATGTAGAAGAATACGTATCGCCCTAAACTGAGAAAAAAAAGTGTTTTTTTTTTTTTTTTTAATTGGGATATTTATTATAGCAACAAGTAAAAAATATTGTATTTTTCTTCAAAATTGTCGCTCTTTTTTGTTTATAGCGCAAAAAATAAAAACCGCACAGGCGATCAAATACCACTACTTATGGGAAAAAAGGACGTCAATTTTGTTTGGGAGCCACGTCGCACGACCGCGCAATTGTCAGTTAAAGCGACGCAGTGCCGGAAGCTGAAATTTCACCTGGGCAGGAGGGGGGTGTATGTGCCCAGTAAGCAAGTGGTTAAGGTCAGATTAAAGGGAGAATTCTGGAAGGTAAGCAGCAGAAAGGGTGATTAGCAGGGAAAATCAGGTTGGAAGGCTGGAGAGGTCAGATAGCCATTGGTCGCAATAATCAGGTGACTGTTAGGAATGTGCTGGAAAGACAGTCGCAGTCTATTTAAGGGATTGGGTCAGCTTGGATCAGTGCCAGCTAATCAACAGACGCAGCAGGAGGAGCTCCCCGCCCTACCCCCCCCTTTGTCGGGGCCGATTCACGTGGTGGCTCACTCTGGTAGAAATTGCCAGAGGGGAGATTCGAGAAGGTTTGATGATTATTGATGGATCAGCTCGAGTCTAAATGGCTGGGCTGAATTATGGTATTGAGTTTGGTGGATAAAAAATTGAAGTTATTATATAAAGTTTGATGTGATAACAGATTCAAGAAACCAGTGAATCAGGCCGTGGCCAAGATTATTCAAAAAAAAAAAAAAAATTATTAAATGTTTTTGATAGTCATATATGATTTTAATATATGGACGGTTATGTGTGAGATTAACAAATATTATACAAAATATTTTGGTTTGTGGTGTGTTTCATTCCTCTATGCATGTTTGGTTCTTTTGTTATGGTGCATATGATCCCATGATCGTTTCCATTGCACATTTATTATTTTTTTAGTGAATAATCAGCAGATATTTTTTCTATCACATTGCTTGCTTTATAGGATGTATGGCCACCAAAATATATACACATCTGCAGAAGGTTTAAACCTCTAAAAGCATATATAGTAAGCACCGGTATAGAGTTTAATGTATTTAGTTGTTTCCATTTGACGTATTAAATAAAAATGTTCCTTGTTTGACTTTTTAGAAGAATACATTTTCACAGCAGGTCAGGAGGATTAATTAAACAAAGATAAACTCCATTGTTATATTTCCTGGTCACTACTTTTGAAATTTGTTTTGACATGAGGAGGAAGTGCAATATAGGTTGGCCTAACATGCTTGGATTGAAGGCTTTAAAGCGGTTGTAACCCTAAGAAAAGCAAAAAGAAAAAAGGGATACTGTTCCTTTAAAGCATGATATACAACATAGTACTTGTGCAGTGTCATTTGTCCCTCTCTATGCTGTAAAATACTTGGTTGATCCTGTCTGTTCCTGTGTCCCCCCCTGTGTGTTCTGACCACGGTAATCATGGCTGCTGATCTACGATACTGTAGTCAGTTTATGTACCTCCGTCAGGCCACAGTCTCTCCCTCTCCCCCTGTCAGCTATTGCGTCATAACCGATCTTCTCCCCTCCCTGCCCATCCTGCTGCTATTCTGTGTAAAGCAACTCTGCCTGATAACTAGAATACTCTGTTATATGAGGCTATGTTGCAGTGTCTGTTTTAAAAATTAAGCAGCTCAAAACCTTATTACAGAGTGCTGCTGAGCTGTTATGTGATCTCCTATCGCGCTCTTCCTCTCCTCCCGGCTGATGTGAGTGGGGAATCTCAGCCCCTCCCACTGTAGTCCTCAGATTCGGCGAAGGAGAGCATCAGGGCATCACGTGACCGCACAGTGGCACTGTGAAATAAGGTATTGCACTGCATCATTTTTATAAAATAAGGACAATGTGCATGTAAATACGGTATATCCAAATAACGTGCCCAAGCTCATCCTTGGACTCTTCACCACAGATGGCCACAAAGACAAGAGAATTCTTGTCAGGCAAAATGGTCGACCCTCACGCATGTTCACTTTATTTAAATCTGGCCCTCTTTGAAAAAAGTTTGAACACCCCTAGAATAGACAAATACTCAGTTTTTGAGAATTAATGGAAACCATGGGCTCAGTGGGCAAAACAAGATTGAGTCTTTGAACCTTTTTTGCTGTCGGTTGGTCCTTGCATTCGTCTGTACTTATTTTATTCTTCTTTTGTTATGTTCATATTTGGTTATACCTTCTCCCTACTTTGGGTGATGTTTTTTATTTTTCGATGCATAAAATATGTAATAAAAAATAAATAAACCCTATTGTATTGTTTTGCAGAGCAATGACAAGAAAAAGGCAGTATGGGGAAGTTGCCAACCTCCTGCAAGGAGTGGTGAATGTCTTGGAGCACTTTCAGAAGTATATGGGTATTCCTCAGATACGCCAGCTATCAGAAAGGTGAGAAAGGGCTTGGTGTCTCAATTCAAATGTACTTTCTTTTTTTTGTAGCAGAATACATTTTGGCCTAACATTTATGAAAAAATTTGATTCAATTTGATGTTTTATTACAGAAAGTAGCAAATATTGGGATTTATATAGCAAAACCCCAGTGGTGATCAAATAGCAGCAAAATAAATCTTTATTTGTGTGAAAAAAAAATATATAAATTTAATTTGTGTACAGTGTTGCATGACAGCGCAATTACCAGTTCAAGTTCAAATGGTTAAAGACTACAGTTTGTTGTCTTTAAAAAAAAATGCTACAGAACGAGTAGAAAAGCCAGTGAACTTTCATCGGGTGCAGGGAAGCACAGAAATATGCAGGATCAACCAGGTTTTTTACAGCATAAAGAGGGACAGATTAGACGGCACAAGCGTTTTTAGGGTTGCAACCTCTCTAAAACTGGCAGGAGACAGGATTTATTACTGGTACTTGACCTATATTAAGCTGATTTAAAAGTTAATTTGGAATTTAAATACGCCATTGTAATAATACCTGTGATTTCCACAGGACTGTGTGATTATTGGTCATATCCCACAGAGTTCTTTTGGAGCCCACAATCCATATTAGACGATTTACTCAATAGCCTGTATTTTTCAGTATAAAATGGCCTCATCATGTAAACATGCACAGTTGTAGGATTGAGAAAAGCATGGCTATGCAGGGATCCATAAGGATTTCTTTGTAATCAAATCCCTTTTAAATGTCCCTCTGTGTACATTGCTCCCTCCTCCAATGTGAGGACAATCATTGCATAGGCTAATGCTTTTTATTTAGCTTAGTTTGCAAGTACATGCTCTAGTTTACATCGGTTTAATTTCTCTAAAAAAAATATTCTTTGTTGGAGTTCATTTTGGTTCTTTATTACATCGTCCATTTATAGAACATTTCCATTATGCGTCTCCATGTAATCTGTGGAAACATTTGGGGACACAGCTCAGTAGAGCAGGCACTGATCAATGGAGGATTGATGGGAATTCAGATGGCATCTTATTTCAAATGCCAATGGAGACCATGATGGATTGTTTAACTCTGATATTTTTAGTTGTGTCTTTGTGAAGCCTCTTTCCCGATGTTTATGTTTTGATAACCGCTCCATCTGGTTGTGATAAGAATCATGATTTGCACGGAAATGAAAGGCACACCCTGCACATTGCTTACATCTCCAGTATTCAGAATAAGGAAATACATCTTGTTATAGCCAGAATAAATAGACTTGTGGGCTGTTGCTTCTCATTTCCCTCACTGACAACAACCTAAAATTGATTATTGTCCTGTTTATGAATGTACTCCCATTTAATGTCACATGTATTTAACACTTCATTATCTAGCTGCATTCACATTAGCATGATGATAGTGTTGTATATATATGTATGTCATGGAGACAATGCAAACTTCTTTTAATAGGCATAACCAGAACATTTCTTAGTACGTTTTATGAGTGATATTTAAAATGGAACTACACTACATCTGATCACAAACTAAAAAACGCTTTTTATTAATTTTTAATATTTAAAGCAAATTTACCCATCCATCCATCCATGTATCCATGCTTTTTTTTTTTTTTTTTGCTGAGAAATCACTTAGTGAAACTGGCATTTCTCATCTTAAGTGATTCGTGTGGTATTTACTTCCTGGAATTCATCTTCTCTTAGCTCAGGCAGCATTCAAGAGGGTGTGCTTAGCTGAGAAAGCCCCTTCTACGCTCCTGAAGACTCCTGGGATGTATGATATCATTTGCCTAGGCACGAAAACCAGGAAGTAACTGAAGAAATGCAAACATACAATATACTTTCCTATTTCCTAATGTTGGCAGCATAAGGAATAAAAATAGTCAATCTTGATTGAGTGAAGTGCAGCTTTTAAATCATAGTCACTAAACCATGTGTGACAAGTAGGGGAATTTGTTGTTCATTGGTATCGCCAAACAGTGTGTGTTTATTCCAAGCCACAAGTACGTTTTATGTGGCTTTTTCTGGCCACTTTTTATTTGACCCCTTCATGCGGAAGCCTTTTTCTGATGCCTGTTGCTTACAATTTAAAAATTACATTTTTTTGCTAGAAAATTACTTGGATCCCCCAAATATTATGTATATATTTTTTAACAGAGACCCTAGAGAATAAAATAGCGACTGTTACAATATTTTATGTCACACTGTATTTTGTAAACACTTTGAATGACAATTTCCCCACAAATAGCTTTCTTATGGTGGTAGTTGAACACCACTGGGGTTTTTTAGTGTTTGTGCTACAAATCAAAAAAAAGACAGAATAGAAAAAAAAAAAGTTTTTTCTTTTGTTTCTGTTACAAAACTTTGTAAATAAGTACGTCTTTGCTTCAATGGCGGGCACTGATGAGGCAGTACTGATTGGCACTACTGGGCACTGATAATGAGGCACTGATGAGCGGCACGGATGGGTGGCACTGATGAGCGGCACGGATGGTTGGCACTGATGAGCGGCACGGATGGTTGGCACTGATGAGCGGCACGGATGGTTGGCACGGATGGGTGGCACTGATGAGCGGCACGGATGGGTGGCACTGATGAGCGGCACGGATGGGTGGCACTGATGAGCGGCACGGATGGGTGGCACTGATGAGCGGCACGGATGGGTGGCACTGGCAGGCGGCACTGATGGGCACTTATTGGCATCCCTGGTGGGCATCCTCTATGGGTCTGCACTGATAATCAATGCGCTAATCAGCGCAGACCCTCTCTGTTAGGAGAGCACCGATCAGCCATCCTCTGCTTGCACCTTTTCAGAGTGAAGGAAAAGCCGATAAACGGCTCTTCCTATTTACACTGTGATCAGCTGTATTTGGAAACAGCTGTTCATGTGGTAGGAGCCTATGTCGAGTTCATTACCAAGATCATAAAATGCTGTGTGTTGGACTGACACGCCACACCACCAATCATCGCGCTGCGGGCCCATGTGGGTATGCCCTAGCTGCTTTTCCTGCTGGATGTCACATGACGCCTATTTAGGAAATAACGTAATCACTTTCTGGCCATCATTCTGCTATATGACGGGCAGTAGATGGTTAAAATTGTGCACACCCGTGGCGTAGCGACAAACTATGGTACTGGAATGCTTTTAAAAATGTCTACAGGTTACCAGTTCAGGGTTACAGAGCAGGTCTTGTGCTACAATCATTGCCCTCGCTCTGATGCTCGCAGTTTGGTTTGTGAGTTACATTTGCGGGCCCGACGTATGGCTGTTCGCTTCTGTGCGTGAGCACGAAGGGATGGGGCGCTTTCATTTTATTTTTATTTTCCTTGCACTATCCCTTTTAAAATGAAATGCAGGTACTCTTTATGGAGAGATCTGGGGTCTGTAAGACACCACATCCCTCCTTTACACTTAAAAGCACTGATGCATTAAGATAAAAAAAACTTTCTGTGTGCATCAATGCCCCTAATACTTACCTGAGCCCCATCTCTAGCCAGCGATGTGCACAAGTGCCTTCAGCCAACCGGGACTCTCCCTCCTGATTGGCTGAAACTCAACAGCGGCACCATTGGCTCTTGCTGCTGTCAATTAAAGTTAGTCATTTAGGTGAAGGGGGCAGGCCGAACCATGGCTTTGTGTCTGAATGGACACACAGAGCTGTGATTCGGCTTGGCTTCCCCCATAACAAGCTGCTTGCTGTGGAGGCACTCGACAGGAGGGAGGGGTCAGGAGCACAGAAGAGGGACCCAGGAGAAATTTCAGAAATGCAACAGGTCTAGAGGAGAACAGCTGTTCATTCAGATAGTGTATGTGAAACTTTAAATACACATGCTATACAGAAGACTGCTAACAAAATAATGACTATTAGGTTTACAGATTAGTCTGATGATAAGATACAAAGAGACACATAAAGGTGGTAACAGGTGATTTCCAGTATTTTAGTTCACAAGTGCGATATTGAAAGTTGGTCCTATGTGTGGGACAAATAGCACAGAATAAAAAGAACTGTATATTCTGCTTGCATTGTGAACTCTACTTTCCTATGTGACATGCTTTGTCATAACAATTGGTTTTGTCACTACACCTAAGGCTGTCCTATACACAGTTCGAACCTCTGCTGGTTCAGCAGGAAAGTGCCAAGATGCAAACCATTAATGGGCAGGCTAAATGAACCAAATTGATCGATCGATCAACTCGGGTACAACCAATCGCAAGGGTCTACTATAGCCTATAATAAAGTATTACAATAGAACAAAAGTCCAGATGATAGACAGCGCTGATAAAGGCTGGTTAAATGTCCAACAACATATAGCATTGGATTCAGATGATGTAGAAAAGATAGAGCAGTGATGGAAGCATCTCAGGAGATTCTCAGGATCCTACACCTTGTCCCAGTTAATCCACCCCACGTGAGGCACACTCCCCCTAGGGGTTTAAACTCACCAGAGGGCCAGTAGTATCAGGCCTTAAGAGAATATCTTTTCACCACACCATCCGTCAGCCAAGCAGATCAGTAAGGGTTAAAGCTCCACATAAAAACAAATGAAATTCCAAATAGTGCAATTCCGCTTTAATGTTTAAAAGGAACAGCCCTTCACCATACACATAACCCCCGCTCACAATGCACGTACCATTAGTCAGCAAAGATGAGTCATATAACGACAGTTTTCAGATGGTATCAAACAATCCCAGAAGCAGCCATGTAGTGTCTGAAACCAAAATGTCCTTCCTTGTCAGAAACCACCAGTGGATCGCAGAAAACGTCACTTCCGGGAACGCTGCGTTAGCCCCGCCCTGACCGTTTTCGTCTTCCAATCGACTTCAACTGAGGGCGTCCTCAGTTACAAAAAGTGTAGCTGCTGGCTTTTAATAAACAATCGCTTACCTGCTCCAGCATTACATCGACGCACCGACCGGGGCTCCACTCCTCTCCCCCCCCTCCCCGGCCGGCGTCCTCATCACAACTGTGGGCACCTGGCCGTGACAGCCTTCGGCTTCACGGCCGGGCACCCACTGCGCATGCGCGAGCGGCACTGCGCATGCGCGAGCGGCGCGGCCCGCCGCTGATTGGACAGGCGATCGCATGGGACCTGTCATGTGTCCCATGTGATCGCCTACAGGGAGGGGCTGCTGTAGGCGATTAAGCTTTATCGCCTAACCAGCCCCTCGGCGGAAGGAGGAAGTGGGACAGGAAGTCCCACTCCTCCTGAAGCCCCCACTCCCCCCTCAAAAAAAATTACATGCCAAATGTGGCATGTAAGGGGGTGAGGAGTGGGATTAGCGGAAGTTCCATTTTTGGGTGGAACTCCGCTTTAAGGCCTGATACTACTGGCCCTCTGGTGAGTTTAAACCCCTAGGGGGAGTGTGCCTCACGTGTGGTGGATTAACTGGGACAAGGTGTAGGATCCTGAGAATCTCCTGAGACGCTTCCATTACTGCTCTATCTTTTCTACATCATCTGAATCCAATGCTATATGTTGTTGGACATTTACCCAGCCTTTATCAGCGCTGTCTATAATCTGGACTTCTGTTTTATTGTGATACTTTATTATATGTTTTCTCTATCAGCTTCTGATAGTTTTTTTTTTTCACATTTTTTTTCACATGTTTTCCTTCTAGGATTTTAAGTGAATTTAATTGTTACTACCCTTATTATTAATGCCATTGTTTTACTTACCTTTATAACATATGAACATCTTTGGCGCTGAGATGTGCCTCTAGGCCAAGCGACGCATGTCTACTATAGCCGCTAACGTTAATCACCGGCTGTGGAAAATGTGTGGTTTCTTTCCTGCAACCCGTGGTTGCAGTAAAGAAATTTGCACCGTCTATGGCCTGCCTAAGACTACAGTACACCTGTGCCTTCTGTCTTCTGCCCAAAATAAAAATCTCTTTGGTTATTCTACAACATACAGGAATACCCCACTTTTAAGTACACAATGGGACCAGAGCATGTATGTAAAACTAAAATGTACTTAAAGTGAAGCAATACCTTTTTTCACTTCTAGGCTGTAGTGGGGGTGCCAGAGGCTTTAGTTTGGGCATCAGGGGCTGTAGGGGGGGCATTGGGGGAACATTCACATGTAAATAAGCTAATCTGATGCAAGGGGGGGGGCGCTCCAATCCATCCCCCGGATATCGCGCTGCACACAAAGGACAGTGCTATGGAGAGGCTGGATGGCATTCTGTGGCTGACAGGCTGGAACTGGGCAGGCCAAGTGCTCAGAACTTCAGTTCCGTCTAATGCGGGTGCACGGCGCGGGAATATTTGTACTTGTGAGACACTTTACATACACTCGCGGGTATGTCCATACTCGTGAGTGTATGTAAAGTGAGTGTCCGTAAAGCGGGGTATGCCTGTAATTTACCTTCTGTCATTGCTGACAGTGTAAATTACATTTCCCCTGTTTTAGGTGCATTACTATCAAATGCTAAAGAACATGCATTTTGATGACGACGCACAAGGATTAAATGCACATCTAATGCTCAGTTGTAAATGCGACCCTAAAATCTTTTTTTATGTATAGCAGGACTAGATACCAGAGTAGGGCTGCAGGAACAGATATTGCCTGTGCTCCAGCTTAGCCCTGCTCATTAGAAAATACTTCTATTTCTTCTTTAACTGAACTATACCTCATTACTTTGGCGCTGTTTCTGGAACCTAAAAAGGTTAAATGGACATTTAAAATATTTAAAATGAACTGGAAAATATTTTAACTGAGATATAACAACTGTACCACAAGTCAAAAAAGACCAGCTGTCTCAGCCCCTTTTTAAGCTGCACGTTGCCAGTCCTGGTCTTAAATTTCTGGTAGGCTAAGCAAAAAGTGTTTGTGGTTTTTCTAAGTTGTACAGCTATTTGAAAATGAAGGGAAATGTGAAACAAAAGAAAAGAACATAAGCCCTTTCTTGATTTCAACATTGGATGCCAAATTGGCACATTTTTGGCTAATGCGTTGATTAATAGTTCTTTCGGACTTCTCCCTAGAAAACTTTAGGTTTGTTTTCATCTAAAGATTTCATAAAGGTTGGTGAATTGGTAACAGTAAAACTTTAGATTAAACTTCACTTCTTGTAGTGCCCCCTTTAGCCCCCACAGAGTCCACCTCTGCCCCCTTCACCCCCCCCCCCCACAGCACTGTCCGATGTCCCCTTCAGTCTCTACAGGAGAGTCCACCTCTGTCCCCTTCAGTCTCTACAGGAGAGTCCACCTCTGTCCCCTTCAGTCTCTACAGGAGAGTCCACCTCTGCCCCCTTCACTCCCCCACAGCACTGTCCTCTGCCCCCTTCACTCCCCCACAGCACTGTCCTCTGCCCCCTTCACTCCCCCACAGCACTGTCCTCTGCCCCCTTCACTCCCCCACAGCACTGTCCTCTGCCCCCTTCACTCCCCCACAGCACTGTCCTCTGCCCCCTTCACTCCCCCACAGCACTGTCCTCTGCCCCCTTCACTCCCCCACAACACTGTCCTCTGCCCCCTTCACTCCCCCACGGCACTGTCCTCTGCCCCCTTCACTCCCCCACGGCACTGTCCTCTGCCCCCTTCACTCCTCCACGGCACTGTCCTCTGCCCCCTTCACTCCCCTACAGCACTATCCTTCTCTGAGCCCATTCACCTGCTGTGTGCATGTCTGGCGTCGTCTTCTCCACGGAGTTGGACCTGTCTATCTGCAGTCTTCTCTGCATCCATTCAAAGTCCAGAATTTATCAAGCTTGTCTGAGTGTTCAGGAAAAAAGGGGGTGGAGAGCTGAGCTCAGTAACGAGAGCTCTAAAAGCTGATTGGAGGGAAGGGACACACCCCTTCACACAGGGACAGAGCTGAGGCTGTAAATCTGCTGGAGGTCCCTCCTCTGTCATCATTTTTCTCTTGGTGTCAGGAAAACTTGTCAGAAGTGGTTTATGCTTATAGCGGAGGGTTGAGTCAGCAGACAGAAATGACACTTGGTACTCTTAATTGAGACAAGTACACACTATAGAGGTATATGCTTTGTTCATATTTCATGTCTGAGGTTTACAACCACTTTAACCACTTCAGCCCCGGAAGGATTTACACCCTTAATGACCAGGCCATTTTTTGAGATACGGCACTGCATCACTTTAACGGACAATTGCGCAATCTGGCAACATGTTACCCAAACAAAATTGATGTCCCCCTTTTCCCGCAAATAGAGCTTTCTTTCGGTAGTATTTGATCACCTCTGGTTTTAGTTTTTTTGTGCTATAAGCAAAGAGCAACCATTTTGAAAAAACGCAATATGTTTTACTTTCTACTGTAATACATATCCAAAAATTAAAAATATATTCATCGGTTTCTGCTACATGTTTTTGGTAAAAAAAAAAATCGCAATAAGCATATATTGGTTTTTGCAAAAGTTATAGTGTCAACAAAAGAGGGGAAAGATATAGGGACTTTTTATTGGTTTTGCTTGTAATGGCAGGGATCAGCGACATTGCGGCGAGCAAATCTGACACCTTTTGGTGGCCAATGACACCAATACAGTGATTGGTGCTATAAAAATGCAATAATCACTGTATATATGGCACTGGCAGGGTAGGGGTTAACACTAGGGGGCTATCAATGGGTTAAGTGTTCCCTAGGGAGGTGTTTCTAACTATCAGGGAGATTGGACTGACTGGAAATGGAGAGAGATCGCCGTTCCTGATCACTAGAAACAGCTGATCTCTCTGTTTCCCTGTCAGAACGGGAATCCACTTTGTTTATATTGTCAGATCCCCATTCTGCCTCTCTTCACTGTGATCGTGGGTCCGGCGGGCATAGAGTCCGCCAGACCTGCGAGCGCAGTACCACTTGCACAGACCGACATACAGGTACTTGCCCCCAGATGGTCGGCAAGTGGTTAAAGCAGAACTATAGGCACAACTTTTAATTTTGATAGTGTAAGGGAGGGTTATAACCCCTATTGGTATATTGTTTGCCATCTGTGCCCCATTGAATATTTCTCTTCACTTCCTATCCCATAGCCAAAACAGAAAGTAAGGGTATCGGTGTCGGCCACGAGTGAACATGTGCTCTAAGGAGCTCCACTGGAGGGATCCATGCTAGATGTAAAAAGCCTCCATAAATCCGGATCCGTCCAAGGTGCTTCATAGCCAAAGTGGAAGGTACCCGGGCCTCGGTACGAAGAACGAGGTTTTGCCTATAATGCCTCTCTCCGGAGGGCTGGACCCTGGGTTCTAGAACTTTGTGCCTTCCAAGGTCCAAATGTTTTTTCTGCTACCAGGGTGCTATATAGGTCCAGGGGAGTGGGTTCCTATCATGGACCCCGGTCCCTGAAGGTCTTGGACGATACCCACAGTGAAGGGTGAAGATTGGGCCTCCTGCGGCGTGGAAAGGTAAGAGGAGGTACCTACGGAACTTTGTTCGACAGTAGGTCTTCCTTTGGGGATTATGGGTCTCGCCTAAATTATGTTTCTATGCATGGGCAATGTAAACCACTATGTCTTCTGAGACAGGATGGCTCTGGACACACAAATAGCTCCCCTAGCTGGCAATGTGTGCCTGGGCAAAGAAACCACTATGTCTGTTGAGACAGGATGGCTGTAGTACCCATATATCTCCCCTTGAGGGAGCTAGTTCCCCTAAATCCTATGCAAGGGGATTGTCTTCCATGAGTAGCTGCATGTCTTATCTGTTTTCCACCACGAAGGGCAGTAAAAAAGATATGCCTGGTGTTTCGCTTACCATGCTTTCCAAAAATGGAAGCTTAGTGTTCGCTGGTCTATTGTGCGGCCCACTTCCTCTCCTTCAGGCTCTGCCACAGTGCTGTGGTGGGGTCCCTCGTAGTCCGGGTAAATGGCGCTCCTCTGGGGATCTCTCTCTCCCCCTGCCTACACCATTTCCCTACACGCACGTGTGCGAGGGGGGGGCACGCTTTGTAGACGGGGGACGATGTGGTTGGCGCACACGCTTGCCGGCTCATGGTGCAGACGCTGGGTGGGCTCTTCAAAAAAAGCCCATTAGTCGGAGCTCTGTAAAGCCAAGGGGACACAGTAGCTTGGGGCACGTAAGCACCCCGTGTGTGTTGGATACAGATTCATCTAAGACGCCTACTCAACATCTAGCTGTGCAGATTAGCAGGCATTGTTTTTTGCCAGACTAAGTTTAGCTGTTAATGCACCTGGGTTAAGTTCCTCTGCTTTTAGCTTAGGACTTTTGTCTCCCCATAGAAAAAGGTTGGGGGTAGCAATATAAAGGGGTATCGCCACCTAAACCTCGTGGCCCTTGTCATGCTTGCATGATACTATTCTCCCCTGTAGAGACTTGAGACAGCTCACAGATTGAGCCATCAGCCATGTCAGGCATTGCAGCCTCCCCCAACATTGCAGCCACTCTGCATATGTTTTTTTGCAATGCATTTGTTGGTCTATAAGAGGTTAACTGCTATATTCGCAGCATCCTTACAAGAAGCAGAAAAAACAGGGCATGCCCCTTTCCCTGCTCTAAATCCTTAAACAAAGGGATTAAAAGACCTGGGTATGAAGGTTCACTGTCAGAGGACAGGGAACACCTGCAGCCTAACGAGGAGAAGCTATCAGAAGCCCCACAAGTTCTGGTTGCACCTGCAGTCTTTTTTCAGAGATTCATACTGCATATATCTTCCCTCAGCCTAGACGGCCAGAGCTTCTGTCTCCTCCTTGGAGTTTTTTAAAAGTTTTTCCTAGGCCGCTAGAAAGACCTCTATAGGGTCCTCACCCTGGTGTTGGCTTCAGGCTAACCAAATGCACAACTGGGGGATGCACAGTTGCTGGTGCACATTGCTAACGTCTCATGATTGCGGAAGCGCACATCTGCAGAGGATTGCTTCCCCTGTACCAGTCCGCATGTTTGCATAATGTACATGAGTTCGGAATGTTCAAAATGCATGTGGGGTAAAAACAAGTAACAGAACACGTTTTATTGTTGATCACATAAAGATACATGTTTCTGTCTTTTACACAATCACATAAGCTTGGTCACATTAAAGTGCCTAAATCGCATAAAAATGCTTGCGTGCATAAAAATGTTGGATCACACATGGTTACCTGGTCACCCAAGTCCTTGATTACCCAGGATGTTTGGTCAGACAGATGGGCTTGTTTCCACAGAAATGTCTAAAATCGATAAATGCTTGAATGCATAAAGAAGCTGGATCACACCTGATCAACCAAGTCCTTGATTACCCAGGGATACTTGATCACATTGAGAGGCTTGTTTTTCACAGAAATGCTTAAAGTCGCATTAAAATGCTTGATTGCATAAAGATGCTGGATCGCACATGGTTGCTTAATGAGGTGTGATAATTTAAGTTTCCTTAATTATACAGGATTCCTTGTGCTTGCATAAGAATACGTGTTTGCATGGGTACATGTTGCACAATGTTGCATAACGCGTTCATAACGCATGCTTGCTTGCAAGATGCTTGTTCCATAGCACACATGCTATATGTATGCGTGTATACAGCGCGTCTTTTTTTTTTTTTATGTTTTGCCTAAAACATATTTATATGAATTCATGCTTCTATGAACACACTCTTCCAGAGGCATATGGCTTTAACACTTGCCACATACACATATTGGGAGCCATTGGCATATGTGTTTATTTACATGGGACTGCAGAGGTTGTCTGCATTTCGCAGGGGAACAGCACTGTCTCTAGTTGGTGGTCTTGCCCCTTGGGTTAGCCACTGTGCCTGGGTTGACAGGGTGCTAGGGCCCACCTCTAACACGTCTAAAGGGCCAGGGTATAGCAGTAATGGCATACCGAGGCAAACTCCTGCTGATGGATCAGTCAGTAGCATGGCTGGACCTAAGGGTGTCCAGCATGGACAAGTATCTGGAACTCCTGGGTTAGGATCCCTGTCTAAAAGCACACAGCCCAAAAAGGACACTGCTTTGCTACAAAAACTGAGGCGTTCCCAGTATGGGAGGGGTTATATAGGGAGGGAACTTCCTGTCTAATTGATTACACCAGTGTCCAGCAACTGAAGGTGGAACATATAACCCACTTAGTAATGACTAATGGCCCTTACACACAATCCGAATATCGGACGAAAACGATCGAGGAAGAATCAGATTTTCGGATCGTGTGTACACTACTTTCGAGAGCCGATCACGATTTTCCTCGTACGATGTCAGATCGTACGATTTTCGTTTAGTCAGTATAGTTGTCGTCCGAAAATACAATACAAATTAATTACAACACATGACATCACTTCCGATTTTTTTTTTTTCTGTCCTATGAGAATTTTCGGGACTTTAATAACCCATTTCATTTTACTTGCGACTATTAAGCGAAAAAAGTTGTACGATCCGTCGTACGATATTCGGATCGTGTGTACGGGGCATAAGACTCCGTGATGTACTCCAAGAAAAGGATTTTACAGGTAAGCTGTTATAAAAATCCTATTTTTTTTCACCTGAGCGTGGCTTATTTTGTCCTAATCTTTTAGAGTGGGATCTATGGTTCAGAGCCAACAAAAAATAATGGCTTAAGATATAAATGTCTCAAAAAAGAGTAAGGTCAGCTTGTCGGAACAATCCCTCTCTAGTGACTTTCTTCGTTCATGGAACAAGGATGAAAAATAGGTTTGTCACTTGCTAAGAATCAAAGATCAAAGAAAAGGCAGAGCAGATCTTCACTAAGGCTCCATGCACACTGAAGCTGATAAACTGAAGTTAATTTTTTTTAAAAGCCCATAAACTGAACTCTGTTAGCCTATGTGACCATGCACACCTGGGCGTTTTTTAGTGTTAATGAGTTTTGAAGTTTATTGGCTTTTTTCTGAACGCCCAAAATTTGCATCCAAAGTGCAGTTTTTCAGCGGAAAAGGCGTTTTTAATCCAATGAAAAAAAAAAGTTAAAAAAAACGCTATTGCAAAAAACGGTAAAAAAAACATTGAAAGGCTGCACTAGCGTTTTTTTTTTTTTTTATAGTTTTTTTTAGCTTCTGTGTGCATGGAGCCTAAGGGTTGTACAAGTCTGTGTGTCGTACATCAACAGAACCACCAAGGTGTCTGGAATTACTTTATACCTGGACAGAAGGGACTTTTCAGCAGTGATGTTAAGAAATGTATCTAAACATTTTATGTAATGGGGAGCCTTGTAAAAAAATGAGGAGACAAAAAGCAAAGAGTGATTTGAAAATTACAGAAACGTGACTAAAATAAAATATCCTTATCTTTTTATATTGGGCTTCATTCGCACGGCCAATTGTACTATTGGATAGGGCTGGAAAAAAAATAGATCCGATTTTAAAAATCGAGTTGGTGAAATCGATTCATATTTTCAAAGAATCTATTTGTTAGATATTTTTTTTCCCAAGGACCGGTGCTGACACCGCGCCGGTCCTGAGGAGCTGCAGGCAGGAGTTTTTAGGCGAGGCCGCGGCTTTGGCCTAGTCTGCGAGGCCAGACACCACAGACTAGGCCGAAGCCACGGCCTCGCCTAAAAACTTGCAATTTTCCTTTAGATTTACTAGAACCATATAATATGAGGTCAAACCTAAACACTATCAATTTGTATGCAATCAGGTAGGTCCTTGCACTACATAGTGGAAGGTAAATCTAAATGAAATTGAACAAAAAAATGATTATTGTTATACAGGATTTATATAGCACCAACAGATGGCACAGTGCTTTACAACACAAGGGCAGACAGTACAGTTACAGTACAATTCAATACAGAAGGAATCGGAGGGCCCTGATTAGACTAATTTAAAGCTGGACATAAATTATAAAAGTGGAACTAAAGCCTCCTGTCTGCTGAGGACAGTGCCATCTTTGCCTCTATAGATGATTAGTTGCTATGCCACGAACCATTTGAGGGCTTGAAAGATTTGTTGAGAGCTGACCTAGGCAAACTGACAAACTGTGACAGTTCTCACCAGAAGCCTGCCTTCGTTTTACTTTATACCATGTAGTAAACAGATTGTAAATGAAAACACTGCAGAAAACAACATTGGTATGTACAATTACCCCCTTTATGGCAGTTATATGCAGTAGCAGAGCAAATGGAACTTAATTCCCAGCTGCCATATGCAGTAGAATAAAAAGGGAAAGAGCGTAGCCGTTTAGGCTCTCCTTTCCTTATGGGTCCACGGCATGGGCAGCTAGGCTGAGGAAAGACATTTCTTTAAAAGGTCAATTGCAGGTCAAAAGGACACACGGGGTCATAAGAGAGTTTTTTTTGGAGTTAAACGGTCAGGCAAAGGGATTGGTCAGGCAGGTCAGCTGTTTTGGAGGGTTCTAAAAGTTAGGGGAAGATAGGACAGTGGTTGGTCAGCAGGAGTCAGGTGGCCCAGGGCGAAATCTCTAGAAACCAGTTCAGGCCTATATATAGGCCCGGTTCTGTTCCAAGCGGGCGGCCGTTTTAAGAGAGGACCCAGCCGACGGAGCTCCCCACCCTATTCCCCCTCCCCCCGTCATGGCCAGATTCATGTGGTGGTTTTTTCTTTTTAGGCATGTTGCCTGATGGGAGAGTTAAGTTGATTTCATTGATAAACAGCTCGAGTCTCAGTGGCTGGGCTGTTCGTGATGGGTCTGGAAAATTATTAATTTGAATTATATACGTTATGAGTATGATATCTTTTGAATGATTATTATCTGAATGATTTAATAAAACCAATGAATCAGGCCGTGGCCAAGTTAAATTCCAAAACGATATATATAAAGATAGTGTATATATAATGTATGTTTATATTTTTAATAACATTTTGGAAAGAATTTGTGGTTGGTTGCTTTATTTCCTCTCTTGCATGTTTTGTTGGGTTTCAATGCATAATGCCTGTGGTCCCATGGGAGTGGGATTACTTTTAAGTGTAGTTCTTTTTTGATTGAACTTCCACTTCTGACGCACATGTTTGTTGCTGCAAATGTTACTAAAGGTCTTCTCCGCAACTAATTGAATTCAACATAGTATACAATCTAAGATCCAGGCTATTTTCTCTACCTGCTAATCTTTGAAGACTTGTCTAGAAAGCAGACACTGATGTAAACCATATTGGTTTGAGCAATAAGCTATGAGAGCATGTTTTTTTTTTTTTTTTTTTTTTTTTTAAATGCTTGGCAGCAGGTGATTCATCTCCTGTCGACAGATGCCCCATTTTCAACATATTGTGACCATCCACTGGCAGATCTGTCACCAAGAGCTATATAGCCTTTGAGAGAGATGCCCAAGTTCACCTAAATAATGTGCCAAAGGAACCTGGCATAACTTCATGCACATGCAGTGTAAAGCCTTTTTCCCTTTTCTGTGGACAAATTAAAACAATCTGCAGTCAGTCTGAGAAATGTTCCAAACTCTGCTTGCAATTACTGTATGGGAACTTCTGATGGAAATGTGCTTGTATTAGATCCCTACACAGATTTGTTGCTTTGGAAAATTGATTGGCAGGGCGGAAGTTCAGGGATTTCTCTAGGTTATAAAGCAGAGTGGTTGATTATGTTCGTTCGTCGCAAAGTTTTTTTTTTGCTTAACAACCGTGATAAGTAATACAGACCGTGATAGTTTTTATAGGAATCGCTTAATCTTTTCATTGATGTTCAGCTTGTATGTAAAGAGGTCAGCTTGATGTATATGATGATTTGTTTTTTATTAATATACTAGTATAATCATATTAGTGTACACTGTGTGTGTGTGTGCGTAATATATATATATATAAATATTAAAGTGGGCCTTAAGTAATTTTTCAACTTTCCATCTATTTTAGGCCCCTTTCACATCGCTTAGAAGTCGTACAAGTGTGAAAGGGACCAGGGGCGGACTGACAACTCATGGGGCCCCCGGGCACTAGAAGATTATGGGGCCCCTGGGCTTACAGATAGCCACCAAGCCAGTTGGCAGTACAGAGGCGGGGCAGTTAAAATCTCGGGATTTTCACATCAAAAGCATGTAGGTTTTGGACATATCAGGGACAGATGTAAAAAAAAAACACAGATTTTTACATACTGTCCCTGGTTTTAATGAGCCTGGCAACCCTAATGGGCCCCCCTAGTGGCATGGGGCCCTCGGGCAGTGCCCGAGTTCCTCAATGGTCAGTCCGCCCCTGAAAGGGACCTAAATCTTCTGCCCTTGTTGTTTTAAAGAGGAAGTAAACCCTGAGGGGTGTTACTTCCTCTTTGTTTCCCTGTAAAAAGGTACAGCATAATGGGCTACTATACATTGCATAGTAGCTCATTATGTGACACTTGCTGGAGAAGCCCGCAATGTCCCCTTCTTCCTCGTAGTAGCGAGCGGACAATCTTCACCCCTGGAAGATATTTCAAGCACCTACAGGTAAGCCTTAATCTAGGCTTACCTGTAGGTTAAAAGGGTTGTAAACTTGCAACCACTTTAACTTTGTATAGTGAAGAAAAAAAATCTGCCAGTAATTACCTTTTTTATATAGTCCACTTCCAGTTTTTTGTCTGGTCATTGGCCTAGGCTTATTCTCTTTCTCTCTTTTTTTTTTCTTCTTCTCTCGCTTTCTCTTTCTCGCGCTCTCTCTCTCTCTTTCTCTACAGAAGCAACCTTATTTGCTCCTTACCTTTCTGCACAGTGATTGCACTTTACTGCTTTTTCTCACAATGCAATTCTAGGAGTTGGCTTACTGATTGAGGCCCATGCACTCACTGCAAACATCTGTTAAAGTTGAACTCCAGGCAATTTGCTGTATAGATAAGTGAAATATAAGGAAGCTGTTTTACTTGCCATGGATTTGTATTTCCATCCAAGTTTTATAATTTTGGTTGAATTTCACACATTGTGTAGTGAAAGGCGTGTTACTGCATTGTAAAATGCCTGTCACTGCAGGACACACAGAAAACAATTGATTCCTGTGTGTCCCAGTCACACTGCAATGCAGGACAGAGCTGAGATAAAATGTGGACTGCATTTTATCTCAGCATGTCTTGGTACAGGAGCGCAGTGCGTCGTGCTGCTGTACAGTGGCATGAAAAATAGTGTACTTTTGCACACTTCAAATAAAGTTAAGTGATGCAAACAAAAAGGAGCTGTGTGTTGCGCTGAATTGCTCACCACACTGCTCCCTACCACAGTTGGTAATAGACAGCTGCCGGGCTGGTAAAGCACTTCAGCAGCTGTCTGTTCCTATGTGAATCGCCCCTCACACAACTGCTGTCCATGCACACATAGGCTGTTATCAGCAGTTTTGGGAAGTGGTGTTTTTGAGCAGTAAAAAAAAAAGTGGGTTCTAAAAGACGTTTATTAGCATTTATACAAGACATTGATAACCACTCAAAAGTGTCACTCGCCAGCGTTTTTTTTTAAATGTTTTTGACCCATTGAAAATAAAATAAACACCAACGCAGAAAAACGCTAAAAACGCTATTGCAAATACATTGAAAAAGTTATAAAAATGTCAGTAGCTTTGCAGTGAGTTTTTTTAACGTTATGTCCAGTGTGCATGAGGCCTAAAAGGTAGGATTGTGCACATCACACTCGATATTGTATACTATGTCCTGTATAAGGTTTAATTTGCCTTTTTGGTCCTTTTGTAGAGTCAGAGCTGCTCAGACTGAACTGGGTCAGCAGATTCTAGCTGATTTTGAGGAAGCATTCCCAGCTCAAGGGTCAAAGGTAAATTATTTATCTTTTATTGTTTCCTCTTTTAGTAAATGTTTATGGATTATTAGTGGATAAGGATTTTTAGTGTTACTTTAACAGAAAGCTTTGGGCGGAAACTGGCATTCTCCCTATAAACAAGGGGAGAACATACAAATTCAGGTAGACCGAGTCCCTGGAAGGGTTAAACCTAGATGTTGCAAAGTCCAGTATAAGATGAGAGAAAAAGTTAACCGCTCCGAGGTCCCAAGGAGCTAAAGCTGAAAGGTAGGATCCAACCCCTGGGTGCAGGCACTGCAATAGTATGCAAAATTGTATGGAGAAAAACCAGGACGGCCACACTCCAAAAAATGTTCCTTTATAATAAAACGGATCACAACATCAACATGTCACAGCAAAAAACAGAAAAGAACTGACGCGTTTCACACCAAAATACAGTGCTTATTCATAGCTCAGCTATATAAGCACTGTATTTTGGTGTGAAACGTGTCAGCTCATTTCTGTTTTTTGCTGTGACATGTTGATGTTGTGATTTATTTTATTATAAAGCAGTGTTTCTCAACTCCAGTCCTCACGCCCCCCCCAACAGGTCAGGTTTTCAGGATTTCCATTATTTTGCACAGGTGATTTGATCAGTTTCACTGCCTTAGTAATTCCCACCTTTTCATCTGAGGGAAATCCTGAAAACATGAGCTGTTGGGGGGGGGGGGGGGGGGGGGGGGTGGGCGTGAGGACTGGAATTGAGAAACACTGTTATAAAGGAAACATTTTTGGAGTGCGGCCGTCCTGTTTTTTCTTCATACAATTTTGCATACTTGGCCACAATGCATGCTAACCCATCCAGTAATTGTTTAGCCAATGGTGGTCAGAAAATGTACAACTTATCAGTGAAATAGTCAGTAGGCTTCCATCAATGACAACATTTTAATTTGTAAAGGCGAAGCAATAGCTTTAATATATATTTTTTTTACCTAGCAGATACTGTAGCGGATATATGGTGACCAACTGCTTGGTTTTATTTGTTTATCTTAGCCAGGGGCTCAAACTTCATTTCATTACTGGCCACATTGGCATTATGGTTGCCCTCAAAGGGCCAGTTGTATATGTAAGACTAAATGTCCAGGGCAACCCCCCCCCCCCCCCCCTGCATTATATGTCAAGTGCCTCCTTACCATCGGAAGTCAACTTTTACATCACAGTGCACCCCCTTAACCTTGTGGTGCTGCTGGGAAAAAGCTGGTAGAGGAGCTGGGAAGCGGAAAGTGCAGGGTCTGGAGGGGGACCATAGGAGGGCTGAGAGTCAGCTGCCTAAGGGACGCAGAGATGAGAGGGTGCTGAAGCTGCACAGAGAAGTAGAGGATCTGTAGGAGGGGTTCTCTCCTCCTCTTATGCCAGCTGCTAAGATGGAGGGGATAGAGACGAGCCACTCTGCAGCTGCACGGAGAAGTGCAGGATCTGGTGGAGGAGTTCTGTCCTTTTCTGCTGCTGACGACAAGGTGGGGACAGAGACCAGGGGGGTGCTGCAGCTGCAGGAGAGTTTTGAGTACCACATGAATTGGTCTGGTGGCCCGTATTTGGCCCACGGGCCTTGTATTTGACACGTGTGATCTCCTTTAACCTTAAAGGAATTGTAAAGGCAGAAGGTTTTTTATCTTCATGGAGTCTATCCATGAAGATAAAAGGCAGCAGCCCCCCTAATACTTACCTCAGCCCCCTCTCTTTCCAGCGATGTTCACAAGTCTCTTGGCCATCCCTGACTCTCCCTCCTTATTGGCTGAGACACAGGAGTGCCACCATTGCCTCCCGCAGCTGTCAATCAAAGTCAGCTAGCCAATCGGGACGAGGCCAAAAGGCAGTTCCGTGTCTGAATGTTCACACAGAGCTGCAGCTCTGTTCGGGTGCCCCCATAGGAAGCTGCTTGCTTTGGGGGCATTCAAAGGAGGTAGGGGCCAGGGGCACCGAAGAGGGACCCGTGAAAAGGAGGATCTGGGCTGCTCTGTGCAAAACCACTTCACAGGGCAGGTACATATAAGGCTCCTTTCACGGCTCAGCGGGAGATCAGTCCAAATGTTAAAATTTCTGTGCATCTGTTGCTCTTTGTCCAACCCAGTAAGGCTGCTAACATAGTTAACGTTTCACCAGGAGTCCAGTTCAATATATATTTAGTCATATGTTCCAGGACATTTTGCATGTTTGTCAATTAATTAAATTTTACTAAAACTGTTTTACCTCTGCCAACTTGTTATTTATATGTATAAGCATTATACTTGTAATGAATTATTTTGTTTAACAAATATATTCCATTTATTTTGTTCACTGTGCTCTGGAATTCCATGTATTACTGAATGTACTTTCATAGTTTGCTGGAAGGATCAAATCCTAATGGTCACATATGATGTTTTTACCAGAGACACGGAGGACCCAGCAATGTCCTGCGTGATGCCTGCTTGGTAGCCAATGTCTTGGATGTCCGGATTAAACAAGAAATCATCAAGAAATTCATTAGGCAGCATCTCTCTGAGTACTCGGTGCTTTTCCAGGAGAACCAAGATGTAAGAATAATTTTAGTATCACTACTTCGATCTGATTGGTATTAGGGAGAAGCAGAAGATGGAGCCAGTCAGTTGTACTGCAATGCAAGAGCATGCTGATAGCAAGAGAAAGCAGAGAGATGAGCTCCCCATCCTACTGTTTTCTGTTCTATGTACAGTAACAAATGGAGGTGTGTAGCAGACCTATAATTGTTAATGTACCGCCGCCTAAAAAACAGGTCTCCTGCCCTGTCCGTGTTGTGTGGCAAAGCCAGGTTAATGTTTGAAAGGGCAGAAATAGGAATCCTTTGGTTACTATAGTGCTGTATTTAGATGCACACAAATCTCTAAACACAGCATTTTTTCTGCCTGTGTGAATGAGCCCCTAAAGAACCACTGTCCCTCTTCTTTTAGATCAGGCATCTATGATGTGTTTTCTGAAAGCGGACCAAAGATGCAGCATGCAGGATTTTTGGTGTATTCTGGCCAGGGGAAGAGGCGTCCCTTTGAGAAGGGGGGCGCTCTGTTAGAATACCATTGTGCGGTGGGAGTGATCCCCCACATCACACATTGTTGTGTTGTTGTGGGGATCTATCAGTTTTTTTGCTCAACCCGCTTGTTGAATGAGGGAACTAAATGTGTATACCCTGCTTTAATGTGCATCAGATTTTATTGCCAAATTATAGAATAGATGTGTCAGATCAACAAAATGCTCCAACATCAACAGTATGTAGTAGTAGTAGACATAAAAATAATCCAAACTGTTTCCAGTATAGAGCCCTATGCAATACTATTTGTTCTCACCCCCAAGTGTTTTCTAATAAATATTTTATCATCTGAGTATACCTCTGTGAACCCTAGGATATTAGTTAAAATGTATCTAAAGCACTGGTCTCCAAACTGTGGCCCGAGAGCCGGATGCGGCCCTTTGCTTACCTTTATCCGGCCCTTGGGGCAGTATCCCTCCCACTGATACGAGACACTATTCTGACATCTGACACATCGACAGTGGAGCACCATTTCTCCCACTGACACCACTAATGAGGCACTATTCTTCCCGATGATACAAATGATGGGGCACTATTTCTCCCACTAATACCATATGTTAAATTCCCACTGATACCAGGAAAATTTCCACCCCCACTTGCCAAAAGGGGGGGGGGTGTAAGTGTATTTATTGTGGTTTATGTACCCATTGGGGAAATTCACCCTTTCAATCTTTCCTGGTGACCATTATCATTGTCCCGAAAAGGAAAATACAATTTATTTTAATTTTTTTAGCTGTAGCCAGAGAAGAAATAGAGAAGCAACCTTCTAATTGGGATACTTGCTCTGGTTGTTTTTACAGAACAGAAAGCAAAGGGAAATCATCTTAATGCGACACTGATGGGCAAAAAAAAAAAAAGTTTTGACTTTACATAAACGTTAGGGGCCAGATCCACAAAGAGCTGGCGCTGGCATAGCCTATCCCAGTTACACTACGCCGCTGTAAGTTACAGCGGCGTATCCTTATCCACTAACACTTTCCGCTGTAACTTACGGCGGCGTAGTGTAAGTGTTGCGGCGTAAGGCCGCGCAATTCAAATAAGGTGGCTGTGGGCGTGATGTCATGTAAATCAACATGACCCCATGTATTTGACGTTTTTTTTTTAATGGTGCATTCGCCGTCCGTGGACATATCCCAGTGCGCATGCGCGAAATCACGTCGCAAAACATCAATGAAAACGACGTGAACGTAACCTACGCAAATCCCTATTCGCGAACGGTTTACGCAAACGACGTGAACGATGGAAAAATCTACGCTGGCCCAACGTCCATACTTAACATTACGTACACCTCTATACAGCAGGGGTAACTTTACGCCGGACCGACACTTACGCAAACAACGTAAAGACACTGCGCCGGCCGTACGTACGTTCGTGAATAGGCGTATCTAGCTCATTTGCATATTTTACAAGGACACACAACGGAAGCGCCCTTAGCGTCCAGCGTAAGTATGCAACTAAGATACGACGGTGTAATAACATTACGCCAGTCGTATCTTAGCGTAATTCCGGCGTATCTTGTTTTGTGAATACAAAACAAAGATACGCCGGCGGGAATTTGAAATGACGGCGGCGTATCTGGAGATACGCCACCGTAATGCTTTGTGGTTCTGGCCCTAAATGTTAAGTTTGTGTTTATCTTCCATATTTCTTTCTATATGCTGTTTAGGTCTTTATCCTTTTTATGTGTGGCAGGTGGCATGGCTTGACAAAATTGACAGACGTTATGCTTGGATTAAACGTCAGCTAGTGGATTATGAAGAGAAGTATGTCCGCATGTTTCCTGTGGACTGGTGCATGACTGAGCGCATTGCTGTTGAGTTTTGCCATATAACCAGGTAAAATGACAGAGCATAATAACATTTTGGATGTTCTTTTGCATGTAATCAGGATTTTCTCACCATGCATTTAAATTGAAATGCTTAGCGGTTGAACAGCAGGACAAATGCACCCATTTATAAAATATAAATGGTCTCAGAAGTGTCTCAAACTGATCTCAAATGCAAGCAGTATGCACCTAAAACCAAGCAGATTTTGCCCATAAGCCAAAGCCTTTAATTTCTTTGTGCAAAAAATATATTGTATGCCGTATCAAAAATAAAACACTGAATTCTTTTAGAAAAACAGGTTAGTTCATTGGCACTGATAAACTGAATTATGTCATAGGTTTTGATTACTCAAGGGATCTTCTGTATTTTTATTTATTTTTTTATCTGTGGGTGCACAAAAACTAAACACCAGTAAGGGAGCCAACAAAGTGCAGATAGGGTGTGCCCACCTCCTGAAGAAGTAGGACACCTTCCTGACCTCATGGGGAGCAAGGCTCCTGATGGGGGGTAGGGCACACTCAAATCCACCTAGCCAAAAGGCCTGGCAGTCCCCTCTTCTCATGGACAGCCAAAGCCAACCACCAAGCACTAGGTGAGGGGCTCTCCTGAAAAAGAAACACCCCCCACCCCCAAGGCAGAGGAGGAATGAACCACATATATTCCCCATAAAATTCAGGGTAGGCCCAAGGATCCACACTCTCCACCCTGAGTGAAAGGGAACACAAACATAAGTGGAGAGAAAAAATATATTTAAAATAAATAAGTTCTAGTGCAGTGCAATTGCTAGGTCTTGAGGCCCGGTGACAAATATTGCCCTGGTCTCAGCCAAAAGGCCTAGCCCATGATGCATAGTGCAGAAAAAGCAAGAAGTGTCATGACCTAGTGCTTATTTTCACAGTGGAGTCCCAAAGCCATATTGACTAAGAGCCCTCCTGGGGGGAGCCCATAATACCACACGTTCTCTGCCTTCCCAGCCAGCCCCTGGGAAGTACTCCACACCTTACGTGGTGCACGCTATATTCGATTTACTTGCCTATCAGGAATATCCCTCGGAACCCCCATCATGGTGCCCCAGTAGGAGCACTATACAAACAGCCATCCAGACCATAGGGCCAGAATGAGCTGTGGAGCACGCCTACTGGACACTGATCAGAGCAGTTACTACACTTTATCTTGGCCAAAAGGCTGAGAAGTGATCTTTGGTATTAAGATTCCCAACACTGATTTACGATTCTGTTTCCTCTTGCAATGGCTTAATGAGAGTCTCACCCTGCAATTTTTTGCTATGTACGTTATGGAGGATATATTGTAGGAAGTATGACACTGTTGTTTGCCTTTGCAGTGGCTTTGTCAGTCGGGAAGAACCAAGGATTTCCACCAGTTGATGTCTAATTACTGTGGATCCATTGAGAGATTAAAGTAATTCAGATTGTCAGCAACTACATATAAAATATCACTTTTGCGTTTGGCCTTTAGGGATCCCTTTACACTTGTCTTCACGAAAAGGAGTTCATTAAACAAAAACCAGAACACTTTTGACTTGGTTTATTCTAGGCACCTAGTGCCAATTCTAGATACAGAAAGTAGTGGAGGAAGCATATTTTGTTCTATTTAACCAGATTTTGCAAACAAAGTCAATTAACATATCCTTCAAAATATATAAGTAATTGTATGGATGTTTAAATAGCTGCATTTCTAAGCACACCAAGTGCAAACAAAGCTGGAAGGTATTTTGACTTAAATGATCAGTAAAGGATTTTTCCCTTCTCGTCTTTCAGGACAGCCACAATAGAGAGATAGGCTCCTCCTCTTCCTTTAGGAAACACTGCACAGCCTTTAAGAACTCTCCTCCCCCTGCCAGACCTCAGTTCTTAGTGTTTCCTCCGGTGGGGAGACACTGCAGAGGAACCTAGGCCGGTGCAGTCAGGGGACTGTGGCTGTTTTTTCTCCTACCAAGGGAGCAGGGGCCTCCTAAGGAAAAAATCTTTTTTGGCTGGTACTCACCGCCAGACGCACCCCAATCCTGGTCGAGCGCGGCAGATGGCTTGAGGGGGGACCCCTATCGTGTCCACAGGACCATGGCGGGGGAGGCCTCCAGGACGCCCTGTTTTTTTACAGGCCGCATACTTTTTTCCAAATTCGCGGGCTGAGTGGCGGGTGACGTCATCAACGGCGCGTCGGAAGCCTCCCCTTTGATCCGCGACTTCCGGTTCCGGGTCGCGGCGCCGATAGAGGCCCAGCGTGTTTGCTGGAGGAGTCTGAAGCTTGCTGGGGCAAGTTGACACAGCGCAACCACCCCAGGATGTCGGCGACTTCTCCGGAAGGGGGCACGACCAAGGACGCTTCCTCCAGCCAGCCTAAGGTAAGAGTTCCCTGGGGAGGGGTCCCTAAACCTTAGGCCTGGTCTTTCCCCCCCACTATTCCCCCTTGGTGGTGGGGGGGTGGGACCATAGGGGAACCTAGCAGGAGGGTCTGTTTTTAGAGTTTCCCCAGGGTTGTAACCCATATGTTTTTTTGTGTTTTAAAAAAAAAAAAAAATGTTTTTCTTTTTTTGGATGTTAATGTGTGGGGCCCCTTGTTCCTATGTCTTTCAGAAGAGCCTGGAAAAGACAGGGAAGACTCACGGTTCAAAAATGAAATGTGCCTCCTGTAGGGACACTCTTCCTGAGTCTTGGTCCAAAGTGTTGTGTAGGGAATGCATTCACTCCTTGTTCAGGGAAAGGGATGAAGAGCAGGAAGGTAGCCTAGCAGCCTCTGTTAAGGAGCTTTCCTCCACTTTCGCTTCCTTCAAATCTTTGTTTGAAAGGCTGCAACCTCCCACTGTCCCCACACAGGTTACAACCCAATCAGTTAAACAGGGTCTTGCTTCTGTCACACCTGATCATACAGCAACGACAGTTGATCTTGCAGGCCCTTCCCAGGCAGTAATCTCAGGGGAGAGTGTGGCCTCGGGTTCTCAGGCAGAGTCAGATGATGAGTACCAGGATGGGGGATTCCAGGAAGCCCTCGAGATATAAACTGTCCCTTGATGAGGTTGAGGACTTGTTAGGGGCCATTTACACGACTCTGGGCATTCAGGCCGAAAGTAAACCTCTTAGCCTTCATGACCAAATGTACAAAGGTCTGGGGGAACAGAAGAGAAGGGTTTTTCCTGTACATGACCTTCTAACTGATACTATCAAAAAAAAGGAGGTTCCCATTTTCTGAAGATCCTGCATCCATTTGGAACAAAGTGCCTAAATTGGATGCGGCGTTCTCCCAAGTATCCAGAAATACTGTCTTGGCTTTCGAGGATATGGGAACTCTTCCTGATGCAATGGACAAGAGAATGGATTCCCTCTTGAAAAAAACATGGGACTCTGTTATTGGGAACCTCAAGCCAGAATTAGCTGTCACAGTGGTGGCCCGTAACTTAGAACATTGGCTCTCTAAAATCCAGGAGCACATTGAGGCCGGGACGGATAAGGAGACCATTTTGTCCTCCTTCCCTACAATGTTATGAGGCATCGCTTACATTGCGGACGCATCGGCTGAATCCGTCCGCATGTCAGCCAGGTCGGCAGCTCTGGCCAACTCTGCCAGGAGAGCCCTCTGGCTCAAAACTTGGCCAGGGGACCTAGCTTCCAAATCCAAGCTGTGTGGGATACCTCTTACAGGGGATCTCCTGTTTGGCCCGGGTCTTGAGTCAGTCTTGGATCGTACAGCTGACAGAAAGAAGTCCTTTCCCCTGAGACGTAAGGCTCCAGTAAAAGGGAGGGGGTTTCGTCCCCAAAGGCACTCGGGGGTCCCAAAGCCAGAAGTTCAGAAGAGAATCTGGACGCCTCGGGGAAGGGGCAGAGGAGCGATTTTTCGCCCTCCTGACCAGCCCGCAAAAAAACAGTGACTCCCAGATCAGGGTGGGGGGAAGATTGGGGGCCTTCCTCCCACAGTGGGAATCAATTTCCCCCAACAGGTATGTCCTGGCGAGTAAGGAGGGGGTACTTCCTAGAGTTCTCTTCTCCTCCCCCCCCAAAGATATCTGGTCACTCAACTTCCCAGAGACAGGGAAAAATCAGAGGCCCTGACTGGAGCCTTAAAAGAGCTAAAGAACCAGGACGTGGTCCTCAGGGTTCCAGCGACAGAGGAAGGGAAGGGATTTTACTCACACATTTTTGTGGTGAGGAAACCCTCAGGGAAGTACAGGTTAATCCTAAACTTGAAACCCCTAAACAGGTCCATCGCATACAAAAAGTTCCGTATGGAATCAATCTTTATGGTCAGGGCCCTCCTTCCACAGAATTGCTTTATGGTCTCCCTGGACCTCAGGGACGCGTACCTGCACGTACCCCTCGCAGAGGGGTCTCAGAGGTATCTACGCCTAGCGATAGACCTAGGAGGGGAGGTGATGCATCTTCAGTTCCAGGCTTTGCCATTCGGTCTATCCTCCTCACCCCGCGTGTTCACCAAGGTCCTGGCAGAACCCATAGCATTTCTGCGTCTTCAGGGAGTAGGCATCATAGCCTACCTGGACGACCTGCTCCTTTTTTGCGGCTTCTCCAGAACAACTATCCAGAGATCTGGAATTAACCAAGAGGACTCTATCGGGTCTAGGGTGGCTCTTAAACTTAGGAAAATCCAGCCTGTCACCATCTCAACAAATTTCTTACTTAGGGTACCTTTTGGACTCCACCCTCCTAAGGGTCTTTCTCCCCAGGGAGAAGGCCCTGAAATTAGACAGGGCGGTGGCCACCCTACAGGGCAGTCGGCAAGTGTCGATCAGGTCTCTGATGTCGACCCTGGGCCTGCTTACGTCCACCCTTCCGGCTGTCCAATGGGCAGGCCTTCACTTTCGGCCCCTGCAAGCTTTCCTCCTGAAAATCTGGGATCACGATCTGGAGCGGCTAGATACCCTAGTGCAGGTCCCAACCCAGGTAAAGAGGTCCCTCTGGTGGTGGAGGAAGATTTCCAATTTATCGCAGGGTCGGCTATGGCATATTCCGGTTCCTCAGGTGGTAACCACGGACGCAAGCGGCAGAGGTTGGGGGGCTCACTTAGGGTCCCTTCCAGCGCAGGCGTATGGAAAGATGCTGAGTTGGGGAAGTCCTCCAATTGGAAGGAGCTGATGGCGGTCGGTCTAGCCCTCAGATTCTTCCAGGAAGAGCTTCAGGGTCACCACGTCCAAGTGCGGTCGGACAATGCTTCGGCTGTGGCCTATCTGAACAAGCAGGGCGGCACGAGAAGTGTAGTCCTGTCGGCCATTACATCAGGGATTCTTCACTGGGTCGAAGCAAACACCCTGTCATTATCAGCGATCTTCCTAAGAGGGATAGAAAACAGGACGGCAGATTTCCTCAGCCAAAGTCAGCTGAGAGAGAGCGAGTGGGCTCTCAGTCAGGAAGTTTTTCATCTCCTAGTCAGGAGGTGGGGTTCTCCGGAGGTAGACCTATTCGCGTCAAAAGAAAACGCGAAAACCCCTTGTTTTTTCTCCCGGAACAAAGGAGAGGGAGCAAGGGGGGTAGATGCCCTGTCCCAGAGCTGGGGGTTTGGGATTTGTTATGCCTTCCCACCTCCAGTGCTTCTACCGGCAGTTCTAAGAAAGTTCCAACTGGAGAACACCTCTCTGATTCTAGTGGCACCTCACTGGCCGAAAAGGGCTTGGTTCTCGGTCCTCAAACAACTGACCATGGAACCTCCCTTCTTCCTCCCATCCACAAGGGATCTTCTCTCGTAGGGTCCAGTCCTTTGCCCATACCCACACAGGTGGAGCCTAGCGGCGTGGTTACTGAGGAGACCTTGCTAAGGTCTAAAGGGTTTTCTGAAAGGTTAACTGCCACCCTTCTTAGTAGCAGGAAGAAGGAAACCCGCTCGATTTATAGGAGGATCTGGCTTCGCTTTAATGCATGGTGCCTAGAATATTCCTGTTCAGTGCAGAACCCCTCTTCAGTATTGGAGTTCCTACAGTGTGGGGCAGATAAGGGTCTTTCAGTCAGTACCCTTAAGGGTCAAGTTTCTGCCCTTAGTGTATATCTAGAGAGTCCACTGGCCAGTAACTCCTGGGTAATCCGGTTCTTCAGAGCATTATCTAGACAGAGACCGTCCCAGGGGCCCCCCTTCCCCAGGTGGGATTTATCCTTAGTTCTTCAGGCCCTAACAGGGTCTCCCTTTGAACCTCTAGACGGATGTCTGTTGAGGGAGTTGACTTTAAAGACAGTCTTTTTGGTTGCAGTGACTACTGCTAGGAGGGTCAGCGAGATAGAAGCCTTGTCAGTTAGACCCCCTTTTTGTATTGTTTTTCCGGATCGAGTTGTTTTCAAGACTGATCCGCCCTTTTTACCCAAAGTATCTTCTAGGTTCCATAGGAGTCAGGAGGTGGTGCTACCCTCTTTTTGCCCTAATCCCTCAGGTGAAAGGGAAGTTAGGTTTAGTAAGTTGGACGTCAGGAGATGCATCCTACACTATTTAGAGCTGACCAAAGATTTTAGGAAGTCAGACTCCCTTTTGGTTTTATTTTCTGGAGTTAAGAAAGGACAGAAAGCGTCCCGGCGCACAATCGCTAGATGGCTTAGACTAGCTATTAAACAAGCATATGCCTTGTCTGGTAAAGAGGTCCCTACAGGAATTAAGGCACACTCTACACGAGCAGTGGCTGCTTCCCAGGCTGAAACCGCTGGAGCCACGCCAGAACAAATATGCAAGGCAGCAACTTGGTCCAGCTACACCACCTTCGTCAAACATTATAGAGTAGACTTGGTGTCGGCAGGCGACCAGGCCTTTGGGCGAAAGGTCCTGCAAGCCATAGTCCCGCCCTAGTTGGTGAGTACTCGATTATCCTCTCTATTGTGGCTGTCCTGAAAGACGAGAAGGGAAAAATGGAGTTACACTTACCGGTAACGTCCTTTCAAGTAGTCTTTCAGGACAGCCCTGGTTACCCACCCGAAGTTATGGAAGGTTTGTTTAATACAGGAACATAGTATGATCTTGATGTTTAATGATGGATTACTAACATGTTCTTGTGTCTCCCCAGCTGACCGGAGGTGCTCGTATAAAAACCGAGGTCTGGCAGGGGGAGGAGAGTTCTTAAAGGCTGTGCAGTGTTTCCTAAAGGAAGAGGAGGAGCCTATCTCTCTATTGTGGCTGTCCTGAAAGACTACTGGAAAGGACGTTACCGGTAAGTGTAACTCCATTTTTTTTTTTAATGCTAAATGGCTTGCTTTACCTTTATAGCAGTCCTGCTTTCATGTCCTCCATGTCCGTTTTTGCTTAGAAGTTGCTGTAATCCCTTGCTGAACTCCACACTTCCTGCTTGTCTGGCTCCTTATGAAAAGACTCATGATAGATTTTCATTGTGGTCCATGATCAAGAAGATGTGATTACTATGGGCCAGATTCAGGAACACTTGCGCTGGAGTATTTGGATATGCGCCGCGTAACTGTGATGATGCGCCGTCGTTTCTATGTGCCCGTACCCACCAAACTAGATGCGCCCAATAACGGGTCATTTGCGACCGGCGGAACGTTCCGACGCCAGAGTATCGTCAGCGCTTAATTTCGCTGGGCGCATCAGTCGCGCCTATTGATTTCCCCTGCAAATATGCAAATGAGGGATTTTTCCCAATTCACGAACGGATTAGCACCATACGCTGGCTACATGCGCCGCGCGTATCTCGTCCGTCCGGCGCAAAGTTATTTCTACAAAAGGCTGCTTTATCTTTACTCCAGACGGTCACAGGTCAGCAGGAGAGCAGCTACAGCAGCGTTACCGACGATAAGAGCTAGCTGAGCACCCCCACTTGCAGGACAACACCTCTGTCCATGCTTGTCTGTCAAATTTTACAGCCATGGAGGAAGACATCATAGGTCTCCATAGCCGAGATGACGGCTGTCAGCTCCTGGCCATTAAAGTTCAGCTTTCTCCTGTGTGTTTGCGGGGAACGGGAGCAGCCATCTCAGAACAAAAGTAACATCACTGCGGGGAGGGGGAGCAGGATTTACTTTAGTGCCGGAATGGCGCTTCTACGGGCGCATTTAAACGCCCAACGGAAGGCATTGCGCTGACGTTTCCCGTGCAGTGGTGCCGACGGAAGTTGTGAGCATGCGCACAAGGGGGGCGAGTGGAGCCGCACTCACTGCGCATGCTCCGTGGATGATGCGCTGAACGTAAGCCTCTGCGCTGGGCTCCGCCCATCATTTACATATGATCACACCCACTTCCACTTGCGTCGGGTTACGCCAGCGCATTATCGTTACTCTGGCGCAAGTTTACGCGCAACTGCTATGTGAATTACAGGACTTGCGCTGAAAGGGTCTTCAGAGTAACGTAAATGAGAAGCGTTACTCCAGAGGAAAGATACTCTCATCTACCTGAATCTGGCCCTATGTGTCTAAGAGTCGGTTCACACTGGGGCGACACGACTTCCAGCACGACTTTCAGAAGCAACTTCAACACGACTTGAGCATGAACCACAGCGCGATCTGGGGCGATTTACAACACGACTTGAAGTCCTTTTCAGGTCAGGAGACATTCCAGTGGCCAATAAAACAACAATCGGCTCTGGGAGAGAGAGGGGGAGGGAGGGGTTTGCCTGACAAATGTATGTTATCTTCCTGGAAAGTAGCTTCAATTAAAACAGTGATCAGACTTGGAAGCGACTTCCATTGAAATCAATGGGTACAAATCGCCTAGAAGTCTGATTGAAGTAGTACAGGAACCTCTTCTGAAGTCGGAGCGACATGAGTAGTGTGTATTAACACTGCTCCCATTCACTTACATTGCTTTTCTGGACAGCGCGACTTGGGACTGCTTGAGACGACTTCAAGTCGGATCCCAAGTCGCCCCAGTGTGAACCGACTCTAAAGCTCCTCAGAACCAATCCGATTCATTTTAAAAACAAACACTGCCCTGTGTTTGTTTTTGTTCTGTGTGTCTCTGTACACACAGAACAAACTGAAACTAGTCTAAAAACGAAACTAACCTGCAGGCACATTATATGATTGATTTTTTTATCTATTTTTAATCATTTTAAAAAGGAATCAGTTAACTAATATGTCTCTATACCCTGTAAACAGTCATTTGAGCAAAAACATTACTACTACTTTAATATATAGTAAACATACACTGGACCTTGTATATGAAGCTGCTGCATGTTCCTACCTGAATGCTCCAATTCACAGGCTTCTTCCAACATGCAGACATGCATGAAGTGTTGCAGTTATTTATTTATTAAAGGTATTTATATAACGCTGACATTTTATGCATTACTTTAATATTGTACCTATACATCAGTCTCTAGTCTCTTACAGTCTAAGGTCCTTAACCACTTCCTTACTGGGCACATATACCCCTTCCTGACCAGGTGAAATTTCAGCTTGTGGCACTGCATCACTTTAACTGACAATTGCGCAGTCGTGTGATGTGGCTCCCAAACAAAATTGGCGTCCTTTTTTCCCCACAAATAGAGCTTTCTTTTAGTGGTATTTGATTGCCTCTGCGGTTTTTATTTTTTGCGCTATAAACAAAAATAGAGCAACAATTTTGAAAAAAAATATATTTTTTACTTGTTACTGTAATAAATAGCCCAATTTTTTAAAAAAAAAAAACATTTTTTTCTTAGTCTAGGCGATACGTATTTTTGTACATATTTTTGGTAAAAAAAAAAAATCGCAATAAGCATCTGGTTTGCGCAAAAGTTATTGCGCTTACAAAATAGGGGACAGAATTATTATTATTTTTTATTATTCATTTTTTTACTACTAATGGCGGCGATCAGCATTTTTTTTTTGTGACTGCGACATTATGGCGGAGACATCGGACACTTTTGACACATTTTTGGCGCCATTCACATTTATACAGCGATCAGTGCTATAAATATGCACTAATTACTGTATAAATGTGACTGGCATTAAAGGGGTTAACACTAGGGGGTGAGGAAGGGGTTAATGTGTACCCTAAATTGTGTTGTAACTGTGGGGGGAGGGGGGGGGGGTGACTGGGGGAGGTGACCGATGCTGTGTCCCTATGTACAAGGGACACAGATCGGTCTCCTCTATCCCCTGACAGGACATGGATCTCTGTGTTTACACACAGAGATCCACGTCTTGTCCCTGCAGCCGCCGATCCCGAGTGCCTGGCGGACATCACGGCCGCCAGGCACGCGCATTGGCATGTCAGCGATGCGGCGGGCACGCGCGCGCCGCCGAAGGCGGCGCTTGCGCGCCCCCCAGTGGCCTGGCGGATTCAGGACATCCCTTCGGCCGTTGGGAAGTGGTTAAAGTGGTTGTAAACCCACTTTTTTGACTTTTACCTACAGGTAAGCCTATAATTAGGCTTACCTGTAGGTAAGGAGAATATCTCTTAAACCTGCACGGTTTAGGAGATATTCCCCTCGCAATGCGCCGCCGATTGCAGCGGCGCAGGGGGGGTCTACGGCGAAAGGACCGGCCGCCGCCGGACCTTGCCTAATTTAATGACAGTGCTGGAGCGGCGATACCCAGAAGACACGCCGAGTCAAGATGATATCTCTCACTCGGCGTGGACCAGGTAAGTTCTACACACCTCGTTCCGAGGTAAGTATTTCATAATGAGCTAATATGCGTTGCATATTAGCTCATTATGACTTTTGCCTTGCAGGAGAAAAAGAAAAAAAATGTTGATGCAGGTTTACAACCGCTTTAACACATACATACTGTGTAGACACTTATATGGGCCAATTTAGACAAGAGACAATTATCCGAAAGTCTCTTTGGAGCATAGGTGGAAACTGGAGTACCTGGAGAAACCCATGCAAGCAAAGAGAAACTACGCCCATCAGTATGTCTGAAATATGTGATCTATTGGCTTTAACATTCTATATACTGTTTATGCATAGACCCTAGATGTCTGTCATTACATGGCGGTTTCATTACTTTCAGATGCTGAGGAAGAACTTCACAAAATACGAACGGAAGAGCAGTATAGTAGTGATTGCATTCCTCCATCCCCCTAACCTCAGATCAATTTTAATCCTCAATAATGGTCATTGCTCCAGTTCGGTCTATAACCTTTTTGAGATGTATACTATAATGTATATGACATTCTGTAATGATTCCAGACCTCTGTACATAATTATAAACCTATTTTACAACTGCATATTGGCACAGAAATCCAGAAATGTCTTTTGGTGCATAGTGCCTTTCTGCATAATTTATTTTCCTAGGTGCCAACATTTGAACATGGAGTTCACCTTTTCAGAAATAAAATCTGTCTTTAAGGCTTTTACCTTGGACGAAGCGGTACATATCTTGCTCATTATTTAAGGGCAGCATTCATTTTCTTTATGCCGTAATGAGAGCTTTCTGTGAAATTTGTACAAAATGTAAGACCTTGAGCTGCCCAAGTACTTGATTCAATAGTTTAGCGGTTCGTTCTGTACTGAGTAGACTCCAGGAAAAAAAAAAAAATCCCCTGGAGATGAAAAGTATCCATAGTACCAGAGCTTTTATAATACCCTTTATACCTGTCATTGTTCTCTCCCTAATGAGAACTACATCTGCTGCCAAAGCTTTGTTCTTCTACTACACATACTGGCTTAAACCCCTTATAAGTTGTACCCTGAACTCCTCACCTTTCCACAAACATGTTTCTTGCCCAGTCCTAATAATAAAAGAACAAGCCTGAAACGTACAGTATGTGGAAAAGTCACTGGGGTCATTTCTGTTTGGAATGGCCCATGGCTTTTTTAGTCTGCTCATATGTCAGAAAAGAAGCTCTACATTTTATTTGCCTGCACATTATGAAACCACATAAAACTTACCACTACATTCTGTCATGTTTTTTGATGATCATTTTATAATTGGTTTCAAAAAGTTTAAAACATAATGATTATACTCTTTTCCCCTGCATAGTCTGATGTCGCATCATGCCATAACAAATGTTTATAGTCTTGATTAAATATACAGTATTTAAAGAGGTTGTAAACCTTTAAATATACCCAGTGAAGTGACTGGCCTCAGGTGAGACGCAGAGACAAATCCTCCTACATAAGTTGTATCTGCTGTCTTGGAGGGAACCATGGACATAACGGAGACTGTCCAATCAGCTTTTTTTCTCGGTGTCAGCAAAACTTGTCAGAAATGATTCATGTTCCTCTGCTGATAGCTCAGGAACAAAGCATCAGATAGATATAACACTTTAACACATTAGAGCAGTGTTTCTCAATTCCAGTCCTCAAGGCACACCAACCGGTCATGTTTTCAGGCTTGCCAGGTGATTTGATCAGTTTCACTGCTTTAGTAATTACCACAGCTGTTTCATCCGAGGGAAATCCTGAAAACATGAACTGTTGGTGTGCCTTGAGGACTGTAATTGAGAAACAATGCATTAGAGGGATAAGCTTTGCTTATATTTCATGTCTGAGGTTTACAACCACTTTAAGACTTAGGACAACATGTAATATATTGCAGCACACTAGTCAATAGATGTGGTGTCTGCGTTATTTTTTTTTTCCATGTTTTTATTGCAAATGAATAGCCATACAGAAAAAGGCAAACATTAAACACAATAGAACAACAGTCTTAGCTTCATTTATGTCAAAGCTAGGATTTCCAAATCAAAGAAGGAAAAAGAAGAGAAAAAAAAGGAGAAACCAAAAAAGTCCAATATGAACTTAACTATGATAAACAGGTTTACATTATCGTAGGGGCCTACATTGGGTAACAAGTGGCCCAGCTGCCTATATAAAGAACGAGGCACATTCATGAGATCGATAGCACTTGGTAGCTGAGCCTGTGTGATTGTTTTGCCCCCAGCGAGCAGACTGTGATTGGAAGTGCAAGCCTAGATGGCTGAATTCCAAAATGTTATTCAAACTAAGAGGATAAGTAGGAGAGAGTAGAAAAAGGAAGGAAGAGCAGAAGTAGGGAAAGAGAAGGAAAGAAGAAACAAAAAAAAAGGGGGGGGCGAGGATGGGCACTTGAATAGGGGAGATGGGCATTGGGTGAGAGGGGAGAAGGGGGAATGGGGAGTAGGAGGGGGTAGAAGATAAAAATGTGTGGGCATTTGCTTACGTTAGCCGACGCATATATGTTTAGAATTCTAAAGACTCCTTGTAGTCCAGGGGTGTCAAACTCAAATTCATCGGGGGCCGCATCAGCAGTTTGGTTGCCCTCAAAGGGCCAGTTGTATCTGCGCTCACACCAGTGGTGTAGGGTGGGTTGTCAGCGCTCGGGGTAATTTACTTCCCCCCTCCCCCTGACTCGCAGACTTGCCTATTTTCAGCTAGCTCCAGTCTGGTTTTATTTTTTTTAAATCGTTTATTTTTATTGATTTTAACATGGTTACACAAACCCAGCAGTCAAGTATAAAGTCAATTTGCATACAAATTACATAGATGCGTACATAGTAATCTGAGTCCCTACTCCCATATAGAGTAGGTAGTACCTATTGTACAAAGCACTGAATCCCTAGATCCTAGTTTGAACATTTTATGGGGGGTGTAGTAGACCCTATATAATAGGAATAGGTGGGACAGCCTTTGGGCCGGAGCAATGGACACCCAAGCACCCTGATGAAGGATCATATCCCACTGTTCTAGGGATATTGTGCCCAAGTCACTCTCCCATGCCATTTTGCTCTTCCACGGGCCTTCTTTGCTTAGTGCCCTAGTGCCCAGGTTGTTATACATCACTGATATTAAGCCCTTGGCTAAAGGTGCCTCAATTACAGTGGTCAGGGCAGGCATCTGTGCACATGGGACCGTCTGTGAGCCAAGTTGCACCTGTATGGCGTGTCGGACTTGTAGGTATTTAAAGAAAGTTTTGTTTGAGATTTTAAACTCGCTTGCTAATTCTTGGAATGACTTCATAATATTGCCCTTGAACAAGTGCTTTAGTCAATATATGTCTTTATTCACCCAGTCCCTCGATACCCCAATATTGCTTTTGTTTTATGCCATATTTTGATGGCTAGTTTAGTGATGACATGTTTACGGCAGAACAAATCTGCTTCTAGGGCTTCAACTTATAATTTGTGTGGGTTATCTGTTAGCAGGAGTCGTTTGTTAATACTTCCTCCTTCGGCGGTTCCACATCCCGCCAAGTGTTGCAGTTGTGCTGCTAAAATTTATAGCCTTGGGTGTGAAACCGCCATACCCGCCTCTTTTACAGGGAGTTGTAGGGTTTGTAGGCTTATCCTGTGTTGGCCTCCCTTCCATATAAGTTCCCTAAACAGTGAGTCTATCTTTTTAAACCACTTATAACCTATCCATATTGGAGAATTATGTAGCAGGTATAGTAACTGCGGCTGCCAGATCATTTTTATTAAGTTACAGCGTCCTGCAACAGACAAAGGAAGTCTTTTCCAGATATCGCATTTATTTTTCCACTTCAATAATAATGGAGCGAGATTTAAATTAATGTATTGGGTAGCATCATTTGTGATCCAAATCCCTAAGTACTTAATTTTGGTGCTTACAGTTATTTGGGAGAGGCCTGGCGACAGCTGGAGGTCCACTGGGTCCAGCGGCAGCAGAGCTGACTTTGTCCAATTGATAGTGAGGCCTGAAAACTGGCCAAATTCCTCCATCAAATGCATCACTTTATCCAGTGTAGCTCCAGCACCCCCCAGGAAAAACAAGACATCATCTGCGAAGAGTGCAATCTTGTCTTCTCCATGGTGTCCCCTGAACCCTGTTATGTCCGACCTCGTCCTGGCCATAATTGCTAGTGGTTCCATTGCGAGGGCGAACAGAAGGGGGGACAGAGGACACCCCTGCCTCGTCCCCCGCTCCAGCTGAAAGGTCTCAGACGTCTCGTTAATTCTAACCTTGGCTCACCATACAACAGTTTGACCCACTTGATGTAGAGAGGGCCAAAGCCAAAACTGTCGAGTACTTTCCAGAGGTATGCCCACTCGAGGCTATCAAAGGCTTTAGCGGCATCGAGTGACAGCACTGCTCTGGACCCTACGGTATCTGTTGGTGTGTATATGTTTAAGAAGGTTCTCCTAATGTTGATGCATGTTGCCCTACCTGGTATAAAGCCAGATTGGTCTGGATGGATAAGGTTACAGATAAATCTATTTAGGCGGGTTGCAAGAATTTTGCCTAAGATCTTTACATCAGAGGATAGTAAGGAAATTGGGCGGTAAGATGATGGTTCCAGATGGTCCTTCCCCTCCTTGTGGAGTACAATAATGGTCGCTTCCATCATTGAGGGGGGGAGTGACCCCTCACTCACTGCCCCCTCCAAAGTCCTCAATAGCTCTGGCAGCAATATCTCTCCAAACTGCTTGTATAGCTCAATAGGAAGCCCATCTGGTCCCAGGGGATTTCTGATTTGGCATATCTGTTACTGCTTGTTGGATTTCTTTTAGAGTAATTGGTGCGTCTAACTCCTGTCTATCTTTGTCAGGCAACGTAGGGACTGCTATTTTCTGGAAGAAAGTTTCCATGACACCACTCGCCGCCCCCCTTTTAGACTTGTAGAGTTCTTTATAGTACTCGCAAAATGTTTTTAAGATCACCTGGCCGTCAGTTGAAATTTCACCCGTCGTTGTCCTTATTGCTGGGACATTTGACGGGGGGGAATTAGTTCTACTCAAAAGAGCTAACATACGCCCTACCTTCTCACCCTCACCAAACTGTCGCTGCCTTTGTAGTGTTCTCTTGTTCTCCGCTATTTTTAGGATAAGCATTCTATACTCTTGTTTTGCCAGCCATGCTGCCCGCATCGCTGGAGTTGGCTCCTCAATAAATCTCAGTTCCGCTCCAGTCTGGTTACATGATTCCCTGTGTGAGCCAGCGGTGAAGTGGTGACATCACCTATAGATTCCTATGTCCCATCTGTTGTTGGTGCTCCCTCCTCTCCCCTGCATACACCACTGGCTCACACAGGGAATAACATGACCGGACAGATTGAAAATAGGTGTTTATATCTTTTCTACACAGGTTAGCCATCATAGGTATTAGGAGTGGGATTTTATATTATTTCAGTTAATGGGATCTACACGTCATATTCACACTATAATACAGTACTTGTTGTAGCACTGTGCAGTTGGGATCAATACCCAGTGGGGTTTTGTATTTAACCTTTTTGAAAATGTAAACCAAAATATAGCAAAAATTTAAAAAGGTTAAAAAAATAAACCCTAATGGGCATTGATTCCAAGTGCACGGTGCTGCAACAAGCATTATAGTGTGAATATGACGTGTAGCTCCCATTAACTGAAATATTATAAAATAACCCTACTGGATAGTGAGTCCCAATCACCGGTGCTGCAAGAATCCTCAACCTCATTGTGCAAATAAAGTACAGAAAATGTCATAAAACAATTAATCAAATACAATAATTCTAAGATGGCCCTACTGGGTAGTGAATCCAAATCATCAGTGCTACAAGAACACACAATTGTGCAAATATATAAAGAAACAAACTAATTCCATATAACAAATAATAAAAAGCATCCAAAAAACATGGCTATGAATGAACATTTTATTAATTATATAAAATTAGTTTGTTTATTTATATATTTGTACAATTGTGTTTTTTTTTTTTTTCAGCACTGCTGATTTGGATTCACCGAGACATTGAGATTAGAGAGACCATGGAGCTGAGGGAAAGGAGGGGGGAGGCTGAGAGATGACGAGAGAGACTGCTAGCTCCACCTTTCATGCCAGTGTGTCTCCTTTGATCCTTCCAGCGGCTCCCTGGCAGCGTGCCCGTCCTCTGGGTCCCCAGTCAGCCTGTTCCCGGGCCTCATTTCACTGCAAAGAGGAAGTCAGAGCAATCCATGCTCTGGAGCCACTGGAGATTCTGCGCCCGCGGCTTCTCACCTCTTGGGGGGGCGGGGTCAGGGGGCGAGGTCAATTAGGAGGCGGCCGTGGTTGAACTATTCTCCCGACTTCCAGGCTCTCGAGGCCTATCTGTCCTCGGCTCGGCGCCTCGCTGATTACCGCCATTAGAGAGATCCCCCTGCATGACAAGGCCTGGCGGGCCAGATTCGGCCCGCAGGCCTTGTGTTTGCCACCCCTGTTGTAGTCAATCGAGCAATACCAAGTCTTTGTGGATTTGAACATCTTATCCTGGGAAATGTGGATCAACTCTTCCATGTGTCTGCATTATTTTTTAGTTCAGGGTTTTTTCACCTGTTTTTGCCTGATGATTCTGATAGTGAGAGTTGTCACCCCAGGACTTTCTGTCCTGGGGTGACAAATCTCACTTGCTGTATTGTCTCTATTTAGCAGCAGCGTTGTAACTTTTGGATCAAAAATAGGCTAGGTCTAAAGAACTCCTCAACCTCCTCAAAAATGAGGTGGTCTGTGGCAAGGCTTATAACACTGTTTTATATGACTGCAGAGTACACAGGATAGCACTGAATTGGCAGAATCAACAGATGTTTTATTGCACTTTTTTTCCTTGTTCACCCTTATTAAGAAGTACAAATTATACATTTTATCATAATCATGACTTTTTTTTTTTTTTTAATCATGACTTTTTTTTAATCATGACTTTTTTATGTTTTTTTTATAATTGTGTATCGGCCAACCTTCACACCTCCTGACACATAGTACTGCAAGGCAGATAACACCCCTGTTTCCTGGTGTAACTGTTCAGCTTCCCCATTAGACAGTTGATCAGCAAGGTCACAGTGATGATTCACTGTTCAGTGAGTAGTTTTAAAGGATAATTTCAGACACTTTTCAAATTCTTTTAATTTTCTTATTATTTTTCTCTCCTCTGAGAGCTCCTGATATGTACAGAGGGTGCTGCACTTCCAGGTCTGTGTCTATGAACAACCCTGTTTTCTCGTGTCCTGCCTCTGTCTTCCTCACTTTGTTGTGCTTTGTGAATCGCACAGCAGAATGGGGGGAATGGAGGCAAAACACTGTAAATTGTGTTGTTCATAGACTTCATTCTGATAAAGTGGAATGCGGGAAGTGCAGATCCCCCTTACTGGGATTTTCAGCAGTGCAAAGTGTAGAGAGCACCTGAAGTAATACAGCATGAAAGTGGTAGTGTGAGACTTAAAAGCTCACTAAAGAAAAAAACATTTTGGGCTGAAATGACTGTTTACAGGGTATAGAGACATGCAAGTTAACTGATTAATTTAAAAAATGATTAAAAAGAGATAAAAATCAATCATATAATCAACCTACAGTTCTAGTTTTGTTTTTGCTGTTATTTCCTGTCTCTCTGATGTACAGAGCCAGAGAGCCAAGAGAGGGAAGTGATGGTTTGTCTAAAACCCCTCAGCACCTACCCAGTTTCAGTTTACATACAGTAATCACACCTCCTTGATTAGTGACCACAGTGAGAAAACTCCCAGCACTGTGGTTATAAGGAAACAGACAACCAGGAAGTGTCCAGAACAGAGCAGGATTACAGCAACATCCAAAGCAAAAACGAACAACGAGGACATGAAAACAGCACTGCAGTAAGGTAAAGGAAGCTATTTAGCTAAAAAAAAAAAAATCCTTTAGTGACCCTTTAAAGCAGTTGTAAACCGCAAAAAAAAAAAAAAAATTCCCCCACACCTGCAAGGCAAAAGCCATAATGAGCTAATATGCACCGCATATTAGCTCATTATGAAATACTTACCTCAGAACGAGGTGTAGGAAACTTACCTGGTCCACGCCGAGCGAGATCTCATCTTGACTCGGCGTGTCTTCCGGGTATCGCCGCTCCAGCGCTGTGATTGGCTAGAGCGGCGATGACGTCACTCCCGCGCATGCGTGCGGGAGATTTAAATCCGGCCAGGACGGCGGTGGCCGGTCCTTTGGCCGTGGATTCCCCCCTGCGCATGCGCCGCTGCAATCAGCGGCGAATTGCGAGGGGAATATCTCCTAAACCGTACAGGTTTAGGAGATATTCTTTATACCTACAGGTAAGCCTTATTATAGGCTTACTTGTAGGTAAAAGTCAATAAAGTGGGTTTACAACCACTTTAAGCATTTTTAGTCAATATAAATAGCTTTGTCATCGTTGGGCTATAAAGCTGAACCAGGCGGTTCATTGTGGTAGGGTTGTGTCAACCACAAGACTGGCTTAACAAGCTTAAACACAGTGACATAGTTCACTTTTATGTATTTTAAATATGTAGGTATTTGTCTAAGTACTGCTTCAGTATAGTGGTTGAAGAATGAATTTTAGTTTTATAGCGTTCACTTTTTAATGGTTAATAAATGTTGCTATTTTCTGCAGAAATGATCTTGCAAAAGTCATGAGGACGAGAGCAAAGGAAATTGAAGTGAAGCTTCTGCTCTTTGCTATTCAGAGAACCACTAACTTTGAGGGTCTCCTAGCAAAAAAGTTTTCTGGCTGCACCTTGACGGACACGGTTGTGGTAAGATGACAAATGATTTGATAGTCAAAATTAGTATGTGTGCGCATTGCCAGTGATATACTCCAAGGCCCCTTTCACAGGGACGGACTGATATGGATCACCCGTCAGTTTTTTAGGTGGACCCGATCGAACCACCCATTGCTCTCTTTGGACCGGCAGATGTAAGCAGACATGTGTCCGTTGACACCTGCCGACATACAATCCAATCTTGTATGCTAAAAACAGACAGATGAGAATCCAATCCCCATCTGTCTGGTAGATCAGATCGGATGACAGTTGGCTGGAAATGGACAGTCAGTCCATTTCCATTCGACAGCCCATATAGGACAGCGGGCTGTGCCCATGTCTGCTCTGCATCAACAGTGATGCAGAAAGGTCACCCGCCTGCTCAGTGGAGAGATCCCCTGCTGAGCAGGTGGATCTAGTGGTGCACTGTGCCAGTGTAAAAGGGGCCTATGGATTCGGTGATTTGCATTACGGCAGCACTCTGGATGCTGGGAAATGTCTGTCATTTCATCTGTTGTGAAAAGTGTGAACAAAACAGTGTTTGAGGCTGGGTGTACGCTAATGTGAATTGGATGAGGGTTTCCCCGCAACCAATTTGCATGGCAAGAGAGTGTGAATGGTTCTGGTTCACACATTTCCAGGGCGGTCGTGAAGCGCACTGAAGAAGGGTACTGTGCGTCTTTGGTTCTGTTTCAGTTCTGAATCCAGGTAAAAATTTGGACCCAATTCACCCCTGAAACTGTAAACAGCCACGCACTGGATCCCCCTGCTGTGAGCCGCTCCACAAATAGTGTGAACCCAGCCAGAGATGAAAGCAGAACATGGCCACTGTAGGAGATGAGTAAATTGGGCATTGGAAATGTATTTTTTTTCCTTAACATATTCACACATGTATGCAATCTGCATAGAATTACACAATTTATCATTCACAAACCACATGGCTAGATTCATAAACTGGCTAATTGTCTGAAGATCAGACAAACCTACATGCATAAACACTATAGAACATCAAAGTTTATGGATCAACAACTCTTATGATGCGATTGTTGCTTCTGTGTTTTTTGATTGGGTTGACAATGTAGGAAATTGGTTATGTGACTTATGTCTATCCTAAGGTGTGTGAACAAAATGTGATCCCAGAGCACAGATAAGATAAAACCACCTTTAGCGCAGGCTCTTTGGAATGTTCCTTTTCTTATCGGTTTCTTTTTATTGAATTTTTTTTTGCTGAAGGCATTTTATATACTACCCAATTCTCCCTAATGATGCAAATTCTACTGATAGTTGGTTCGTTTTGGGAGGTCATGGTGTGACTTGTGTAGAATGTGTGGTCTGCAAGACAAATTCCCTGGCAGTCATTTTAGTAAGCGGCAGAGCTTGAAAGTTTTCATCTCCAGTATGAGTGAACGGGCATGCCGAAGCATGGCCGCTCACACAAGCCGCTATGCAGACCAACCTTTTAATTGACACACAGGACAGACTGATTTACAGACTTGATCACTGCTAGCCGCATCTTTGATGTGTTCTGTCATACAGACGTTCAAAAAAGGGGATAGGACAGTGGTGATGACGAACCAACTTTTATCTGCAGCAACCAACTATATTAACTCTTTCCAAACAATAACCCCAGTCCCAAAATACATCAATTTGGTACCGCCTAAAATGTATTTAAATAACAGGGACCGATCCCCCACTAAGAACAAATTACTATATAATGTACATTAATTTCATAAAGCTTAAACCTAATTCAAAAAGCTTGGAATATTCCACCACCAAAAAATTTAACGATGAAATAAATACGAATTTAAAATAATGTTAAAAAACGATCAAACAAATGTTTTTATTAAAGTTAGAAATAAAACCAGGAACTGTAGAAACCTAAAAATCAGTAAAAAAAACAATTGATATCGATTTCAGCACTAAATCCCTTTGAGGTAAGAGTATCCAACTTATAAATCCATTTAGTTCAGAGAGGGAGCAAGGGGTAAGACTAAGCAGCAGGGGTAAGACTAAAATTTTGCCTGTATGAATGCAATGCAATTATACAAGTGATTTAACTATTTCATATAAAGTTATCTGAAATCCTTAATTTTGAATTGCCATAATCACTTTGCACTGTATGAAATTCTGTATCAGGCTGGCAGTTGTAGTGGCATATATAATTATTAAGATCCAGAATAATAGTGGTAAATGGCAGTCTGCTGCTTTGATAGTATTATTATATGTGCTAGTGTTGAAGCAGGTAAAAAAACCTGCAAACCCTGCTTGGGGTACCAGTGTGTCAGAAAGTAGAGATGTCCTTTCCTAGTAGCCTCAGAGGGTGGACCTTGGAGACTTCTGGGTAAAGTGGCCTTACTGCATGGGTCAGTGTTCAACAATACCTAAATGGGATTGTGGAGAACCTTTTTGTTTCTGTGTTCCCAAACATTATTTTGTTCTAACAAACTTGCTTGTTTAATACACTTGTACACAAGTAACCCATAACTACACGGAGTTAATGTCTTTGGCAAGACATCAGTTTACATATTATCATTGTATTTTTTTTTTAGCATACAAATACGCTTCTAATTTACAGAATGCAATATATTCACGTGTGCTTTTCATTATCTCAGTGCAGAGAATGCTGGTTCACCCAAGGACAATAGAAAAGGTCAAAACACAGCCGACACAATTCTTGTACAAAAAAAGCAGACTATTAATTTTTATTAATGGAACGCCTATTTAATAACAAGACCTATTCAGTCATATTTAACTAACATGTCATCAAGTTCTCCTTAATATATGTTATATGGTGTGTGGTGGAGTTTTAGGTCTATTTTTTGTTTTCTTATATATTTATTGCCTTGAAAAAGTATTCACAACCCTTTAAAATTTTCCACATTTTGTTATGTTACAACCAAAAACGTAAATGTATTTTATTGGGATTTTATGTGATGGATCAACACAAAGTGGCACATAATTGTGAAGTGGATGGAAAATGATAAATGGGTTTCAATTTTTTCATACAAATAAATATGTGAAAAGTGTGGGGTGCATTTGTATTCAGTCCCCTTTTTTACTCTGATACCCCTAACTAAAATCTAGTGAAACCAATTGCCTTCAGAAGTCACCTAATTAGTAAATAGAGTCCACCTATGTGTAATTTAATCTCACTATAAATGCAGCTATTCTTTTAAGCCCTCAGAGGTTTGTTAGAGAACCTTCGCAAACGAACAGCATCATAAAGGGCAAGAAACACACTGGACAGGTTAGGTTAAGTTGTCGAAGTTTAAAGGGGTTGTAAAGGTTTGTTTTTTATTTTCTAAATAAGTTCCTTTTAAGCTAGTGCATTGTTGGTTCACTTACCTTTTTTTTTTTCATTTCCCTTCTAAAATGTTTTTTTTTCTTTGTCTGAATTTCTCACTTCCTGTTCCTCCTCAGTAAGCTGTTCTGACTGACTTTCCACCGCTCGGATGATGGTGGAAAGCTTACTAAGGAGAAACAGGAAGTGAGCAATTCAGACATAGAAATTTTTTTTTTAGAAGGGAAATCGAAGGAAAAGGTAAGTGAACCAACAATGCACTAGCTTAAAGGAACCTATTTATAAAATAAACAATCCTTTACAACCCCTTTTTAAAGCAGGGTTAGATTATAAAAAAAAAAACCCAAGCTTTTAACATCTCACTGAGCATTGTTCAATCCATCATCCCAAAATGGAAAGAGTATGACACAACTGCAAACCTACAAATACGTGCCTGTCCATCTAATCTGATAGGCTGGGCAACTAGAGCATTAATCAGAGAAGCAGCCAAGAGGCCCATGGTAACTCTGTAGAAGCTGCAGAGATTGACAGCTCTGGTGGGAGAATCTGTCCACAGGACAACTATTAGTTGTGCACTCCACAAATCTGGCATTTTATGGAAGAGTGGCAAGAAGAAAGCCATTGTTGAATGCAAACCATAAGAAGTCCAGTTTACTGTTTGCGAGAAGCCATGTGGTGGACACAGCAAATGTGGAAGTTGGTGCTCTGGTCAGATGAGACCAAAATTTTACTTTTTGGGCTAAAAGCAAAATGCCATGTGTGGTAGAAAACTAACACTGCACATCACCCTGAACACACCACCCCCACTGTGAAATATGGTGGTGGCAGCATCATGTTGTGGGGATGCTTTTGTTCATCAGGGACAGGGAAACCGAGTTGATGGGAAGATGGATGGAGCCAAATACAGGGCAATCTTAGAAGAAAAGTCTGCAAAGGAATTGAGTTTGGGGCATAGGTTCACCTTCTAGCAGGACAATGACCCTAAACATACAGCCAGAGCTACAATGGAATGGTTTTGATCAAAGCATATTCATGTGGTCCAGACCGAAATCCAACTGAGAATCTGTGGCAAGACTTGAAAATTGATGTTCAGACACTCTCCATCCAATCTGACAGAGCTTGAGCTATTTTACAAAGAAGAATGGGCACAAATGTCACTCTCTAGATGTGCAAAGCCTGGTAGGGACATCACCAAAAACACTTTCAGCTGTAAATTCAGAGAAAGGTGGTTCTACAAAGTATTTACTCAGGAAACTGAATACAAATGCACGCCACATTTTTTAACATATTTATTTGTAAAAACAATTGAAAACCATTAATTATTTGCCTTCCACTTCACAATTATGTGCCACTTTGTGTTGGACTGTCACACAAGATACCAGTAAAATACATTTACGTTTTTGGTTGTAACATGACAAAATGTGGAAAATAATTATGAATACTTTTTCAAGGCACTGTATATGTGTGTGTGTGTAATATATATATATATATATATATATATATATATATATATATATATATATATATATATATATATATATATATATATATATATATATATATGTGTGTGTATATAATGTGTGTATGTATGTAGAGACTCTCTCTATACATAGTCTCTCTCGCTCACTCTCTCGCTCTCTCTCTCTCGCTCGCTCTCTCTCGCTCTCTCTCTCGCTCTCTCGCTCTCTCTCTCTCGCTCTCTCTCTCTCTCTCTCTCTTGCTCTCTCTCTCTCTCTCTCTTGCTCTCTCTCTCGCTCTCTCTCTGTAACGGTCAGGGGTTAACGCCGTTTACAATATTCCATTCCATATGGATTTCCCCCAGAAAACCGAGACACACGGCTCTGTTCTCTGGTTCAAAATGAATAGACTTTTTTCTTTCTCGTACATCACGGGACACAGAGCGGCATATTCATTACTATATGGGTTATATGGAGTACCTTCAGGTGTGGACACTGGCAATCTCAAACAGGAAGTCCCCTCCCTATATAACCCCCTCCCCTAGAGGGAGTCCCTCAGTTTTTTCGCCAGTGTCTTAGGTGTTGGTCACGGAATAGCTTTGCTCCACATCCTTGGGATTAAGGGCGGGCTAACCGGATCTGTCCAAGGAGCCTCAGTGCCAAAGTGGACAGTACCCGGGCCCCAAACCGTGGGGTTTTGCCTATAATGCTCCTCTTTGGAGGGCTGGACCCTGGGCCCAGGACTTGGAGTTTGTAAAAACCATAAGTGCCTGTTTGCCAGGGTGCTATATAGGTCCAGGACAGTGGGTACCTTCATAGGACCCCAGGGCCTGAAGGTCTACTACGCTACCCACGGAGATGGGAGAAGATTGGATCGTTTTGCTGGACAAACATCCTGCAGCATGGAGCAGGTAAGGGGGAGCCTGCGGGACTTGGTTCGACAGCAGGCTCTCCGGGGTAACCTAAAAGGGGGGATAGCCTAAGTATGCTCTGCATTGGCAACCTTGCTCACTATGTCTGAGAAAGACAGGATGACCCCTTTTTTCCCCCATCACTAGGTTCCCCTGTCTAAGAATGTGTTGCTAGCTAACCTGCTGCTTTCTTCCTAGGACTAGTAAGGATCCCTATGGGGCCTTTTGGGAGTCCTACCTGGCCGGGGGTTTGAATCTGCCGCCTGATACTGCAGTCCTGGGTCTCCAGCAGCGCGGCTCCTCCATGTTCCTCCTGTTCCGACATACGCGCGCGCGCGTGCGCGCGCACGTCTTATAGACGTTTTTTCGCGCCGTTCAGAGAGGAGGGCGGGGGGGGGGGCGTGCCTGCGGCGTCATACAGGGGCGCGCCTTGTGCTGTTATAGATCAGCAGGCATTGTCAGTGCTCAGTCTGAGGCTGATTTCAGAAGGAGAGGACGCAGAGCGGCAGAACAGTGACTCCCGGTGGCGGAAGAGGGGTAGTACATGCTGGACTTTGTTCCAATGCCTTTTTGTTAAGCCAAAAAATTCCCCTTTTTGCAGCAGGTTGGAGGCTGGCAAACTAAGTTTGGGGTCACTGTATGTTCTAAAAAAAAAAAAAAAAAAATATATAATATATATTTAAAAAAAAAAAAAAAAAAAAAAGAAAAACATACGGGGCCCCATCAGTTTTTGGGCATTAGTGATCTATTGTCCCCTAAGCTCTGGTTTTGTACTCCTGGCCACTACAGTCTGTTGTTGTTGGCGGAGTCCCTCGATTTTGTATTATGGCTTCCAAAGGTTCGGGGTCAAAGGGTACAAAAAAGACCAAAAAACAAAGGGGTTCCCCCTCTGATTCTGATGATATGCCGATACTATACCCGCAACTTATTAACATAAAGGGCGCCTTGGATGAGCCATTAGGGGGATCTGGTGCGGAGGCTGGCCCAGATCAGCCCAGCCCTGTGTTTATCACAGAGGAGATGCTAGCCGTATCCCTAGGGGGGCTAGAAGAGAGAATAGCAGCATTGATCGCTAGAGCTATTCCTGGTAAGAAACGGGGTAGATCCCCATCACCAAGAGGTGTATCCTCAGATGCTGAGATTCTCTCTCCAGAGGAATTGGAATCACAGGAGGATCAACTAGACCTGAACCAAGAGGGTTCAGGGATTGAGGGATCTGCCTCTGAGGAACCATTTTCAGACTCCCAGACAGAAAGACTGTGGGTACAGTCTTTGACGGACATGGTCCGCTCGGCATTTAGTTTACCATTGCCAGAGCCTCAGGTTCCTCCGGTATCCTCTCTGGGCTCTTTGAAAGCTCCGTTAAGCAACGCAGTTTTTCCGGTCCATCCTCTCTTGGAGGAATTGATCTTTCGGGATTGGGTACGGCCGGACAGGATTTTTCTGCCACCGAAAAGATTTGCGGTCATTTACCCCATGGAGGAAAAATTCTCCAAGAGGTGGAGGCTCCCAGTAGTGGATGCAGCCATCTCATGTGTGAATAAATCACTAACTTGCCCGGTGGAAAACATACAGATAAACGGTTAGAGACACTTTTAAAAGCATCCTTTGCTACGGCAGGAGCAGTGGTACAGCCAGCTGTGGCTGCAATTGGAGTTTGTCAGGCGTTAAAAGACCAGACAAAAGAAATGTTAAAGGACATGCCTACCCAACAAGCAGAAGAGTTTTCTGACGTTCCCAGAGCTCTGTGTTTTGCTGTAGATGCTATAAAAGATTCCATCCAGCAGGCCTCTCGTTTATCACTATTTTTGGTGCACATGAGAAGGCTCTTATGGTTGAAGAACTGGGCGGCGGAGCCCCCATGCAAAAAGCTTCTGGCAGGGTTTCCCTTCCATGGAGGACGACTCTTCGGAGATGATCTGGATAAATATATTCAGACTATTTCAAATGGCAAGAGTACCCTTTTACCGGTCAAAAAGACATTCCGGGGTCCTACATTTAAAAGGCAGCTCTTTCCTGTCTCGGGGCCCTCAAATTCCAGGCAGTATCGACGGCCGCCTGCACGATCCAACGTTAACAGTAGATCGCAGGGACAGGCCCCTGGGGGTAAGAGGCCATGGTATCGCAAGCCGACAAAGACAGCCCCTAAGTCTGCCTTATGAAGGGGCGCCCCCACTCTCGCGGGTGGGGGGAAGGCTTCGTTTCTTCTCAGAAGTTTGGGAAGCCAAGATCCCTGACAAATGGGTCCGGGCATCTGTAACCACAGGCTACAGACTGGAGTTTCTAAGGTGTCCTCCGCCTCATTTTCAAGAATCAAGGCTACCAAAGGATCCAGCAAGGAAGGCCTCATTGCTGGCAGCTTTGGATCACCTGCTTTGCCAGGACGTAATAATAGAAGTGCCAGCCCAAGAGCAAGGGCTAGGTTTCTATTCCAATCTTATAAACAAACAAAGAATAAGATACAGGGCGTTGGGTTGCTATAATATAAGAGCACCCAGAGAGGTTCATATGTGGCAGGAAGACCGCAACCCGTGGTGGGGGTAATTACCGTAGCTAGCATAAATGGATCAAAAAAGAAAAGGCTACCAAACAATTAATCTCCAAGAGAGGAGGAGATCACCGTTGATAAAAGGAGCTACTATTGGCAATAATGGGTCATAAACGCTAATACAAAATAGTATAAATTTATTACAAAAAGTACTTAGAACCTCCAGTACCTAATAGGGTGGCTAAATGAGCCAATACCATATAGGTCTCTGGAATGACAAACAATAATGCATAAATGAACAACCAGCTCACAGTGTGCGTGTTGGTGACCAACACACAGGGACAAATACAAACATATACCACATAAATTGAAAACAAAAAGACAAAGACAAAAACAGATGTCCAGACATGTGTGTACGCACTAATTGGAATTCCCAGCGGCAATGTCACCGTAATATAATAGTAAAAACTTTTTTTTTGTGTGTATATGGGAACAGTTCCACTTAGTGCGTCTCCGCGGAGTATGAAAATAATGGAGGTGGGAAAAACCAAAGGGGAACTCTAAATAGCAACTAGATTGCTATATGACCATGAACTTGAATGGACTGTGGTTGTGTATGAGACATCAAATAATATCTCATAGGAACGACACCATCATGACACGATGGACTGCTGATGTATCAAAAAATATATATCAAAAAATTTATAATAAATTATAGTCCTGTAGTTGATGCCAAAATGGTAAGAGATAGTTCAAAAACTGGAAATAATGTTAATTACTGGTGTATCTTCATGTATGAATTTCTAAACCAGGCATCAATGGGATAATTTGCAGTCTACCTCTTGATGAAAAGTTCTGATATATTCCTCAAGGTAATAGTGTCATATAGATCTAAACACAGTCTCCAAATATATCAGAATTGTTGCATATTACCGTATCCGCCGTGTCTGTGATGGGATGGCGTTTTTTTCTTTATTTCATGTGCGGCAATAATGCAATCAACTGAGAATCGTAGCGGGAAAAAAGATTGAAGGTTCGTAGAGCAGTCGTAGTTGCAAGAGAAGGTTTTTTAGGAGACCATTGCAGTGCCGTGCGTTGTCCTAATAGGAGTAGTTGGCACCTGTGTGTTTTGGAGTTTCTCCGTGTCCCGTATACCACTCCAGTCTGCTCCGGGGGATCCGACACACAGACGTCCTGGACCTCTGACGTCAACGCGTTTCGCTGGACGTAATCGCGTAGCTTCTTCTGGACGATTCCAATCTCTTTGTCATACCAAAGCCCAACGGCGATGTCAGGCCAATCTTGGACCTAAAGAGGTTAAACGGTTACCTAAGGGTTCGTTCCTTCCGGATGGAATCCATCCGGTCAGCAGCCGCCGCGCTTCAGAGGGACGATTTTCTGGCTTCCATAGACATAAAGGATGCTTACCTTGATGTACCAATCTTTCAGTCGCATCAAAGATTTTTACGCTTCGCGGTGGGGCAGCGACACTTCCAATTCAGGGCGCTCCCCTTCGGGCTGGCCACGGCCCCCCGGTTATTCACGAAGATCCTAGCCCCAGTTCTGGCCAATTTAAGGATCCAAGGGGTCACAGTCCTAGCATACTTGGACAACCTTTTAATCATAGATCACTCACGGCCGGGTCTGCAACAGGCAGTAAACCTCACGGTTCGGTACCTCGAAGGATTCGGCTGGGTCCTAAACCGGGGAAAGTCAGCGTTCCAGCCTACAAAGCAGTTGGAATACCTCGGCATGAGGTTAGACACAGAACAGCAAAGGGTGTTCCTGCCCCTTGTAAAGATCGAGGCTATCAAGGGGTTGGTTCAGTTGGTTCTAAACAAGAAAAGACCAACTATTCGCCTGTGTATGCGAGTACTAGGCAAGCTAGTGGCCACGTTCGAGGCAGTACCATACGCTCAGATCCACACTCGCGTCCTACAGGCAGCCATTCTAGCAGCCTGGGGCAAGAGGGCACATGCCTTAGAGTCCCCTTTGACGCTATCTTCAAGGGTCCGACAAAGCCTGGCCTGGTGGTTGAACCCCCAGAATCTTCTAAAGGGAAAATCCTTCAGCCCTGTTGTCTGGAAGGTAGTTACCACAGACGCCAGCCTGGCAGGCTGGGGGGCGGTCTTCGAGGGGTTCTCTCGCCAGGGAACTTGGGTGAAAGCAGAGAGGCAGCTCCCCATCAATATCTTGGAGATCAGAGCTGCTCGCCTAGCCCTTCTGGCATGGACCTCCAGATTAAAGGGGTTCCCGGTGAGAATCCAGTCAGACAATGCCACGGCGGTGGCATACATAAACCACCAAGGGGGAACCAGGAGTCAGGCCGCTCAGAGGGAGGTGAGCTTGATTTTTCAGTGGGCAGAGGTTCATGTACCCTGCATTTCGGCGATATTCATTCCCGGAGTGGACAACCTGCAGGCAGACTTCTTAAGTCGCCAGAGTCTGTTGCCAGGGGAGTGGTCTCTGCATCCCCAGGTCTTTCAGACAATCTGCCAGAGGTGGGGAATGCCGGACGTAGATATAATGGCATCCAGGTTCAACAAGAAACTGGACAGGTTCGTGTCTCGAGCGAGGGATCCTATGGCCTGCGGAACCGATGCGTTGGTTTGCCCTTGGCATCAATTCAAACTTCTATATGCATTCCCTCCGCTACAGTTACTCCCTCGCCTGTTGCGCAGGATCAGAGTGGAGCACAAGCCAGTCATTCTAGTAGCTCCGGCTTGGCCCCGGAGGACTTGGTACTCACTAGTCCTGAAGATGGCAGTGGGAGACCCTTGGACTCTTCCTCTACAACCAGACCTACTCTCACAAGGCCCGATCCTCCACCCTACATTACAGCGTCTAAATTTGACGGCCTGGAGGCTGAATCCCTGATTCTCAGGGGTAGAGGTCTGTCTAGGCAGGTAATTCCTACCCTGATTAGGGCTAGAAAGCCGGTCTCCAGGGTGATTTATTACAGGGTGTGGAGGAACTACGTAGGCTGGTGTGAATCCAAAAGATGGAATTCCCGCAAATATACTATTGATAGGGTGTTAAGTTTTCTCCAGCTAGGAGTGGATAAAGGCCTGGCACTAAGCACAATCAAGGGACAGATCTCAGCTCTGTCAGTGTGGTTTCAGAGGCCGCTGGCCACCCACTCGCTGGTAAAGACCTTCTTACAGGGGGTCTTGCGTATTAATCCTCCTGTCAAGTCACCAATTTGTCCATGGGACTTAAATCTTGTCCTGTCCACTCTACAGAAACAACCCTTTGAGCCGTTGGCTGAGATTCCTTTAGTCTTACTGACAAGAAAGTTGGTTTTCTTGGTCGCCATAGTTTCGGCCAGGAGAGTGTCAGAATTAGCAGCCTTATCGTGTAAGGAACCATATCTCGTTCTGCATAAGGACAGGGCAGTTCTCCGGCCCCATCCTTCCTTTCTACCAAAGGTTATATCCAAATTTCACTTGAACCAGGATTTGGTACTTCAATCCTTCTTTCCAAAACCCACATCTAGAAAGGAGGGGTTGCTGCATACCTTGGATATTGTCCGGGCCATGAAGGCCTATCTTAAAGCTACAGAAAAGATCCGGAAGACAGAGGTGTTATTCGTTCTACCAGATGGCCCCAAGAAGGGGCAGGCAGCTGCAAAATCCACCATCTCGAGATGGATTAGACAATTAATCATTCAAGCCTACGGTTTGAAGAGGTTGCCTCCTCCTTTGTCGGTAAAGGCCCATTCTACCAGGGCCATGGGCGCCTCCTGGGCAGCACACCATCAGATCTCTATGGCTCAGATATGCAAGGTGGCGACGTGGTCATCAGTCCACACGTTTACAAAGTTTTATCAACTAGACGTGAGAAGGAATGCGGATTCTGCCTTTGGACAGGCAGTACTACAGGCTGCAGTTTAAGATCCTCGGGATCAGAAGCACCCTTGGTTGTAAAAAAAAAAGAAAAAAAAAAGTTTTTTCTTGACTAAGTTGGAATTATTATTATTATTTGAGTATACCTCTAAATTGAATCCTTCTTTGGAAGATGTCTCCCTCCCCTCATTAAAGCATTGCTTTCGGACATCCCATATAGTAATGAATATGCCGCTCTGTGTCCCGTGATGTACGAGAAAGAAAAAGGGATTTTTAAATACAGCTTACCTGTAAAATCCTTTTCTTGGAGTACATCACGGGACACAGAGCTCCCACCCCTCTTTTGGGGAAACATTTTGGGAGGCATACTGCTTGCTACAAAACTGAGGGACTCCCTCTAGGGGAGGGGGTTATATAGGGAGGGGACTTCCTGTTTGAGATTGCCAGTGTCCACACCTGAAGGTACTCCATATAACCCATATAGTAATGAATATGCCGCTCTGTGTCCCGTGATGTACTCCAAGAAAAGGATTTTACAGGTAAGCTGTATTTAAAAATCCCTTTTTTATTGATAAACTCAGGCTCTTTTTATACAGTCAGTAACCAAGTAACCACATTTTTAGTCAGACTTTCTGGCACAGATCTGACATAATTAACATGAGCTAATTACTACAGCTGACAAGTCAGGCGTCATGACTCCAGCTTATCTCACCGGTTATTTAATACACATTCATTAGTAAACATAAGTCAGACATTTGACCTTTTAGATTGTGCTAATTCACACTCCACATTTATCATCAATATACTTTCACACAATACAGTGTTAATTAGCATCACACAATGACCGGGTCTTTAGAAGCCAAACTAAGGTTAATTTACATGACAGTAGCAGACTTAATTACCCCCTTAACAGACATTGAACGAGTCACTCTATTGACCGGTTGTAATTAGTTCTTCTAGACATTCTTGGATATATTGTGGATTATCATTACTGTCCCAGCTCATGTAATCCGAGATATCATTTCTCAGTCATCCTATGCCCCTAGTGGACATAGGATTACCCTAGACACAAGAGTCATTGGTGAAGCTGAAACGGGAGTACCCCACACCCCTCAAGAGCCTCTGCCATACCGTTACATATATCCTATCGTATATCATATCATCACTCTCTCTCTCTCTCTCTCTCTCTCTCTCTCTCTCTATTATATAATAGAGTTAAAATAATAAAATGTTATCACTACTAATGAATTTTAAATGGTGTTTGTTGGTTAATAGCACTTTTGTAGAACACACAATGCTGAAAACTGTACTAAAGCATCAGTAAAAGCTGACTTAGAGTGGTGTGGATTTCATACATCTCCTAAATGAGAAACAGCAGCTGTATAATCCTGCCTCTCTAGTATTTTTTTTACCCCAAAAACTATGCTCAAAATTAAATATGGTGGTAAAGAGTAGACTAGAAGTTCGCGGTGCATACAAGGACATTTTGTCAGTCCCCGAGGAAAGCGTAAAATAGGGCAGTGAACACTTATCTGAAGCCAAAATCATACACAAGTGTAAAAAAATTAATCTACAAAGACTATAAACAAACCCTTTCTTAAAGCGGAGCTCCACCCTAAAGTGAAACTACCGCTCATCGGAACAACACCCCCCCCCCCCCGGTGTTACATTTGACACCTTTCAGGGGGGAGGGGGTGCAGATACCGGTCTAAAGACAGGTATTTGCTTCCACTTCCGGCCACACAGTCTGCGGGTAGACTGCGGCAGGACGTCAGATCCCCCCCCCCCGTTGTGTTCTGGGAAACACATGGCTTCCGGAACACAGCGGGGACCTGTGAGAACAGCGCAGCACGACTCGCGTATGCGCTGTGGAGAACCGTGCAATGAAGCCGCAATGCTTCACTTCCTGGTTCCCTCACCGAGGATGGCGGTGGGGGCAGCAGAGTGACGAGCGTTCGCTCGTCGTCTGCTGCCGACGGCGCTGGACTCCAGGACAGGCAAGTGTCCCAATATTAAAAGCCAGCAGCTGCAGTATTTGTTAATTATTTTAATTAAAAGAATACACCTGGGTACATTTTTCCTAATCAATATACAGCTGTCGCATGACCCAGATCTTTCCCAGCCTGTCTGCAGTGATGCATAGGATGAGTTTCTAGTCCTCTGCTGTTGGTCACATGTTAAAAAAAAAAAAGACAGCCTTTGGAATATGGAGTAAAAATAAATAATATCAAACGTTTTATATTGGCATACAAGTATGTATTTGAAATCATATCTATTATTTTTGGTCAATGTAATAGCGTAGACGGATTTCTGCCAGTCACAGGCTGTCACACACCCCTCCAGCCTGTGTCTTAGAATAACAGGGAGGTGAAGCCACCATTAATCTACATGTAATATCCGCCCTCGTGTTTAGCTCGTTAGTGGGCATGAATGAGGAGGGAGAGAGTGGGTTGTCCTTTACCACTGTGTATACACCCACATGTGTGACTCTATAGTCACACGGGCTGCTCAGATGTGATAGGGAGAAAATGCTCAGCATAGAAACTAAAAACTGAGCATATGCAGAGCTGCTAACACTGCTCTGCAAAATCCCTAGCTGAATTGGAGACATGGACAGAAGGGGGAGATGGAGAATAGCAGGATCAATCAGTTTTTTTTTTTGCAGAATACAGAAAATGAATCTCAAAGTGACTGAGTGAGCATGAACAGCATGTATTGATAGTTTTGTTGATGATGTGGGTTTAGTGACACTTTAATACTGTATAACAAACACAAATATTCAGTAAAAAAAAAAAATTATAAAAAAAAAATACTGTATGTACAAGTAGTAGTAAACCTACTTGAAAGTAGTTAGCGTGCGACCCTTAATATGCCCAAAGAATCACATAATCGGTGAATGCAATGCTACAGAAAGCTGTCAAAGACTGAAGCAATGCTGTACAACAGGAGATGGTCGGAGACTGCACACATGCCATAGCACTTCTTGGAGACATGGAGGACATGCTTCAGGAGACCGATATAGTTTGGAGACGCATTACATCTGCTAGTGATCGCCGCTATTAAAGCTCATTTACAAATGAATGCCTTCACTTTTGTGCTCTCTACAGCCCTCCTAAAAATTACTGCAACATTATATATTTTCCTTATTAAGATAAATTTTAAAGGACCAGAGGGAAAATAAAAAAATTACAGAAAATAGATAAACAGGACAGAAAAAAGTGAGATAACACGCAGGACACAAACTAAACCGTGAACTACTATACTCCAGAGACATGACAGGAAGTAAGAGGGAAAAACTCCACTAACACAGTTGTTACCAAGACAGGTGGCCCCATTGGAAGATTTCCCCTCACCTCCTGCTATAGTGGCAGCTGAAATTATGGCTTTTGTATGCATTTTTTATTTGAAAAAATTATAATCGACTATTAGGAAACATTACATTTTGTGTACATTTTTGAGGTATTATAGGGGCAATCTTAATACAATGTATGCTTTACGGTAACAACCATTGTGGCATAGAGACAATATAGTGGCAATCTAAGCAAATCGGCAGTGGTAGGAATGTGCGCCAAGCTAAGATACTATGTCCTCCCAAATAGAAGGCGGGCCACTAAGGCAAAGGCTAGATGATTCAAGATGTCTCCTGGTATCAAACATTTTTTGTTTAACATTATTTCGATAAAAATAGATGGGAATGGTTATAGGGAACTGCTACTGAATGGCGAAGGGCAAAAACGCACATTCTCCCTTATGTACATTTAAAGTGACCACCAAAACAAACCCCAATCTGCTGAAGCCTGAATGGCAACACGGTAAAGCCTGAAGGTTTGGCACCTGGGAAGAATGCAGTATAATCTTAGCCAACATGTGTATGAAGTGTCTGTTTTAGATCTAGGATCATTATATAATTGCGTTCAAGCCCAGAAGAAGAAAAACAGCAATACGTATGTGGATCTGTAGCACAACAAAATACTGGATTATTGTGTCCAGATACACTATTTCTGCCTTTTTCCCAAACATTGCATATTGAATCATTAGATTGAAAGAAGGCTTTGGACAGCTCAATAGACGGCTTAAAAATAATATGTATGTATAAATATCTTTTATTTATTTTTTACTTTAAGAAAAAGCCAGAGCCCCAAGCTCCAGTTTCTACCAATCCCTTCCTAGATGATGACAACATAGGAGATGAGTCAGCTCTTGAAAGAGATGGTGACCTTGATAAGGTGAGTTCTGTGGATTTGTTCATTGTTTAAGTTAGAGGATGCTCCGCTTCAAAATTTGACATACGCCAGCTTCTGTGCCGTTTATTAAAGTGGATGTAAATCCACTCTCATCTTTTTTAACCACTTCCCTACGGCCGTACGAATATATGCGGCCGCAGGGTGGTTCTAATTCTCTGGGGCGCCGTGTTTTCACGGCAGCCCCATTCGTCGTTCCCAGCGCGCGCTCCAGAGTGCGCAGCGGGAACTTCTGTGCTGGGCGTGTCCCTTGGACACAGCCAATCACAGATCGCCGCGAACGGCCAATCAGAGTTTGCGATGCGATCTGTGCAGCGAATGAGAGATGATCTCATATGTTAACATATGAGATCATTTCTCATTGCCGGCTCCCACAATGACAGCGTCCGGACAGGGATAGAGGAGACCGATCTGTGTCTCTTGTACATAGGGACACAGATCGGTAACCCCCCAGTCACCCCCCCTCCCCCCACAGTCAGAACACTATACAGGATACACATTTAACCCCTTCCTCACCCCCTAGCGTTAACCCCTTCCCTGACAGTCACATTTATGCAGTAATTAGTGCATTTTTATAGCACTGATTGAAGTATAAATGTGAATGGTTCCAAAAATGTGTCAAAAGTGTCCGATGTGTCCGCCATGATGTCGTAGTCGCAATAAAAATCGCAGATTGCCGCCATTACTAGTAAAAAAATAAAATAATAAAAAATAATAATTCTGTCCCTTATTTTGTAGGCGCTATAACTTTTGCGCAAACCAGTCGCTTATTGCGATATTTTTTTTTTTTTTTTTTACCTAAAATATGTACAAGAATACGTATCGGCCTAGACTGAATTTTTATTTTTTTTTAAATTTGGCTATTTTTTATAGCAACAAGTAAAAAATATTGTATTTTTTTTCAAAATTGTCGTCCTTTTTTGTTTATAGCACAAAAAAAAACCCTGCAGAGGTGACCAAATACCACCAAAAGAAAGCTCTATTTGTGGGGAAAAAATGATGCCAATTTTGTTTGGTAACCATATCGCACGACCGCGCAATTGTCAGTTAAAGCGACGCAGTGCCGCAAGCTGAAATTTCACCTGGTCAGGAAGGGGGTATACATGCCCAGTAAGGAAGTGGTTAAAGTAATGCCATAGTGCTCATCTATAAGGATATACATGCCTCCTACATGTATCCTTACCTTTCAAATATCTCCCCTTTTTTTTGTTTGGAGCCCCGAAAATTGTGGATTCCGTGGGCGGGCCTGATGTACGGCGCTCGGTGGGTGGAGTCATGACATCTCCAGACCCCCCGCCCACCTCTACACTCGCGCCTGGTCAGAGTGAAAAGTGCGTGCACAGAAGAAGAGCGCACTCATGGCCGCTGTCAATTCATGTGTCACTGTCCAGTGACAGTCAGGCATGATGGTACAGCGAGGACAGCTGTGAGCACGCATCCCCCTGAATGTCTTTTCTGTGGAAAGCCAGGGGAGAGAGAGAAGAAGTGGCTGAGCTAAAGCCATGCAGAGAGATCGGTGCTCACGGCTGTACCGATCATCTCCGTGTTCTCCTCCACCAACTCCCCTCGCCTTCTTCTATGTCCCCCCTTCTCTCCTCCTTATCCATCCGCTGTGTCTTCCTCCTACGCTCCCCCCCTCGTCCCCCCGCAGCCAGCTCCCCTCCTCTGCTCTACCGCGGGCTGGGAGGGGGGGGTTAATCTGTCAGGATGGAGAGCGGAGGAAAGGACCGGTATATGTGTCATTTACCGGTCCTTTCCTTTTCTGAATGGGACATAGAGAGAGCGTTCGTTACCGAACGCTCTCTCTATGTCTTGTGATAACTGAGCAGAGTAACCTGTGTTACTCTGCTTCAGTTTATGAATGGAGGGGAGACGCTGTCTTCTCTCCATTCATGTTCAGTGTGAGAAAGGGAGTGGGGAATCTGTGACCTCACTCCCATTCTCTGTCTCAAAGGGGAGATGTCAGAGGTCTGTTTTGACCCCTGACATCTCACCAAAGCGCCCCAACAGAGCTCATAAAAAATAAAACTGCAATGAATATTAAAAAAATAATTGTACAAAAGATAAAAAATAAAAAAAATACTGACATTGACACATTATGAGTGTAAAAAAAACAACCTCCGACACCGACCATTGCCCCAACCCCCCCACCTCCTTTCCCAAAAGCACTGTGAAAAAAATAAAACCCCACCCTCCCTTCAATAGTACAAAAATAAATTGTGAAAAAAATTAAATTGTAAAAAAAATTTAAAAAAACACTGGTCTCAAAAAAACAAAAAACCTTTTGAAAAAAAAATAATTAAATAGTAAAATAAAAAAATAATCTGACACTACCCACAATCCTGACACCATCCTGCACGTACTACCCACCATTGTACACTCTGCATTCCTGTGATTCGCACCACACTGCTGTTCAGATCGCATGCAATGTCTGTGTAATGCGATTTCAGCCATACAAACTGTATGGCTTAAAATCGCATCATGGGTGTTCACACCCATGCGATGCGATTCATGTCCAAACTGTCAGTTTGCAGTGCGATATGTGAGCTGAAATGGGGGTGACATTACCATTGTATGACACTCCCCAGCAGTTTGCATATGGCAGTGTGAACTGCCGTGCGAGTCGGGTGCGATGTGGGAACCCGCAGTGGATTCGCAGGGTTCCCGAATCGCACCAGCGTGAACCGAGCCTCAAAGCATACAGCCTACAAATGTCACCTGACTGCTCCCACCAAAGCTCAGTTCACACTGGTGCGATTCGGGAACCCTGCGAATCCACTGCGAGTTCCCACATCGCACCCAACTCGCACAGCAGTTCACACTGCCATATGCGAACTCCCTGGGAGTGTCATACAATGATAATGAAACCCCCATTACAGCTCGCATATCGCACTGCGAACTGACAGGACATGAATCGGATTGCATGGGTGTGAACACCCTTGCGATTCTGGTGTGGACCAAAAAAAGGGTCCTGTGCAAGTTTGTTCCAAATGAGATGCAATTTCAGCCATACAGTTTGTATGGCTGAAATCGCATCGCACAGACATTGCATGTGATCTGAACAGCAGTGCGGTGTGAATCACTTGCGATCTCGCACAGCGCATTAATGTGAACCAGCCCTAAGTTCATTTAGCCTTACTGGGTGTAAGTATAAAAAGTGAGAAATCCACCCCTCCCCCACATAACACATCCTGGTAATGGAATTGTGCATATGTGATCAGGTGACCTCAGACACACACACACTGCAATATAATAATAATAATATCACTCAAGCTCGGACTAAATATATCTCCCCTAATAACTTGTCTATGTATATTCTGATTGCTGTTCACTGGAGCATTTCATCATAACATTGAACTCTGCCTCACCTCATGTTTTGTAAACATTTAATCAAAACACAGGACAAGCAGACAATTATGGCATAGCTATAAGGCTGCATTCACACCTAGGCGACACGATACGCCGCGTACGCGGCTTATCTTGCCGCCTGTAGAAAAAAAAAGAAAGTTTTATCTTTCTTTAACATTGCGGTCTATGAGGAAACCCCAATGTCGCCTGAAAAAAAGGGTCCGGGACTTTTTTTCAGGCGACAGGCGTTGAGATGTGAACCATCTCCATAGACCGCAATGTTATTTCACATCTCGAGCGACAAGAGCGACGGGCGACCGGCGTTTTGTCGCTCAGATGTGAATGGAGCCTAAGGCGTATCGTGTCGCGTATCGTGTCGCCTAGGTGTGAATGCAGCCTAAGGGTGAGGAGAGGGGAGGGGGGTGTGATTTGTGCACCGTTCATGATTGCAGGCTAGTGCACGAGATATGTAAATAACCTGTCACTCAAAGCATTGGGCCCGGAACGGACTTTGGTTTTTATAGGGAAGTCCATTTTATTCCACTGAACAATAAAAAGAGGATTGCTCAGCGCTGGATTAACTCTGTGTGGCAAGACTGGGCACAGATGATAGAAAATCTTATTCTCTACACTGTGATATAAAAAAATAATAATTTGGGTTTACATCCACTTTAAATCCTAAATTAATCACTTTTTTTTTTAAACTAGATGCTCATCATGATGACCAGCATATTGGTGGGTCATGGCAAATATAGTGTGTGTGTGTGTGTGTATATATATATATATATATATATATATATATATATATATATATATATATATATATATATATGTATGTGTGTGTATATATATATGTATATATATATATATGTATATATATATATAGATATATATATATCTATATATATATATATATATATATATAGTAAAAAGTCTACACACCCCTGTTAAAATGTTGTCTGGTTTCTGTGATGTAAAAAAAATCTATCAAAGATAAATAATTTCAGAACTTTTTCCACCTTTTAATGTGACCTATAAACTGAATTATTCAATTGAAAAACCTACTGAAATCTTTTAGGGTAGGGAAGTAAAAATAAAAAATGAATGTGGTTGCATAAGTGTGCACACCCTCTTATAACTGGGGGAGTAGCTGTGTTCAGAATTAAGCAATCACATTCAAACTCATGTTAAGCCCTGGTTCACACTGGGCTGCGGGAGTGAAATCGCTTGCGTTCAGCTGAACTCGCGCGATTTCACTCCCTCTGGCAGTCCCGATTTCCGCGCGATTTAAGAGACATATGTGCAGGTTTCTGCACAGATGTCAATGTAAATCGCGTTCTGAAATCGCAAAAAGTAGTACAGTAACTACTTTTTGAAATCGGTGCAACGCTGCAGATGCGTCGTCGCACCGATTAGGACGTGTCATTGCCGGCAATTGCTGCCGATTTGAGATGCGATTTCACGTGTGAAATCGCATCTCAAATCGAACTAAATCGTACCCAGTGTGAACCTGGGCTAAATAAGAGTTGGTACACACCTGTCATCATTTAAAGTGCCTCTGATTAACCCAAAATAAAGCTTGGCTGTTCTAGTAGGTCTTTTCTGACATTTTCTTAGTCGCATTCTACAGCAAAAGCCATGGTCCACAGAGAGCTTCCAAAGCATCAGAGGGATCTCATTAATAAAAGGTATCAGTAGAAGGGTACAAAAGAATTTCAAAGGCATTAAAGATACCATAGAACACAGTGAAGACAGTCCTCATCAAGTGGAGAAAATATGGCACAACAGTGACATTACCAAGAACTGGATGTTCTTCCAAAATGTATGAAAAGACTAGAAGAAAACTGGTCAGGGAGGCCTACAACAACATTAAAGGAGCTGCAGGAATATCTGGCAAGTACTGACTGTGTTGTACATGTGACAATTTCCCGTATTCTTCATATATCTGGGCTATGGGGTAGAGTGGCAAGACGGAAGCCTTTTCTTACGAAGAAAAACATCCCAGCAAGAAACCAAGGTTGAACTCTTTGGCCATAGTTCCAAAAGAATTGTTTGGCGCAAAAACATTGCACATCCCCAAAATAACACCATACCCAACGTGAAGCGTGGTGGTGGCATCATGCATTGGCTCTGTGTTTCTTCAGCTAAAATAGGGGTCTTAGTCAAGGTAGAGGGAATTATGAACCAGTCAGTATTGGCACAAAACCTTCAGGCTCGGTTCACACTGGATGCCGATGCGGCTCCCAGCAGGGGTCCTGTGCATCCTGGTTCACTGTTTCGGGTTCGATTTTAGGCCGAATTTTGGGCTGAATTCAGACCTGAAATGGACAAAAAGATGTACAGGGCTCCATAGAGAGCCAGTCAAATTCTCCTGCTATTGCAAATTGGATGCGAAGATCTCTCATCCAATTTGCAATAGAGGGAACCTGACTTTAGGCTTCTGCTAGAAAGCTGAACATGAAGAGGAACTTTATCTTTCAGCATGACAACGGCTTAAAGCATACATCCAAATCAAAAATGGAATGGCTTCACCAGAAGAAGATTAAAGTTTTTTAATGGCCCAGCCAGAGCACAGACCAAAGTCCTATTGAAAATCTGTGGGGTGATCTGAGGAGAGCTGTGCACAGGAGATGCCCTCGCAATCTGACAGATTTGGAGTGTTTTTGCAAAGAGTGGGCAAATATTGTAAAGTCAAGATGTGCCATGCTGATAGACTCGTACCCCCAAAAAAAGTGCTGTAATAAAATCAGAATGTGCTTCAACAAAGTATTAGTTTAAGGGTGTGTGTGTGTGTATATATATATATATATATATATATATATATATATTACTTCCCTCCACCAAAAAGATTACAGTTTGTTGTTCAACTGATTTGTGCAGTTTATAGGTCACATTAAAGGTGGAAAAGTTCTGAAATTATTTATCTTTGTCTCATTTTTTTTTACATCACAGAAACCATTTTTGTGTGCACTTTTTATATCCACTGTATGTAGAGTATATATAATGTATGTGTGTGTGTATATATATATAATATACACACACACCCTTGCAAAAGTATTCATACCCTTTGAAATGTTCCCAACACAAAGCTCATAGCTCAAGCTCTGTCAATATGGATGGAGAACGTCTGTGAACAGCAATTTTCAAGTCTTGCTACAGATTATCAATTGGATTTAGGTCTGGACTTTGATTGGGCCATACTAACGCATATGCTTTGATCTAAACTATTCCATTGTAGCTTTGGCTCTTTGTTTAGGGTCGTTTTCCTGCTGGAAGGTGAACCGTTGCCCCAGTCTTAAGTCTTTTGCGTATTCTAACAGGTTTTCTTCTGAGGTTGCCCTGTATTTGGCTCCATCCATCTTCCCATCAACTCTTACCAGCTCCCCTGTATCTGTTGAATAAAAACATCCCCACAAAATGATGCTGCCACCACCATATTTCACTGTGGGGATAGTGTGTTCAGGGTGATGTGCAGTATTAGTTTTCCGCCACACACAGTGTTTTGCTTTTTAGCCAAAAAAAGTTAAAGAAAAAATAATATAGCGCATATAATTACAACTCTAATCATATTGTAAATGAATGTTATTAAAAATTACCTTTCAATCTGCAGTCAATGTAATTTTCTGAGAATACATTGCAATATGGCTACCTGGAGCTGTTCTGTACACATAGTGTGTACTGACCACTCCCCAGAAGCATAATTTCCTGCTTGTGTGATTGGCTCACCAATTTTCCCTGAAGTCTGCCTAAGTTGCAAATCAGATTCTAGGCATCCCTTGCAACAAAAATGTCATTTTTTGAGAGATACTTTCAATAGGAGCATGTCTAAAGGGATGCAGGCCTAGTAGATTTTCCCATTAGTGCCCTTCAGCTCCACATCTGACAGTAAATCATAAAAACACTACTATTAGACCCACATAGAACAGAGGCACAGACAAACACACAGGGATTTTTTCAGAATAACAAAAGATAGGAGTCTGCAACAAAGTTTGTAAAATCCTTGCAATGTACATAGATCACCCAGAGGGGAATGTTTTTTTTTTTTTTCTCAACATAAGTGAAGTTATGCTTTAAACTTCTTCACAACTTTATCCCTGACCTGTCTGGTGTGCTCCTTTTGGCTTTCGTGATGCTTTTTGTTCAGTAAGGCTTTCTAACAAACCTCTGAGGGCTTCACAGAACAGCTGTATTTATACTGAGATAAAATTGCACACAGTTGGACACTTTACTAATAGGTGACGTCTGAAGGCAATTGGTTCCACTAGATTTTAGTTGGGGTATCAGAGTAAAGGGGGCTGAATACAAATGCACGGCATTTGCATACATAGGCCAGCATACCAGGTTCACAAAGGATACTGTTTAAAGCATGTTCATACACAGAATAAACAGATATGCCATCTGTGATGTGCACAGTTGAAAGAAAATCTTTTAGGCTGGGTTCACACCATTGTGAATTGGGTGTGGGTTTCCCAACATCCAATTTGCATGTCAGGAGATTGTGACCACCTCTCAATGGAGCCGGTTCAAACATGCCGAAGTGGCTCTGGAGAGAATTTCACAGGAGTCCTGTGTGTCTTCTGGTCCATTTCAGATCTGAATTCAGCCAAAAATGCGGACTGAAATTTGACCTGGAATGGGGACACAGCGGACCCCTGCTCTGAGCCCCTCTGTGCGGCAGTTTGAACTCGGCCTCAAAGCTCTAAATATTAGGAGCACTTATTTAGTATTGAACCCAAACTGGTCATAAGCAGGCTAGGGGAATGTCTAAAGCATAATGGCCGGCGTACTAAAGAAATATATTTGTACAGTCAGTGACTGACATTTTTGGTTGAAGTCGCTATGTATTTTTTGCAGCCAAAGAAGCCGAAAGTACCAGAGAATCCCTTTCATGGCATAATTTCTAAGTGTTTTGAGCCCCATCTATATGTGTATATCGAGTCACAAGACAGGTGAGTGGTCTTATTTCCTAATTTTGCAGTTATGTATTTCTCTTTTCTACTTGGTTCAGATTGATTTTTTTTTTATATATATATATATATATATATATATATATAATCTATTACATATACACACAACACAGCTATATGTTTTTATTAACTTCAGATGCAGAGTTTATTAAGGGCTCAGTCCATGCAGCAATTAGACCTTTTTTGCCCACTTGTATTCATCCATACAGCAAAGTAACACAGATGTTTAGACTATAATATGAATCGGCTTGTCTCCAAGAGTTTGACAGGCTACCAGGAGCAGGACTGGACAGCGCACCTTTACTTTTCATCGCCCCTAAATGCCAGAGCCTCATACACCAGGGCTGAACATTCAGTGTGCATGAGACCTCAAAGTAAGTGTTCTGCCTGCACAGGGGTATTTTAGCATATTAATGCTCATGAATGTATTTGATCATCCTGGCTATGTTTTCACCCAACTCTGTCTATTCCTTCTTAGAACAGAGTTACCCCATAATAAGGCTTACCTGTAGGTAAAATGTATATCTCCTAAACCTGTATGGTTTAGCAGGTATTCACAGTAAATGCCCAGATGAAGTTCCGGCAGACGCTTCCGGATCTTGCCAGGAGGAAGACTCCCACGCACATGCCACGAACACAAACTCGCCAAGGGCAAAATGTCTACTCCCTCGGTGTGGATCCGGATTGGATACGGACGCCTCATTCTAAGGTAAGTATTTCATAATGAACTAGTATGCGGTTCAGCTTTCTAGCCTCCATTCTATTAAAGGCCCTTAGTGGGACCCAGGGGTGGAGGAAGACCAAGAACTGCAATTTGTTATTGTATCTTCTACCCCTCCCATTTGTTCCTAGTCTATTTTCATTTATTATCAATCTGTATATAATAGGGTTACCCTGTTCTACAAGCCAGTTTAAAATGCCATTGTTTTGCAAAAAAAAACCTGCGGAGCCCTTTTGAACAGACGACCTGAGAAGCGCACCAATATTTCATTGCCTATGGAAATACTTTTCTTTTTCGAAACTGAATGAACATACCAATGTTGTTTTCTGCAGTGTTTTCATGCGCACCCTTCCACGTGTAGTGTACGTTAGTGTAGTGCTCAAGGTAGGCAGCATGGCAACTGCAGATCTAAATAGAGTCCAAGATGGCACTGTCCTCATCAGATAGCAGATAGCAGGAATTCACTTTAACACAAGGGTATATTTTTGTGAATAGCAGATATACAATAAAAAAAATGCTTGTGTGCTCATCGCACCACAGTGCACAAATAAAAATTTTCGTTAGATTGTGGTGCACTAAGTTGCCAAAAACAGTGCAGGTGTTGTGTTCTTTATAGTTCATTAAAGTGGTTGTAAACCCCTGAAATAAAAATAAAGTATATCCTTCTGTAGTGTGTACTAGCCTCAATCCCTCTGCTATTTGCATGAATTGCTTCTAACAGTGTAACACGTCACCAAGCAATCCCAGGAAACAACCCCCTCCCACCCCAGGTGATTGACAGCCTCAACTGGTGATTGGCAGCCTCAGCTTTGCAAGTGTGTGTAGAAGGGGTGTTCTCATTCCCTCCACTCAGGCGTCCTATTACACTGAGCCCTACTGTTGTTCAGAGTATCATGTTGGATCCCTGACACTCTGCCTTCTGGAGCTGAGAAAAAGCCTTTGATCTGTGTATTTTAGAATGCTGCAGAGGAGAGAGAGCAGCAGATAGTACAAGTTATGTAGAAGGATTTGTATATCACCAGAGGTTAGTCACTTCAGTGGGTATAGATAAGAATCACTCCCTTTAAAATAATCCTATTTTGTTGCTTTACAGCCTGAAATGAATACAGACACCGTTTTTATTTCTACCAGCTGCATTTACTCAGTGCAGCTTATAACATCCAAGTGAAAGATATAACCTCAATATGACAGAAAAAAATAAAATAAATTCAAAAACCAAATCACTAAGTCGGAAAAAGGATCTCCCCCTCTTTAAAATGACTTATAAACTGTATCTGATCACCTTACCAATGGCACACAAAACCATTTGACTTTCAACTGTGATCAACTGTGGTCATTTTGATCAGCTCAGCATGAAAAGAGCTTTCCTGGAGCATTTCAGTCTCCGGTAGTGCAACTGAAGCAAACAGTCAACTATTGGATGCAAGGCATGGTCAAAAGATCTCTGGAATAAAGTTGTGGACAAAGAAAGCAGTCCTGTGTGCCCTTCTGGTATGGGATCCACTAACAGCTCTGGGACAACTTAAAGTGCCCCTGCCCATGGACCTGACACTGTCAGCCTGAAGAGTTTTCCCCTGCTGGAATCCTCAAGAATCCTCAAGCTCGCTGCAGACTTCCCTGATGCCCTTTACCATGACACCTCTTTTGCGTTAAGTAGAGATTGATTTTTGGCACCCACGTCATATTAATGGCTAAAATAATTTTCATGGTAGTCCACTTAAAGTAGAAGGGCATGAGCATCCCTCTTCACATTCTCCTCCAGAGTCTTTCCTTGTTTTGCCTGTTGCTGGAGCTGTCTCTGTGCATTCCAAAGATGAGTGTAACCCATCTCTTTTGAACAAGTTTGTGGCTGAAGAGCCTCAGTCTGCTGATATTGCTCCTAGGCTTAAAGAGGTTGTAAAGGTTCATGTTTTCTTTCTCGTACATCACGGGACACAGAGCGGCATATTCATTACTATGTGGGTTATATGGAGTACCTTCAGGTGTGGACACTGGCAATCTCAAACAGGAAGTCCCCTCCCTATATAACCCCCTCCCCTAGAGGGAGTCCCTCAGTTTTTTCGCCAGTGTCTTAGGTGTTGGTCACGGAATAGCTTTGCTCCACATCCTTGGGATTAAGGGCGGGCTAACCGGATCTGTCCAAGGAGCCTCAGTGCCAAAGTGGACAGTACCCGGGCCCCAAGCCGTGGGGTTTTGCCTATAATGCTCCTCTTTGGAGGGCTGGACCCTGGGCCCAGGACTTGGAGTTTGTAAAAACCATAAGTTCCTGTTTGCCAGGGTGCTATATAGGTCCAGGACAGTGGGTACCTTCATAGGACCCCAGGGCCTGAAGGTCTATTACGCTACCCACGGAGATGGGAGAAGATTGGATCAGTTTGCTGGACAAACATCCTGCAGCATGGAGCAGGTAAGGGGGAGCCTGCGGGACTTGGTTCGACAGCAGGCTCTCCGGGGTAACCTAAAAGGGGGGATAGCCTAAGTATGCTCTGCATGGGCAACCTTGTTCACTATGTCTAAAGAGAGACAGGATGACACCTTTTCTCCCCCATCACTAGGTCCCCCTGTCTAAATATGTGTGCTAGCTAAACCTGCTGTTTCTTCCTAGGGCTAGTAAGGATCCCTAGGGGCCTTTGGAGAGTCCTACCTGGCCGGGGGTTTGAATCTGCCGCCTGTTTCTGCGTTCCTGGATCTCCAGCAGCGCGGCTCCTCCATGTTCCTCCTGTTTCCGGCATACGCGCGCGCGCGTGCGCGCGCACGTCTTATTGACGTTTTTCGCGCCGTTCAGACAGGAGGGCGGGGGGGGGGCGTGCCTGCGGCGTCATACAGGGGCGCGCCTTTGTGCTGTTATAGACAGCAGGCATTGTCAGTGCTCAGTCTGAGGCTGATTTTCAGAGGAGAGGACGCAGAGCGGCAGAACAGTGACTCCCGGTGGCGGAAGAGGGGTAGTACATGTGGACTTTGTTCCAATACCTTTTTTGTTAAGCCAAGAAATCCCCCTTTTTTGCAGCAGGTTTGGAGGCTGGCAAACTTAGTTTGGGGTCACGGTATGTTGTCAAAAGAAAATATATAATATATTTAAAAAAAAAAAAAAAAAAAAGAACATACGGGATCCCATCAGTTTTTGGGCATTAGTGATCTATTGTCCCCTAAACTCTGATTTTTGTACTCCTGCCCACTACAGTCTGTTGTGTGGGCGGAGTCCCTCGATTTTGTATTATGGCTTCCAAGGGTTCGGGGTCAAAGGGTACAAAAAAGACCAAAAAACAAAAGGGTTCCCTTTCTGATTCTGATATGCCGATACTTTCCCCGCAACTTATTAACATAAGAAGCGCCTTGGATGAGCCATTAGGGGGATCTGGTGCGGAGGCTGGCCCAGATCAGCCCAGCCCTGTGTTTATCACAGAGGAGATGCTAGCCGTATCCCTAGGGGGGCTAGAAGAGAGAATAGCAACATTGATCGCTAGAGCTATTCCTGGTAAGAAACGGGTTAGATCCCCATCACCAGGAGGTGTATCCTCAGATGCTGAGATTCTCTCTCCAGAGGAATTGAAATCACAGGAGGATCAACTAGACCTGAACCAAGAGGGTTCAGGGATTGAGGGATCTGCCTCTGAGGAACCATTTTCAGACTCCCAGACAGAAAGACTGTGGGTACAGTCTTTGACGGACATGGTCCGCTCGGCATTTAGTTTACCATTGCCAGAGCCTCAGGTTCCTCCGGTATCCTCTCTGGGCTCTTTGAAAGCTCCGTTAAACAACGCAGTTTTTCCGGTCCATCCTCTCTTGGAGGAATTGATCTTTCGGGATTGGGTACGGCCGGACAGGATTTTTCTGCCACCGAAAAGATTTGCGGTCATTTACCCCATGGAGGAAAAGTTCTCCAAGAGGTGGAGGCTCCCAGTAGTGGATGCAGCCATCTCATGTGTGAATAAATCACTAACTTGCCCGGTGGAAAACATACATATGTTTAAAGATCCGGTTGATAAAAGATTAGAGACACTTTTAAAAGCATCCTTTGCTACGGCAGGAGCAGTGGTGCAGCCAGCGGTGGCTGCAATTGGAGTTTGTCAGGCATTAAAAGACCAGACAAAGGAAATGTTAAGGGACATGCCTACCCAACAAGCAGAAGAGTTTTCTGACATTCCCAGAGCTCTGTGTTTTGCGGTAGATGCTATAAAAGATTCCATCCAGCAGGCCTCTCGTTTATCACTATGTTTGGTGCACATGAGAAGGCTCTTATGGTTGAAGAACTGGGCGGCGGAGCCCCCATGCAAAAAGCTTCTGGCAGGGTTTCCCTTCCATGGAGGACGACTCTTCGGAGAGGATCTGGATAAATATATTCAGACTATTTCAAATGGCAAGAGTACCCTTTTACCGGTCAAAAAGACATTCCGGGCTCCTACATTTAAAAGGCAGCTCTTTCCTGTCTCGGGGCCCTCAAATTCCAGGCAGTATCGACGGCCGCCTGCACGATCCAACGTTAACAGTAGATCGCAGGGACAGACCCCTGGGGGTAAGAGGCCGTGGTATCGCAAGCCGTCAAAGACAGCCCCTAAGTCTGCCTTATGAAGGGGCGCCCCCACTCTTGCGGGTGGGGGGAAGGCTTCGTTTCTTCTCAGAAGTTTGGGAAGCCAAGATCCCCGACAAATGGGTCCGGGCATCTGTAACCACAGGTTACAGACTGGAGTTTCTAAGGTATCCTCCGCCTCATTTTCAAGAATCAAGGCTACCAAGGGATCCAGCGAGGAAGGCCTCAATGCTGGCAGCTTTGGATCACCTGCTTGGCCAGGACGTAATTATAGAAGTGCCAGCCCAAGAGCAAGGCCTAGGTTTCTATTCCAATCTCTTTGTCATACCAAAGCCCAACGGCGATGTCAGGCCAATCTTGGACCTAAAGAGGTTAAACGGTTACCTAAGGGTTCGTTCCTTCCGGATGGAATCCATCCGGTCAGCAGCCGCCGCGCTTCAGAAGGACGATTTTTTGGCCTCCATAGACATAAAGGATGCTTACCTTCATGTACCAATCTTTCAGTCGCATCAAAGGTTTTTACGCTTCGCGGTGGGGCAGCGACACTTCCAATTCAGGGCGCTTCCCTTCGGGCTGGCCACGGCCCCCCGGGTATTCACGAAGATCCTAGCCCCAATTCTGGCCAATTTAAGGATCCAAGGGGTCACAGTCCTAGCATACTTGGACGACCTTTTAATCATAGATCACTCACGGCCGGGTCTGCAAAAGGCAGTAAACCTCACGGTTCGGTACCTCGAAGAATTCGGCTGGGTCCTGAACCGGGGAAAGTCAGCGTTCCAGCCTACAAAGCAGTTGGAATACCTCGGCATGAGGTTAGACACAGAACATCAAAAGGTGTTCCTGCCCCTTGTAAAGATCGAAGCTATCAAGGGGTTGGTTCAGTTGGTTCTAAACAAGAAAAAACCAACTATTCGCCTGTGTATGCGATTACTAGGCAAGCTAGTGGCCACATTCGAGGCAGTACCATACGCTCAGATCCACACTCGCGTCCTACAGGCAGCCATTCTAGCAGCCTGGGGCAAGAGGGCACATGCCCTAGAGTCCCCTTTGACGCTATCATCAAGGGTCCGACAAAGCCTGGCCTGGTGGTTGAACCCTCAGAATCTTCTAAAGGGAAAATCCTTCAGCCCTGTTGTCTGGAAGGTAGTTACCACAGACGCCAGCCTGGCAGGCTGGGGGGCGGTCTTCGAGGGGTTCTCCCGCCAGGGAACTTGGGTGAAAGCAGAGAGGCAGCTCCCCATCAATATCTTGGAAATCAGAGCTGCCCGCCTAGCCCTTCTGGCTTGGACCTCCAGATTAAAGGGGTTCCCGGTGAGAATCCAGTCAGACAATGCCACGGCGGTGGCATACATAAACCACCAAGGGGGAACCAGGAGCCAGGCCGCTCAGAGGGAGGTGAGCTTGATTTTTCAATGGGCAGAGGTTCATGTACCCTGCATTTCAGCGATATTCATTCCCGGAGTGGACAACCTGCAGGCAGACTTCTTAAGTCGCCAGAGTCTGTTGCCAGGGGAGTGGTCTCTGCATCCCCAGGTCTTTCAGACAATCTGCCAGAGGTGGGGAATGCCGGACGTAGATATAATGGCATCCAGGTTCAACAAGAAACTAGACAGGTTCGTGTCGCGAGCGAGGGATCCTATGGCCTGCGGAACCGATGCGTTGGTTTGCCCTTGGCATCAATTCAGACTTCTATATGCATTCCCTCCACTACAGTTACTCCCGCGCCTGTTGCGCAAGATCAGAGTGGAGAACAAGCCAGTCATTCTAGTAGCTCCGGCTTGGCCCCGGAGGACTTGGTACTCACTAGTCCTGAAGATGGCAGTGGGAGACCCTTGGACTCTTCCTCTACAACCAGACCTACTCTCACAAGGCCCGATCCTCCACCCTACATTACAGCGTCTAAATTTGACGGCCTGGAGGCTGAATCCCTGATTCTCAGGGATAGAGGCCTGTCTAGGCAGGTAATTCCTACCCTGATTAGGGCTAGAAAGCCGGTCTCCAGGGTGATTTATTACAGGGTGTGGAGGAACTACGTAGGCTGGTGTGAATCCAAAAGATGGAATTCCCGCAAATATACTATTGATAGGGTGTTAAGTTTTCTCCAGCTAGGAGTGGATAAAGGCCTGGCACTAAGCACAATCAAGGGACAGATCTCAGCTCTGTCAGTGTGGTTTCAGAGGCCGCTGGCCACCCACTCGCTGGTAAAGACCTTCTTACAGGGGGTCTTGCGTATTAATCCTCCTGTCAAGTCACCAATTTGTCCATGGGACTTAAATCTTGTCCTGTCCACTCTACAGAAACAGCCTTTTGAGACGTTGGCTGAGATTCCTTTAGTCTTACTGACAAGAAAATTGGTTTTCTTGGTCGCCATAGTTTCGGCCAGGAGAGTGTCAGAATTAGCAGCCTTATCGTGTAAGGAACCATATCTCGTTCTGCATAAGGACAGGGCAGTTCTCCGGCCCCATCCTTCCTTTCTACCAAAGGTTATATCCAAATTTCACTTAAACCAGGATTTGGTACTTCCATCCTTCTTTCCAAAACCTACATCTAGAAAGGAGGGGTTGCTGCATACCTTGGATATTGTCCGGGCCATGAAGGCCTATCTTAAAGCTACAGAAAAGATCCGGAAAACAGATGTGTTATTCGTTCTACCAGATGGCCCCAAGAAGGGGCAGGCAGCTGCAAAATCCACCATCTCGAGATGGATTAGACAATTAATCATTCAAGCCTACGGGTTGAAGAGGTTGCCTCCTCCGTTGTCGGTAAAGGCCCATTCTACCAGGGCCATGGGCGCCTCTTGGGCAGCACACCATCAGATCTCTATGGCTCAGATATGCAAGGCGGCAACGTGGTCATCAGTCCACACGTTTACAAGGTTTTATCAACTAGACGTGAGAAGAAATGCGGATGCTGCCTTTGGTCAGGCAGTACTACAGGCTGCAGTTTGAAATCCTCGGGATCAGAAACACCCTTGGTTATAAAAAAAAAAAAAAAAAAAAAAAAAAAGTTTTTTTCTTGACTAAGTTAGAATTATTATTATGATTTGAGTTTATCTCTAAATTGAATCCTTCTTTGGAAGATGTCTCCCTCCCCTCATTAAAGCATTGCTTTCGGACATCCCACATAGTAATGAATATGCCGCTCTGTGTCCCGTGATGTACGAGAAAGAAAAAGGGATTTTTAAATACAGCTTACCTGTAAAATCCCTTTCTTGGAGTACATCACGGGACACAGAGCTCCCACCCCTCTTTTGGGTGACCATTTTGGGAGGCATACTGCTTGCTACAAAACTGAGGGACTCCCTCTAGGGGAGGGGGTTATATAGGGAGGGGACTTCCTGTTTGAGATTGCCAGTGTCCACACCTGAAGGTACTCCATATAACCCACATAGTAATGAATATGCCGCTCTGTGTCCCGTGATGTACTCCAAGAAAAGGATTTTACAGGTAAGCTGTATTTAAAAATCCCTTTTTTTTTCACCTTAATGCATCCTATGCATTAAGGTGAAAAAACATCTGTTGATCACCGCTCCCCAGCCCCCCCTGTTTTACTTACCCGAGCCCTTGAAAGTCCTGCGTCGCGAACACGCTCGATCTTTGTCAGGGCTTCTAGGCTCTTCATTGGATAGATTGATAGCAGCGCAGCCATTGGCTTGCACTGCTGTCAATCAAATCCAATGATAAGTGCAAAAATCCTGTTTTTGTGTGCTGCGGTGCATTGACAGCCCAGTCCATCTAACATCTTGGTAAACTCTACCAACTGTAATGTGTAAAGTTCCAAAAGATTTTAAGATGCTGTGCATTGGATAATTACGACGTCTGGCAGCACCAATTTAATCTATTACTTTATTATTCTTATTCTTATTATTATATTATTTAGATCTTCTCCATCTTCTGCCTGCCTGAATAAATGAACCTCCTAAATATGTCTGCATGCCTTCAACATGATTTGCTTTATCAAACAGGAGCATATACTAACTAAAGGGACTACTCAATATACTGCTACTAAAGATTCCACCTGTATTGGTCTGTTGCTTCTATTATTCCTCTAGGCTTGGTGATCGTAAATGTCATTTTCACAGTAGGCTAACAAGTGCAGCCATCACATCGAGGGTCTGTCTTTGTACTGGTATAGCCTGTGTAATCCCAGCTCTAAGTAACCCAGACACACCCTGTCCTGACTTTACATTGAAATTCATTTTTACTTTTACTTTTTTTCCACTCAATCAGAAATGTTTTCCATTAAAATGTTTCCCTTGCAGGCACCCTAAACCTTAAAGGAATTTGAGATTTAAGGTTTTGAGAAGAGAAAGTATGCAGTTTCCCAGAAAGTTAACCTGTACATGCTTTTTATTTTTTTTGCTATATACTGTATATTGGGTAGTTAGTATGCAAAAGCATCGGTTAAAAAGCCGCGCATGCTCAGAATCAAGTCAACGCATGCTTGGAAGCATTGAACTTTGTTTTTTTTTCAGCACGTCGTTGTGTTTTACGTCACCGCGTTCTGACACGATCGTTTTTTTAACCGATGGTGTGTAGGCACATCAGACCATCAGTCAGCTTCATCAGTTAACCTTCGGACCGTTCTCATCGGATGGACTGATCGTGTGTACGCAGCCAAAGAGTTGGCTTTTTATGATGAGTACAAACATTCGATTTTTTTTTTTTTTTTGATGTGCAGCAGCAGCCAAATATTTTACTCCCAATTCAGGATCTTTGTAATGAAAATCTCAATCTAGGCATGGTTTTTATTTAATCACAGATGGGAAGATTGATTCTTTTCCACACAAAGTTGTTTTTTGACGTCTATGGAAAATGAATGCGTTAAGTTCATGCTTGCTCTGCCATGTGGAAAATGACTGGCCCCGTTTATTATTGAGTCTTTCTTTTTTATGGCAGCAGGATAGTCTAGTAAGTTTTAAAAAGAAAATTAAAGTGATAATAATACATTTCCTTTTACAACACTTTTTTTATTCCTTTTGGAACAGATTACTACTACCACCTTTATTGAAAAAGGGTTTAAAGTTTAATGGAAGAAATTATCAATAATTTTACCAGTCTTCAGTGTTTACACCTGGTAAAAACAATCTGAAAGGCAAAAGGCATAATGAGCTAGTATGCTGTAAATATATAGCAATATTATAATTAATATAGCCCTAAAGTTCAGCTGCAGGCAATTGGCTAATTATTATATGGAATTGGATAGAAACTATTTTCTCTACCAAAGAGCCAATTCGGTTACCTGACTTTTTTCTCTGAAGTTAAACCTGAACTCCAGGCAAATATAACATACATTAATGCTGATCCATATTCACTATTTCATCTTTAACCACTTGCATACTGGGCACTTACACCCCCCTCCTGCCCAGGTAAAATTTCAGCTTCCGGCACTGCGTCGCTTTAACTGACAATTGCGCGGTTGTGCGACGTGGCTCCCAAACAAAATTTACGTCCTTTTTTCCCCACAAGTAGAGCTTTCTTTTGGTGGTATTTGATCGCCTGTGCGATTTTTATTTTTTGCGCTATAAACAAAAAAAAAAGCGACAATTTTGAAGAAAAATACAATATTTTTTACTTGTTGCTATAATAAATATCCCAATGGGCGATACATATTCTTCTACATATTTTTGGTAAAAAAAAAAAAAAAAAATCGCAATAAGCGACTGGTTTGCGCAAAAGTTATAGCGCTTACAAAATAGGGGAGAGAATTATTTTTTATTATTTTTTTTTTACTAGAAATGGCGGCGATCTGCGATTTTTATTGGTACTGCGACGTTATGGCGGACACATCAGACACTTTTGACACATTTTTGGCGCCATTCACATTTATACTGCGATCAGTGCTATAAATATGCACTAATTACAGTATAAATGTGACTGGCATTGAAGGGGTTAACACTAGGGGGTGAGGAAGGGGTTAAATGTGTATCCTAGGTGTGTTCTAACTGTGGGGGGAGGGGGGGTGACTGGGGACTGGGGGGGTGACCGATCTGTGTCCCTATGTAGGAAGGAACACAGATCGGGTTCCTCCTCTCCAGAGACAGGACGCTGTCTCTGTGTAAAACGGCAATGAGAGATCATCTCTCATTCGCCCACAGATCGCATGGCAAACGGCCACTCTGATTGGCCGTTCGCCGCGATCTGTGATTGGCCGTGTCCAAGGGACACGGACAACACAGGGCTTCCCCACAGCGCGCTCTACAGAGCGCGCTGGGAACGCCTGAAGGACATGCCGTCAAATGACGGCACGTTGGATATTCAGGCCCTGAAGTGGTTAAAGGTATATATTTTTTTTTTTGTTTTGTTTTTTTATTGCTGGCAGTGCAAGGGCCTCAGTTTGGTTTGTTATTAGTGTATTGCGGTCCTTTTATGTATTTCATCGGTGTATTTAGCAGTTCCCCTGGTGTTCAGGATATTTAACTGTTTACCTCGAGTTCAGCTTTAACCACTTAAGGACCGGACCAATATGCTGCTAAATGCCCAGAGGCGTTTTTACAATTCGGCACTGCGTCAATTTAACAGACAATTGAGCGGTCGTGCGACGTGGCTCCCAAACAAAATTTGCGTCCTTTTTTTCCCACAAATAGAGCTTTCTTTCGATGGTATTTGATCGCCTCTGCGATTTTTACTTTTGCGCTATATACAAAAATAGAGCGACATTTTTGAAAAAAATCTATATTTTTTAATTTTTGTTATAAGAAAAATCGAATAAACTAAATTTTAGTCAAACATTTAGGCCAAAATGTCTTTGGTAAAAAAAAAATCGCAATAAAAAAAAAACTAGCTACCTAGTGGCAACAGTGACACTAATACAGGGGGGGGGTGTTAATGTGCCTACATGTCCTGGTGTCAGTGTAGTGTTGTGCAGACTCACTGTGTGATATCTTCTCTCCTCAGCGGCGGTTGAAAATACCGCCGAGAGGAGAGATTACATCACTTCCCCCCCTCCTGTGTGTGCGCGCATTGGCTGGGAGCGATCCGGAGGGGGCGGACAAAAACTAACAGCCACCCCCCTCGGAACGCTCCTGAAGCCACGGGGACCGCCGCAAGTACCGGGGGTGGCCGATCGCACCCCCGACCCACGTCTAGGCAGGGACGTACAGGTACGCCAACGTGCCTGTACGTGCCATTCTGCCGACGTATATGTACATGCGGCGGTCCTTAAGGGGTTAAATAACAGTAGGAGCTACACTCCCAGACTGGGAGTGAATAGACAGTGAAGGAGCAGCAGCAGACAATAAGATCATTTCTGTCCACCCTCCACCTGTTGGCATGTTTCTTGTCATCACAACACTGATTGGTCTGTATTCTGACCCCCCCACACACACACACACACACACAGGTCCCCTGCAGCTTCCACTAGCTCTTTCTGCTAACTACCATGCAAGACCCTAATGATATGGAGGTCGGCACAAGGAACCAGTGATGGTTTTTCCAGTGGACTTTGGGTAAACGGTGTCGGCAGAATGAAAAATATGTAGTTATACTCTTCTTTAAAATCATGACAGGGTCTTTTTAATGGTTGCAACCAATTTTATTAGCACATTTTATTAACTTTTTTTATTTTACTTTATTTTTGTTTGTATAATGAGCACAGGTTTCATGGCAATAGCCAGTCCCTGGAATTCATAAACAGCAAACAGATTTTTTTTAAATTGTCTCTCATGCATTCTAACAATGGTACAGCATGCACTAAATTCAAAAAGTTGAATTTAATGCATGTAAAGACGCTTTGGCAAACCGTCTACGTTAGTTTCTCCCTCTGTAAATCAAGAGTTAGTATTTTTATAAAAACCCTGAGGATTTTGTAAGAAATTAAGGAAGTGATGTAGTTGGAGAGCATTCCAAAAGGGGAGCTTAAAGGGGCCTGTATTGCTTATAGACTATGGAAGACCATTTTCTTTATTGTACAAAACAGGACACAGAGCCGGTTATTTTAATAACTACTTGGGTTATACACCACCTATAGGTGAATAAACACTGGTAGATCAATCGGAACAATTAAACCTCCCCTATCCCCTCTTACATGGGAAGCACTTCAGTTGTTTGCCAGTGTCTGTAAGGTGGTGGTCATTGATGTAATACATGTGCTCTGGGAGCATACTTGGAGGTCTGGATGGTTCTATTTAGAATCATGGACTTCATTCAGATCTATTCGAAAGATCTGTCAGCCAAAATGGATGGTACCCAAGCCTCATTGGATAGGAGAGAAGATTTCTCTAGGTTTTGCCTGTAATGCAGCCTTATGGTGCTGGACCCTGCATAATGGGTAGGCAGGAAGTGGAGGGGTGGCCATGTTGTTCATGTGCTCAGCAGATTCAGCTGGGCCTCTTGAGATGTAACAGCAGCCCATGGATACTAGTGAAATGTGAGTACTTACTATGGGAGAACTCTGGCCAGACAAGTCATGTTTATATACTGCATACTTACTGCTTAATCCGCGGGGCCTGTACAACTAAGTCGATACACCCCTAGAAGTGCATTTTAAAGTGGTGTGTCTCCAGAATAATGTGCATTTGACACAAAACTAGTATGGTGCCTGGTGCATTTGAACAGGTGCATACTTGCAGACTGGGCTGAAAACGTATGTTTAAGTTTATGCTTGCCAGATGCTTGCTAAAAGCGAAAAGCTTATGTTTTCTAAAAAAACGTATGTTTGCTAAAAAGCTTCTGTTGCTAAAGTTTGTTGCTAAAAGCTTAGGTTTACTAAGAGCCTATGTTTACTATAGCCTATGTTTGCTAAAATCTTATGTTTGCTAAAACCCGTGCTTGCTAAAAGCTTATGTTTGCCTGGTACACACTATTTAATTTTTTTTTTCCGTTCAACCCAGCAGGCTGAACAAAAAAAAAAGTGAAGCACCCTGGAGGAGCTGCTGTACTAACGATGCACTGTTAGTACAGCAATCACCCCTGCTGAGCTATTGTGTTCTACCAGGGGGATAACCATTGGTAAGAGCACTGATCGTATTCCGATCAACAGACCTTTTTCGATCAGCCCTTTCGACAGAAGCTGTCCAGTTTCTTTTGAATCGGCTAATGCCGCCCCAACATTCGGCCTGTGAATACTAGGCTTTAAGAGCCAATCTCTTACCGTGGACTTGGAGATAAAATATATATTGACACGATAACCAAGTTTGCATTTTATGTTGTATTATGTTTCCCATCAGCTAAATTGTTGCACTTTTTTTTTTTTAATCTAGGAATCTCGGTGAGTTAATTGACCGGTTTGCTGGGGATTTCAAGGCCCAAGGTCCACCAAAATCTACATCGGAGGATGCTGGAGCTGTGTTGCCAAGCTGTGCAGACTTGTTTGTGTACTACAAAAAGTGTATGGTGCAGTGTTCCCAGCTTAGCACAGGGGAGCCAATGATTGCCCTTTCCACTATATTCCAGAAGTACCTGCGGGAATATGCCCTGAAAATTCTTTCTGGTAATCTTCCCAAGTAAGTGTCTAATTTTACTATTTTAAATTTGGTGTAGTATTCTCTGTTTGGTTCGAACAACAAAACCCTACAAAGATTTAAAAAGCAACAAATGTGACCATTTTCATGTAAAACCAGTCTGTATTGGTTGAGTACAGTTAGGCAATATTGATTGATCTTGCACTAGCTCTAGCCAAAAAAAAAAAAAAACACTCTTATGCCATGTACACACGTTCGGTTCGTCTGATGAAAACAGCCCGATGGACCGTTTTCATCAGACGAACCGATGGAGCATGGGCCCCATCGTTTTTTTACCCCATCGGTAAAAAAACAGTAGAACCTGTTTTAAAATGATCTGATGGTTAAAAAACCGATAGAAAAATACGATCGTCCTGTGGGCAAGTCCATCGGTTAACAATCCACACATGCTCAGAATCAAGTCGACGCATGCTCGGAAGCATTGAACTTCATTTTTCTCAGCATATCGTTGTGTTTTACGTCACCGCGTTCTGACATGAACGTATTTTTAACTGATGGTGTGTAGGCAAGGCTGATGAAAGTCAGCTTCATCAAATATCTGATGAAAACATCCATCGGTCCGTTTTCATCGGATGAACCGATCGTGTGTACAGGGCATTAGAGTTCTTGTAAAAAATAAAATAAAATGTAAGTACTAAAAACCACTGCCCTTTTTTCTGCCTATCTTCTTACTGGATGCCACATCCACTGCAGGCATTATATCAACTTTCATGTTGAATATCTCAAGTCAGTGTAAAGATATATTACAGGTAATTTCACTGTCGGTGGAAAATAATTTTTTACGTTGGGGGATATAAATCAGCAAAGTAAAGCATATTTTATTATTTGCCTAGGGTCATCTTTCATATAGCATTTGGCAAAGAATTATACAGTATTTCATAGGTTGCAATAAATTTAATTTCAGAGGGCTGGTTTTAATAAACCTTCTAGTTTGTTCATCTGATCCGTTTTGAACCTCCTCTCCTCCAGTGCTTGTGATGAGATAATCATGAACGGTTGGTTATAGGTAAAGGAATAGACCATTCATGGGACTTCAATCATTACAGTAAATACTTTAATACAAAGTTTGAAATGGCCTACACATTTTTTCTTTAGAGAACACTAAAAGTTGGAATCCCAACAGATGTAAATGGTCTTACCAGGAATCCATGTTTGTAACCATAGGAGTGACAGTGTAGGAGCTGCTGCTCTAATGGTTAACTGATTAAGTCATTTACAAATTGAACAAGTAAGACTTCCATGTATTGCTGACGTTGAGAGGATTTCCGAGAAGAGTGTAAATCTCTTCAGAGTTCTGCACAAAGACCTGTCCTGCTTTTGTTGGAATAACTTGCTAGACTGAAGCTTGTCTACAAAAATGCAATTATTTCCCGAGTGAAATATATTTCCTTCCTCACTTTTTGAAGGACACAGGAAGTCTTACCTTTTGGGTTATACCTGTACAGGAGTAAGGGATACTAGCATTAAAAAAAAAAGTGGGCTAACCCAACATAATCCTTCCTACTATCAGTTTTGTTTTTTTGCTAGCATCCTAGGAAGATGGACGTCTTTTATTTCGTTTTGCTGCATAAGGATTATGGAATAGTACAACACTGATACAATGTATTGTTATATGTACCCGCTTGAAAAAAAAGTTTCTTCAAAAGTACCATATATAAGAGAACAGGGCTAAAAAAGTAATGGAGTTAAACACTATCTTTAACCACTTGCTTACTGGGCACATATACCCCCCTCCTGCCCAGGTGAAATTTAAGCTTCCGGCACTGCGTCGCTGTAACTGACAATTGCGCGGTCGTGCGACGTGGCTCCCAAACAAAATTGATGTCCTTTTTTTCCCTACAAGTGGAGCTTTCTTTTGGTGATATTTGATCGCCTGTGCGGTTTTTATTTTTTGCGCTATAAACAAAAAAGAGCGACAATTTTGAAGAAAAATACAATATTTTTTACTTGTTGCTATAATAAATATCCCAATTTAAAAAAAAAAAAAAAAAAATGTCTTAGTTTAGGGCGATACGTATTCTTCTACATATTTTTGGTGAAAAAAAAATGCAATAAGCGACTGGTTTGCGCAAAAGTTATAGCGCTTACAAAATAGGGGACAGAATTATTATTTTTTATTATTATTATTTTTTAGTAGAAATGGCGGCGATCTGCGATTTTTATTGGTACTGCAACTACAATGGACTTTACTGAGCAAACACCACATTGTTTGAAATTTCCTGCTACTGAAATTTCCTGCTGTTACTGTGGTCAAAAATAAACATCGATTGGACCCCACTAGTGATTAGAAAAATGACCAAGCTTTATTACGACAAAAATTGGCAAACACAATTCTGCTAGTGTATTCACCTTTTAAAAAATCTAAGAGAAAAGATCCTTATATTATTTTCAAAAATGGATTACTGACATTTTCTGTCCCTTTGTGGTCCTACACTGCTGTACTCCTTTTTGAATACAGCCCATAACAATTGTAGATATGGCATTATAAACCACACAACATTGTTGACAACATGTTGATCAACAGCAAAAAGGTACAGTGGGAGTTGGAAGCAAGGGTTCGCTTTTTGGGGAAACAGAGGGGAGAATTACCTTTGTTACATTAAAACCTGTCATTTTGCCTATCCAGGTTGGTGCCTGCTTAAACAATCACTGCAACCGACGGTTGATTTCAGACTCGGAACTTCTACATGGGGAGGGTCTGAGAGTGGAAAATAAGCAGTAGATTAGCAGTTGTGTGTGAATGTGTGCCACCTTATTAATGTCTTGCAAATTCCCCACATGTGTACAGACCGGTAAGGAAGTCATCTTTTCAGCTGGGCTTCCTACAGATGAATTGCTGCTTTCATGTGCACACATGGGGGTCAATTCACAAAGCTTTATTTTCAGATTGCAAGTGTTAACGATTTTGCACGTTATTGAAGCTAGTTCAATTCACTAAACGATTTAACGCTTTGAAAAATCATCAAATAACGTTTCCCTACACAGAACCGATATTTTAAGGTGTGGATCCTTATTAAAGAGTCAAATCGTTATTTTAAAGATTCAAATCGTTATTTTAAAGATTCAAATCGTTAAATATGTACAGAAGTGCAATTCACAAAGATTTTTTTTGACAGTTATCGAGCGTTAAGCAATCGTTAAATTAACACCTCCCTCAGGGTGGCGTTATGACATTTCCCAGGCGATATTTTGTTGTTAGAGGAAGCTTTTGGCGATTTTTGTAGTGTAGTGTAGTGTTGGGCAAGCTAGAACCATGCTCTATTTGAACTTAAAATTATCCAGAGGCGAAGAACACGTTAGAATGTTGTTCAGATTTATAAACATGTATTCCCTTCACATACTATTTTGGATGACTTTTCTGAAACCCAGGTGATGGCTAAATTCCAATTATCATCTCCCATGATATATTCTCTGTATGAGGAAATACACATGGCTTTAGAAAAGCACACACTAGAAGTTTTGCACATCACATGCTCAATCTCCATGTGTATTGCTTGTGTCTCTCTCTCTGTCTCTGTATCTGCTCCTTTCCACATGCAGCTGTTCTCCTTCCCTTCTGCTCCCAGAATGCATCTCTCCAGCATTATTTAACGATCTTAACCACTTAAAGACCCCCGCACGCACATATACGGCCACAACATGGCTCGTACAGGCACAAGGGCGTAAATTTACGTCCCCGCCTGAGTGCGGTTCGGGGGTCCCATCGGGACCCCCTCCGCGGCGTGCGGGGGTCTCCCTACCTCTGGGAGCGATCCGGGATCTGCGGGCGGATGTCCGTGATATCCGCCCCCCCCGCGATCGCTCCCAGCCAATGGGAGCGCGCTCCCAGCCTGTCACTTCCTCCTCCTGTGTTTACACAGCAAGGAGGAAATGATGTATTCTCTCATCGCAGCGCTGTTTCCCAGTGCTGCTGATGAGAGAAGACATCACAAGTAAGTGTGCACCAACACAACACTGACACACACTCACATAGGCATATTAACCCCTTGTGATCGCCCCCCCCACCCCCCTGTCACAGTGTTACTGAATGCAGTGATTTAATCACTGCATTTAGTGTCAGTGTGACAGGCACTGTAAAAAACAGTTAGTGTTAGGTTCAGGATAGCCCCCCCACCCCCCCTAATAAAGTTTTAACCCCCTGATCACCGCCCTAGTTAACCCTTTCACTCCCTATTGCCAGCGTCACTAAGCGATCATTTTTCTGATCGCTGTATTAGTGTCGCTGTTCCCGCTAGGTAGCTATTTTTTTTTTATTGAGATTTTTTTTTTTTACTAAAGACATGTGGCTAAATAAATTTTGGCCTAAATGTTTGACTAAAATTTAGTTTATTTGATTTTTTTTTAACAAAAAGTAAAAAATAGTGTTTTTTTTTCAAAAATGTCGCTCTATTTTTGTATATAGCGCAAAAAATAAAAATCGCAGAGGTGATCAAATACCACCAAAAGAAAGCTCTATTTGTGGGAAGAAAAGGACGCAAATTTTGTTTGGGAGCCACGTCGCACGACCGCGCAATTGTCAAAGCGACGCAGTGCCGAATCGCAAAAACACCTTGGGTCATTTACCAGCGTATTGGTCCGGGTCTTAAGTGGTTAAGAGTCATTTTAACGTCCCGAATCTTAAAGTGGATGTAAACCCAAAAAAAATGTTTTTGATGTCACAATGTAGAGTATAAGACTTCCTATCATCTGTGCCCAGTCTTGCCACACAGAGTTAATCCAGCGCTGAGTAATCCTCTTTTAAAGTCCAGTGCAAATTAACCGGACTTCAGATAAAAACCTGCCAAATTAGGTTAAGTCCGTTTCTCTGTTTTTGCTTTCAGTAACAGGTTATTTACAAATATAGCGTGGACATGTTTATCATAACAAGAGGTGATCCAAAGTTCATTGTATATTACTAGGATGTGTTATGATGTTAAATCACCTCATGTTATGATAAACAAAACATAAGATATGATAAACATGTCCTAGCTATATTTGTAAATAACCTCTCACTCAAAGCAAGAAGAGAGATTCCGGACTTTTTGATTTAGGCAGGGTTTTATCTGGAAGGCTGTTCGTTTTCACTGAACATAAAAGAGGATTACTCAGCGCTGGATTAACTCTGTGTGGCAAGACTGGGCACAAATGATAGGAAATATTATACTCTACATTGTGACATAAAAAAAGGGTTTACATCCTCTTTAATAATAACGTCTGAGTAGTTAGCATAACGTTTGGATAAAGAGTCAGTTGAAAACCATAACGACTATGTTAAATAACGATTATAGCTTTCGTGAATACCATGTTTGCTAGCGTTAAATAAGGAGTGCTAATTTAACACCTGAAGAAAACCAATAACGTTTCTCTTTGTGAATTGACCCCATGGTGTCTGTTGCTAAATGTAGTAGTAGTAGTAGTAGTGGTAGCCCTGCAGCCCAATAAATTGTTATTCCTGTCAGGGAGGAGGAGGGAATGTAAGGATTATTGTGCTGCTTGGAAAGGTGTATATTTCTTTTCTGCCTGCAACAAGACACCATTGGATTCCTTTCTGCTGAGAAAGTCCTGAAACCAATTTTCCTTCTTGCAGACGGAGAAAGACATACCTGGGCTATGCTTTCCTTCGTCTTTTAATAACGGCAGCTGCTTCCAAAACAAATATGTGCTGGACACAAAGAAGGAAAGATACTCTTTCTTCTCTAAAAATAAGGTTCACTTGTTTACAAGTTTGCGGAAATGAATAGATGGGATCGCTTTACTAAAATGTAAACTATCTGCCAAACAGGCTTCATGGTGTCTTTCTGGCATAAAATGACATCCACTGACCTAATTTTACTTGCTGTTTAATTTCTCTATCTACGGCCTGTGCTTTATACATGGTTTATAATTCTGACAATCCTACAAAGTCGTTTTAGTTCATAGATTAACACGTTCAAAGTCGCATTCCTACTATTTTCCTCCTGCAGCTTCTTGCTCTGAAAGCTCCTTGTGAGTTGGGTATTTCCCTATGCTTGTCTATGGTACTGACAGGGAGATCTCAGAGCTGGACAAAGCTGCTGTGTGCACTCTAGAGACCTGTAGGTTGATGGACTAGTGCAAGGCATTTATTTACATTTGTCTATCTTAACCACTTGCTTACTGGGCACATATACCCCCCTCCTGCCCAGGTGAAATTTCAGCTTCCGGCACGGCGTCGCTTTAACTGACAATTGCGCGGTCGTGCGACGTGGCTCCCAAACAAAATTTATGTCCTTTTTTTCCCCACAAGTAGAGCTTTCTTTTGGTGGTATTTGATCACCTCTTTGGTTTTTTTTTTTTTGCGCTCTAAACAAAAAAGAGCAACAATTTTGAAAAAAATACAATATTATTTACTTGTTGCTATAATAAATAGCCCAATTTAAAAAAAAAACACATTATTTGTCTCAGTTTAGGCCGATACGTATTCTACATATTTTTGGTAAAAAAATCGCAATAAGCGACTGGTTTGCGCAAAAGTTATAGCGCCTACAAAATAAAGGACAGAAAGAATTATTTTTTACTATTTTTTTTTTACTAGTAATGGCGGCGATCTGCAATTTTTATTGGAACTGCGACATTATGGCGGACACATCGGACACATTTTTTTCGCCATTCACATTTATTCATTCACTATGTACAAGAGACACAGATCGGTCTCCTCTCCAGAGATAGGACGCTGTCTCTTTGTAAAACGGCAATGAGAGATGATCTCCTATGTTTACATTGGAGATCATCTCTCATTGGCCACACAGATCGCATAGCAAACGGCCACTCTGATTGTGATCTGTGATTGGCTGTGTCCAAGGGACAAACTATAGGTCTACATTTTAAATTTTATATGTAGTTTTGGAGTTTCGTAGGGAAACATACTCTTAGTATTCTTTGCAGCATTTAGGACAAATATATATAGACTGCTAAAGCCCTTTCTAAAGCTAGAAATAGATAATGCATTTTTTTTTCCTGCAGCCTTGGGGTGTGGGGGGGGGGGGGGTTGTGAAAGCTGTCCCTGCCAGAACACAGTGATTGTTATATATGGCATTACGCACATGTAAAAATTTGGCATGCTGGTTGTACCCAATTTGATCAATGGATCGACTTGGGTACAATCAGCCTGCCCATCTGTGGCCAGCTTGAGTCAGGATCAGAAATTCAAGGCACCCACAAATCTATCCAATATGAATCCAAAGTATGCTCAGAATGGTTTACCAAAGTTCCAAAGGGGTGTCAATACCCTAATCCAAGCAAAAACAAGCCATGTATTGCATTGAGTACGTGCAAAAGTACTCAAAGGGCGAGAGTTAATTAGGCCTGACTCCCCTGATGTCTGCCCACTATGGCTCCAGTGTTGGTTGTTGTCTGCTGGTGTAGGAACTTGGACAGGGGATAACATCCAGGAACCCTTCACATGACCATGCTCAAGCCTAGTGATTGTCCTCTTAGGTTTATACTCGTCCCACTTGCAAGTAATGCTGACTCTTGGGCTTCAATACTTTATTTCTCACTGGACTGATACAAGTATGCACATTAGGAGAGTGGATGGTTGACTTTTCTCCTTTTGGTTATGTACTTCTGTTTATCAGATTGTCAGTGTTTTACTGTCATTTATATTTAATGATGGGAAATGGCACATACCCATTTAATTCAAAGAGCAGTGGCATGTATTGGTAAGTATGAAGATTTTATTTCTCAGTAGTTTAGTGTATTAAGTTTGGTAAAAGTTTTATATCTTATTGGTTGCTCTGCTGAATTGAACTTTGCTTCTTGATCTTAACCTTATAAAATATAGTTATAAAATGTCACAAAAATGATTTTGTAAATTAGATTGGCATACAATGATGCAAGTATTAAAAGAGAAGAATGGGTTTGGGGTTTTTGCCTCCATCGTACTTATCTAGGTGGATGCTGCATCTGTCCTCCCACACCTCTGCACTGAGAAACAAGCAATTAAATATCGCTGATGTCTCGGTTCTTACAGCTCCCCAAGCAGAGGGCTGCTGACTCTCAATCAGCAGCTCTCCGCTCTGCTTGTCCATGCTCACTGGAGCGCTGAGCTGTGGAGGGGCAAGGAGCGGCCATCTCAGGCTCTCAAAGGCTCGCTGAGAGGCTGAGGCGGGTATCAGTCCAATTAAAATTGTAAACTTCAGCGCAGAGCGGACTTCAATCCGCTCTGTGCTGAAAATTGGTCACAGAAGCGCAAAACGGACTGCAGTTCTATGATCCATAGGAGAAGCCCAGCTAAACGAGCTTAGGCTGGACTTCTCTTTTTAAGTTATCTTTATTATAATATGAAATGGTCTGATTGATGCAAAAGATATGTAGAGAATGGAAATTATAGTCATGCTTTTAAAATATGAGTACACATTTTATGAAATCACACTTGTTTTGTAGCTTGTTGTGCCTCTACTACACCCTGCCACCCCACCTGTCCCTGATTCAGTGAGATGGAAATGACAATGCTACAATTTTGATCTTCTGAGCCCAGTCGGTGGATACATTCACTCTTATTCATTGCTATGGGAGAGATTGTACTTTCCATCTTTCCATCCAGATATTGCTATAAAGCATCAGTCCATCTCACACCTGTAAATGAGTAATCAGGTGCCTACTTGTGATGCCACCAGTCAGATTCAGTTCTGCCTTCAAAGTCTGCATGTGATTGGTGGTGGATGTTACATAGCACATGGAGGAAGTGCCCTTCTGACCCTGTGAGGAGGTCTGTGCTTGCCTTGGCTTCAGTGGATTACCAAGAATTCTGATTAGGATAAATTGAGTGAAGATTATGCTTTGTGCTTAAATGCATTACTAGTACACTGTTTGGTTTCACCTTTTGTCTACATTTTTCTTGTATAACACTGCTTTGTTTATTAATTTTTTTCAGTTTTCAAGTACTTTGTTTATTATTTATATATGTTGTATTATTTTATTTCTGTGCATTTATTCAGAACAAGTAGTAGCAGCACCGGCCTTACTATCACCAGTCTTCTGAAGGAAAAAGAAGGCTCGGAAGTTGCCAAATTCACCACCGAAGAGCTGTGCCTGATATGCAGTATACTGAGTACAGCAGAGTACTGCCTGGCTACAACACAGCAAGTGAGTGGCAGACATTAATTGACTTACTATCAAGCCAGTCATTTTGTATTTCTCTCAAAGGGAAGGATCGCTTTGTAAAATGTTTTCTTAATATACTGTTTATTTCTAAGAAGGAACTTCAAAATTCTACATATATTTTGTATTTTTCACTTAAGGCAGGTGGAAATATCTAAATTTGGTAGATACTTGATGAATGTCATTTGAAAGTACTTTGATTGATTTAGTTTGCTTTTAACATTTGATTTTGGAATTATTTAAATGTACATTTTTATCCTGCTCTTATACATTTCTTGTCACAACGATTGGAACGATTGTCGCTGACCCCCTTAACTATTAGAAAATTGAGCAAACATTCTACTTGTGTATGGCCAGCTTTAAGATCACAAAATTACACATTTTTGTGTAGGTAAAAGTGTATAGATAAATGATAAGTGCATTCAATTTTGTATTTATTGAAGCTTTTTGTCTGCTTTACCCATCCTTACTAATGTCATTGCTCACAGTTCTTCCAAGTTTACTGGAAATACTGGGCTTTCTTTACTAGAGAGCCCAGCAATGTTTGTAAACTAGGTGTTGTGGATGCACCACTTTTTATTGTTTATATCTTGTTTACAGAAGATTATCAAATGTGATCTAAAATATCAGTTTATGAACTTGTAAACTTTTAAAATATTTACATATTATTTGGTTTAAAACCATTATATTTCCCTTTTTTGATAGCTGGAAGAGAAGCTAAAAGAAAAAGTAGATGTGACACTGACAGAAAGGATAAACCTGACAGCAGAGATGGATACTTTTAGCACGTAAGCTTGCACACATTCTCTCTTTGTTAGTTATATTTTACTGAGACGTCCAAAATATTGGAAATCGCTATGTGATAAGCAGTGTGTGGGTAGCACAGTGGCTAAGTGGTTAGTGCCGCCACCTAGCAGCATAAGTCAGGTGTTAATAATTGATAGACATTACATAGCTTTCTAACAAATCTAACAGCTGTTAGTACATTTTCGTTCATCTGGTATGCTGCTGCCTGTAACACATCCATTATGGGTTCTAGATATAGGCCCAGATTCATAGAGCAATTACGCCTGTCTAACTGGTGTTAGACAGGAGTAATTTCAAATTTCGCGCGCCGTATCACTAGTTTGAATCCTCAAACCATGATACGGCGGCTTCGGGCTTCGATCCGAGAGGCTTACGTCTTCGTAAGCCTTCGGATCTACGCTGCCATATTTTTGCAGCCGCTGGGAGGAGTTTGCGTCGTTTTGATGCGTTGGGATATGCAAATGAGTTTTTACGGCGATCCACGAAGATACGAGCGGTCTTCGCAATCGCTTACGTCTATTTTTTTTTACGTACTGTTAGACCAGCTTTTTGCTGGTCTAACGGTGCGTAGCCCATGTTAAGTATGGCCGTCGTTCCCGCGTCGAATTTTATTTATTTTATTTTTATTTTAAATGCTTCACGCCCCCTACTCGCGTAGATGGATTGCGACGGGAGAAATACACTACGCCGCCGTCGTTTACTGGACAAAATCTACCTGGATTCCACGTAGAGCCAGGTAAAAAACGGCGGCGTAGTGTATTTCTGATACGCTACGAGAATCTAATTCTCTCTGAATCTGGGCCATAGTTTCTACATGGCAAAAGAAAACCGCCCTAAATCACTTTTTTTTTCTTGAATGAACACAATTGATCAACATATCATTGCCATGCATACAAAAGCATTGTTGATTGTGTTATTTAGGGTACAATGTAAGTGTCTATTCTTTGTATTTCCAATTGTATTCTATTGCTGAAAATGTGTTGGTTCGTCTGGATTGTTAAAATGAATATCCCCCTTTTAGTTTTTCATGACTCATTTTCTCAGAATAACTATTGTCATGTTTAATGAATAGTGAAGGTACTGATGGATCTATGGCATCCAACAGGCTGGGATCATTATTTTTTTAGCCTTTGTGGTTTACGTGCCATAAGTTGATCATGAAAGATATGTAAATGATGTATCCTGACAGACCCCATTTAAACATAGGGAGTTAAACATGTATATATAATGTGGCAACTAACAAGCTATTTTTTATGTTTTGGGGGTTTCAGTATTATGTAAAATTTCTTGGTGAAATAATAACTTCCACTGTCTTTCTTTTCCAGTGTAATTTCAAATAGTATTCAGCTGCTTGTGCAAGATTTAGATTCTGCTTGTGATCCTGCACTTTCTGCAATGAGCAAGGTATGTACAAGTATGGATTATTTACCCGTGCTGCCTAGGTTCAATGAGCTTGGTTATATTTTAAAGTGCCAAAGGTATGCTTGGTGTCTGCAGATTTTTTTTTGTTTGTTTTATTCTGGTTGGAAAGTGGGTGGATAACCTAGCCCATCAAGGTGTCTGTCCCCACTGAGAGATTCTCCCCTTTTTTCCAGTTTTGGTCACACCCAGGACTTTGCACTGACCTTAACTTGTTTTCCCTATCTAGAGCGGATTCAACTTGCCTTCGCTTGAAGCCAATGATGCGGATTCCTTTTCTTTGTTTAATTATGTGCTAGCCATCCCACGAATGCTTGTCATTAATTATAAAGGGGGTCAATCTATATATTATTTTATCTATATTGGGGATCTCCAAATTTCCGAAACAAAGGGCCACTTTACTATTTTCCAGATTTTAGAGGGGCTAGACTGTGGCCAGTCAGAGTAGAAAATGCCCCAGCATCATTGGGAGTCAGGCTTAGTTGTCAGTGGGATTTTAAAAATGTGGTCAGTAGGAGGAGGAATAATGCCCCATCATTATCATTGATAGGAACAGTGCACCATCGTTGGTGTCAGTGAGAGCAATGATTCCCCAACGTTGGTGTCAGTGGGAGAAATTCTGCCCTAGTGTCTGTGTAAGGAACAGTGTCCCATTGTTGGTGTTGAGAGGGAGATAATTGCCCCATTGTTGGTGTCAGTGAAATGAATGGTGCCTAATCGTTGGTGTCTATAGAGGGGATAGTGGCTCAAGAGCCGGACAAAGGCAAGCAAAGGGCCACATCTGGTCCTTGGTCCGCAGCTTGGAAATCACTGATTTATATCGTAAGACAGTTGGGGGCACACTTCAAGCAATAACATGCTTTTGATGAAGGTTGTAGATATCCATGGTGAAAAATATTCAAATGTATTATTTAAGCTAATAGTAACATTTGCCCTATATTTTGAATCTGCAATACATTGTTATAAATTAAAAATAAAACATACATTATTTTATTTTGTTTATTTTATGTCTTTCCAATGCATTGGAAATCATTCTTTAAAGTGGTTGTAAAGCTTCATTTTTTTACGTTAAAATAATAAACTAAAATCTTAGTGAGTCTGTGATGTAAGTGGACGTGTGTTGGGCAAGCTCCGGCTCTTCCACTTTTCTGAATATCCTGATTGATTTGATTGACTCCCAACAACTACGCCCGTTGTATGTGGATGCATACCATCTGCATATCATCCCCCCGTCTCCGTCTATCTATTGCCACTTACTGTTCTCTGTGGGTGGTAGCTGGCAAGGCTTTGACAGACATCCTTAGATATCCTCTTTGTTTCCTGGTGCTGGGACTGTGGAGCTAGGAGTGTCGGCAATCCTCGGCTGAAGCTTGGCTGACAGTGGCTGGAATCGGGAGCATTCAGGTGAGCCTCGGGATACACCAATGAGGCTCTAGGTGTGACGCTGGCACTTTCTAGGTGACTCTGTGGTGTCGAGAGTTGTGGCCGGCGGTGCTCGTGGAGTCTCGGCTGGAACAACTGGTGACTATTGATAACAGTCAGCAATTTGAGAGCTAAGGAGAGCAAAACTGTAAATAGGCAGAACTGCGTAGCATTAAATTAATATTAATATTAAATAACAGGTAATTACAAAAGGGGAAGGAAAACTAAACAAAAAAAATAAAAAATCTATGTCTCCATCATCCGATGATCCCTGTGAGCATTGATGCGGCGCTCGGTCTCGGCTACATGATCAGCACTTCCTCTTTTTAAAAAAGCCACAGCCATTGTGGCATGTATGTTAATACATTAAGACCATCCAGTTACCCAATAATTGTAGTTGTACCTACATTCTACTATATGGGCATGAAATTGCAATCCAGCGGACCCCATTGCTTAATCATAGCTATGATCAACACTAATTTATAGTGCGAAACGCGTCAGTGTTATCCCGTTTGCTGTGGCATGTGTTTTGTGATCCTGTTTTTACAATAAAACGACATCTTTTGGAGTGCGGCTGTCCAGACTTTTCCCTTAATTTGCATTGTGATATACATTCCAGGAACCTGTGGCTTCAGATTCGGTGAGGGTTCAATACCTGTCTTCTACCTTGAGCAGTGACTCCCTTTCTCGTGCAGACAGGCATTTGAGATTGTGATTCACTGGGACTGCATGGCTTTGTCATTCTGCATAGTGCTACTTCCCTTTCCTGAGAATTAGACCATTGTAAAGAAGTCTTACTGAATAAACGGATGTGTATAATTTAAATGATATGCTCTTAGGGAGTGCATAAATATGGTGGAAGTCCATATTAGGATATATACCACCACTTTTTTCTTTTCTTTTTTTAAATTTGTGCCTGTTGACGCAGAGCTAGAGCTAGAAAATGTTAGGGGAAAAATAAACTGCTACTGTGCATTAACCCTGCATTACGATCATGTGTTTGACATTACCTAGCAAAGTCTCATATAGATGTGCAAAATTCAGCACTTTAGTTCCACCTCAGATCAAGTATATAAACTCTGTTTCTGAAGTTTTCAGCCACCACAGACTGTCTGTCAGCAATGCAATCACAATAATAAACAATGTGCACCCTGTTGCCATAGAATATTTTTTCTCCTTTTTTGATTCTTAAGACGAAGCTGTACTTAAGAAAAGGTTGAGGGGGAAGATTTTGCTTAAAGGGGTTTTGGTTTTGAAGGTTTAGGGTTTAACCTCTGCTGTGCAGTTGGTTTTTCCCCAATCCTCCTCTTCTGGGGTCCCTTCAGCAGCCTGCCTGGTTCCTTCTCTTTTCAAGTGCCCCATCGGTGAAGCTCTCTCCTTCATGGACACCTGTGTGGGCGCACTCCCGTGCTTTGCTTCTATTCACACAGTAAGCAGAACACGGCCCCACCCCGATGCCCACGTTATTGGATTTGATTGATGGCAGCGGGAGCCAATGGCTGCGCTGCTATCAATCTGTCCAATCGGGACACAAGACACCGGCCCCAGCTTGTGTGCTCGTTCCTGTCATGGGAAACGCAGGGCTCAGGTAAGTATAACGGGGGGTTGGGGGGCTGCTGAGTGACAGAAGGTTTTTCAAATGAATGCATAGAATGCATTAAGGTGAAAAAAACACGAGGGTTTACAACCCCTTTTACTAGATTTTAAACTTGTGGAGCAGATTAGACCAGAAAGTAATGGATTTTTTTTCCAACTGTTTCTTTAACCCTAAAAGGTAACCTTTTTATATTAATAACATTGTGAATATCATTGCTAAACTCTCTTAAATTCTAGTTCATTGACTGTCGAGGAGATGACTTGTTTTATTACTTTGCATTGCTGACCCAAAAAGCAACATACCGATACAAAGTTCTGACTATTCTCAAAATTTGCTTTTGTCATGGGGAGTAACTCTATTGAATTATTGAAGCCAGCTTGTCAGCCGAGCAACTAGCATTTTCAGAAGGAGGTCAGCACTGGTCCGCACCATAATTCTCCCATGACAGATGTAATTTTCAGCAACATTGATGAGGTCTTAAGCTTAACTGTAGAACCAAACTTTCTAATGAAACTAGCAATTTATCTTTCAATGGTACTACAACAGACACTAGAGGTCACCACCTAATACTTTCTTCGTGCTACAGTAAATTTTAGCGCCTACTTTATTTTCCTCTTTCCATCTGTGAGCAAATGATCTTGCACTGATCGACAGATTGGCATTACCAGAGTATAACGGGGGTGATGCAGATAATCTGAAATACACCAAGTGGAGTCTGACTTCTGCCTGCCAGTTATAAAGTTCATGAAAGGAAGGAACAAGATAAACAGGATCTTGCGTCTCATACTCTACACAAAACCGGATCACTCCATTCATTTATCTACCTATCACTTTACTTTAATAATGGTAATATTTGGAAAGGATAGCAACATCACAGAAGTGCCCTAGTTGGCCTCCTGGTATATGTGGAACTTGGAACCACTGCCCTTTCCCCTCCTTGGATAAAGTCACCCTATCTGATAGTCTCTGCTAAGGCAGGAAGCTACATTTGTAGAGACAAATTGCAATCAGCAGGTAGCAATTGCAGTTGCTGACTTCTGGTTATACATGTTAGTTCTATTCATTTGAAAACTATCTGGAATGCACCCAAGCCAAACACAAGGGGGAGATCGTTTGAGGTCTGATGAGAAAATGTATTCTGACACGGACAAATCAGCCACAGAAAAGTTCTGCTTTCCCTTAATGGATTTTCATGCTGCTTCTTCTGTAAGCAGTAGAAAATGATGATAAACTGGATCTTAGCTACACCGCTATTTTCCAACCGCTTTGTTCAGTAAAAAAAAACATTTTGGTATTAAGTAAACTGGAAAGGAAAGTGACATAAATTGTGGTATTGTAATTACTGACACTGTAAATAATCCCTCTGTGCTACAGAGGCCTGAAATTATTTACTGTTAATGTTATCTTGCTTCATCGCGTCTTGTAAGTAAGTGACTGTTTGATGAACATTTACATTTAGATTTGTTATTTTTACACACATAATGGGGACAATTGCACCTTTGCCTCTTTGGTTGGACAGGAAGCACTCTGTTTTCTCGTAATGCAGTGTTTTTTTTAATCTTGGTCAATTACCAGCCTCACAGACTTAAAGCAGAACTTAATCCTTTTATACATTTCAGCCGAGCAATTGCCATGGTCCTGCACATGTGATCAGTTATGACACCAGACATTTCATGGTTTGACAGTTTCGTCAAGAACACAAGCAAATGTGACGGCTATCATTCCCAGCATTCCAGGAATATAACTATTAAACTGATGGGTTTAGTTCTGCTTTGGAGTGGAACTAAACCCTCATATCCTTTCAACCAAAAAAAATGCTTAGCCACTGTTTGATCTTCAACTGTCATAATGTTGCGCAAGTGATCAATTATGACTCCAGCCATTTGATGGTTTGACAGTTTGGTTAAGAGAACAAGCAAATGTGACAGCATCCCAATGTGCCGAGAATATAACTGTTTTTTAGAATGCTAAATCTATGGGCTTAGTACCAATTTTACAGTACCCTACTGCCATTTGTCCACATAGTCAACGTCCATTCAAGATGAGCCCCTGTGGTCTGTGGGGAAAAAATAACATGTTTTCTTCAGTACCTAGAAACTGTAACTAGAGCAAACATGTGTTCCAGTGAGGTAGTTCTGCATACAGCTGTGGCCAAAAGTTATGAGAATGGCACAAATATATTTTTTTTTCACCAAGTCTGCTGCTTCAGTGTTTTGGATCCTTTTTTGTCGGATGTTACTATGGTATACTGAATTTTATTTGCAGGCATTTTAGAAGTGTCAAAGGCTTTTGACAATTACAGTAAGTTTATGCAAAGAGTCAATTTTTGTAGTGTTGACCCTTCTTTTTGAAAACCTCTGCAATTCGCCTGTAAATGCTGTCAATCAACCTTTGGGCCACATCCTTACTAATTGCAGCCCATTCTTGCATAATCAATGATTGGAGTTTGTCAGAATTGCTGAGTTTTTTGTTCACCCACGTCTTGTGGATTGACCACACGTTTTAAATGGGATTAAGGTCTGATGGGTTTCCTGGCCATGGACCCAAAATGACTGTTTTGTTCCCCAAGCCACTCAGTTTTCACTTTTTTTTTCCTTATGACAAGGTGCTCCTTCATGCTGGAAAAGGCATTGTTTATCACCAAACTGTTTTTGTATGGTTGCGAGAAGTGACTCTTGGAGGAGGTTTTTGTACCATTCTTTATTCATGGCTGTGGTCCTAGGCAAAATTGTGAGTGAACCCACTCTCTTAGCTGAGAAGCAACTCCACACATGAATGATCTCAGGATGCTTTACTGTTGGCATGACACAAGCCTGATAGTAGTGCTCACCTTTTTTGCACCGGGCAAGGTTTTTGCAGATGCCCCAAGGAATCGGAAAGAGGATTCATCAGAGAAAGTGACTTTACCCCAGTCCTCAGCAGTCCAATTCCTATACCTTTTGCAGAATATCAGTCTGTCCCTGGTATTTTTCCTGGAGAGATATGGCTTTTTTGATGCCCTTCTTGACACCAGGCTATCCTCCAAATGTCTTTGCCTCACTGTGCATGCAAATGCACTCCTGCCTGCTGCCTTTCCTGAGCAAGATCTGCACTGGTTGTCCCCCGATCCTGCAGCTGAATCAACTGTAGAAGACAGTCCTGGTGCTTGTTGGTTTTTCTTGGGTGCCCTGAAGCCTTCTTCACAAATGCAGTGGAAAGGTTTTTTATTGCCATTAAGTGTAATTCATCTGAACACTCTTGGTAATATTCTGGAGTATATGCAAATTTGTTGTCATAAAAACTGAGGCAGCAGGCTTTGTGGAGAAATTAATATTTGTCATTCTCAAAACTTTTGGCCACTGCTGTACACATCCCAAACCTGCCCACCACCCATAGTGAGCTAAGTACCACATTGAAATGTCAGCACTAATATTTTATCTTGTAGCAAATGTCACCATTTCTGGGGTCACTTTACGTGTCCATTTAAAGGCACTCTTGCATGAGGGAAGGACAGGGCTGTTGTTGCTGGTCTTTTAAAACAATAGTTGCATGACTGAATCCACTTTAAAGTTGAAATTTAGCTTTTTAGCCCCTAAAGATTTAGTGACTTAGCTGTAATGAATTATGTTCCCTGTTCTGCAGACTGCATGATCCTGTAGAAATATTCACTAAAGTATGCCTTGTCCTTTTGAGCGCACAAGGGGATTAATAGGTTCAGGTCGCCAGGCTCAATTCGATATAGTTCTCGATGGGGACCCGCTCCCTTCTTCCCTTTCATCCAGTGAGAGATTTTTGTATGGACTTGACTGCCTGTAATTTCTGAATGGTGGAGAGAATACTGGGACGTCATAAAGTATTATGTATGTATAAGATTTTCTCCATTCACAAATCTTGTTATACATAGAGCTTTCTATTGGTGGTATTTAGGTCTTTTTTTTTTTTTTATCTTTTTACTATTTTAATGTAAAAGGAAATGAGATAAATAATTTTGAAAATAAAATCTCCCTTACTTTCTATTACAAATAATATCAAACTTAAATGCCTGGAATGTATGCAAATCTTCCAAATAACTCTTTTTGGAAAGTAGATCACCCCAAGGCGATCTCATTTTTTGCCACATTTTTTTTTGCAAATGAAGAAAAGTGTTGGTAGTGAGGTCATTTAAAAAATGGAGCTTTGTAATAGTGTACTAAGTACAAAAATGTACAGCTCATTCATAGACAAAGGGGGAGGTGAAGGGATGAATGTACAGGTAACATAATGAGACGGTATGAAGGTCAGATATACAGGAGATGGTGAGTGAAAGAGTTGAAAAACAAAATTGCAATCAAAACCCTTCACAACAAACCTGCTGCTGCCTGTGATCTGAAAATGATGAATGATTCATTTGTTTATTAGTTCCTTCATTGTCGGAGAAAGGGGTAAGCTCTCCAATGTAAACAGTAGTACAGTTTACATTTATGATTGCAGTAATTGGTCGACACTTCAATCACAAGGTATAGAACCACTCGGATGGTCTCTGTACACTGTGTCTGTAATCTGAGCCATATAATAATGGCTGTGATCTGAGCCATCAACAGGTGCACCAAAGACCCCTTTCACACTGAAGCGTTTTTACAGCGCTTTAGCGTTAAAAATAGCACTATTAAAATGCTCATAAAATGCTCTCAATGCATCTTAATGGACCCTTTCACACTGAGTCCTGCAAGCAGCATCTTTGGAGCAGCTTTTGGGCGCTGAAAAAACCGCTCCAAAAATGCCCCTCTCCATTGAAATGAATTGAAAGCACTGTAAAAACGCCTTGCCCTTTTACACTGAGGCACTGCAAAAACGCCCTAAAACGTTTGGGTCTTAGCAGTGCTTTACCAGCGTTTTTAGGGCGCTGGCAGTGTGAAAGGGCTCTGAAAGCACTCAGGCTTTCACATTGGGATTGCAGATGCTTTACAGGCTTTTTTTTAACGCCAAAGTGCCTAAAAAATGCTTGAATAGCGCCCGAAAAACGCTCAAGTGTCAAAGGGGCCTTAGGTTTTTTTTTTTTCTGAAGTGTTGTTTATATACAGTACAGCAGTGTACCAATAAACTTCCACTACACCACAGTTCATGAATATATGGCAGTAGTGACGTGATAAATAAATGACAAGTATCCAAAACAATTTTCAACAATCCCGTTGTGCCACCATGTGAACGCACATATGAATTGGGTATCGCTGCATACACTACACTAGGATAAATAATTCTAGAAGCGTTCGCAGTTAAGGGGCTTTTATGGTCACAGCATACATTTTTAATTTTATAACATCAGCATTGTATTATACAAACAATAGTTCTCATCCAGTATAAGCTTGTTTAAAAAATCTATTTCTGTATTGTGAGTTCTGCCTATCTACTGGCCATCTCTTTCCACAACTTTCTGAATTCCCTGCATGCTTTGCAGCTTTTCCACTGCTGTGGATTAATTTCAATTTCTAAGAACTATATATCCCATGGTACCTTGCTGCCTGCAAGCAGTGTTTCCACTGCTGACTCCGCCTCCTGAAACTCCTCTTCTCTGCACCTCTGTAATTCTGAAGGCAGGCTCTGTGATTGTGTGACACAGCAGTGCCTATACACAGGGCATAGTGAATACATGTCACGGAATTCGAGGAAGTATATTGGGGGGAGGGGGGGGTTGTGCTGGAATCTTCATAAAGTTTACAAACTTCAAGACTTGTTCAGAGTAATAGGGAAGGGGAAGAGAGGCACCAAGCGACCACTTGGTGTAGCACAGTTTTATTGTAAGCAAATCACATAAAAAGTTATACTCACAAAGGTGTCAGATATGCAGGGTAACAACCAAAGAGCTCTATGCTATCATTCTGCATGTGGCCGGGCTATCAGTCCGCTCCAGTGGTGGAAGAATTTGGAGGATGCTGGGGAGCCAGCTGTCAAACATTGGAAGGTGGATGCAGCATGGGTCCAATGCTGCATCTATCCCCCGACGTTGATGGCTCAGTTCTCACAGATCCCCGATTGACAGTCGGTAGCTCTCTTCTCTTCTCCTCCACGCTCATTGGAGCGCTGAGCTGTGGAGGGGCTGGGGATCAGCTGTCTGTCTCTCAGCACCTCGCTTAGAGGCTGAAACTGGCATTAGTTCAGGCACCTGGCAGATTCAGCCTTAATTTTCAGGATGATGCAGTGCCTGGACTGCCCTATGTGACGTCAACAGAGTAGATTTCAGACCGCTCTCTGCTGAAAACGGGGGTCACAGGAGTGCAAAATAAATTGCACTCCTGTGACCCTTGGGTTGAAGCTCAACCAAACAATTTCAGGCTGGACTTCTTTAACGCTTAATTGTTGAACTTCAAAATGTTGCTTATGAATAATTTATGAATAATTTTGGGCACCATAATTGTTCACTTTGTCATGCTCACATGAAATTTGAGGCTTGACATATTTTCTATCTATTTAGTCAATGCAACGTCATCTTTTTAACAAAAAAGGGTATTGTATGGTGTTTGTTGCACTAACATTCATTTTGGAGGGGGGGGGGGGGGGATTTGCTGAAAATATGGATTTGATGAATAGTAGTGCAGTTATCGTATGAAAAAAAAAAATGCATCTGCCACCATTTTATTCTCCAGAGTCTCTGCTTTCAGGAATTATATAATGTTTTGTGGTGTGTGTAAGCAATTGTCAGGCCTAAAATAGACAACCCTTGTTAATAAAGCCCCAGATGGCAGTGAAAACCTGACAGGGAAATTATTCCTTCCCCGCTTTCTCTAAAACACAGAAGAAAATCATATCGGCATTTCCGGCAAACTCAAGTAAATACTGTATATTGTCAAATTTTTACCCTGGAGGAACCCTAGAAATGTCAGGTCTTGGAAAACCCCACGTTGAAAATGAATATACCTACAGCTCACGGTATATTAGCATATTAGCAAGTAGAAGAGGGACTGTGCTGGAGAAATGCTACTTTCTGAAGGGTCCATTCCTAAGCAAGTTCAGAGGCCTATTGCACGTCATTAAAAATAAAAAAATAAATGTTTGTGGGAAGAAAAAATGCTGCAAGTTCGTGGTTAAAATCCTATGTTTTTCTGTGATTTTAGCAGCATTTAAGTTGGTTATAGGATCCCTTTAGCCTCCTAGCATTTTTATTGCCTTTTCTTATCATCACTTCTTATCCCTACTTCTCTATTGATTTGTTTTTGTTGTATGTGATGAAACACATTTCAGAAATGTGTTGACAAGAATAATATGCTTTACTGAACCTCTTTTGTGGCAAGTAATTTAAAGTTTTTCCCACTACAGATTCTAATGTTTTGTCCGGTTTTCATGTTTAACTACATCCTTTAATTGTTTGCTCTTGCATTCAATTTACTGGTAATAATCTGTTGTTGGGATCCCATTTATAGATGCAGTGGCAGAACGTGGAGCATGTTGGGGATCAAAGCCCATATGTTACATCGATCATTCTACACATCAAGCAGAATGTTCCCATTATTCGAGATAACCTGGCATCTACCAGAAAGTACTTTACACAGTTCTGTATCAAGTTTGCCAAGTAAGTATCCACACGTTCACTTAAAGGGTCACTAAAGGAAAAAAATGTTTTTGCTGAAATGACTGTTTACAGGGTATAGAGACATAAAAGTTAACTGATTCCTTTTCAAAATGATTAAAAATGTATAAAAATCAATCATATAATGTGCCTGCAGGTTAGTTTCACTTTTGAACTGGCTTCATGTTTCTGTGAAGTAGAAAGAGACACACAGAACAAAAACAAACAAATCCAGGGCAGTGTTTTGTTTTTAAAATGAATCTGATTGGTTCTGGGAAGTTTTAGACACAGTAATGACAGCTTAGACCACCGTGAAAAATCGACCAGGACTGTGGTTATAAGGAAACCAACAAGCAGGAAGTGTGGAGATCAGAGCAGGATTACAGCAACTTCAAAGCAAAAACAAACAATAAGGACATGAAACCAGTACTGCAGTATGGTAAAGGGGAAAAAAAGGTAAAGAAAATAAATTCATTTAGTGATCCTTTAAAGTAAACTCCATTATTTTAACCTTATTTTACTTAATTCTTTCCCTCTTCATGCCCCCAAATTAGCATTTTTTTGGTCATTTACAACGATTTAATTTTTTTTAATCGTTTATTATAGCCCATGCCTATGTCGTTTATTTGAAAAGGTGACATGATATAGGAGATCACTGCATGAGATCCCTTAAAGTTGATGTAAACCCACTCTCATCCATTCTAAACTATTGCCATAGTGCTGATTGATAAGGATTTACATGCCTCCTGCATGTGATCCTTACCTGTCAAATGTCTCCCCACTGAAAAACTGCAGATTCTGTGGGTGGATCTGTTGTCTGGAGCTCTGTGGGTCGTGATGTCGGTAGACTCCCCGCCCTCCTCTACACTCCCCTTATCAACATGCATTTTTCCTATGTATTTCTTACACTGAATTCTGCTATGATCACCAACAAAATCCAGAAAAGTAACCACATAACCAAAAGTAACCACATGATTTTAGAAAAGGAGTGGGGGTAGGAATTAAAAAATAATGCCTATCTGAAGGTTAGTGCATGAGATATGTAAATAACCTGTCACTCACAGCAAGGGGGCAGAACGGACTAGGGTTTTTCTCTGTAAGTCCGTTTTATTTCACTGAACAATAAGAGGATTGCTCAGAGCTGGATTAACTCTGTGTGGCAAGACTGGGCACAGATTATAGGAAATATTATTCTCTACATTGTGACATCAAAATAAAAAATTTGGGTTTATATCTACTTTTTTTTTTTTCCATCATTTCTTTTTTATTCAATGTTTACATTTATCATACACTTTGTGCAAATATTCAAGTACAAAATACAGTGCATATTAAATAGATAATAAAATATATAAAATTCTAGTTCCCAGACTTGCTCCCTTTTCTTATCTATATCCCTTTTTGTGCATTATTTTGTGCGTGTTTCTATTTGCCTCCCTCCCTTCCCTACCCACACCACTTTATCAGGAACATTTAATTTTACCTCTCATTTATTTTCTTGTTTTCGTACACTACTCCTCCCTATTCCTTATATTTATCTCCGTAGTCTATCCCTTATCGACTGTGGCGGGGAAAGTCTGTCATCGCTCAACCATCTTTGCCAAATCTGATCAAATTTCCCAGTTTCCCCTCTGCGGCTATATGTAAGTCTTTCTCTAAGAAGTAAGGAATTTACTAGTAGGATCCACTGCCTTCCTGTGGGGACTTCTGGTGCCATCCAGTATCGTGCTATAAGTTTTCTTGCTAGATATAATACTCTAGTTAACATTGTATAAATTCCTTTTGGGAATGTTTCCGCCTCCATGGACCCCAGTATATATACCAGGGGGTCCAATGGGATGGGTGTCTGTTCAAGTCTACTTATGCATTGGGAGATCTCCTCCCAATACCGGTGTAGTTTTGGACATCTCCAGATCAGATGTATAAAATCGCCCTGATGTATTTTGCACTTCGGGCATAACGGGGAATCTCTTCCTCCCCACCTGTGCATCTGCTCTGGTGTTCTATATGCCCGGTGCAAAATAAATAGCTGTGACAATCTATGTGATGCTGATACCGATACTACGGGAATACATTCTACGGCCCTTTTCCAGAGGCTTTCATCTCTATTCCCTACATCTTCAGCCCATTTTCTGTGACATTTTAAGGATGTATAATCCTGAGCCCTAGATAGTAGTTCGCTATATATTTTGGAAATTAGACCTTTCCGATCCTCTATTCCAAATACTGCCTTGATTAAGGGGACTGCCGATGTTGTTAGGGATTGTGTTTTTTGTTGTACCTGTAACGCGTGTCGGAGTTGGAGGTATTGATAAAATCCCTTTGGGTTTAACTGGAATTCCCGACATAACTGTTCGTATGTTTTCAATACCTCCCCTTCGTACAGCTGCTCGAAAAAATATATCCCTTTCTCCTTCCACACAGCGAATCCCTCTAGTTCCTGTATTTCCGGATATCTTGGGTTATGCCATATCGGAGTAAAGGGCAGCGGTCCCCTTATTCCCAAGGATTTCCTGACCTCCCCCCAAACCCTTTTAAGCAAAATACCTGTCGGGGCAGATCTTGGTATACTAGGGAGGTCCATTTCCAGGTGAGATGATGCCACTAATGTAGGGGCACAACTCGTTTATATCTACTTTAATGCCTCATGTTTCAAAGACGGATAGGCATCATTCATTCATATAATTAGGTCTCATGTATGAAGCATCTGACTAAAGAACTTCACCACCTACACAGCCTGTCTTCTTTTCCATTACTTTTCACTTTCTCACATTTACCAGTCCTAGCAAAAGGAAACCGAAAAACTAACTGGGTGCTAGGAAAAAATGTGTACAGCACTTTAGTCAGTGTCTGAGATGAGACTTGAGAGCTAGTATAATTAAAGCTGAACTCCAAGCCAGCTGCTAGATACACAGATGAAATGCATACACTATATTGTCAAAAGTATTGGGATGCCTGCCTTTACACACACATCAACTTCTTTCTCAAGCAGAAGCTGTACTTGAAAAAAGGTTGATGGGACCATAAACAGTTGACAATGCATCAAGCTTGCCTCTCAGCACAGGACCCGGAAGTATGTGGAGGTCACTGGGGTATCATTGTCTACCTCAGTGGTTTCCAGGGGCATCAACCAAAAGTATTGAGTCGCCTGCCTTTACACGCACATGAACTTTAATGGCATCCTAGTCTTAGGGTTCAATATTAAGTTGGCCCACCCTTTGCAGCAATAACAGCTTCAACTCTTCTGGGAAGGCTGTCAACAAGGTTTAGGAGTGTGTCTGTGGGAATATTTGACCATTCTTCCAGAAGCGCATTTGTGAGGTCAGGTACTGATGTGGACGCGAAGGCCTGGCTCGCAATCTCTGCCCTAATTCATCCCAGAGGTGTTCTATCGGGTTGAGGTCAGGACTCTGTGCAGGCCAGTCACGTTCCATCACCCTAAACTCACTCATCCATGACTTTTATGGACCTTGTTTGTGTACTGGTGCACAGTCATGTGGGAACAGAAAGGGGCTATATTGTTCCCACAAAGTTGGGAGCGTGACCTTTTCAAATAAATGTCTTGGCATTTTGACGCCTTAAGAGTTCCCTTTTCTAAAACTGAGGGGTCAAGCCCAACCTCTGAAAAACAGACACACACCATCACCCCCCCTCCACCAAAGGATTTGGATCAGTGCACAAAGCAAGGTCCACAAAAACATGGATCAATAGTCTAGAAGAATGGTGGAACATTCACATAGACACTCCTAAACCATGTGGACAGCCTACCCAGAGGAGTTGAAGCTGTTATAGCTGTAAAGGGTGGGCCAACTAAATATTGAACCCTACGGACCAAGACTGGGATGCCATTAAATTCATGCACGTGTAAAGGCAGGTGCCCCAATACTTTTGACAATATAGTGTATATGGGAGCTATTTATTTTGTCTATGGGTTTGTATTTCTGTCCATTCCTGAGATTTACACAGCTTTCTTACAGGATTTTTTTTTTTGCTGCAGTGATAAAACACAGGTCTTGAATATGACTATGTAGTAAAAGCAGTGTTGCTCATTTCCTTTAAAAAAGTAATTCGTTAGTTACAAGTTACTTAACCAAAAAAGTAATTGAGTTAATGACTCAGTTACTACATTGGCATTGGCAAAGTAATTAGTTACTCAGCAAAGTAACTGAATTTTTTTTTGCCAGTGTATACGACGACTGGGCGTATAAGACGACCCCCTAATTTTCCAGCTAAAATGTTGGTTTTGGGATATACTCACTGTATAAGACGACCCCTCACTGTGCCATCCGTAACATACCTCACTGTGCCATCTGTACCATGCCTCACTGTGCCATCCCATCTGTAACATGCCTCACTGTGCCATCCCATCTGTAACATGCCTCACTGTGCCATCCCATCTGTAACATGCCTCACTGTGCCATCCCATCTGTAACATGCCTCACTGTGCCATCCCATCCCTAACATGCCTCACTGTGCCACCCATCCCATCTGTAGCATGCCTCACTGTGCCGTCCCATCTGTAACATGCCTCACTGTGCCACCCATCCCATCTGTAACATGCCTCACTGTGCCACCCATCCCATCTGTAACATGCCTCCCTGTGCCACCCATCCCATCTGTAACATGCCTCACTGTGCCACCCATCCAATCTGTAACATGCCTCACTGTGCCACCCATCCCATCTGTAACATGCCTCACTGTGCCACCCATCCCATCTGTAACATGCCTCACTGTGCCACCCATCCCATCTGTAACATGCCTCACTGTGCCACCCATCCCATCTGTAACATGCCTCACTGTGCATCCCATCTGTAACATGCCTTACTGTGCATCCCATCTGTAACATGCCTCACTGGGCCATCCCATCTGTAACATGCCTCACTGTGCCATCTGTAACATGCCTCACTGTGCGTTTTTTATATATTAACAGTGCGCTCAAGCAAGAATTGTGCTTGCTCCAAACTTTGTTGTGTCCGTTACAATTTTGTGGGTTTCATGGAATAAACAACCAAGTAATTTTATTTTTGCCCTCTAGCAAATTCACTTGAAGTGATTTCTCTGTGGTCTGTAGCATTTTATTACAGTAGAAGAAAATCTTTAGTAAACATAGAGTGTTGGCATGTAGACTTGAGTGTTCCCATGAATTGCTTTTGTACACAGCATCAATGAATAACATAAGTGGTTCAAGTGTAATGCCAAAAAAAAACCTTTGGTATTTTAAATATATGTAGATAGTTACTCTTTTGGAAGCTGTTATAATAGAAATGAGAGATTTTTGTTTCTCTCCGTTATTATGTTTATATATGTTGTTGCAACTTTAGTTTCCTGGCAGTCTACATTTGATGCAGTTTGAAGTGGGTTACATTACTCTCCAGAAAACGTTACTTCAAAAACAGAACTATTAAAAGTCACTTAAGAGCCTTTTTAACCCCTTATTTTTTATTGTGCCATGGTGGGTCTAAACTGTCATGGATTACAGATTGTTCTAACATACAGTGGCAGACTACTTTTAAGCTCTTTTAGAACTTGTTCAAGGGCCCAAGGTGAAAGGCGTTTTTTTTTTGTTTTTTTTATTTGTGCTATACCTAGTCCATGGATATTAACATTTTACATATTTCCAATAAGCAGAAAACAAGCCCTCAATGACCACTATAGCTGCATGAGCTGTGAAGTGATTCACCCTCAGAGATCATAACAGAGACTATTTCCATTTACGTAGAAACACCTTCTATAAAGTAAGGGGAAAGAAGGTGCGATTTCAGTGCCTGTCTTGTAATTTTGAAAGATTAAATTTATCTACAATTCCTATCGCTAAATGAGTGAAAATGCTTGAATACATAAATATGCATAGTATGGGCACAGACCTCTTGTGATCTTGGCATGATGATGCCACATATGTCAGTAGAAAAGAAAACGCCAATCCCGAGATGTCTGAGGTTTAAATAAGACAAATTCTTCTTGCCTATTCCTTAAGACGGTTCTAATCATTGACACTTTTATTTCAGAACACCTGATTCTAATTTTTTTTTTTACTTTGTTACTCTGCAGGACAGGGGTGGATAAAGGGGTGGGGTTGAAAAAGTGCACACCAGTGGTTGCAAATAGCTCCAATTGTGGCTCAGCACAGAGATACAGTCAGTACAAGATGTATCACTGATTCACAGTGCAATGATACTCGCCAACTTTAGCAGAAACACTCTGCCTTGGCTCCTCCACTGGACACTACTTGAAACTACAAGAGCAAATATATACTAAAGTCAGTTAAACTAGACCAGGGGTAGGCAACCTTGGCTCTCCAGCTGTTTTGAAACTACAAATCCCATAATGCCTCTGTCTGTAGGATTCATGCCTGCGATTGTCAGGGTCTTGCAATGTCTCATGGGACTTGTAGTTTCAAAACAGCTGGAGAGCCAAGGTTGCCTACCCCTGAACTAGACGGTCAACCCAAACATGAAAAACATGGACCTAGGAAACAGAGTGTATGTCCCATGGTGCTTCCCCCTTGCACTTGTTACAGAAGGCAGCCTCTGCTCAGAGAGATGGAGGGCAAATTACTCTGCCGGCGGGAGTGACCGTATTGCAGGCCAGAAATATAGACAGAGCGTTGGCAAACACGGCTGCCAGTTTACTCCACCAGATCAACCACTGCAAATAAGTTCCTTACTGCCTACAGCCTTTTTTCTGCCTTTAAAAAAAAAAAACAGCTCTTCTTTTGTATACTTATGATCCTAAAATCAAATCAAGCATTTGTATGATTTTCAACTTTCCTAATAACTGCTTTTTTTATTATTTTATTTCTCATGAGCAGTGCAACAAAACTTAAACATTATAAATCTTCTTCTGTATTATGAAAAGTGAAATTCTGCTTGAGAAGGTGAACTTGCCTTCAGAGTCAGATACTAACTGTAGTAATAACTAGATTACAAACGGTTATTTTTAAATCTGCAAGTTCAGCGGCAACGATTTCTCTTAACATATGTTTATATACATAAGAAAAATGCAAGATTCTCTTCTAAAAGAATACAATTATTCTGTTTACTTTTATATGTAGCTCTATCAGCTAATGGACTAAAATTTACAGATGCACCACTGTTACTGTTACAGTGTTTATTCAGCTTAGATGTCATAGACACCCATCAAGACTTTCAAAGCCTCACTTGTATGGTTCTCATCTGTAACTTCTGTAACTGTAAATATTCTGCAGATGTTAATGTGGTATTTATTTGCAAAGTTTGACATGGGCTTTCTTCTTCTTTTAGATGTTAATTTTATTACATTTTTGTTTTAGCTGTCTACACATTTGGTGCATTATTGTCTTGTTTTACTTATTATTATTTTAAATATGATTCTCTTTTTCTTTCAGCTCTTTCATACCAAAATTCATCAACCACCTTTTTAAATGTAAACCGATCAGTATGGTGGGTGCTGAACAGGTAAGCAGGCCTAATAAAATACTGAAATATATTACTTCTTTAACTACTTAAGACCCTGACCAAAATGCAGGTAAAGGACCTGCCCAGTTTTTGCAATTCGGCACTGCGTCGCTTTAACTAACAATTGCGTGGTCGTTTTTTGACGTGGCTCCCAAACAAAATTGGTGTCCTTTTTTTCCCACAAATACAGCTTTCTGTTGGTGGTATTTGATAACCTCTGCGGTTTTTATTTTTTGCGCTATAAACAAAAATAGAGCGACAATTTTGAAAAAAATGCATTTTTTCCTTTTTGCTATAATATATATCCCCCAAAAATATATAAAACATTTTTTTTCCTCAGTTTAGGGCGATAAGTATTCTTCTACCTATTTTTGGTAAAAAAAAATCGCAATAAGCGTTTATCGATTTGGTTTGCGCAAAATTTATAGTGTTTACAAAATAGGGGGTAGTTTTATTGAATTTTAATAATAATTTTTTTTACTACTAATGGCGGCGATCAGCGTTTTTTTTTTTTTTTTTTTTTTTGTGACCGCGGCATTATGGCACATTTTTGGGACAATTGTCATTTTCACAGCAAAAAGCTATATAAATGCATTGTTTACTGTGAAAATGACAATTGCAGTTTGGGAGTTAACCACTAGGGTGCGCTGAAGGGGTTAAGTGTGATCTCATATGTGTTTCTAACTGTAGGGGGGCGGGGCTGGACGTGTGACATCATTGATTGCGTTTCCCTATATCGGGGAACACACGATCAATGACAACGCCACAGTGAAGAATGGGGAAGCTGTGTTTACACACAGCTCTCCTCATTCTTCAGCTCTGGGGACCGATCGCGGGACTCCAGCGGCGATCGGGTCCTACGGCCGCAGTCACGGAGCTTCGGACCGGGTCGTGGAAGCGCGCCGCGGGCACTTAAAGCGGACGTACAGGTACGTGCTTGTGCCCAGTTGTACCATTTTGCCAAAGTATATGTGCAGGAGGCGGTCCTTAAGTGGTTAAAGACGCCCATGCTTTGGGATTGAAAAACAAAATATAAATGAGTGAGGTTACCAGTAATAAAAGAATGGCTGTTCACTTGATGGTAAAGCAGAGTTCCAGACTGCTAATGCAGCCACCTTTTCTGGTGCTTGAAGAAGGTGATAACAAAAATTACCTAAACAAATTAGGAGGTCTGAAGAGAGGCCAATATAATGTCAAAATGTTTATAATCATGTAGCTGCCAGTCCTTCAGATAAAGTCTCAATGCATTAATATTTTGTGTACCACATCATGATCTGGTAATGCACATTATTGCAATGGATGTTCCAAAGAGTCTAAATAGTGTATCCCACGAATAGCCAAGTCCCACAGGTGGTGAAATTCATCCACTCTGCCTCCTGTATACCGTGTTTCCCCGAAAATAAGACACCGTCTTATATTTTTTTTTCCTCAAGAAATCACACTATGGCTTATTTTCGGGGGGTGTCTTATTTTTATTACAGAAAATAAAGGTTGCCTACCTGAACCACACTTGCGCTTCTTAGCATTTCCTCTGTCCACCTGTAGACTGAGATTATCGTATTCTGCACGCCATTTTTGGACCATTCGGATATCCAACTTCTTCTCTTTGCAAAAAGCCGTAAGATTCTTGCCTCGGGAGTCCTCCATAATTCCTTTCTTGTACTCAACAGAATAACTCTTTCTTTTTGCACTCATCTTGTCTGGTTGTACAAAAAGATAGGCCAGCAAAGCTGATGTGGAGCACAGTGGAGCTGGGGTGATCTGTTTGTGTGGGGTGAGAGAGGGGTTTGCTGGTCAATGCTGGGAGAATCTTTTTGCTTTACAGAGTGTTCTTCTCCTCACAGCTCCTGAGCACCAGTACAGTAACATACACCTATGACGTGTTGTTTACCGCGCCGCGCCGCATACGACACGCCTATCACTACAAGATTCGACACTACATCTTATTTTCGGAGATTCGACACTACATCTTATTTTCGGAGATTCGACACTACTTCTTATTTTCGGAGATTCGACACTACTTCTTATTTTCGGAGATTCGACACTACATCGTCTTATTTTCGGAGGGGTGTCTTATATTTCTATCTTGCGTCGAAATCCCGCTACGGCTTATTTTCGGAGTACGTCTTATTTTCGGGGAAACACGGTATGATACTCTAGCTGTGTTTAACCCTAAACCATTCAGCATATTCTTCCATGTTCTTACAATGTATAATCGTTACTAGTTTTATCATAACTGATTTTATGAATTGTGTGTAGATTTTAAATTTGTGAAAACGAGGGCCCTCTTACTGGTCAAGTAATCCAGGCTATCAGTATAGATTAGACCTGAATAACTTTTATAATATCAATTCTTAGCATTTCCTCTGTCCACCTGTAGACTGAGATTATCGTATTCTGCACGCCATTTTTGGACCATTCGGATATCCAACTTCTTCTCTTTGCAAAAAGCCGTAAGATTCTTGCCTCGGGAGTCCTCCATAATTCCTTTCTTGTACTCAACAGAATAACTCTTTCTTTTTGCACTCATCTTGTCTGGTTGTACAAAAAGATAGGCCAGCAAAGCTGATGTGGAGCACAGTGGAGCTGGGGTGATCTGTTTGTGTGGGGTGAGAGAGGGGTTTGCTGGTCAATGCTGGGAGAATCTTTTTGCTTTACAGAGTGTTCTTCTCCTCACAGCTCCTGAGCACCAGTACAGTAACATACACCTATGACGTGTTGTTTACCGCGCCGCGCCGCATACGACACGCCTATCACTACAAGATTCGACACTACATCTTATTTTCGGAGATTCGACACTACATCTTATTTTCGGAGATTCGACACTACATCTTATTTTCGGAGATTCGACACTACTTCTTATTTTCGGAGATTCGACACTACATCGCTACGTCTTATTTTCGGAGGGGTGTCTTATATTTCTATCTTGCGTCGAAATCCCGCTACGGCTTATTTTCGGAGTACGTCTTATTTTCGGGGAAACACGGTATGATACTCTAGCTGTGTTTAACCCTAAACCATTCAGCATATTCTTCCATGTTCTTACAATGTATAATCGTTACTAGTTTTATCATAACTGATTTTATGAATTGTGTGTAGATTTTAAATTTGTGAAAACGAGGGCCCTCTTACTGGTCAAGTAATCCAGGCTATCAGTATAGATTAGACCTGAATAACTTTTATAATATCAATTAGCCCATTGTGAGACATTTTATTGCATGCCAGATAACCCCTAATAGACTTAATTATCCCGAGGGCTAGAAAGTGAAAAAAATAAAATGCTCTATATGAATTTATGATGGGACTGGTCCCAGTTGTCTGGGTATGGTTTGTTCTGATAACACATAACACATAAAACATAAAACATGTGCATTTATAAAAAAATATCAGCCTGTAAAGCAGCAGAATCTCAGGCTTCTGCACACTGTAAGTGTAACTGTCTGCCCGTACCTTGTATTGGGGTGTATGTAACATATTAGGAAAGGTTAACTTATCCTTTGAAAGATTTAGTAATTAACCACTTAAGCCCCGGACCAATATGCTGCTAAATGCCCAGAGGCGTTTTTACAATTCGGCACTGTGTCGCTTTAACAGACAATTGCGTGGTTGTACGACGTGGCTCCCAAACAAAATTTGCGTCCTTTTCTTCCCACAAATAGAGCTTTCTTTTGATGGTATTTGATTGATTGCCTCTGCAATTTTTATTTTTTGCGCTATAAACAAAAATAGAGCGACATTTTTGAAAAAAAATCAATATTTTTTACTTTTTGTTATAAGAAAAATCGAATAAATTAAATTTTAGTCGAACATTTAGGCCAAAATGTATTCAGCCACATGTCTTTAGTAAAAAAAAATCGCAATAAAAAAAAAACTAGCTACCTAGCAGCAATGTGCCTATGTGTGTGGTGTCAGTGTGCTGTTGGTGCGATTTTTCTATGTGATGTCTTCTCTCCTCTCAGCGGATTGAAAATACCACCGAGAGGAGAGCTGACATCACTTCCTCTGCCTGTGTTTACATTACAGGCAGAGGAAGTACACTGCAGGGAGGACAGGAGAGATCTGGAAGGATTAGCTGGGAGCGATCCGGAGGGGGCAAAAAAAAAAAAAACAGCCGCCCCCTCATCCCGGATCGCTCCTGCAGCCACGGGGACCGCCGCAAGTACCGACCCACGTCTAGGCAGGGACGTACAGGTACGCTAATGTGCCTGTACGTGCCATTCTGCCGACGTAAATGTACATGCGTCGGTCCCCAAGCAGTTAACAGGTCCAGGCTAAGTAGGTTTTATGACCCTGCAGTAAAATGTGTGTACTATAGTCCTTGGCTATGCATTCCTGAGTTTAAAGCCATGTCCTGGGAGTAGGGTGATGGAAAACTGTCATCGCAAATTTTAAAACGACCAAGCCGCCCTGCATTTTCCCGTGCAGTTTTCAAGTGCCTAGTCCTTAAGGATGAAGTTTAAGTTATGGCTGAGTGGAGGGAGGCTGGCATGGTGATGTACATAGCTTCCTGAAAACGTCACCATGTCTTAAGCCCTGTACACATGGCTCGGGAGACATTGGCTGGGTCAAGAAAAAAACAGCCGGCTTCTGACTAGCAAGCATGCTGGAAAACCAGCAGCCAATACGGATAGCATTGATCGGTGTGTTCTGGGGGGGGGGGCAGGCATATTCAGCTCAAGTTCAACCAAAAGACGAATGTGAATTAAAAACCTGTATTCATAACTTTTCCTATTTTGCTCCCAAAGGGACATTTGTTCTTGATCCTCTAAGACCCTCAGATACTACCTGGATCAAGGAACTACAAGGTTCTTACTTTTAAATGTACTGGAGATTCACTGGAAAGTTTAATCAAAAGTTACCTAGATATACCTAAATATTACAGATCTTTGACTCCAACAGCATTCCTTTTCAAATGTTATCTTTTAAATACAAAATTGTGGGTAAAGCCAAAACATTTTTTTCCCCTCACATTCTGTCCCCAGTTATAATATACCTACAAAGCCATCCACAACTGTGCCCCCAGCTATATAACTGACCTAGTCTCTAAATACCAACCTATTCGTTCTTTGTTCTTCTCAAGACCTCCTGCTCTTTAGCTCTCTCATCACCTGCTCCCATGCTCGTCTCCAGGACTTTTCCAGAGCCTTTCGAAGCCTATGGAACTCCTTACCCCAATCTGTCAGTCTATCTTCTTCTCTATTAGCTTTTAGAGGATCCTCTTCAGAGAAGCCTATCCTACCCACACTTAACAACTGTATTTTCCTTTTTATCCATCTGATCATCCCCCACAGCTACTACTTTGTTCCACTTGACCCTCCCTTCTAGACTGTAAGCTTTAACGAGCAGGGCCCTCTGATCCCTCCTGTATTGAATTGTATTGTGATCGTACTGTCTTCACTAATGTAATGCGCTGTGCAAACTGTTGGCGCTATATAAATCCTGTATAATAATAATAGTCGCCAGGAACAATAGAGGGGGAATCTTGCCCTTGAAGAGGCAGACTACAATATAAATTTGACATGGGGTCTAACACTTCATGACAAATTTGAAAAAAGCACCTTTAACATGAGCCATCATATTTTATCAGTGTTTATCACATGCTCCAAAAGTCTGTTTTATTTGACTTATTTACATGTTCATGTTTGTCCATACACTGAAAATCCAATAATAGTTGTATTTTTTTTGCTTTCTATGTACAGTATGGCCTAAAGGCACGCATACAGAAATCTCCATTAAAGTAAAACTACATCTGAGCACCATAAACCAAAGACTCATCCATCAATCCAAGTCTCCGTGCTTTATGTTGCTAAGAAATCGCTTTGAAAAACACCCCCTAGCATTTCTGGCTGTATCTATCTTGAATAAGGGCAGATGATGCATGCAGCATTTACTTCCCAAAATTCATTCCAATCTATTCACTAATGCTAGCAGCGCAAGGATTAAATGTAGCCAATGTTGATTAAGAGCGTGAAATTCTGCTTTAACCACTAGATTCAGTTTTGATGTGCTGTGACACAAGAGTCTGGTATCTGTGCCTCTACTACTCTGTCTGTCAAAGGTTGTTAGGTCTGATTTACCTATTATGAATGTGTCATGAGTTTAAAAAGAAAATAATACAAAGATGAGCCGTGCATATATTAAAGCTGTAACATCCTAGCCTAGCGATTGTTTTGAAGGATATCTTAAGGCTGCATTCACACCTGAGCGTTTTGTCGCCTGAAGCATGAAGCTCCAAAACGCTAGAGGGGAAAAAATACATTATTCTCAATGGAGATGGTTCACATCTCCACTCCAAAACGCCTGACGCCGAACGCTTGAAGCTCAAAAAAGTTCTGGACCCTTTTTTGTCTTTTGAATTGAGCGTATTTGGGCGTTTTTCTGTTTTTAACATTGGTGACCCTAGACCTGTCCAAAATCGCGGGTTAAAAATGCAGCGATTTGTCGCGTCAAATCGTGGTAAAAACGCTGCAAATATCGCTGCTAAACGCAGTAAAAAAAAATGCAAAACGCTACACATGTGTGAATGCAGCCTTAAGTGCATAAAAGAAAAGTGCATAAAATATAAAAGATGAGACTGTGTTGAGTTTAGAAGTATCATATATCTCTAGGTTCAAAACTGTGCTTGCAAAATGGCGAATAACACACAATACCCGTTTATGAATTATATTGGGATTGACCATTAGTATCATTATTACTATGTATTATTTTACATTTAAACATACAAAAAAATTACCCTTTTTATTCAACTGCATGCTTCATTCAAAGTCCCTCACCCATTTTTCCTTTTTCATATAGACAGGGATGAAGGCATAAGATCTTACCAGGTCACTGCTTCATATAAAGTCCAGAAACCCTTCTTTTTAATGATGTAAAAGAAAACATGAGTCATCAGACCTGGCCACCACCTTTCATTAGCAGAAAACAGGGAAAAGCTGCGCCAATTAACAAACTAGAATTGATGAATGAATTACGTGACGCATTAAACCAATAAAAAGTCCATGCAGAAAACAATGCTCCTTAAGTAACACCAAAGTGACTCAGATTATAGGATAAGTTGAGCAAAAATTAGGGTTGTCCAGATACCGATACTAGTATCGGTATCGGGACCGATACCAAGTATTTGCGGGAGTACTTGTACTCGCACAAATGCTCCCGATACCTAAATAGAATACTTTTTTTTGTATTTATTAACATGTTCTGTGAAAATTCTTTGAGTTTTTTACTACTGCATGACAAGAAAATAAAACATTTTTATTCATTTTTACTCATTTTTATTCTTTTATAATGTCTTGAGTTAGAGTTCTTCATAATTCTAAAGAAAATATCCTTAGTCTGTATTGTGGTTTGAAAACTGTCACATGACATTTAAAAAAAGTATCGGTATTCGGTATCGGCGAGTACATGAAAAAAAGTATCGGTACTTGTACTCGGTCCTAAAAAAGTGGTATCGGGACAACCCTAGCAAAAATAATAAAAAATATAAAGTCCACGTGAAGAAAATCAAACCTCTATTAAATGGCACCACAGTAACACAGATGAAGAAAAAAGTGGCCGGCCACCGTAATTCAGATCTGCTTACCAAATGGCAAGCATAAAGGGCGATTGGCTAAAGTGCAGCCACGGCCTTTAGCTTGCTGTGCTGACCAAAACTGACCACTCGATCATAGAGAACCAGACTGAATGGCCAAAAACTCCCTTCGCTTCGGAATCTCACAGGATCCGATGTCAGTGAATGCTCAAAAGGAAGAAAGGCTAACAATAGCATGATACCATCTCGTATATATATTTTTTTATATATATTTGGTCTCGTGTTTCAGGTTTATACCCTGCAATAGATATAAGTGAACTTCTGAAGGCTCATCATAAAATATGTCTGGAGTCCTTATGTCAAAGCTGTCACTGGTTAATAAAACATTTTTAATGTTGCTTTTGCTGCCATTTCAGCATCTGCAATTTAATTCAAGTTGTAAATATTATATATTAATATACCTACCGTATTTATCGGCATATAACACGCACAGGCGTATAACACGCACCCTAACTTTAAGAGAGAAGTTTCAGGAAAAAAACTTTCCACAGCCCCCTGCGTATAACACGCAGGCACAATTTACCCTCCATTTTCTGGGTAAAATAAGTGAGTGTTATACGCCAATAAATACAGTATATATTTATTTACACATATATACACACAAGTGAGGGAATTTGTAGCTCATTGGTAACACCAAACGGTGAGTTTACTCCACGTCAGAAGTACGTTTCAGGACTTTTTCTGCCTACTTGTATTTAAAACAAATTAAAAAGTTAAATTAAAAGCAAACACAATCAACTGATCTGGAGCTTCTGGACTAATAACACTTTAAAGCAAGAAATAAATAAAATGTGTGAGCTTCTGCTATAATAAACTGTTACTAATAAAATCAACCCAAAAAGTCCATATGTAATTCATAGGTTAAAGCAGCACTTATAAGTGATATAAATAACCACCGAATGGTGAAATACAGTCCTATTAAGGGCAAGTGCAAAAACTTCAAGAAATCCTAAAGGGTGTTCATATGGGATCTCGTCAATCATCTTTGTTTGATGAGATTCCATATGAACACCCTTTAGGATTTCTTGACGTTTTTTGGACTTGCCCTTTTATAGGGCTGGTTTTCACTATTCAGTGGTTATTTATTTCACTTTGAAGCACTGCTTCAAACTATGAATTGCATATATGGACTTTTTTGGTTGCTTTTTATCAAAAAAAAAAGTTCACCCTTGAATTGTTTCCCACGCAGGGAGTTCTCACCATCAATGCAAAAAGCTCTTGGAGGGGATGATAAGGGACTATATACAAGATTTTAGTAATGAGAACGGTTTCATTAGCAGTAATCGGCACGGATTTATGACGAATCGTTCTTGCCAAACCAGTCTATTAACCTTCTATGAGGAGGTGAGCTGCGATCTAGATAAAGGAAGGCCCGTATACGTAGTGTATCTGGATTTTGCAAACGAATGTGACACAGTTTCCCATACACATTTACTGTACAAAATAAGGTCCGCTGGCATGGGCCATGGATTGAAAACTGGCTACAAGGGCGAATTCAAAGGGTGGTAATGGGGGGTGTACTCGGAATGGTCAGGGGTGGGTAGTGGGATCCCCAGGGTTCTGTGCTGGGACCAATCCTATTTAATTTGTTCATAAACAACCTGGAGGATGGGATTAACAGTTCAATCTCTGTATTTGTGGACAATGCTAAGCAGGGCAATAACTTCTCTGCAGGATGTGGAAACCTTGCAAAAAGATCTTAACACATTAATGGGGTGGGGAACTACATGGCAAATGAGGTTTAATGTAAAATAATGCATTTGGATGGCAAAAATATGAATGCAAACTATACACTAGGGGGAGAACCTCTGGGGGAATCTTGGATGGAAAAAGCCATGGGGTCCTAGTAGATGACCAGCTCAGCAATGGCTGCTGCTAACAAAGCAAACATAATATTGGCATGCATTAAAAAGGGGATCAACTCAAGAGTTTCTGTCATTATGATTTAAAGAGTAAGCACAGTTGATTGATAATAAATGACTTCAGCCAAACACTAACCAGGAGCGAAATAAACTTTTTTGGTTATCATTGATATTCTCTGAAAAATTGCCAAGAAATCATAAAATCTGTAAACTTAAATCTGTAAACTTATGAGCACATCTACTGTATGTGTGTGTGTGTGTGTGGTATGTATGTATGTATATATTGACAGGAAGTCAGGTAAATCTGTGGGTGTTGTCAGACGGGAGATACGTTCCTGCCTTGTTTAGACAATTCACTAATTACTATCAGTAGGGTTGTCCAGATACCGATACTAGTATCGGTATCGGGACCGATACCGAGTATTTCCGGGAGTACTTGTACTCGCGCAAATGCTCCCGATGCCTAAATAGAATACTTTTTTTGTATTTATCAACATGTTCTGTGAAAATTCTTTGAGTTTTTTACTACTGCGTGACAAGCAAATAAAACATTTTTATTAATTTTTACTCATTTATATTCTTTCATTATGTCTTGAGTTAGAGTTCTTCATAATTCTAAAGAAAATATCCTTAGTCTGTATTGTGGTTTGAAAACTGTCACATGACATTTAAAAAAGGTATCGGTATTCGGTATCGGCGAGTACATGGAAAAAAGTATCGGTACTTGTACTCGGTCCTAAAAAAGTGGTATCGGGACAACCCTAACTATCAGGTGTCGGCTACAGAGGTAGCCAGAAAGGTTTAGGGCGTTGGAAAACTTCAGCTGTTCAGTATGAGGCAATTGAGGCCTCTAAGTCACCCAGAGGATGACTCCTGATTGCTGCATCCTGAGGCCTTTGAGTTAAGGAGAGCAGTGGGCTGAGAGACTTCTAAAGGCGAGGTCGTATCAGTATTTCTGTGTGATTAATATCAGAGACTTTTTGTCTTCTGCTGTATGACCAGCAGTGTCTGCCCAGCAGTAGGCTGTGCCAGACTCCATAGGCAGGTTCCTGTGTTGTGAAGGTAGATGCCCTAAGTGGCAAGGGTTTATTTTATGTTTTGTTTTGTTTATGCTGTTTTGATGCTTGCACTTGTATCCAGCAATATGGAAGAATAAACCATATCCTTTGTTTTCAACCATCCTCAACTGCCTTTCTGTATAGTTCAGCGTGTAGTGAACCCACCCAGGGAGTCGCACACACCCGCTACCAAGCAAATCCCTCACACATGGTGGAGTGCTGCGGGCATGTTAAAGAAAACCAAAAATGGAGGAGATACTGAAACAGCTGGCTATAGCAAATGAAAATCAACAGCAGACAAATGCAGCTTTGCAGCGGAGCCTTGCAGCTCAACAGGCTCACCAAGAGAGCCTTGCAGTTCAACAACAGGTTCACCAAGAGAGCATTGCAGTTCAACAACAGGTTCACCAAGAGAGCATTGCAGGCTTGAAACAGAGGCACCAGCAGCAAATAGAGGCCATTGTGAAACCGCTTCATAGACAGCAGACCGAGGCTGGGAGTCAGGCCAGTAACATATCGACTTTTTGGGTAAGCCACTTATTGCCAAAGATGACTGCAGATGATGACCCTGAGATGTTTCTGACCACGTTTGAGAGAACAGCGGAAAAAGAGAGTTGGCCTAAAGACCAGTGGGCTGGACTAGTGGCCCTCCTATTATCTGGAGAAGCCCAAACGGCATAGTTTGATTTAGAGTTTGCAGATGCAAAAAACTATGATCGGTTAAAAGAGGAAATATTGGCACATTTTGGTGTAACCCTGGATGTCCGTGCTCAGCAAGTCCACAATTGGAGTTATCAGCTGAGGAAGCCACCTCGGTCGCAGATGTATGACCTCATCCATTTGGCTAGGAAATGGCTGCAGCCAAAAACTCTGTCCGGACCAAAAATGTTGGAGCGAGTAGTCATGGACAAATTTCTTAGGTCTCTTCCTAACACCCTGCAGAAATTGGTAAGCCGCGGTGGTCTGGAAACCGCAGACAAACTAGTAGACCTGGTCAAAAGGTACCTAGCAGCAGAGAATTTAAACTCTTCACCCAGAGACGCACAGACTTTCCACCCCAAGACCAGATCCTCCCCACCTATAGGTAAGACTGCATCAAGGGATGGGGGTGGAGAGAAGGACCAAAGAGCAACTAGATGTATTATCGGGACTACTGCTAATGTTTGGCAAAAGCGGCCTGGAAGACCCATCCCACAGGAGAGGACCAGACGGTTGATTTGTTTCCGTTGCCGGGAAGATGGACATGTGGCAGCGGTTTGCCCAGCGGTTGATGAACCCATGCAGTGTGACTTTCTGACAGAAAGTCGACAGTCCCTCTTTGCAACCACATGCACTGCAGTAAAGGGGAATGAGAAACCTTTATGTAGAATATGCTTGAATGGTAAATATGTTGTGGTATTGTTGGATTCAGGTAGCCTGGTCACCTTCTCCTAGGAAAATGGCTGTAATCACTAAGTTTGACACCTATCCTATGCCCCGCATAGATGAACTGATCGCCTAGGCACTGCCCGATACATGACGATGTTAGACCTGACCAAGGGTTATTGGCAAATTCCTCTCTCGGAGTCAGCCAGGGAACAAATAGCATTTGTAACTCCAGACGGATCTTTTCAAAATCGGAGGGTGCCTTTTGGGTTACAGAATGCTCCCGCCACATTTCAACGCAACATGGATAAGACCCTTCGGCCTCATTGAGCCTATGCTGCTGCATACCTCGATGACGTGGTCATCCACAGTGAGGATTGGGAATCACACTTGCCAAAAGTTCAGGCTGTGTTGGATATCATCTGGAAAGCCGGGTTTACAGCCAATCCAAAAAAAAATTACCCTTGGGCTAGAAGAGGCGAAGTATCTGTGGTATACCATTGGAAGAGGTCTAATCAAGCCCCAAATAACCAAAGTTGAGGCTATTAAGGATTGGCTACGTCCCATCAACAAGAAACAAGTTTGTGCATTTTTGAGGATCGTGGGTTATTATTGCCGCTTTATCCCCCATTTTGCCTCACAGGCTGCTCCCCTGACCAGTTTGACCAAAGGGAAGGAGTCTGTCATGACCAAATGGACTTTCGAAGCAGAAGCAGCTTTTCAGGCTTTAAAATAGGCCTTATGTAGTCAGCCAGTTTTAAAATTGCCTGATTTTTCACGGGACTTTGTGGTTCAGACTGATGCGTCAAATGTGGGGTTAGGAGCTGTACTGTCCCAGGTTATCAAGGAGAAGGAACACCCTGTTATGTACCTCAGCCAAAAGTTGAAGGCCCATGAAGGAGAACTATGCCACCATTGAGAAAGAGTGTTTGGCGGTGAAATGGGCTTTGGATTCTCTCCGGTACTACCTCGTGGGTAGACAGTTTGAACTGGTGACGGATCATGCCCCATTGAAGTGGATGGCACAGAACAAGGAGACCAATAGGAGGTTCCTGGCCCTTCAGGAATTTCGTTTTGTGGTAACACATCGCCCCGGTGTTAAAATGGGGAATGCAGATGGGTTGTCCCGAGTGCATGCGTGCCTGGCAACCTGTGTCCCAACCCTAGGGTTGAAACAAGAGGGGGGTATGTGACAGGAAGTCGGGTAAATCTGTGGGTGTTGTCACAGACGGGAGATACTTTTCTGCCTTGTTTAGACAATTCACCAATTACTATCAGGTGTCGGCTACAGAGGTAGCCAGAAAGGTTTAGGGCGTTGGAAAACTTCAGCTGTTCAGTATGAGGCAATTAAGGCCTCTACAAGTCACCCAGAGGATGACTAATGATTGCTGCATTCTGAGGCATTTGATTTAAGGAGAGCAGTGGGCTGAGAAAGACTTCTGAAGGCAAGGTCATATCAGTATTTCTGTGTGATAAATATCAGAGACTTTTGGCCAGATTCAGAGAGCCATTACGCCGGCGTAAGTCTAAATCTGCGCATGCGTATCGATGCGCCGCATCCCCAAAACGATATACACATGAAATCTAATTTTTTTTCGACCGGTGTGATTTCGATAGACCGGCGCATCCTTGCACGCAAAACTGCGCTAGACACACCATTGATATGCTAGTCAAATATGCAAATGAGGGAGTTACGGGGATCCACAAAAGTAAGTTGGTGCAGCGCAGGCTACGCGCTGTGCGCAACAGCTGCACGTCCTGTCTGAAATTAGTCCATATAAAAGGTGGTATAAAATTAGACAATCCGTCTACATGTCAGCTAAAGCAACACTGTTAGTGAGGAGCTGAGCAGTCACACTTGCTGCACAACAAACTGTATGCCAACATGCCAGGGGCATCTTGGTCATAGCTATACTACTGACTTTAGATGAGCAAAGAAGGAGGAGGGCACAGAGGGAGGGCACGGGAGATTTTTTTTTTTCAAAAACTTTTTATTTGCTTTTATGAACATTACAAAAAAAATATACATACATATATACATAACATACATACAAATTACAAACACAGTCTCACTATCTTTCAATAGCCCTTTAAAACCTTGATGGATATAAGAATCTAATCTGATACAAGCCCCTCACTCTTCACTTGTTATATCACACACGCATAGACATCTTTGGCATGAGTGATTCTGAGGTGTCTCGCATCTTCAGATTCACCCCTCATGCCATCCTGGAATTAACCACAACCCTGCAGGAGGACATCACCAGCCCAACACATGACACCACCCATGACACCCATGACAGCTACATATACAATCCTTGCCCCATCCCAATGGAATTCGAACAGAACATGTATGGGGACAGCTGGCTGGTTGGTGAGTGACATGGGTGGCAGGCATGACTGCCCCCCCCATGATGCACACATCACAAGGGGCACATGCACTACTAACATCCTCCTGTCTTATCCCTTCAGGGTGACTCTGCATATGCACTGGGACCCCATCTCATGACTCCTATCCGGAACCCCCCATGGTACCCTGTTGTATTCCCCAAACTTTGTATGCCAGATCATCGGTGCATGTTGCATGCTGCACAACTTCGCAGTGAGAAAGGGCCTGGAGATTGACATACGTGATGACCTGACCACCCAACCAGACAATCCCCCCCTAACCGAGGCTACCCCGTCTTCTGAGGGAAGAGCAGCCAGAAGACAGGTTACATTAGGCATCTTTGCACGTTAAACACACACATTAATCATGGCACAATGAGAATGCATGCATGCACACCACTGTGGTCCCTAGATCACACACACCACATCCTCATCACATTGGATTAGCACAAGCCCACCATGCAGGATTTGTGAGCAGCAACGCCACAGCTCCAATTATGTCACTGTACATTCATACACCATTCACACGGACCTGGGGATCACTTCTCCCTGGTCCTGGGGATCACTTCTCCACCACAAATGAGGGTGACACCCCTTTTCCAGCAGGAATGTCACCCCCACATTCCAAAATCATTCACAAACAGAACCAAAAAAAATAAAAAAATAAAATGACCAGCAAAAAATAAAAATGCCCAGCAAAAATATAATTAAAAAAAAAAACACAACAAATATCTCAGACACGTCACAAACAAACAAACGCTAATAAACAACAGAACAAAAGCACCTTGCTGTATAGGAAGGGATACAAAGGGATGTACTTTTGTAAAGGAAGGGCGTTTGTGTCTGTTTCTGCGCAGGATACTACAAGGATACGGTGATTGGGCCTCTACATTGCGCCGGTCTAACGTAAAGGAGGTGCGCTACTCCGGTCAAAATATGCGCCAATGTACCTGAATCTGGCCCTTTTTGTTTTCTGTTGTATGACCAGCAGTGTTTGCCCAGCAGTAGGATGTGCCAGACTTCATAGGCAGGTTCCTGTGTTGTGAAGGTAGATGCCCCAAGTGGCCAGGGTTTATTTTGTGTTTTGTTTTGTTTATGCTGTTTAATGCTTTGCACTTGTATCCAGCAATATGGAAGAATAAACCATATCCTTTGTTTTTTCAACCATCCTCAACTGCCTTTCTGTATAGTTCAGAGTGTAGTGAACCCATCCAGGGAGTCACACACACCCGCTACCGAGCAAATCCCTCACAATATATATGTGTGTGTGTGTGTATGTATATATGTATGTGTGTATATATATATATATATATATATATATATATATATATATATATATATATATATAATGTGTATATGTGTGTGTATATATATAATATATAAATAATACACAGTATCTCACAAGTGTACTCACAAGTGAGTACACCGCTTACATTTTATTATACCACAATATTTTATTATACCTTTTCATGTGACAACACTGAAGAACACTTTGCTACAATATAAAGTAGTGAGTGTACAGCTTGTAGAACAGTGTAAATTTGCTGTCCCTTCAAAATAACTCAACAGACATTAATATCTAAACCGCTGCCAACAAATGTGAGTACACCCCTAAACGAAAACGTCCATATTGGGCACAAAGAGTAAATATTTTGTGTGGCCACCATTATTTTTCAGCACTACTATAATCATTTTGGGCATGGAGTTCACCAGAGCTTCACAGGTTGTCACTGGAGTCCTCTTCCACTCCTCCATGACATCATCACGGAGCTGGTGGATGTTGGAGACCTTGCGCTCCTCCACCTTCGGTTTTGAGAATGCCCCACAGATACTCAATAGGGTTTAGGTCTGGAAAATAATGCTTGGCCAGTCCATCACCTTTACCCTCAGCTTCTTTAGCAAGGCAGTGGTTGTCTTGGAGGTGTGTGTTGGTGTCATTATGTTGGAATACTGCCCTGTGGTATGTCACAGTACATGTTGGCATTCATGGTTCCCTCAATGAACTGTAGCTCCCCAGTCCCGGCAGCACTCATTCAGCCCCAGACTATGACACTCCAACCACCATGCTTGACTGTGTCTTTGTACTCCAGACCTGGTTCCCGTCATACACGCTTAACACCATCTGAACCAAATAAGTTCATCTTGATCTCATTAGACCACATGAAATGGTTCCAGAAATCCATGTCCTTAGTCTGCTTGTCTTCAGCAAACTGTTTGCAGGCTTTCTTGTGCATCATCTTTAGAAGAGGCTTCCTTCTAGGACGACAGCCATGCAGTGTGTGATATATGGTCTGAGCATGGATATACTGACCCCCACCCTTTCAACCTCTGCAGCAATGCTGGGCAGCACTCATACGTCTATTTCTCAAAGACAATCTCTGGATATGATGCTGAGCATGTGCACTCAACTTTTTTGGTCGACCATGGCGAAGCCTGTTCTGAGTGGAACCTGTCGTGTTTCACCGCTGTATGGTCTTGGCCACCATGCTGAAACTCGCTTTCAGGGTGATGGCAATCTTCTTATAGCCTAGGCCATCTTTATGTAGAGCAACAATATTTTTTTTTCAGATCCTCAGAGAGTTCCATGAGGTGCCATGTCGAACTTCCTGTGACTAGTATGAGAGAGTGAGAGTGATAACACCAAATTTAACACACCTGTTCCCCAATTTGGACACTGTCACTTAGAGGTTACTCACTTTTGTTTTGTTGTTATTTTGAGGGGACACTGTTATACAAGCTGCACACTCACTACTTTTACATTGTAGCAACGTGTCATTTCTTCAGTGTTGACACATGAAAAGATATAATAAAATATTTTCAAAAATTTGATAAGGGGGGTGCGTGTGTGTGTATGTATGTGTGTGTGTGTATATATATACAGTGCTTTAAAGCGGAGCTCCACCCAGGATAACAACATTTTACAATGTTGTTTGAAAAAAAAAAAAACCTGAAAAAAATAAAAAAAATACTCACCCGAAATAGCTGTTGCTATGCGGAAGTCCGTAATCTGCCTCTTCCTGATCCGCGGTGTGTTTTCTTTTTCTTCTTCTTCTTCTTCTTGTGAATGGGCGCGCTGCTTCCTGGGAACTGTGTGTGTTCTCAGAGAGCAGCGCGCCCATTCACAAGCCAGCGTGAGACTCGCGCAGGCGCAGTAGGAAATGGGCAGTGAAGCCGTACGGCTTCACTGCCTGTTTCCCATATTGTGAATGGCGGCGCGGGACCCGGAGCGATCGTGGGACCGGCATCGAGGGGCCCATCAGCGCGGGCGCCCAGGACAGGTAAGTGTCTTTATTTAAAGTCAGCAGCTACACTGTTAGTAGCTGCTGACTTTAAAAAAACTTTTTACCGTGGCTGGAGCTCCGCTTTAAGTGGGCCGGAACGCGGCGGTACTCAGTACCGCCACTTCCAAAAATGGCCCTGGAGAGTACCAGCACCTCTCCGTGCGCCCAGTACGTGGGTTTCCCGTACCGGAACGCACTGGCGTAGCGGGGGGGGGGGGGCTCCTGCACCGGGCGAAAAATTGCGGGGGGCAAAATCCTGGCGTCCGCGGAATGCGCCACCGCCGCCGCCTTAGGAAAGGCTGCGGCTTTGGCCTAGCTCTGGAGCTATCGGCCATCTTGGTACACCTGGCGGCGGCGCGCGATGAGTTTTTTTTTTAGCCCTTCCGCCTGGTTGGCTGGTGGAACTGTCTGTCTCCCTTGATGTGGGAGTGGCAGGAAACACCAGCCAACTAGGCAGAAGGGCTAAAAAAAAACACAGATAACGGCGCAGGAGATTGGCGGGCGGTGGAGTGGGAGGCGCTGTACCTCTGTGCTGCGCTGATTGGCCTGGAAGTTGGAACATGTGTTTACAGCGCGGCGGCAAGTTTCTCCATCTCCAGCAAGGTAAGCAAAACACTCTCCTGTACCGCAGGGGAGAGAGAGAAGGGGGGGGTCGGTGTAAATCTAAAGGGGTGCACTGCCTGATCCCCACCTATCCACCTCAGAGCCTGTCATTTTAGTAAGACTGCTGGGACTTATAGTTCTCCATCTTCTCCTGGGGCTCATGGAGATTGGAGAACTACAAGTCCCAGCAGGTTATACATACAATAAGGCTCTGAGGTGGATGGGTGTGGATTGCATGCACCTGAGCCCCAGGAGAAGATGGAGAACTACAAGTCCCAGCAGGTTATAATATAAGGCTCCGAGGTGGATGGATGTCCGGACACCCATCCATCTCGGAGCCTTATATTATAACCTGCTGGGACTTGTAGTTCTCCATCTCCTGGGGCTCAGGTGCATGCGATCCACCATCTATGGGACTACAAGTCCCAGCAGTAAGAAAAACTGAACAAAGATGGTGGATCGCATGCACCTGAGCCCCAGGAGACGATGGAGAACTACAAGTCCCAGCAGGTTATAATATAAAGCTCCGAGGTGGATAGATGTCTGGACAGTGACAATTGGTGGCACAGTGGTGACAATTGATGGCACAGTGGTGACAAATGATGACATGGTACAGTGACTGCATTTGATGGCATGGCACAGTGGTTGCGTTTGTTGGCATGGCACAGTGGTGACAATTGATGGCACAGTGGTTGCGTTTGTTGGCATGGCACAGTGGTGACAAATGATGGTACAGTGGCTGCATTTGATGGCATGACACAGTGGCTGCGTTTGATGGCATGGCACAGTGGTGACAATTGATGACACAGTGGCTGCATTTGATGGAATGGCGCCCTGTGATTGGGCGTATGTGGTCATGCGCTAGCGCCAGGGGTGGGGGGGGGGGCGAAAAAAAACGTTGTGCCCCGGGGGGGGGGGGGCACCAGCGCCTAATAGAGTACCGGCACCTCTTTTGGCCCACTTAAAGCACTGTATATATATATATATATATATATATATATATATAATATATATTAAAGAAAAGCAGATGTTCAAGTGAATAAAGAAAAAACAATTCAATAATGAACTTTATTGTCTTGACTGTTTACTTTAGAGTGCATTAGGAAGTATTTAGTATATTGCAAATCAGGCTATATAAGCAAAACCACATTACCATCTCTATTTGCCATTAATCATTCTGCCTTCCTAAACTCAGTCTGTTTGTCTGTTGCTTTCTTGTAGAAGCAGCCAAATACATGTCATTCAGAAGGTTTGGAACACGGCATGTATTTTAATCCATGCTTCCTGACCGGCAGTTCTATTTATACTTCATTTTTGTACTTGGTGACTGAGCCAAGCCAACACAAACGCTTTATAGCATTTATCAGAAACTGAAGTAAAAAAAAAAAATGAAAGCAGGCACCTAGTCAGAAAACTATGACCTTAACTGTACAAAGTTGCCTTACAAGACGTATATTATGTTGATAAAGAAAGTTCAAGTTGGTGAAAATTGTAAATCCATTTAATGTGTATTTTCTCGAAACTTTTTTTTTTATTATGGTTTATTGGAACTGAATGTTCCTCAATAAGTAATTGTGATTGGTAAAAAATGAAAGAATTGCTTAAGTAATGCCTTGTAATTACTGAGGAAGAATTTTTTAATTTTTTTTTAAGTTTTTGAGCCAAGAGAACCCCCTTTTTTTCCACCATAGATTTACAAAATCTATTAAATAGCTATTGCGTTGGCAGTACCTTTTTATCTTTTGTTTTCTGTGCAAAACTGTTTTTCAGGACATTCACAGAGAACCTTATATTGTGTTGGATGCTGTCTTTTTAAGTGTCTCCTAATGCCTAGTACACACTATGAGAAAATCGAATGAAAAATGCTGCTTTCAAAGCGATCATACGATAATCTGATCATTGGTATACAGCTTTTGAGAGCCGATCACGACAGTTCATGTGAAAATATCCGAAGGGATGAATATTTTTCTCATACAGTACCAGAACAAACAATTTTCATTTTACTAAGTACAGTATTCATCTGAAAAAAAATAGAGTGACCAAGACTGAGCAGCATCAGTGTCGAAGTCCACAGGAGGTTTTTGCTTTGTCTAGTACATGGATCTACAAACTTTTTAAATAAAGGGCCAGTTTTTTGTCATTCAGACCGTTTGGAGCCAAGACTGTGGCTAAAGGTTATGTAAAGTCAAAATGCCCTAGGGCCAGTGGAAGTAAAAACTGTCCCATTGTTGGCTTTGGAAATAGTTTGTTATCCTTGATGTCGCTGAAAGAAATATCGCGCAATCCTTGGTGTCTGTGGAAGAAATAGCGTGCCATCCTTGGTGTCGGTGGAAGGAATAGTGCTCCATCCTTGGTGTCGGTGGAAGGAATAGTGCTCCATCCTTGGTGTCGGTGGAAGGAATAGTGCTCCATCCTTGGTGTCGGTGGAAGGAATAGTGCTTCATCCTTGGTGTCGGTGGAAGGAATAGTGCTCCATCCTTGGTGTCGGTGGAAGGAATAGTGCTCCATCCTTGGTGTCGGTGGAAGGAATAGTGCTCCATCCTTGGTGTCGGTGGAAGGAATAGTGCTCCATCCTTGGTGTCGGTGGAAGGAATAGTGCTCCATCCTTGGTGTCGGTGGAAGGAATAGTGCTCCATCCTTGGTGTCGGTGGAAGGAATAGTGCTCCATCCTTGGTGTCGGTGGAAGGAATAGTGCACCATCCTTGGTGTCGGTGGAAGGAATAGTGCACCATCCTTGGTGTCGGTGGAGGGAATAGTGCACCATCCTTGGTGTCGGTGGAAGGAATAGTGCACCATCCTTGGTGTCGGTGGAAGGAATAGTGCACCATCCTTGGTGTCGGTGGAAGGAATAGCGCTCTATCCTTGGTGTCGGTGGAAGAAATAGCGCTCCATCCTTGGTGTTGGTGGAAGGAATAGCGCTCCATCTATGGTGTCGGTGGAAGGAATATCGCTCCATCCTTGGTGTCGGTGGAAGGAATATCGCTCCATCCTTGGTGTCGGTGGAAGGAATAGTGCTCCATCCTTGGTGTTGGTGGAAGGAATAGTGCTCCATCCTTGGTGTCGGTGGCAGGAATAGTGCTCCATCCTTGGTGTCGGTGGCAGGAATAGTGCTCCATCCTTGGTGTCGGTGGCAGGAATAGTGCTCCATCCTTGGTGTCGGTGGAAGGAATATCGCGACATCCTTGGTGTCGGTGGAAGGAATATCGCGCCATCCTTGGTGTCGGTGGAAGGAATATCGCGCCATCCTTGGTGTCGGTGGAAGGAATAGCGCGCCATCCTTGGTGCCGGTGGAAGGAATAGCGCGCCATCCTTGGTGTCTGTGGAAGGAATAGCGTGCCATCCTTGGTGTCGGTGGAAGGAATAGCGCGCCATTCTCAATGTCAGTGGGAGGAATTGTGCTTCACCCTTGATTTCCGTGGAGGAGAATTGTGTCAAATCCTTGGTGTTAGTAGAAGAGATTGTTCCCTGTACTTGGTGTCAGTGAGTATTCGAACGCCTCAACAGCATTGCTCTTCTTTGGTCACCTATCTCTGTATATGTTTTGTGCCCCACTATATTTCTTCATGGCAGGAAATCATTTCATTCTACAGTGCTGGCTAAGTCACTCTTTGTTCCAGCACCTGGCACCCACTTGCATTCTGTGTACAGGGCAAGGGGGCAGTAGTAGGCAAGTTGTGGCCCACAACCTGCCCATGAGCTGTAGTTTGAGAACCACTGCTTTAGTTTTTAAGTTGTGGTTACAGCAGCTCATAACTTTGAATTGGAAAAGGTAATGTATTTGATCTATGTGTGCTTTGTTTAAGTAGAGTTCACTTCTGTTAGGTGGGAACTTCACTGGTCAATTTACTAAGTACTGTAGACCTAAGTGAAAATACGCCTTCTGGGTACTTCACTGTAGAAATCTTGGCCCCTATGATGGCTGAATAGTAGAACTCGGAGAGGAGCTGGAGATTTGTATTCTGCTCTTTTCTAATATTTCTCTTTTACTTTGTTAGATATCATTCTATATTGCCACTAAAGGCAGATCAATTAATGTCTGGCAAGCTCAGATTATTTGCTTTTGTTTGCTTCTTTACTTGGTTTGGTTTGGTTTCTTGAAATTGTAAAATAAGATTGTTGAATTTACTCCATGTGATATTATAATACCTTACATTATATCAGCAACAGTGCATAGTACTGTGCAAGTTTGCTAAACCAGCTTGGAACTCCCCTTCACTGTGTGTTTATAATATATTTCTTCCTGAGATTTCCCTGTTTCTTGTATTCATCTTACTCTAACAAGCCTTCCAGGAGTTACAGCATAGAAGCATTCTAACCATTTTTTTTTTCTGCCAGTAAATGCATTATACCGCCCACTTCCTGTTTCTTGTCTGGTAAAAAGCCTAGGCTCTTTACATCATGCTCAGCGCGCGCTCTCTTTCTCGCTCTCTCTCTCTCCCTCTCTCTCTCTCTCCCGTGCTCTCTCTCTCTCTCTCTCCCGCTCTCTCTCTCTCCCGCTCTCTCTCTCTCCCTCTCTCTCCCGCTCTCTCTCTCTCATGAGTTTTCTAGGAAGGGAGGAGAATGAGTCATAAGAGTACCAATAAGAGCTGCAGGGCTGAAGGTGTGCATCTGGATAATAAGTTTTTATCTTCTTTTTTTTTTATAATTATAATATATATTATTTTTTTAATAATGTTGTTACATTAATATGAGTACATTGTAATTGTCTGTATTGTATGTGAAAAATATGTAATAGAAAAAAATAACAGGAACAATTGTCAGATTATATTGTAACTATATGTTTTAACATTATTATGAGGTCCAACGGTAACCTTGTGCAGTATTGCAAACCAGTATATAAATGATCTATTTACAGGTATAAGCTAATGTTTATCTGTCTCGTTTACAGCTTCTACTTGATACTCATTCATTGAAAACTGTTCTTCTGGATCTGCCATCCATTGGTTCTCAAGTAATAAGGAAAGCTCCAGCCAGTTACACAAAGATTGTAGTGAAAGGCATGACACGAGCTGAGATGATCCTAAAGGTGAGCTATCAGTCAGCATTAATTCTCTGTGAAGCCGCGTACACACGGCAGAGAACCTCGACGGGCAGAACACATCGTTCCGCCCGTCGAGGTTCTCTGCCGGCCGTCAGATTCGGCGACCCGCCCGTCGGGAATGGCAACCAGCCATTCATCCAGGCGGGCCGTCGAGCAAATAGAGAACATGCTCTCTATTTCTGCTCGACGGCATTCCCGACGGGATGCTCGCCGAGAGCATACACACGGCCGAGGTTCTCGCTGGAATGCAGCTTCCAGCGAGGTTCTCGCTGGTTTCCAGCGAGAACCTCGGTCGTGTGTACGCCGCCTGAGATGGACATTTTGCTCAATCTAGGTGTTGTGTCCAGAGTTGTGCCACAAAATAAAAAAGGCACACTAAACATTTGTTTAAACATTTTAAAGGTCTATTTTGTGCTTGCGAGAAATTTCACGTTGCTGTTACTTAATCCACTCGTGCCTGTGAAATTGTGAATAACATTTGGAGGAAATGTAATTGGGGCCAGGTATCCAACCAAGGTGCCTTCATCCTGCAAAACCAGCATCAGTATTTTCTAATGGCAATGAAGATTGCTGCCCCTTCCTGCTAATTTACTACTGGCCAATGAGGTAGCCCATCACAGTGATAGGTCATTAGGAACCTGTGGATGCAGAAAATAAGGGTAAGCTGCAACACTTTTTTCTCAAATTCTGGCTGGTGCACTTTGGGCACATTGGGCATCTGCATTACTGCATCTGCATTACTTGAGAGCCTGATCACAGGTGCAAACTCAGGCTTCTGCAGACTTTCAGTGTAGCTGTCTTTTCATACCTCATAGGTGAAGGTAGTTACTGAATGAAGGGAAGCAAAAATGAACTGGTAGTTCATTGAAAACTACAAGACATCAGCCACAATGGCTGACAGTAGTTGTAGTTCTCCCATTCACAGGGATTTGGGGTTGGGGGTTTCCACTCAGTTACATGTTACACCCTAAATATGGGTGTAACATGTTACTAAGGCCCCTTTCACACATGCAGACCTTTTGTCCATTTTTCATCCATCGGTTGACGGATGTAAAACGGACAGTGATGCATCTCAATGGAAAAATCAGATGTGAATGGATGATCATCAATTTACATCTGTTTACATCCACATACGTCAACATCGTTTTTTTTAAAACAGATTAAAGCAATTTTTTATCCTTTTTTTGCATTGGTAGTGGATGTAAAAAAAACACTGATGAGAACCTGATGAGCAGATATTGAAAAACTGATGAATACTTAATTTGTTTTGACGTGACTGAACTGATTAAATAAGCGACCCACATGTGTAAAAGGGGCCTAAAGGTGAACTTATCATTTAAAACTCATGAGATGTAAGTGATTAGTTTTATATATACTCTAAAGGAACCACCAGCAATTATATTTGTATGTTGTTGCATGTACAGACTGAAACGTATCTAAACCAAACCTAAAAGATCTTCCTGGCTTCTAAAAAAAACCTTGCAGTGGAACATTTAGTCCACCCCTGCTTAAATAAATTAGTGCATTGGTTTAGGGGGAAAGTTTTTGACATATGGTTCGGGTAGGTGGAAAAAAAAAAAAAAAAAAAACTTTTTGGTGCTGACTCTATAGTTAAAATCTTTTTAAACCTTTTTGTTTCATGGTTTTGTATGTTGAATCTACCATAGGAAATTAAGTAGCTTTTCCTACCATTGGCAGTTTAGAAAAATAAACACAATCCAAGGCAGTTTTATGATGGTTTAGACCAGCTCAAATATACTGTCCATGGGACAACACTTTGACAACTATATTGCAACAGAAAGAAAAAAAAACATTAGGAAGAAGGGGACGTATGGGATTGATTTATCATTCTTTCCCCATTTACCACCACAAGTTTTGGACATTTATAGATGGAACTGGTTTTTCAAATACATTTTGTAATATGTAGCAAGCTGCTCTATATAATATGTGCTGGAGAAGGTTTGTTTAATTTCCCAGCTTCTGTTTTATTTTGTCATCCCATTTACTTATTTATCATAAATACATTATGAGATAAATCATAATTTTTTATTATTATTTTTATATTTTTTTACAAATATAGAGGTTTATAGATTTTACAGGATTTATAAAGCGCCAACAGTTTGCACATCACTTTACAACATGAGGGCAGACAGTTACAAAAAGATTTAATACAGGAGGAATCGTACAGGAGGGCCCTCTTTATTAGAGCTTACAATCTAAGAGGGAGGGTCAAGTAATACAAGAGTTAAAGTGGAAGTAAACTTCCATCACTAAATTTTACCTATAGGTAAGCCTATAATAAGGCTTACCTATAGGTAGTTTAAATATCTCCTAAACGTGCACCGTTTAGGAGATATTTAAAGTGACATCACTGGTGAATGCGCTCTGAAGGAATGGCCACCTGTACAGATGGTATGGGATGCTTCAGAGTTCTGTGCCGTGAACGGCTGCGGTGCGTGGGAGTGATGCCATAGCGGCTCCGGCCAGTCACAGAGATGGAGCCCGCGAATCCGGAAGCAAGGCAGGTGAAGATGGAAGCAGCCTTCAGCAATGGCATTGCATCGCTGGAACGCTTTGTTTTCATGTAAGTTTCACATAATGTGCTAGTATGCGATTACCTTGCAGGTAAGAAAAAAACCTCCAGTGGTTTACAAACACTTTAATAGCTGTGGGGGGTGAGCTGATGGAGAAAATAAAAGTATAGTTGTTAGGTGGGGGCAGAATAGGGTTTTCAGGGATCATCTAAAAGCAAGCAAAGTAGGCGATAGTTGGACTGATTGGGGAAGGAAGTTCCGTAGGATGGTAGAGACTCAGAAAAAGTGCTGGAGACGAGCATTCGAGGAGGTGACAAGGGAGCTAGAGAGCAGGAAGTCTTGGGAAGAATGAATAGAATGATTAGGTTGGTATTTTGAGACTAGGTTAGTGATGAAGCTGGGGGCTAAGATGTTGTGGTTGGCTTTGTAAGTTGTTAGTATTTTGAATTTAATTAGTTGGGTGCGTGGAAGCCAGTGGAGAGATGAACAGAGAGCAGTGGCAGACACTGAGCGGTTGGTAAGGTGGATATGCCTGGCAGCAGCATTCATGATGGACTGAAGGGGGATAGCCTATGTAAAGGTAATCCAATAAGAAGGGAGTTGTAGTAGTCGAGGTGAGAGATGACCAATAGAGGAAACTCTCTTGGGCTTAGTGTGGTTGCTCTTATAAATGATATGTTGGAGGATATAAACCTCCTAGAGAGGGTGCGTTGTTTCCAGTCAGTTGGCAAACTCCTAGACATGCATATTGTGAAGGTGTAGTAAGGTTGTTTAGCACTGCATAACACAGGTTCACTCTGATCTGCAATTTACTTGGGCCAGACTGCTTAATCAACTGTTAAAAAGATCCACAGGAGCAGTTAACAACTCAGATTGTAGAGTGTGGAGCTTTCCCACCGCTGGAAGCCTTTGCTTAATTTGAACACCACTGCCCTTCTTGTGACTTATTGCCATTTCCCCATGGATCATGTACGGAGGTGAGTGTAGGCATGCAAATACATCTTGCTGTCATGTCCCATAGCCATAAACCTTCTGCTGGAAAATATTAATTTTTAAAACTTCCAGGAACTGAGCCCAATTGTGTTTTTTTTTTTTTTTCTTTGCGTGTGACTCTTGTCAAAACCTTATCATTGGTAGTATACCATTGGAAAGTAGCAGTTATCTGAAATATGTTTTGAAGGTATAAGTATGTTGTTTGCTGTGTAAATCATCGCTGGGGCTATATGTGGTTGGAGGGGATGGGGGGTCTTCTGCAGGAGAGACATAGTAGCATAATGAATCATTACCTCTTTCTGACTCAACACTTATAAGGTATCCAAAATTATTGCCTGTTTCAGACTTGGTCATACCGCTTCTGTGACATTCCCCATTACTTCCAACCGTGACCATGACTGGTGACACAGACAGAAAGAATGCATCTTCCTGTTGGTAAAGGGATAATTATAAAATGCTTACCTAGCTTAATCAGGGAAGGGCAGTTAGAAACCTTTTAGCAGACTTGGTGTATTATAAAAGCTTCTTTAAATGGAAGCTGTTGTATATTTTTGTTTAGTGCTGTTGCAATAATTGCTAGAAAACCATTTTTTTCACCATTTTTCAAGCTTGCCATTTTAAATTGATCAGTAGTTGTGGTATTTTTTAGGGCTGTTACTGATTACATTTTTTGTGTTCGATTAATCGATTTCTTTTTTTAAATCTATCGACTAATTTTGATTAATTATAACGCATATACATTTTTCGGATCACCACCATATATAGTCCCCACTGTAATATCCAGAGACCTCTCCCCCACTGTAATATCCAGAGACCTCTCCCCCACTGTAATACGGTCCACAGACCTCTCCCCCACTGTAATACGGTCCACAGACCTCTCCCCCACTGTAATACGGTCCACAGACCTCTCCCCCACTGTAATACGGTCCACAGACCTCTCCCCCACTGTAATACGGTCCACAGACCTCTCCCCCACTGTAATACGGTCCACAGACCTCTCCCCCACTGTAATACGGTCCACAGACCTCTCCCCCACTGTAATACGGTCCACAGACCTCTCCCCCACTGTAATACGGTCCACAGACCTCTCCCCCACTGTAATACGGTCCACAGACCTCTCCCCCACTGTAATACGGTCCACAGACCTCTCCCCCACTGTAATACGGTCCACAGACATCTCCCCCACTGTATAGGAAGATTAGTGCTTGCTTAGTCTTACCAGAAATGCCGGCCGAACACGAGCAGTTGAGGCTGGGTGATCACGTCCGTTCGCCGCTCTAGGCTCACCTAGGCCACTGCCGGGTGGACCAAGATGGCCGCCGCTCCGGGAGCTAGGCCGAAGCCGCGGCCATTCCTATGGCCGAGGCAGCAGTGGAGCTCCACGGATCACGTGGTGTGCCGATCTGCATATGGTGACCCGTTCGGATCATTTACGATTCCTTGCACCACTATTACCGATCAAAAGAATTTTGATCGATCAAAAAAATTTACGATTAATCGAGGAATTAATCTTTAATTTCCAGAGCCCTAGTATTTTTATATATAAATGTTTTCCGCCAATCAAAGGTAGACATGCAGGTAGCATCCTGGTTTGTTTGGTGAGAATTTGTTGTTTGCCATCTATTATTTTGTAGGGCGGGGGGATCGTTTTTAGCGCTGATCAAACGCCCCTATTAACGATATAGGCACATTTGATGAGCACCAGTATTTTGAGCAAGTGTGAACAAGCCCTTAGAGTATACATGCATATGATATTCCTAGTGAAAAAATAAAACGCAGAGCCATGTCTTAGACCAAATGGACTAATTGCATCACAACAATCAGAAAAGTTTCCATGTAACATGCTTAACATGTCTGATAAATGCTTACAATAGCTCTTGCTGTGGTTATAATGTGTTGGTCAGTATTTGTTTCCAATCAGTATAATACTGTGTTTACTTATAAAGTGTTTGCTATGTTACTGCAGTTGATATTACGCATATTGTGAGGGCACAGAAAATGCTGTGTAGTGTTTTTGTGTCCTTCCAGAGACCACAAGATATCCCTGGGGAAGTGGAATGCGCTTTGGGTTTTTGGAAGTTTTCAGTCTGCTGGCAGCCGCTCCACTTTACATTCCAAGTTTAGGTTGGGCCCTAAGCCCAGACGTGAAGTTGGTTATAAGCATTCTGATCATCCAGACAACCACATTTAAAGTGCCACACTACTCATAGTAGCTAAAGTCACCCCCTACACAGATTACTAAAATATTATGCTCTATTACAGCATTCCTATAGCTGAACCCGGGGCACAAAATTTGTGTGTGTATATATATATATATATATATATATATATATATATATATATAGCTCAATGGGCTCAGGATACAATCACATTTTTTTCAACACCAAACACCTTTTCCAAACATAGCTTTTACTATGTAAATATCAGTGACATCATCAGTAGGCTGTACATAGCCAATGCAGAGAGCAGAACTGTGGGAGGTCTATCAACTACAGACTATCCACAGAAAACAGAGTGGTAGTGGGTGGATGCAAGACCAGTAACTTTCACAAGGAGAGAGACACTGGTTTTTAGTACTCCTCTCCACTTCCTCTTTCTGTAGGGGTCCCCCTTAGGCTATGTCCTCGGACCCCTCCTCTTCTCCATCTACACCTCCTCCCTTGGTCATGTAATAAACTCCCATGGCTTCCAATACCATCTCTATAATAAGGGGGCCCAAATGTATCCCTCTACTCCTCGTTTCACTCCTTTAGGCTACTCTTGCATTACTAACTAATATATCAGCATGGATGTCACACTATTTCCTCAATCTTTCTAAAGCTGAACTCATAATACTCCCCCCTGCTTATGCCCCTCTCCCCTAACTTCGCCATCAAGATCAATAATACATTCTACTATCAGTACCTTCTTTCATGCCAGGGTACTAGGTGTAATCCTGGACTCTGACCTGTCCTTTCACCCCCCCGAATCCAATCACTGTCCAAATCTAGTAGACCTCCTTAACATCTCCAAAATACATACCTTTTTAACTGTTAAAACCACTAAGAAACCTATTAGCTTCCTAGTTATCTCTTGCCTTGACTGTTGTAACTCCCCTCCTCATTTTCCTACCTCTTTGCAGGCTATCTCCTCTTCAATCTATCATGTATTGTCCTGCCAGACTCCTCCACCTTACCAATAGCCCAGTGTCTGCCACCCCTCTCTGCTAATCCCTTCACAGGCTTCCCATTACTCAATGAATAAAATCCAAAAAATTAACATACAAAGCCATTCACAACTCTGCCCCGAGCTACACCACCAATCTTGTCTCTAAATATCACCCAAACCATCCTCTCCAATACTCCCAAGAACTCCTGCTGTCAAGTTCCCTTGCATCCAGTAGGGATGACCTCCGGCATATTCACACAGTCCACGTGCAGAGCCCGCCAGGAAATCTGCACGGTGCTGCGCTAACCACAGGCAGGGAGACATTGATCTCTGCAGCCGAGCATCAGGACAATGTCTCCCTGCCTGTGATTAGCACAGCGCCATGCAGACTTCCTGGCAGGCTCTGCACGTGGACTGTGCGATCACGCCGGAGCTCATCCCTAGTCTGCAGGACTTCTCCAGTCACCAGGACAATTCCCTACTGCAGTCTGGCTATTTCCTACTCTGTCCACCAATGGGCTTTCCTCCAGGGAAACCTATCCTGCCTTAAGCTAATAACTGAATCTTTAATTTCTCCCATTAATTCCTCCCTCCTAAATATTACCTTTTTGTTCCACCAGCCCCACCCAATAAGATTGTAAATTCCCAGGAGCAGGGCCCAATATTTTATTATACCAGAAGTCAGCTTTAGAGTTGAACGATGGGCAAAATCAGAAAGTACATGGATAATGCTGTTTGTCAATATCATAACACAGCAGTCACTGCATAATTTAGTTATATTAGATCTAAAGGTTTCTTTGAACTAATGGTTGCAGAATGCACCCCTAAAAATATATTTTTTTTGCAGGCAGTGCTTCAGCATAATGGCACCTAACCAATATGAAGCTGATTTACAATTCTCAGTTGTTGATGGGGAAAAAATGTCAGCAGCCGGAGTGGCCATACTTTCCATGAAGCCTGTGTTCAGCGAATAAGAGGCCAGTCATAGAAGTAGAAGAATATCCCAGAAGAAACCCTGTAGAGCAATGTTTCTCAACCACTAGGCTGTGGCTTCCTGTTTCTAGTGCCTCTAGCAAACAGGAGATCCTTTCAAGTCCATCAACACCACCTGCCCCCCATGCTCAGCCTGCTGCAGAGCTTCCAGCTCTCCATAGTGCCCCCAAGCTCTAACAGTATCCCACAATGCCCCCAGCAAGCTCATCCCCCACAAGGCCACCAAGTTTGCTGTAAAGTGCCCAAACCCACCATACAACCCATATTCCCCCACAGTGACATCCAGCCCCATCCAAAACATTCCAGCATTTTAATACCAGGCCTGTATTCACCTGTAGTTGTACAGTGAAATGTGACATAAGTTTCTGAAAGGTCAGTGTGCTTTATCATTGTACCACGCTGACCATAAACACAGGTTTGATGACAAGGAGTCCTGATAACAACATTCAAACGAACAGTCACAATAGAGTATTTCAGAAATGTGATAATCGGTGTTAATGCCTTGGTTAATCTCATCCTGTCTTGTATTTTATAGTTGGAATACAAACACATGTACGTGAACAAGTGTAACCATACCCCTGTTTCCTTCCTGTTTTTTTAGGTTGTGATGGCGCCACATGAACCCTCTGTTGTATTTGTGGATAATTATATCAAACTGCTTGCTGACTGCAACACGGAAACATTCCAGAAGATATTGGAAATGAAGGTAAGGAGAGTACAAGGTAGAATTACATTGTTTGGTAGCAGAGCTTCCTCTTGTCATGTGTCAGAGAACGGTATACCATTTCATAACACATCATTTTCCTATGAGAATAACAAGACTGGCTCCCTGGCACTGACTTGACTTGTACTTGTTACTGAAAACATCCTTACATCCTCTTTATATATATATATATATGTATTCCTTCTTGTTTAAGGGTCTATATATACAAGATAAATACATGGCTTCAGAGGTAGTATTGCCACCACAAATCCTATAGTTATAAGAATGCACAAATATGAACAAAATGTATGCAAAATACTTTTCTTTGAAGGGTACTACCTGCTAAAAAATAATTACTACAGACTAAGTGTTTTGTCATTTTCTTAAACACTTCTTTAGAACAATTGTCCAGGTTTTGTTTTTGTCTTTGCCCTTGGTGGAGTTGTTTTCCATCTCTTCCTGGCCCGGTCACATTAGAACAAGAAATTGGATGATGTGGAAGTTGTCACGTCCAACAGAGAGCAATAAAAACCTGACAGATTTTGTACTCCTCCCCACTGTAATAAAGACCTGCTCTTGTTATGGTCATATATACTGTAGGCCTTATTTTGCAAGGGAGCTTATTTTTCTATATTTATTTTTATTTTTCTATAGACCTGCTTTGTAACACAAATATTACCAGATTAGCATGACAGAAAGAACATCACCGCCAACACACATTAAAAGTTCACCTAAGGCACCTTTTATCCAAAGTCCTTCCTCTTAAACCATGTAGGCTTATTACGTCATGTACAGAACTGGGAATATGCTGTATTTTCTCTGATCACTTCCTAATATTTATTCAATTCATCAGGAGAATATAGATGATGGTAATATTTGTGTTACAAAGCAGGTCTATAGAAAAAGAAGCTTCCTTTGTTGCAGCAGAGCCGTGTAGAGCATCCAAGGACACCATATTTAGGGAGAACCAAAGAAGGTATAAAATGGTAGGACCACAGAAGATGAGTTATCTGTCATTCCAATATTCTAGGAGCACTATCAAAGCCATGTATCAATAATCATATACTGGACACCATTTTGCATAGCACCACCTCAAGGAAAGTCTTACAGAGAAATTGGATCTATAAGATCCCAATCATGCTCTTTTAAAATTGTTCAAAAATTATACTAGTACCCCAAGATGTGTTGGATAGGTACACCATAGCCTTTCCTTGTGATATCTATCAGCTCTTGACAACAGCTTTGAATTTCTGGAGCCCCGTAGGCTGCCTTTGCCCCTTGCTGACACAGGGGTTTCTAATGAAGAAATAGCAAAGTACACAGAGCTTCTATATACAGGTTATGCAGACTAGGTAGGAGAAGAGGGTAGGGAGCATTTTATTTTTTTATATAATTATTGTTGCCTTTATTTTTCACGTTGAGTAAATCACTATAATAAGAATAGTTTTAAAAATATGTCTCTAATATCTACATAAAATGTCAATATTTTCCTTGCGTCCAACCTTTAAAAATAACACTTTTATTTAAACCCAAAATGCATGCAACTCATATTTTTCAATAATTGTCATGTGATATATATGGTAATGTAGGGTACTGTTGTGGTTTGTGCTATCAGCTTATTTTTCACGATCTGTCCAGCCAGGGAGATGTCCCTTCATTCCTCTCCCAAAGGCACAATGGGAATTTGGAGAACATATGGGGAAATCGCTCTCAGATGGTTGGTTGTCACTAGTACAGGTATCCCATTTGGAGGATTTACCTTCATTTCTGATGACAACCGTAAAGGATTGATTTCCCATCACTTTCTGTCTTGGGGACATTGGTCACCAGGACAAATAAAGAATGTCAATCTCCTCAGCAGAGACAAAAACATTGAAATACACTTTATTAATACACTTTATTTGTATGAATAGCTAGCAAGTGAAAAAGCTTCTAGACTTTTCTCGGATTTCCAGTAAAATATTTCTAAAGAATTTGAGTATTCTTTGGAGAAATCATCCTGTTAGACATGACTGGAAAATAGGTTTATTTTAGATTTACTGTTCTGCTTGTCTTCTTAAAATATTTTTCTGTCACTGTTGGCAAAATAATCTCCAGTTAGCAGCAGTGATCCACACCAATGTTGGCATGTTATGAAAGTGCGATCTTGTTACTTTACTTGTGTAGGCTTAAAGACAATAATTTCCTGGGTAAATGATTAAATTCACTATAGATAAAGAAAACATTCCTACTGTGATGTTTAACCACTAGCTTCCAAAGCCAATTCTGACTATTCTGTTATACATATAAAAATGCACTTTAATTAATTTTATTGAGCACAAATACAATATAATACCCAATATTTTGGTCCAATAGAAAAGAAGCTGTTACACTGAGGAAATAGATACCAAACATTTCACGCTTTAAAATTGTGCATGCCTGTGAAATGGCGAAAAATTACGGTTCTTTAAATTATCTATAGGAAACGGTTTTTAAAGCCTTTACAGGTTACCAGTTTAGATGTTACACAGGAGTTGTGGAGTTGGATCATTGCTCTTACTGGGACATTCACAGTGATACCTCACATATGTTGTGCTATCACTGTTTACATATGTGTGTGGGAGGGACCCGTACGTACACCTTTGCACGTAAGCATAGGGGGGGGGGGGGGACCAGGGCCCTTTTTAAAAAGTGATTTGGATTATTTCCTTTTTTATTTTTACACTGTACCTTAAATTTCTTTATTTTTGTTCACATTTATAGCTTTCACAAGGGATGTTGTGATAGCATAGTTAGTGACAGGTCCTCTTTATGGAGAGATATGGGGCTTTCCTTTTAACCTTCAAAGATGCAGATCAAACCAATATCTGCTGCTTCACAAACAAATTGAAAATGGGAGTGATGACATTCTTGTCATTTCTGGGTTTTGACATGGATTAATAGAGAGTGGATATTACTATTCACTCTGTTTAAAACCTATGTTTGTCCACACTTTTTACATTCTTCATTGATTTTAATAGTGTTCTGTTAGCTTGTGAGTCCCACAGCCCCACATACACTATATTGTCAAAAGTATAGGGACCCCTGCCTTTACAAGCACATGAATTTTAATGGCATCCCAGTCTTGGTCCATAGGGTTTAATGTTGAGTTTGCCCATCCTTTGCAGCTATAACAGCTTCAACTTTTCTGGGAAGGCTGTCCACAAGGTTTAGGTGTTTGTCTTTGGGAATGTTTGGCCATTCTTCCAAAAGTGCATTTGTGAGGTCAGGCACTGATGTTGGACGAGAAGACCTGGCTCACAGTCTCCGCTCTGATTCATCCCAAAGATGTTCTATGGGGTTGAGGTCAGGACTCTTGCTTTGTGCGCTGGTGCACAGTAATGTTGGAACAGGAAGGGGCCATCTCCAAACTGTTCCCACAAAGTTGGAAGCATGAAATTGTCCAAAATGTCTTGGTATAATGACGCTTTATGAGTTCACTTCACTGGAACTAAGGGGCCAAACCCAACCCCTGAAAAACACCCCCACATCATAATCCCTCCTCCACCAAATTAGTTGGACCAGTGCTGAAAGTAAGGTTCATAAAGACATGGATGAGCAAGTTTGGGGTGGAGGAATTTGACTGGCCTGACCTCAACCTGATAGAACACCTTTGGGATGATTTAGAGCGAAGACAGAGAGCCAGGCCTTCTCATCCACATCAGTGCCTGACCTCACAAATGCGCTTCTGGAAGAATGGTCAAACACACACACTCTTATGCCACTTACACATGACCGTTTTTCCGTCTGAGTTTATTTTCCAAGCTGTCTTGCATGCACACGGACACACCAAATTCCAACTATCAAAAACGCGGTGATGTACAACACTACGACGAGCCTAGAAAAATTAAGTTCAATGCTTCCAAGCATGTGTCAAATTGTTTCCGAGCATGTGGTTTTTTTTTTCTCCGTCGGAAATCCATACAGATAAACAGAATTTTCGATAGAAAGTTTTTAAGTCGGGAAAAAAAGAGAACATGTTTTCTTTCTAAGTCCGTCGGAATTTCCGCCGAAAAAAGTCTGATGGGGCAGGCACACGGTCGGAATACCCAATGAAAAAATTCCGTCTGACTTTTTCCATCGGAAATTCCGACCGCGTGTACACGGCATTAAACTTGTGGATACTAAAGTATTTACTAATCTTCGGTTTGTGAATGAACAGGAAGCTCTGTAGAGAGCTATTACTGGTCATTCATTATGTGCAGTTGAGGCAACAGAGATAGGGATTGGGGAATGTGACCTCAATCTTCTTTCTCTGTTTTAAAAGTGAGACACCATGGGTCTGTTTGGACCCCTAATATTTCGCCAAAGCCCCCCAACAGGGCTGCAAAAAATGATTGTAAAAAAAAGTGAAAATAATAAAATAAAAACACTGACACCATCTACTACCCTACTGACACCACCTACTACCCTACTGACACCACCAATCCTCTGCCCTCCTGACCAAGTCCACTGCCCTACTACTACTGTTCACTGCTCTACTGACTGACACTGTTCAATTTTAAAGTAGGCTGGTAATATTTGGTCTCATGTTTTTTTGGTAGATCTGCATCTCTCAAAGGTTGCCTACCTCTGCCTTAGGCCCCTTTCACACTTGTGCTACTCCAAAGTCACGCGATTATGCAGCCGCGATTTTGACAAGACAGTCAGACGACTGTGGATCCGACTTTGCCCCACGACTTGAAGTATGACTTCAATGAGCAGGGACGCGACTTTGATCCCCAATAAAAAGGGGGGACTCCACACCAATTTTTTTTATTTTTTAAACTGGCATGGGTCCCCCCTTCATGAGCATACCGTGCCTTTCAGTCTGGTATGGATTTTAAGGGGAAACCCCACGCTGAAAAAACGGCGTGAGTTCCCCCCCAAAATCTACATCAGGCCCTTATCCGAGCACCAGCCTGGCCAGTCAGGAAGGGGGGGTGTGGACGAGCGAGCACCCCCCCCCCTGAGCCGTACCAGGCCACATGCCTTCAACATGTGGGGGTGGGTGCTTTGGGGCAGGGGGGCCCTGTGCCCCCCCCACCCCAAAGCACCTTGCCCCCATGTTAATGAGGGCCCCATACCGACAACCCTGGCCGTTGGTTGTTGAGGTCTGCAGGCGGGGGGGGGCTTCTCGGAGTCTGGGAGCCCCCTTTAATAAGGTTGCCCCAAGTTCCTGACCCCCTCGCCCTATGTGAATGAGTTTAGGGGAACATTGTACCCCTACCCATTCACCTGGGGGAAAAAGTGTCAATAAAAAAAACATCTATGACATGGGCTCTTTACCATGTGATCAGCTGTGACGAATCACAGCTGATCATAGCGTGTAACCGGGAAGTACCGGTAAATGGCTTATCTCGGTTCACGCTGCCAGGAGAGCCGATTGGCGGTTCTCTTGTCAGAGGGGGGGGGGTCTGCATTAATCAGCGCATTGATTATGAGCTCAGCCCCCATCAGAGGTGCCCACCATATCTGCCAGTCAATGTCCATCAGTAACGCCTGTCTGTGCCCTTCACAGATGCCAATTAGTGCCCATCAGTGATGCCTGTCAATGCCCATCAGTGCCCATCAATTCTACATATTGGTGCCTCCTCATTAGTGCCCGTCAGTGAAAGCAGCTCTGTAGCCCAGGGCTGTATAAGGTATTTACTGGCAGAAAAAAAATGTTTTACTATCCAAAGATAAAACAACAAGGGCAGGGGATTTAATAGATAAAAGGTTGAAAAAATGACTGGCAGTCCGCTTTTAATCATGATTCTCTTTTTCTTTGCACTTACTGTAGTGTTCGTTTTTCTATCCATAGCATATATACCGTGAAAAATCGGCCTCCTTATTTGGGTTTTAACCTGTGACGCCATTTCTAGAAAGAGTTGAAGCATTTTAATTTGCATGACAGTCAGGCAACTAGAATTCTCAGAATATAGTTAGTGGTAATCAGTACAGGTTTTTTATAAAGTGCATCTGTGACCATTCTGGCTTTAGATAAATGTGGGGTTAATGGTATAGTCACCTTCTGAAGTCTCCCACAGAGAGTATACGCAAGGGTGATGGGTATCCCTATTGGGCAAATTGGGAGGACAGAAAAGTGAGGATTACACAGTTACCAAGAGAGATTAGGATATTTTTGGTGTAATACAGCACCCCAGTAAATGGTTTACTTTGCTGGATGCCCATGGCTCTACATTAAAGCGGAGCTCCAGCCACGGTAAAAAAAATTTTTTAAAGTCAGCAGCTACTAACAGTGTAGCTGCTGACTTTAAATAAAGACACTTACCTGTCCTAGGCGCCCGCGCTGATGGGCCCCCCGATGCCGGTCCCACGATCGCTCCGGGTCCCGCGCCGCCATTCACAATATGGGAAACAGGCAGTGAAGCCGTACGGCTTCACTGCCCGTTTCCTACTGCGCCTCCGCGAGTCTCACGCTGGCTTGTGAATGGGCGCGCTGCTCTCTGAGAACACACACAGTTCCCAGGAAGCAGCGCGCCCATTCACAAGGAGAAGAAGAAGAAGAAAACACACCGCGGATTAGGAAGAGGCAGATTACGGACTTCCGCATAGCAACAGCTATTTCGGGTGAGTATTTTTTTTTTTTTTTTTTCAGGTTTTTTTTTTTTTTTTTTTTCAAACAACATTGTAAAATGTTGTTATACTGGGTGGAGCTCCGCTTTAAGCACTGGTAGCTATTGGTACGCAGAAGTACACTAGCAGTGCATTTTTGGCAGATACACAATTATGTTTAATGGGTACTATACTCAACTCTCATATTTTTCAAAATGAGTTAATAAAATAATGGGCTGCTTTAGAGTCAGTGGTATGTCCAGATTTTGGTCTTACAGGAGAGAGCTGCTGATCCCCATTTATTGCTACTGCTGCCATTAAAGCAAATAGGCTAATAGCGTTCATGTTCATGATCAGTGCCATGATGGAAATTAACACAGGAAAGAATGTCCTCCATAGACTGCAAGTAATTAGGGGAAGTCTGCTTTCAGATGTTCCCCTGATGGGCTCTCGCCACTGTTATAGGAAACCTGGAAAGCTTTTTAGAACATCTGCTTGCTTCTCTGTTGGTTTCTATAAATTTCTACATGGCTTTATATACATTTTCTGCTGGTCAGCACTGGGCTTCAAAGTCAAATGTAGAATTGCTTTAAACATGTTACAAGGCCATAAAGAGTGCATACATTGATCGCTTTACATGTGTGCATCAAGTACAGCTTGCTTTAATAAAGCATCCTGTGTACATTTTACATTTAATCAGAGGCCTTTACAATGAAGAGCTTTAGGAAATTATGGAAGCTAAAAACGGGACGCAATCCTTTGATTGCAACATTTTCTATTTTATGCATACACAGTAAAATAGAAAAACATTTGCTTTAATAAACCCCTGCTGCGAGCCGCATTAATCGGCAGTGTGAACCCAGCCTTGGACTTATTTCTTCAATGTGTGTCAATGTCCAGACTAATAATGTAATGCCATATTATGACACCACATGCTTTCTTATGAACTGAAATCACAAGACTAAAAGAGCCCATACTGAATAAACTAATAGGGTGACAAATATTTTCACGATTACTCGTAAAATTGCTCTGATACCCAAAACCAATACCTTTGTGGCGCAATTGAGCCCATACAAAAAGAAATGGGCTCAAATCATACTGCAAAAAAAAACACATGCAATGCCATTCCTGTCCAAATCGCATGTGGTTTCCCATACCACTTCTGTGTGAGTCCAGACTTTTAATGGTGATTCCGCCTGGGTTCACACAGGAGCGGTGGGGAAAACCGCATGAAATTCGGACAGGAATTGCAAAGCATTCCTGTTAAAATCACATGCATTTCTTTGCAGTGTGATTTCAGCCCATTTATTTTGTATGGGCTCAAATTGCACACAAAGGTATCGGTACTCGGTATAGACGAGTACTTGACAGAAAGTATTGGTACTCATACTCGCCAGTAAAAAAAAAAAACAGCCATTGGGCTGAGGAGAGGAATAGTCTTGGCCAGGACATTGGATCCTAATGCTGGGTTTACACTTGTAGGACAAACGCTCTGACCATTGGGAGCTCATGTCACATGACGTGTGAAAATCAATGTTTCTCTATGAGAGCCGTCTTAACTGGTCCAACGTAAGTCGGTCCAACTTTGAAAATGCTCCCTGTACTACTTTGGTCCGACTTTGATCCTGCTTCAGCCCATTGAATATCATTGAAGTCAGATCAAAGTAGGATCCTTGTCCTAACCATCCAACATGATGATTACAGCAGTAGTAAAAGGGAACTTATCTCACACTGGGATTGTTTTGATTGGTCAAAGAACAGGTCATACTATCACAAAGTTGAATCAAAGTAGTATCCTGTTCATTCAAGTCGCATGGATGTCGGACCGATGTAGGATCGATGTAGGACTGATGTCGCAATGCAAAGTAGGATGAAAGTCGTATGATTGTCGTGTTGTACCAGTGTGAACCAAGCCTTAGGCTGTCTGCTGTCTGAATACACTGATCATTGACTGCAGCTGGCTGATTGAGAAAAATTCCCCAACAAGCCTTTTTAATTGATATCTGCCAAAAAAGATATGGGCTCACTAGAGTTGCCAACTCATCCCTTCAAAACCGAACACATATTATTAAACAGGTTCTGTGGGTTATTAAGGTGGAAATTAAACTCACTTGATACCTTATCTGCATTAAATTATCCTCAGAACATGTGTAATTCATATATCTTCTGGTTTAAAGGGATGAGGTGGCAACCCTAGGGCACACGTGAATTGAGATTTGACTGGCGCCTGCTGAACCGGTCCAATTTTGAACCATCTATGACCATCTTAACAGATTCTTCCACACAAAGAAGGTGAATGAAGGAATCCCCTCCCTCCACTGGGACATTGTATTCTGATAGTGGCACCTGTAGTTACATCTACTGATCAAGCAGTTTCAACAGAATATGATAAAACAATTGATTATATCAAGCGGGGATGATCACACACTGAACGGAATTTATCTGATACCCAATGAACCAGCTGGATTTCAATCCGTGTATGAGCAGCTTAAAGTGGTTGTAAACCCTTACAGACCACTTGGCCCTGCAGGTAAGCCTAGATTAAGGTTTACCTGTAGGTGCAAGAAATATCTCCTTAACCTACACGGTTAAGGAGATATTTGCAGAAAAGACTGCATCGATGTCTATGGCGGATGCGCGCCATAGATAACGGCGCAATGAGCGTGCCGTTAATGTATGGGATCGTGCCGTCCCTGTAGGTGTTATTGAACATCCTCTACATAGTCTATCCCCCCTTCAATCCATCATGAATGCTACTGCCAGACTCATCCACCTTACCAACCGCTCAGTGTCTGCTACTCCTCTCTATCAATCCCACCACTGGCTTCCGCTCACCCAGCAAAATAAGTAAAAACAATTGACAACAACTTACAAAGCCATTCACAACTCTGCCACCAGCTACATCACTAGCCTAGTCTCAAAATATCAACCTAATTGTTCTCTTTGTTCTTCTCAAGACCTCCTGCTCTCCAGCTCCCTCATTATCTCCTCCCATGCTAACCTCCAGGACTTTTCCAGAGCCTCTCCAATCCAATGGATCTCCTTACCCCAATCTGTTTCATCATCTCCTTCTCTATTAGCTTTTAGATGATCCATGAAAACCCTTCTCTTTAGAGAAGCCTATCCTACCCACACCTAACAACTTTATTTCCATTTTCTCCATCTGATCATCCCCCACAGCTATTACCTTTTGTTCCACTTGACCCTCCCTTCTAGATTGTAAGCTCCTATGATTCCTTCTGTATGGAATTGTATTGTAACTGTACTGTCTGCTCCCATGTTGTAAAGTGCTGCGCAAACTGTTGGCGCTATATGAATCCTGTATAATAATCATCCTGAAAACTATTGAATTATACTTAGAAATTACAGATGGTTTTAAAATTAATATTTTGCAGGCTACAATTTCTGACATACCAAAGCATGTAAAACAGTTTAATACATGTTACATGCTGTTCTGTTTTTTACATTTTTTTTTTTTTTTTCATTTCTTGTTTAGGGCCTGAAAAGAAGTGAACAGAGTGCAATGCTTGAGCTGTTTCGACAGCGACTTCCAACACCACCTTCTGGTTCTGAAAACAGTTCTGTCGCTCTGCAGACTCCGACGCCTGAGCAAGAGTCGTCACGCATCCGAAAACTGGAAAAACTCATCAAGAAGCGGCTTTAAACCAGGCACCGTGACCTGTGGACTCCACAGTGGCCGGTTTAGCTGTATTGCTAGCAAATCTGCTGTAAACACTCTGACAGCCACCCTATTATGCTGTCACATCCCTTCTAATTGATCATTTTAAGTGTCACTGGAGTAGGATTTGAGCCAGAGAATGCCGATAGGAACTGACTGAACAGTATGACTTTGTCTCTGTCTAGACAGAACATATCTAGATCAGTCTTTCCCTCAAGCATGGTAAAAACACTGCGAGGGAGTATGCGGTCATGCAGAATTGTTCCTCCTGCTTTTTCTATTTGGTTTTGCCCAAGGCTTGTATGCAAGTACATAGCTTTGCGTCCAGTCTATTTAGGGAGACACTTCTGTTCCTGCTGTGTCTAACCGCTGAAACACATTGCAAACATATAACAGGTTCTAGCATGAGCAAACTTTTGTTAACGTGCTATTGCTTTACGTTCTACATCCAGCTGTTACATGAAAACAATTCGACAGCCTTGACACCTGATTCCGCTCAATGCCAGCAAGTTTCATTAAGTGTTAACAGTTTTATGCTGTACAAATAATGGAGCTTTGCTTAGACCAATACATTGGGTGGATTGTTCAGAAACAATCTTGGCCAGCCTGTTTAAACTTAAATAGCTATTGAAGATTGGACACAGGTAGTGTGTGTGTGTGTACTGGCAATATGCACCCCCCCCCCCACCCTTTATGCCCTTTCTTGTTTTATAGCATAGTACAAACTCCTGAGACAAATGATAGTGTTTGATTTGTGAGATTATGGTGCGTTGTTATGCCTAGTACACACACTGACAAAATCGGGAGAAAGATTCTACTTTCAGAACGATCCTCCGATCATCTGTTCATTAGTACACAGCTTTCAAGAGCCGATCACCACAGTTTGTGCGAAAATACCTGAAGGGACAAACTTTCAATTTTTTCCCATATGATGACAGAACCTACAGTTTTTTTGTAATTAGTGTGGTATTTGTATGAAAAAAATTGTGTGACCAAGACCGGACATGCAATTAAAGAATACATTTCAATACAATACATTACATCACTTCCGAAGTTGTGTTCTGTCCTACAAGAATTTTCTTAACTTTAGTTATTTGGTTTTCAAGAGACTAGCATGCAAAAAGAAAAACGGATGGTCATTTGTTTGATATTCTTATTGTGTGTATTCCTATCAAGGCATTATAAATGTAGCTATACACAAGATGGGATTGTTCCAGTTATACAGCAATCTCACCATCCCATGGATGTGATTAAAAGAGAAGTTTGGGTTTGTTTATTTTTTCAAAATCACACTTACCTAGGTGGATGCAGCATCAGTTCACCATTGGCTCTAAGACTAAGAACTGAGCGATCAAAGACAGATGATCGCTTGGTTCTCAGAGCTCCGTGAGGAGAGAGCTGGTGACAGTCAGTTACCGCTCTCTTCACTGCCCCAATGCTTACTTGAGCACTGGGCTGTGGAGGGGACGGGAGCGGCTGGCTGGGTGCCGGTTTAGGGTTGTCGACATCAGGCCCGCTGTCTGCTGAAAACAGGTCACAGGAGTGCAGAACGAAATGCACTCCTGTGATCCACAGGAGAAGTACAGCCAAATGAACATTAACTGTACCTCTCTAACAGTGCGTGACCTATGGAGACTTTATGGGTGCTAGTCTGAGTTAATTCAGAGTAGACAATTTGGTGCAACACTTTGCTGCTATTCAACATGAACATCTACTGTTCAGGGATTGCCACTGCATGGAATATTCTGAATTGTATATTGCCATTTTTTATGAATGAGTGATCGCTTATGGTCATACAGAAAAGAACCGTCAATGGATGACCAGATAAAAGATCACAATGACCAGGCACATCTTCAACCTGTTAATTTTTACATCTCTTAACTACCTGTTCTGATCACAATGATTGATCAACTGCAGCAGCCACACATCAAATTGTACAATTCCAATGTATTTCATCAAAGTGCTGTTTAAAAAAAAAAAAAAAAAAGTAACCTGCACTATACATTTTTCAGTATGATAGGACTTCTATGACAAATGTTACCAATTAGCCTTTCCAAACATACATTAACTCTCTATTATCACTAAACTGTGCACCACCATATTATTCCAAGAAGTATGTGACACTCAAAATGAAAGGTTAAAATGCCACTTTTTCAAACCTAGTTTTGTCTTCTCTATTGCTAGTAGCATATGTAATATACAGTTACATCATATGTTGCTATATCCTTTTTATGTGTTATTACCAACGTTATTTGACTTGTTAGTTTTACAGTTCTGTTTTAGCCGACTCACCACCAAGAAGTAGTAGTATTGTTACCAAATGTTATAACAAATTCACTAAAGATTTACTATTCAATTTATAGAAAATAGTCTATCAACCTAAAGGCTGGTACACACAGAGCAAATATGGAATGGTATCGGCCGGTTCAACAGAAAGCAGTTGACGTTTAGCCGGTGTGTACAGCAGCCTGTCCGACATATTTCAGCCTAACGTCTGGCTTCTGTCCAACAGGCATGCTGGAAAACCAGCAGCCAACTGGCATCTAATCAATGCTTGTGTCATGGCACGGGGGGTGGGACAGTCCCTCTGTCAGAACACAATAGCTCAGCAGGGAGATCGCTGTACTAACATGGCTTGTGTTAGTACAGTGATCTGTCAGGTTTTTTTCTCATTCAGGCAATATGCAGTAATCTGTAAACTGAAATCTGGAAGTACACTAGATAATTATTGCTTTTTACATTAGTTTGAGTTTGCCTATTTGTTGCAGGTAATTAAACATGGGTAAAATAGGGTGCATAATTTTGTATTTTTTGGGGGGGTAAATATGAATACTTTTATTTAAAAGGAACATAAAATGGGGCTGTATTTATTTAGGGATTATTATGCAGGTATGTGGGATACATTTTTGCACAATAATCCAACTTATTATCATGAATAAAACTAATTGTTCTAGAGTTTGCTTATAAACTGCACACCATAAAGGTGTGTTTTCATATTCAAAGCATTGGGGCAGTAAAAATATATATTTCAGTTTTCAGTAGATGTTGCAGAGTTAATTCACCCAAAAAATTTTGAGCAAGTTCACAGGCCTATATTCATGCTGTGCGCATTGGGGAAGTCTCTCTCTCGTTTCCCTCGCGCTCGCTCTCTCTTCCCTCGCGCTCGCTCTCTCTTCCCTCGCGCTCGCTCTCTCTTCCCTCGCGCTCGCTCTCTCTTCCCTCGCGCTGGCTCTCTCTTCCCTCGCGCTGGCTCTCTCTTCCCTCGCGCTGGCTCTCTCTTCCCTCGCGCTGGCTCTCTCTTCCCTCGCGCTGGCTCTCTCTTCCCTCGCGCTGGCTCTCTCTTCCCTCGCGCTGGCTCTCTCTTCCCTCGCGCTGGCTCTCTCTTCCCTCGCGCTGGCTCTCTCTTCCCTCGCGCTGGCTCTCTCTTCCCTCGCGCTGGCTCTCTCTTCCCTCGCGCTGGCTCTCTCTTCCCTCGCGCTGGCTCTCTCTTCCCTCGCGCTCGCTCTCTCTTCCCTCGCGCTCGCTCTCTCTTCCCTCGCGCTCGCTCTCTCTTCCCTCGCGCTCGCTCTCTCTTCCCTCGCTCTCCCTCTCTCCCCCCTCTCTCTCTTTCCCCTCTCCCCCCCCTATCTTCCCTCTCCCCCCTCTCTCTCTCTCTCTCTCTCTCTTTCCTCTCTCTCTCTCTCTTTCCTCTCTCTCTCTCTTTCCTCTCTCTCTCTCTCTTTCCTCTTTCCTCTCTCTCTTTCCTCTTTCCTCTCTCTCTTTCCTCTTTCCTCTCTCTCTTTCCTCTCTCTCTTTCCTCTCTCTCTTTCCTCTCTCTCTTTCCTCTCTCTCTTTCCTCTCTTTCCTCTCTCTTTTTCCTCTCTCTCTTTCCTCTCTCTCTCTCTTTCCTCTCTCTCTCTCTTTCCTCTCTCTCTCTCTTTCCTCTCTCTCTCTCTTTCCTCTCTCTCTCTCTCTCTCTCTCTCTCTTTCCTCTCTCTCTCTCTTTCCTCTCTCTCTCTCTTTCCTCTCTCTCTCCCTCTCTCTCCCCCCTCTCTCTCTCTCCCCCTCTCTCCATTTTGTTTAGAGGGCCTTCAATGGTAATCTGAGAAGGATTATATCTGTGCTGCTACCAAGATGTCAAAAAATGTTGATGGCATTTTGAAATTGTACACAGAAAGCAAAACAGGACTTAATTGAGAAATTCTGAAACTGAAGTAGATTTGTTCTCCAGGATGGCCTCTCCCAGGCAGAATCTGGAAGTCAGACCCAGGGCTCATTCAGTAGACTGGAGCTCCAAAATTACTTTATAACAATAAAACGTACAGTTTTGAAATTAAAAATATTTCAGCATATTGCAATAGGTCGGTGGTTTATTCATGCAGACTTATAAGTCCAGTTTTATGAAAAATATAAAGATGCCCATTTTACACGTGGTTATGGTCTTAAATCTGGTGTGTGAGGCATGCAACTGTTCACTTTTCTTCTATTAAAAAGTAATTTAATACCTCTATTTAATGAATTGTATTCGGTTTGGCCCTGTCTGTTTTATTGAATAATGTAAACTCTCTTGGCTGTGTACTATATTAATTTCTTTGTACATAAGTGTGCCACTGCTCCACAAGCACTACAATGGTACACCATGTTCTCTAGCTGCTGCAAACCTGTAAATGGATGCCTTAGATGTACATTTTATTTTGCAGAGCTAGTGGAAGGATTAATGTAGAATTGCAGACAATGTTCAGTTATTTGCCTAATAAAACCTATTGAATTTTATCCCAGAGTGGTGATTTCTTTTTGATGATGTGCTGTCTGGATCATACTCCTAGTTCTGCAGCTTTCATAGTGTCTTTTATATGGGTTTCCACTGGCATTTTCAAATGCATTGGGGCGGCTTTGCATATTCCTAACAAACCATAAATTAACGTTAATCCAAACCCTCACTGACCTCTACAGCTTTAGGCACTCTGGGGAAAATCATCATTGAGATTAAGGTCCAAAGCACTGAAGTAGCTTGAGTTCTCTCAAACAACTCCCCTTCCCCTTCCCAGATCACCTGCGCTGTGTTTGAATTAGAGACTGGAATGCTGTCAGGAGAGGGGAAAAGGGTGAGCTGTGGTGTTGAGAGAAGGACTTTGGTGTTTCTGCTGTAGGTTTTGAGGTTGAATTGCCCCACAGTGTCTGTAGCTACATAATTTGTTACCGTCTTATTTATGGGTTCTTTACTGCCTAAGAATATGGAAATACCCAATTGTACATAGCCTGGCTATAGGTTCACTGTAAGGGCCCTATTACACGGATATGTTTTTCCAGAATTTTTCACTGTAAGGGCCCTATTACAAGGATACGTTTTTCCTGCATTTTTCACTGTAAGGGCCCTATTATTATACGGATATGTTTTTTCTGCATTTTTCACTGTAAGGGCCCTATTACACGGATACGTTTTTTCTGCATTTTTCACTGTAAGGGCCCTATTACACGGATACGTTTTTTCTGCATTTTTCACTGTAAGGGCCCTATTACACGGATACGTTTTTTCTGCATTTTTCACTGTAAGGGCCCTATTACACGGATACGTTTTTTCTGCATTTTTCACTGTAAGGGCCCTATTACACGGATACGTTTTTTCTGCATTTTTCACTGTAAGGGCCCTATTACAAGGTATACATTTTTTCCAGAATTTTTACCTTGCAAGAAAACCGTTTCCCTATGGGACTTTTCACACCTCTAAGCTGTGGGTACACTGTATTTTGAAAATTTCTGCTTACTGCATTCTTTGGTACAATTTTGAAAACTGCACAAAAAAAACAGCTTAATATTGGAGTGAATGTAAATTGAATGTAAACCCGTGATTTGCATTTTTGGTGCATTTTTGCATCACTTACCCATTTTTCACAGGGGCAGGCGGCCCAAATATGCAGGGGAAACACATCTAAAACAATTGCGTTTTTTACCATGATTTTGCTACAAAGCAGTGTGAAACGAACCTAAAGGGAAAAAAAAGGCAATGTATGTATATATTCGAGAATGAAAATATCAGAGTCTGTTTTTTAGGCAAATCTGATCCTAGCGCACCATGGTGATGTAAAGCTTACGCTATGTAAAATGTTTGTGCAGATAAGGAGCTATTATAGTGAAAAGAAATAAATATAGTGATATGTTTCTATGGTGGGAAACATTAACAGCGCTGTATGGGTTAATTTAAGTAATCTGTGGATCCTAAAAAAACACATAAAATCTGCTAAAATTATCTAAAAAAATCACATTAATAATGATTAGTATGTAAGATAATAATAATAATGTCCAGCAATGAATAAACATTAGCAGCAATCATATATATATATATGTTGTCAGTTCTGGCTGAATCATTAGCAAAGTCTCTTCAAGGAAATCATATGCTTCCAGTGAGGGGTTAATCTTGTCTGTATCTCTCTGCTCTTTGCAAGGGTGTCTCCCTTAGGAGTTCTACTCACCAGATAGTAGTAGTGATATGTATGCCTGTAGAAATCAAAGGTTTGGTCTCCTCCTCGGCTCAGATATTCTCATTCCTCTTACTCTCCACCAGGAATCCAAGTTAAAGTCACCCAGGTGATCAGTGTTGGTTTATGGAAATTGATTCATGAGTGGTCATGGAAGTGAGGAGAGAGGAGAAGAATATAGTGTAATACAATTTTTATTCAAGATTAAATGCCCCACACTAGCATATGCTTACAATGTGTATGCGATAAAAACAGCACATCAAAGAGACACTGGAATGCGGATAGCTGCGGGTAGCTGTGCTTGTCAGCTCGGCTTACTCTGCTGGATCTCGGGTCCAGATGACTCCTTGTGTGTACGTTGTACGCTGGTCGTGTAGCCACGCCCTGACGCGTTTCGTGATTGGTCAGGGCGTGGCTACACGACCAGCGTACAACGTACACACAAGGAGTCATCTGGACCCGAGATCCAGCAGAGTAAGCCGAGCTGACAAGCACAGCTACCCGCAGCTATCCGCATTCCAGTGTCTCTTTGATGTGCTGTTTTTATCGCATACACATTGTAAGCATATGCTAGTGTGGGGCATTTAATCTTGAATAAAAATTGTATTACACTATATTCTTCTCCTCTCTCCTCACTTCCATGACCACTCATGAATCAATTTCCATAAACCAACACTGATCACCTGGGTGACTTTAACTTGGATTCCTGGTGGAGAGTAAGAGGAATGAGAATATCTGAGCCGAGGAGGAGACCTAACCTTTGATTTCTACAGGCATACATATCACTACTACTATCTGGTGAGTAGAACTCCTAAGGGAGACACCCTTGCAAAGAGCAGAGAGATACAGACAAGATTAACCCCTCACTGGAAGCATATGATTTCCTTGAAGAGACTTTGCTAATGATTCAGCCAGAACTGACAACATATATATATATATATGATTGCTGCTAATGTTTATTCATTGCTGGACATTATTATTATTATCTTACATACTAATCATTATTAATGTGATTTTTTTAGATAATTTTAGCAGATTTTATGTGTTTTTTTAGGATCCACAGATTACTTAAATTAACCCATACAGCGCTGTTAATGTTTCCCACCATAGAAACATATCACTGTATGTATATATTCCTTTCTCTAAATTGGTGCCAGTTCCTTAACCCCTTCCATACAGGGCATTTTCACCCCCTTCCTGCCCAGACCAATTTTTAGTTTTCAGCACTGTTGCACTTTGAATGACAATTGCGCGGTCAGGCAATACTGTACCCAAATTAAATCATTATGTTTTTTTCCCCACACAAATAGAGCTTTCGTTTGGTGGTATTTGATCATCTCTGCGGTTTTTATTTTTTGCGCTATAAACAAAAGAAGAGCGACAATTTTAAAAAAAACACAATATGTTTTCCTTTTTATTTAATACATCTCACAATATTTTTTTTAAAAAAAACTTTTTTTCCCCTCAGTTTAGACCGATACGTATTTTACGTATTTTTGGTTAAAAAAAAACGCAATAATCGTATATTGATTGGTTTGCGCAAAAGTTATAGCGTCTACAAAATAGGTGATAGATTTATGGCATTTTTATTTAATTTTTTTTACTAGTAATGGCGGCGATCTGCGTTTTTTTTTTTTGTGACCGTGACGTTGCGGCGGACATATCGGACACTTTTGACACGTTTTTGGGACCGTTCACATTTACACAGCGATTATTGCTATAAAACTGCACTAATTACTGTGTAAATGTGACTGGCAGGGAAGGGGTTAACACTAGGGGGCGCTGAAGGGGTTAAAATGTGTCCTAAAAGTATGTTCTAACTGTAGGGGGAGGGGGACTCACAGGGGGAGGAGATCGATGTGTGTTCCTCTGTACTGGGAACACGCATCAGTCTCCTCACCGCTGACAGGAGGTGGATCTGTGTGTTTACACACACAGATCCACACTCCTGCCGTGATTTCCGGAAATCGCGGGTGCCCGGCGGCAATCACGGCCGTCGGGCACGCGCGCGGGATCGCGGGTGGTGCGCGCTAGAACGCCGTGAAGACAGGACGTTGTGCAACGTCCTGTCTCATCGGCAAGGGGATCACCATGACGTGATTCCCCTATACGGCGGTAGGGAAGGGGTTAAACAAAAATAAATAAATAAAATCTCTCGGGGATAAATATTCATTACAAAGGCTTTATAATTACCATTAAAATAATGTGCATCATATTAACCTATACAGTTTGCTTTAAAATAAGACAATGCCGTCTATAGCACATTTAGAGCCTGTTCACAACAGCTCATGTTATGTATGTTTATAAGCCATTGCGTTTACTTTATTTTTTATTTTATTGAAGTGTCACAAAACAATACTTCAGTCTACTACTCTATGCACCATAACACATTCTGCTGTATAGAAGTGCAGACATGCATTGTTGTGACCTCTATTGGTGTCTGTCCGTGCACTGGTTAAAGCATGTAGGAGTATTTTTATTCTCTTCTGACTGTCTTGTGAGACTGCCTGACCCGTGACCCTCTGGACAGTGCCAGATAAAAAACGCTCTAGCAATACACACCAAACTGAGCATGTGCAGAGTGTCCCCAAGGCTCTGTACTATCAGTAGATGGATTGAGGACAGTGGAAGAAGGAGGATCAGAGAAGACAGGTTTAAACAGCCTTTGTACACAATGAAAAGTATTAAAACCTTAGGTTCCACAGTGAGTATAACAAGCAGGCTTTAGTTCATATACACACTGATTTTACTGTTGTGGGTTTAGTAACAAACCCCAGAACACCTGCATCATGTGAATAAGTCGGATAGAAAACAATTGTTTTTTCTGTGTCCTTGCATTGAGGTTACATTGATCAAAGCAACCACACGCACCTGATGTAAACACGCCCTAAACCACAAAACCACCTGCTGTGGGTATTTCAGTCAAGATTAGCGGTTTATCAAGACCAGCCCAAATTCTCCCTACTGGTCTCATCTTTAGTAGGGAGAATTCTAACATTTACCTCAGGGTGAAACCATGGCCACAGTGGGGAAGAGTTACATTACAAGGAAGGGCATCAGTCACTTTAGGGTTTTGAAGTTTTATTGCTCTGGTTTATAGGGAGAGAGGGTTGGGTCTACAGTAGCAACCAGGCTTCCAGACTCAACCAGGCAAGGCTGTTCAGCTAAATAAGGCCCATATCGGTGTCCTTGCATTGAGGTTACATTAATTAAAGCAACCACACGCACCTGCTGTAAACACGCCCTTAACCACGAAACCTCCTGCTGTGGGTATTTCAGACAAGATTAGCGGTTTATCAAAACCAGCCCTGTATAGTCCTTATAATATAAGCACTCAGTATAAGATAAGATCAAAATCACATTGCAGAAAGGCTACAGCAGCAGATTATCCATGGAATGCAAGGAAAGATACACTATTACAGGGTTTTATGGATTTATAAGCTTTCCAGCAAATAAGATATGATTAAGCTGGCCATATACAAGTAGATTTTCAAACAAACGCTTGTACAAACATTCCTGTGAAAATTCTAATCAGTACATTCAATGACACATTGAAGGTTGTTTGAAAGTGTTTCAAAAATTGTTTTATTTGATTTGAGGTAAAAAGACGTTCCCAAGCATGATAATTTGACCCTAGACACAGAAAATTTAACAAATGTTCATTTGAGAATGAAATTCCACTAGTGTATGGCGTATGGTGTATACTTTAAAGCTAGTTTCACTTTTGTCTATTATGGGAACATACGCACAAAAAAAGTGCATTCCCTTTGCAAGCACATAACAGTCCTATTAATTCTTAATGGCACCACAATGCACCTTGCTAACAAATTGCAATGCTTTTTGATGCAGCGCTAAAGAAAGGGTCACGCACTTCTGTGTGTTTTTCACACACAGAGCAGCCCATTGAAATGAATGGACTGCTCTAAATGTAACATTCAAAAACGCACATGCAGTCTCGCCTGCATAGATGTGAACAGTACACCCGTTTGTTTCACTTACACGTTTGATTATATGCTACAAGGATAGCAGTTGTTCTGTGGACAGAACTAAATTATCTTCTTACCATTTTTGATGGAGTCCACCAGACCTCTGATAGTGTACCTATTCCTACATTTTCTGTTCTAATACTGCTGCTATAGCCTTGCTATTGCACATGCAATATGCATACTTACTGCTATGGCCAGCTATAGATGGGGGCGGTGGACACGTTTATGTTTCACCTGTGGTGCTTGTATTGGTCCAGCAACACACCAACACCTTTGCAGCCATTGTGCTATATGCTGGGTGTTTGGTGTGCTCCTGTACCTTTAAGGAGGGGTGGCTCCCCTTCAGTCCACCTGCCCCTATCTATACATTAGAATGCATGTGCCTCCACTGTGGGAACGCTCATTGTTTAATATTAGGACCACAGATTACAGGGTGCCTTGGCGCGGCTCTGTGGCTCACGCATGCGTTTGCAAATGCGTGCGGACAAAACCCCTGTTTTTAATGCATACTGTTAGACAGGGTAATTGGTTGTTCTGCGAGCTGGTCGGTAAGTAGGCTTGGTTATTCCCTGGTCATTCCCAGGTTTTTTTTTGTTAATATTGGTTTTAGGGTTTAAAGGATAAGTCCACCCTAAGGCCCCTTTCAGACCACCTAATCGCCCGCCTCGGCAAAAATCCGATTTTGCAGACGGGAGAATGTCCTATTTTTTTTCTTCCGTCTGCGGATTGGATGAACACGGACAGACGGTCCGTGTTCATCCGATTTCCCCATAGGGGAGAGCGGAGAAAAGACAGGGCGGTCCCTGCACAGTGTGGGGAGACCGCCCGGTCATCCGACGGCTCAGCAGGGATCTACAGAGCTATCCCCGCTGAGCTTACGGACACACGGAGGCGGATCATTACTGATTCGCCCCGTGTGAAAGGGCCCTAACACTAAAATCCCTGCATCTACAGACATCCACAATCCAACACTAACCTATCTAGCTCTGTAAAGAAGAAATCCGTGTACATACTTTTTTTAAACTGATTCGACCTGATCCCAAGCTCAGTTGTCAGCTGTGGCTTTGCTGTGGAGGTGGGTGCAAAGGACACATCCGACAACAGACGCCCCATAGTAACTCTACTATGGGCGATGTTACTTCCCATTCAATTCACAGCCGTCGGTAGCCGTGTCCTCTGCAGAGCTTCCGCCAATGTAGATCGGTTTGGCTTTAAAAAAGGTATGTATGCTGATTTCTTTCTCGTACATCACGGGACACAGAGCAGCATATTCATTACTATATGGGTTATATGGAGTACCTTCAGCTGTGGACACTGGCAATCTCAAACAGGAAGTCCCCTCCCTATATAACCCCCTCCCATAGAGGAAGTACCTCAGTTTTTTCGCCAGTGTCTTAGGTGTTGGTCACGGAATAGCTTTGCCTCCACATCCTTGGGATTAAGGCGGGCTAACCGGATCTGTCCAAGGAGCCTCAGTGCCAAAGTGGACAGTACCCGGGCCCCAAACCGTGGGGTTTTGCCTATAATGCTCCTCTCTAGAGGGCTGGACCCTGGGCCCAGGACTTGGAGTTTTCTAAACCAAAAGATCCTGTTTGCCAGGGTGCTGTATAGGTCCAGGACAGCGGTTCCTTCCAGGACCCCAGTGCCTGAAGGTCTACTACGCTACCCACGGAGATGGGAGAAGATTGGACTGTTTTGCAAACGTCCTGCGGCATGGAGCAGGTAAGAGGGGAGCCTGCGGGACTTGGTTCGACAGCAGGCTCTCCAGGGGAGATCTTAAGGGGGGTAGCCTGAGTATGCTCTGCATTGGCACCATGGTCACTATGTCTGATGGACAGGATGCCCTGAAATGTTCCCCCCCCATCACTTGATCCCCCTACCTATCTATGTATGTTTGCTAGCTACCTGCTGCTCGCTGGTTGAAGATCTTTAAAAAAAAAAAAAAAAAAAAGCCAGATCTGTCTCTAGGCTAAAGGGACTCCTTAGGGGCCTGTTTTTAGCCTTACCTAGCCGGGATTCAAATCTGCCGCCTGATGCGTCCTCCAGCCTGCATTCCTGGGCTCCAGAGTGCGTCTCCTCCTGGGCTCTCCTCCCCCGACAGTCGCGCACGCGCGCATGCATATAGAATTTTTTTCGCGCCGTTCGGGAGGGGGGGGGGCGGGGAGCGTGACTGCAGTGTAGAGTGGGCGTGCCTTCAATTGCTGTTATACACAGCAGGCGCGTTCTTAGCTCAGTTCAAAGCTGAGCTGGAGAGAGAGGAAGTAGAGCTGGCAGCAGAGTGACTCCCGGTGGCGAGAAGGGGTACTACATGCTGGAGTCAGCTCCAATACTTTTTGTTAAGCCAAAAATCCCCTTGGCAACAGGTTGAATGCTGGCAAACATGTTGGGGGTGGGGCTGTATGTTGTGAATAATATTATACTGAGCCCCACCGTTTTTGGGCATTAGTGATCCTATTGTCCCCTAAACCTTATTTTTTTGTACTCCTGGCTATAACAGTCTGTTGTTGTTATCGGAGTCCCTCGGTTTTGTATTATGGCTTCCAAGGGTTCAGGATCAAAAAAAAAAGAAAAGGCAAAGACAAAGGGGTTCCTCCTCTGGTTCTGATGATATGCCAATACTTTCCCCACAGGTTATTCCTATAGGGGTCACCTTGGATAAGCCATTAAGGGGGTCTGGTGCTGAGGCTGGCCCAGGTCGGCCTAACCCTGTGTTATCACAGAGGAGATGCTAGCCGTCACCCTAGGGGGGCTAGAGAAAAAAGTTAACAGCTATGATCGCTGGCTTTTTTTCTGGCAAGAAGCGGACTAGATCCCCATCGCCAAAAGGTGTATCCTCGGATGCTGAGATTCTCTCTCCGGAGGAATTAGAATTTCAGGAGGATCAGTTGGACCAGAACCTAGAGGAAGGATCTACCACTGAAGAATCGTTTTCAGCCTCCCAGACGGAGAGTCTGTGGGTCCAGTCTTTGACAGACATGGTCCGTTCGGCATTTAATTTGCCATTTCCAGAGCCTCAGGTTCCTGCGGTATCCTCTTTGGGTTCTTCTAAAAGCGCCTTTAAGCAACGCAGCTTTTCCGGTCCATCCTCTGTTAGAGGAATTGGTTTTTCCAGGATTGGGACGACCGGACAGAACTTTTTCTGCCGCCTAAAGCTGACGATAGGGTAGTCTTTATGCACGTCTGCCAGGAAATATTTGTGCTTGCAGGCACTCTTTCCCCTGACCAATTGCTCTTTAAAAGGGGCCCGGATGGCTCAGTCAGTAGAGCATCGGACTTTTGGTCTGAGGGTCCAGGGTTCAAGTCCCGGTTCGGGCGCTGCTTTTCAACTACCCGTGAGGTCCTTGAGGCCACATCACCCTGAAAGCGCCCGATCTCGTCTGATCTCGGAGGCTAAGCAGGGTCGGGCCTGGTTAGTGCCTGGATGGGAGACCACCTGGAAGGTTTTCTGTTATTTACCCTATGGAAAAGACATTTTTCTAAGAAAGGGGCGCTCCCAACTGTGGACGCAGCCATCTCATGGGTGAATAAATCATTAACTGGCCTGAGGGGAAACATACAAATGTTTAAGGTCCCGGTCGATAAACGTTTAGAGACACTTTTTCCAGCATCCTTGGCTACGGCCGGAGCAGTGGTACAGCCAGCAGTGGCTGCAATTGGAGTTTTGTCAGGCGTTAAAGAACCAGACAAAACAGATGCTTAACCACTTCAGCCCCGGACCATATTGCTGTCCAAAGACCAGAGCACTTTTTGAGATTCGGCGCTGCGTCGCTTTAACTGACAATTGCGCGGTCGTGCGACGTGGCTCCCAAACAAAATTGGCGTCCTTTTTTTCCCACAAATAGAGCTTTCTTTTGGTGGTATTTGATCATCTCTGCGGTTTTTATTTTTTGCGCTATAAACAAAAACAGAGCGACTATTTTGAAAAAAATTCAATATTTTTTACTTTTTTCTATAATAAATATCCCCAAAAATATATAAAAAAAAATATTTTTTCCTCAGTTTAGGCCGATACGTATTCTTCTACATATTTTTCGTAAAAAAAATCGCAATTAGCGTTTATTGATTGGTTTGCGCAAAAGTTATAGCGTTTACAAAATAGGGGGTAGTTTTATGGCATTTTTATTATTATTATTTTTTTTACTAGTAATGGCGGCGATCAGCGTTTTTTTTTCGGTACTGCGATATTATGGCGGACACTTCGGACACTTTTGACACATTTTTGGGACCATTGGCATTTTTTTAGCGATCAATGCTATAAAAATGCATTGGATTACTATAAAAATGCCATTGGCAGTGAAGGGGTTAACACTAGGGGGCGGGGAAGGGGTTAAGTGTGTTCCTATTTGTGTTCTAACTGTATGGGGGGGGTGGCCTCACTAGGGGGAATCACTGATCTTCTGTTCATACATTGTATGAACAGAAAATCAGCGTTTCCCCCGCTGACAGGAACGAGCGCTGTGTGTTTTCACACACAGCTCCCGTTCCCCGCTCTGTAACGAGCGATCGCGTGTGCCCGGCGGCGATCGCGCCCGCCGGGCACACGCACGGGACTCGGGGGCGAGCGGGGGGCGGGCGCGCGGGCCGCCGGCGGCGCGCACGCGCCCCCTAGTGGCCGCGCAAAGCGCGGCGTAGAGCTACGGGCTCTCGCGCACCCGTGCCGACCTGCCACCGTATAACTGCGGCGGCTGGTCGGCAAGTGGTTAAAGACATCCCTGCCCAATAGGCAGAGGAGTTATTGGATATTCCCAGAGCTCTGTGCTTTGCGGTAGAGGTTATAAAAAGACTCCATCCAGCAGGCGTCTCGTTTGTCACTATTTTTAGTGCATATGAGAAGGCTCTTATGGTTGAAGAACTGGGCGGCCGAGCCCCATGTAAAAGACTACTGGCAGGTTTGCTCTTCCATGGAAAGATCTGGATAAATACATTCAGACTGTTTCAAGTGGCAAAAGTACCCTTTTACCAGTCAAAAGAAGTTCCGGGGTCCTGCGTTTAAAAGGCAGTTCCCCCCTGTTCCGGGGCCCTCAAATTCCAGGCAGTACGGACCTCCTGCGCGATCAAACTTTTAACAATGGATCGCAAGGACAGGCCTCTGGGGGCAAGGGGCCATGGTATCGATCCCCGACAGAGGGGGTCCGATCATCTGTGGCCACAGGCTACAGATTAGAATTTCTAAAATTTCCTCCACAAGGAAGGACTCAATGCGGGCGGCATTGGATCATCTGCTTTACCAGGGCATAATGGTAGAGGTACCAGCCCAAGAACAGGGGCTAGGTTTCTATTCCAATCTGTTTGTCATACCAAGGCCCATCGGCGATGTCAGACCAATTTTGGACCTAAAAGGTTTAAATGCTTACCTAAGGGTTCGCTCTTTCCGGATGGAATCCGTTTGGTCAGCAGCCGCCACACTCCAGAAGGATCTGGCTTCTATAGACATAAAGGATGGTTACCTTCATGTACCAATCTTTCAGCCACATCAAATATTTTTGTTTTTATGCTTCGCAGTGATACAGCGTCACTTCCAATTCGTGGCGCCCCCCTTCGGGCTGGCTACGGCCCCCGGGTATTCACGAAGGTCCTAGCTCCAATTCTAGTCAGTCTAAAGGATCCAAGGGATCTCGGTCCTAGCATACCTGGACGACCTCTTAATCATAGATCACTCGCTTCCTTGGTGGAATGCGTAGTAGCCCTCATGGTTCAGTACCTCGAGAGGTTCGGCTGGGTCCTAAACCGGGGAAAGATCAGCATTTCAACCTACAAAGCAGTTGGAATATCTCGGCATGAGATTAGACACAGAACAGAAGATGGGTGTTCCTGCCCCTGGTAAAGGTCGAGGCTATCAAAAGATTGATTCAGTTGGTTCTAAGCAAAAGAGAACCAACTATTCGCCTATGTATGCGATTACTAGGCAAACTAATGGCCATGTTCGAGGCGATACCGCACGCTTCCACACTCGTGTCCTACAGACAGCAATTCTAGCAGCTTGGTTCTGCCCAGTGGTCTGGAAGGCTGGAGAGCGGTCTTGAACGGGTTCACTCGCCAAGGAACTTGGGCAGAGGCGGAGAGGCAGCTGCCCATCAAGGTCTGGGAGATCAGAGCGGCTCGGCTAGCACTCCTGGCATAGACATCCAGATTACAGGGGTCCTCGGTGAGAAGTCATTCAGACAATGCCACAGCGGTGGCATATATGTGAACCACCAAGGGGGAACCAAGAGTCAAGCCACTCAGAGTGAGAGGAGCTTGGTTTTTCGGTGGGCAGAGGTTTATGTACCCTGCATATCGGCGACATTCATTCCCGGGGTGGACAACCTGCAGGCGTACTTCCTAAGTCGCCAAACCCGGTCGCCGGGGGAGTGGTCTCTGCATCCACAAGTTTTTCAGACAATCTGCCATAAGTGGGGAGTGCCAGACGTGGATGTCATGGCATCAGGATTCAACAAGAAGCTAGACAGGTTCATGTCTCAAACGAGGGACCCTATGGCCTGCGGAACCGATGTGTTGGTTTGCCAGTGGCATCAATCATAACTTCTATATGCATTTCCCCCGCTGCAGTTACTACCCCGCCTGTGGCGCAGGATCATAGCACAGGCCGGTTATCCTGGTAGCCCGAGCTTGGTACCGGAGGGCATGGTACTCACTAGTCCTGAAATTGGCAGCGGGAGGCCCTTGGACTCTTCCTCTATGGCCAGACCTACTCTCACAAGGCCCGATCCTCCACCCTGCATTACGGCGTCTAAATTTGACGGCCTGGCGGCTGAATCCCTGATTCTCAGGGGTAGAGGTCTGTCTAGGCAGGTAATCCCTACCCTCATTAAGGCTAGAAAGCCGGCCTCCAGGTAATTTTGTTACAGGGTTTGGAGGGCCTACGTAGGCTGGTGTAAGGCTAAGAGATGGGTTTCCCGCAAGTATACCATTGATAGAGTATTACGTTTTCTCCAGCTAGGAGTGGATAAAGGCCTGGCATTAAGCACGATCTAGGGACAGATTTCAGCCTTATCAGTGTGGTTTCAGAGGCCGCTGGCCGCCCACTCGCTGGTTAAGATCTTCGTACAGGGAGTCTTACGTGTTAATCCTCCGGTCAAATCACCACTTTGTCCATGGGACTTAAATCTTGTTCTGTCAACTCTACAGAAACAACCCTTTGAGCCGTTGGCTGAGGTACCTTTGGTTTTACTGACTAGAAAGTCGGTATTTCTGATCACCATAGTTTCGGCCAGGAGAGTATCGGAATTGGCAGCCTTATCTTGTAAGGAACCATATCTCATTTTACATAAGGATAGGGCGGGTTTCCGTCCTCATCCTTCCTTTCTACCAAAGGTTATAGCCAGTTTCCACTTGAACTAGGAGGTGGTACTTCCATCCTTGTTTCCAAAAACCCACCTCTAAAAGGAGGGGTTGCTGCATACGTTGGATATTGTCAGGGCCATAAAGGCCTATCTTAAAGCTACAGAGAAGGTTCGGAAAACAGATGTGGTGTTCGTTTTACCGGAAGGGCCCAAGATGGGTCAGGCAGCTGCTTGATCCACCATCGCAAGTTGGATTAAACAATTAATCGTTCAGGCCTGCGGTTTGAAGAGGTTGCCTCCTCCTGTGTCGGTAAAGGCCCATTCTACCAGGGCCATGGGCACCTCCGGGGCAGCACATCATCAGATCTCTATGGCTCGAATATGCAAGGCAGCAACGTGGTCATCAGTCCACATGTTTACAACATTTTTATCAATTGGACGTAAGAAGGAATGCGGATACAGCCTTTGGACAGGCAGTACTACAGGCCGCGATTCAAGCTCCTCAGGATCTGAGGGGGCTCCCTTGATTTAGATTTGAGATTTACATTTCTTGTCTAAGTTGGATTTACTAGTATTTGAGTATACCTCTAAATTAAATCCTTTTTTGGAACATGTCTCCCTCCCCTCATTAAAGCATTGCTTTCGGACATCCCATATAGTAATGAATATGCTGCTCTGTGTCCCGTGATGTACGAGAAAGAAAAAGAGATTTTTTAATACAGCTTACCTGTAAAATCTTTTTCTTGGAGTACATCACGGGACCCAGAGCTCCCACCCCTCTTTTGGGGAACGTTTTTGGGAGGCATACTGCTTGCTACAAAACTGAGGTACTTCCTCTATGGGAGGGGGTTATATAGGGAGGGGACTTCCTGTTTGAGTTTGCCAGTGTCCACACCTGAAGGTACTCCATATAACCCATATAGTAATGAATATGCTGCTCTGTGTCCCGTGATGTACTCCAAGAAAAAGATTTTACAGGTAAGCTGTATTAAAAAATCTCTTTTTCTTCTTTACAAGGCTAGATATGTTAGTGTCAGATTGTGGTTGTCTGTAGATGCAGGGATTTTAGTGTTATGCCGCGTACACGCGGTCGTTTTTTGCGATGAAAAAAACGTTTTTTAAAACGTCATTTAAATTGATCGTGTGTGGGCAAAACGTCGTTTTTTGTCTTAAAAAAAACGACCAAAAAAAAATTCCAACATGTTTGAATTTTTTGTGTCGTTTTTCAAAACGTCGTTTTATGTTTCACAAAAAGTCACCGTGTGTAGCAAAAACGTCGTTCAAAACGACGTTTTTCAACCCGCGCATGCCCAGAAGCTAGTTATGAAGCGAGCTTCAATGGAAGAGTGGTGAACGTAACCTTGCTTTTTGTGAAAAAACGATGGTGTGTATGCAAAATTGTCTTTGAAAAGTGACGTTTCAAAATGTCGTTTTTTACTTCACAGAAAACGTCGTTTTTTTTCATCGCAAAAAACGACCGTGTGTACACGGCATTAGGATGGACTTTATCCTTTATTTGTCCTATAGGCAACATTGTCTTATTTTAATGCGAACAATATGAGTTTGTGCGATGGGATCGTGACTTTTGCACATAGTTTATATGGTATTTTTTTAAGTGTTTTTGTAATATATTTATGCCTAATTTTCTTTTATATATCATTTGTCTTTTTTTGTATATTACTTTAAAGGGATCCTGTAGAAATCTTGATCTGAAAGTTGCCATTGCTGGAGTAGTGAATAACCAAAATAATGAAGAAGGGTAAAGATGTCACAACAAAGACAGCTACCATATTTTTAGCCCAAATTTGCTTATAACAGAATTTAGTAGGAAGGAAACCACACAGTACTGTTAAAGCTTAACGTGTTACTAAACCTACAGAAGTAAAAAAAAGTCTGTGTATACAGTAAAGCATGCTTGTTATGCTCACTGTAGGGGCTTAATCCTCTGCATTGTGTAAAATGGCTGTTTGATCCTCCTCTTCTTGCATTGTCTCCAAAACATGCCCAGGTAAGACAGAGTTAGTAAAGTCAGTCTGCACATGCTCAGTTTTGCTGATGATAAAAGGTATTTAGCAGTTTATATATACTAAAATGATTGCATTTTCATGTTCTGTCTACTGTGAGAGACCAGATATAGTGAATGCAGGCTCCTGGGCTTAGGAATACTTTAATGACAAAAGCTTTGCAAAGTATAGGGTCTACTATATTTTAATCTAAGTGAATTCCACCTAACATGAACTTGTCACAGTTAGGAAGGGCAACCAACACCCTTGACTCCGCAATCATTCTATCCACTTTTTAAGGGTTTTCTACTCTGCACTACAACAGCTACAAGGTTACTTTATTCTGTAACAAGACAATAGCTTCTTCCCACCAGATTTTAAAGAGTCCCTATGCATGCAACATGGCCTTAAAGACCAGTTTATTTTTTTTCTAGATTAACATTTTAAAAGACAGAACTGCACATATATGCAACAATGTTATTACAAGAAAATATACTGATTTTTCATTAAATTTAGTTCCCATTCTGAGATCAAACTTCAGCATTTTGTTTGGCACTACTCCAGGGTGTCCTCAATAATAACAACTGGAGCCTGCATTCTACGATGGCTGTATTTGGTTTCCTTTCTGCAGCTCTTGCTGTAGGAAAATGTTTATATCAAGTATTATCATGGTGTGAATTTAGTGATCATATTGATGTCCTATAAATGTGTGTGGATTTTCTACAGGAAGCTTAAAGCGGTTGTAAACCGCAAAAAAAAATATATTTTTTTTTTAGACCTGCAAGGGAAAAGCCATAATGAGCTAATATGCACCGCATATTAGCTCATTATGAAATACTTACCTCGGAACGAGTTGTAGGGAACTTACCTGGTGCACGCCGAGCGAGATGTCATCTTGACTCGGCGTGTCTTCCGGGTATCGCCGCTCCAGCGCTGTGATTGGCTGGAGCGGCGATGACGTCACTCCCGCGCGTGCGCGCGGGAGATTTAAATCCGGCCAGGACGGCGGTGGCCGGTCCTTTGGCCGTAGATTCCCCCCTGCGCATGCGCCGCTGCAATCAGCGGGGGTAATATCTCCTAAACCGTATAGGTTTAGGAGATATTCTTTATACCTACAGGTAAGCCTTATTATAGGCTTACCTGTAGGTAAAAGTCGAAAAAGTGGGTTTACAACCACTTTAATAGAAAGTGATAGTGCAGATCAGATCAACATGTCTTCTGGTGAGACCAAACTTCTTATGGTTCTTAAAGTGGATGTAAACCCCCCCAAAAAATATTATTTTATTGATGTCACAATGTAGAGTATATGATTTCCTATCATCTGTGCCCAGTCTTGCCACACAGTTAATCCAGCGCTGAGTAATCCTCTTTTAATGTTCAGTGAAAATTAACAGAATTCCAGATAAAAACTTGCCAAATTATAAAGTCCGTTTCTCTGTTCTTTCTTTGAGTGACGGGTTATTTACATATCTAGCTTGGACATGTTTATCTTATGTTATGTTTATCATAACATGAGGTGATCCAAAGTTCATTGTATATTACCAGGATGTGTTATGTGGGGGAGGGGAGGATTTCTCATGTTTTATACTGTGAATCACCTCATGTTATGATAAACATAACATAACATATGATAAACATGTCCAAGCTAGATATGTAAATAACCTGTCACTCAAAGCAAGAAGAGAGAAACTGACTTTTTATTTAGGCAGGTTTTTATCTGGAATTCTGTTTATTAACTACTTCAGACCTGCGCTATAGCCGAATGACGGCTACAGCGCCGACCTAAAAATCCATTTGGACGTCAAATGACGTCCTCCCCTTAGGGCGTTCCCCGCGCGCGCTCCAGAGCGCGTAGCGGGGAAACTCTGTGTTGGCCGTGTCCCTTGGACACAGCCAATTACAGATCGCCGCGAACGGCCAATCAGAGTGGCCATTTGCGATGCGATCTGTGCGGCCAATGAGAGATGATCTCAAATGTAAACATATGAGATCATCTCTCATTGCCGGCTCACACAGAGACAGCGTCCTGTCCAGGGATGGACTGGCCATAGGGACTACAGGGAGTTTCCCGGTGGGCCGATGGCTCAGTGGGCCGTTTTAAAAAAAAATATATTTTATTTTTAAACTGAGACTCTCTCAGTCCCCACCTCTTTTTGCCCCCACTATCTCTCAAACCCCCCCTCTGTCTCTCATTTCCCCCCCCCCCCTCTGTCTCTCATTCCCCCCCCTCTGTCTCTCAGCTCCACCCCCTTCTGTCTCTCAGCTCCCCCCTCTTCTGTCTCTCAGCTCCCCCCCTTCTGTCTCATTCACTCCCTGACTCTTAAGCCCCGTACACACGGTCGGACTTTTGCCCAACCAACATCAAAATCCGACACTTTTCGCATTTGTCCGTGTGTACATTCCATCGGACCAACTTTTTTGGCTTTCATCGGACAAAAAGTTGGGTCTGCGAACGGACCAACTATCAGGCAACAAAAGTTCCGATGGTGCAAAGTCCGATCGTGTGTACAGCAAACCATCGGACTTTTGGACAAATTACAAATGCGCATGCTCAGAACCAATGTTAAAATCAACCAACAATAGCAGAAGTTAACCAAAGGGTGGCGGTAAAGAGCAGAAAAGAGCAGAAAAACCACGTGATGATGGGAAAGTTTTAGAAAAGTTTGCAGAAAAGTCTGACTGTGTGTATGCTATGGGTGTGACCGGACAAATCAATTAGGACAAAAATCCAAGGGAAATTTTGTTGGATGTCCTACCGTGTGTATGGGCCTTTAGGCTGCTTTCACACTGGGGCAGGCATTGACGGTAAAACACTACTAGTTTTAGCAGCACTTTACTGTTGTTTTAGTTGCACTATTCTGTGTCTAGCAGGTGCTTTGAAACCCCGCTAGCAGCCAAATTCAAGGTTAAATGCGCCTGTGTAGCCCATGCAGCAGTGACTATTCATTTAAATGGACAGTAGCGGTTTATACACCGCTCCTCCACCACCCCAAAGATGCTGCTTGGAGGACTTTTTTTTAACGCCCTGGCAGCACCCCAGACCCTCACTCTCTCAAGCTCATTCCCCTCTCATGATCTACAATGATGGATGTAGGGGCCTTTTGGTGGGCATGATTTTTCGTGGGGAGTGGGGCAGCATTTTATTGAATTAAAGTGGGCCGGTCTGAATGAAGTCCAGGGCCAAATTTTTGTTCCAGTACAGCCCTGGTCCTGTCTCTGGAGAGGAGACCGATCTGTGTGCCTTGTACATAGGGACACAGATCGGTCACCTCCCCCAGTCACCCCCCTCCACCTACAGTTAAAACACAATGCAGGGAATACATTTAACCCCTTCCTCACCCCTAGTGTTAACCCCTTCAATGCCAGTCACATTTATACAGTAATTAGTGCATATTTATAGCACTGATCGCAGTATAAATGTGAATGGCGCCAAAAATGTGTCAAAAGTGTCCGATGTGTCCGCCATAACGTCGCAGTCCTAATAAAAATTGCAGATCGCCGCCATTTCTAGTAAAAAAATAAATAATAAAAAATAATAATTCTGTCCCCTATTTTGGAAGCGCTATAACTTTTGCGCAAACCAGTCGCTTATTGCGTTTTTTTTTATTTTTTTACCAAAAATATGTAGAAAAATACGTATCGGCCTGACCTGAGAAAAAAAAAGTTTTTTTTAAATTGGGATATTTATTATAGCAACAAGTAAAAAATATTGTATATTTTTTTTCAAAATTGTCGCCCTTTTTTGTTTAAAGCGCAAAAAATAAAAACCGCAGAGGCGATCAAATACCACCAAAAGAAAGCTCTACTTGTGGGGAAAAAAGGACATCAATTTTGTTTGGGAGCCACGTCTCCCGACCGCGCAATGGGTATATGTGCCCAGTAAGCAAGTGGTTAAAAGAGGATTTCTCAGATCTGGATTAACTCTGTGTGGCAAGACTGGGCACAGATGATAGGAAATCTTATACTCTACATTGTGACCAAAAAAAATGGGTTTACATCCACTTTAAGGGACATCCTGCCCTAATTACCCCCAGGAGAGCATAATGCCGCGTACACACGGTCGTTTTTTGCGATGAAAAAAAAACGACGTTTTCAATCATGAAAAAAACGACGTTTTTCAAACTTCATTTTCCAAAACGACTTTGCGTACACACCATCGTTTTACTACAAAGCTCTAGAAAAGCGTGGTGACGTACACCACGTTCGACGGCACTCTTTTCCATTGAAGCTCCGTCTCATAACTTGCTTCTGAGCATGCGCGGGTTTAAAAACGTCGTTTTCAACATCGTTTTGCCCAGACATGATCACTTTTTATGACACAAAAAACGATGTTTTGAAAAACGACACAAAAAATTCAAGCATGTTGGAATTTTTTTTTGGTAGTTTTTTTTAAGACAAAAAACTAAGTTTTGCCCACACATGATCAATTTAAATGACGTTTTAAAAAACGTCATTTTTTTTCATCGCAAAAAATGATCGTGTGTACGCGGCATTAGAATTAACCAATTCTTTTCCATATAAATTCTTGTAGCTAGTTAAAACTGGACAACAAATTGCATGCATTTTTATTATGTAGACACTAATGCCTAGTACACATAATGAGAAAATGGGGCAAAAAATACCGCTTTCGGAATTCAGAGTGTTGGTCCAATAATCTGATCATTAGTACACAGCTTTTAAGAGCCTATCATGACAGTTCATACAACTGCTGTTCGAAGGGACAAACAGCAAAAAAAGTTTTTTTGTGTAATTCGTATGGTATTTGTGTGACCAAGACCACGCATGCTCGGAAATGAAAATACAATATATTAAAATACATTACATCACTTCTGAAATTGTATTGTGTTGCACAAGAATTTTTGAAGCTTTAGTATACATTTTAGTATTGGTTTTTGATATGAGACTAGTATGCAAAAAAAACCAGGCGATTATTTGTCGGATATAGTTTTTATTCTGTATACTAGGTTTAAAGCTTAGCTACAGTAGAGTTTTTAGCACCCCTCCCTTCATGGGGGAAAGAAGGGGGTCTCGTCTCCAGTAGGGAGAATTCTAACATTTACCTCAGGGTGAAACCATGGCCACTGTTGGGAGAGTTACATGACAAAGAAGGGCATCAGTCACTTTAGGGTTTTAAAGTTTTATTGCTCTGGTTTATAGGGAGAGAGTGTTTGGGTATGGTCCAGTAGCAACCAGGCTTCCAGACTCAACCAGGCAAGGCTGCTCAGCTAAATCTGTGTAAGGCCCATATAGGGATCAGGCCTACACAGCACAAACCTTGAACAGGTCATCTCCAGACTGAGACCTGGGGAAAGGGTGGGGGAGGGGGTAGAGAGAGAGAGCTCGATAAGCCATTCCCCTAACCTTTATAACCTCTCCCAGCATGCACCACTGCAGAAAAAGCCAGAAGGGACACAAAGGCTCAATGGCAAGACTTGCCGAGCTCCATAACTATACCCCTAGGCATCAGGCACACCTAGCAGCAACAGCAGGGTACTGCAGCAACTCTAAAACATAAGGAAGAAACCCAATGAGCAGCTAACAATTGTCCCAGGTTAGGTATTACCCAGGAAAGATCCATTTAGACACCCACTAGTACAGGATTGCTATACATTTTTTTTTTTTTTTTACTAGAGCAGAAAGTATCTGTAACTTCTGGGTTATACTTTCTTATTATTTGTGTACCACCCAATGCATATATATTGCAATGGAGCGGCCACTCTGTGCCAGATCATGTGTATGTATGCAATCCGGCATTTCTGGGTAGGGGGGCATGCATTTGTGCTATGTCACAAGTTGGTCAGCAGGTCCTGGCCAATGATTTATGACTGGGACCTGCTGATCGGCTTAGTGAATCACAGTCCCATGTTTACTAACAATACAGGGCTCTGTACATGTAGCAGCAAAGCAGGGAGAAAAATTAGCCACATCGGTTATTGTAAAAGCAACGCATATTACACATTTTAGGCACACAGTTAACTCCTTGATTGGCCCTAGATGTTAACCCCTTCACACCCCTTCATTAATACAGTGGCAGTGTATAATACTAGCACTGATCACTGTATTAGTGTCGATGGTGATGTCAGTTTGTGTCAAATTGTCTGCCGCATTATCACAGTCCCACTATAACTCACTGATAACCATTATTAATAGTATTAAAAAATAAAATTACAGTATATATATACACCATAATTTGTAGACGCTATACCTTTTACGGCGTACAGTGTTACATGACTACGCAATTACCAGTTAAAGCGGAGCAGTGCTGAATAACAAAAAATGCCCTTATCATAAAGGGGGTAAAACCTTCCAGAGGTCAAGTGGTTACATTTAAACATTTACCTGCCTGATCTGCTATGAGGCTGGATTCCCATCTATGCATTTCTAGTGCTTTTTGGATTTTGCAGATTTGCACTACAGAAGGTGTTCCATAGAAAACCATGGTAAATGGACTGTAGTACAAATCTGCAATATTAAAAATGCAAAGGTGTGAATTCAGCCGTACATGACACTTTTACAGACCTTAGTGGACAAAAGCTTGGTAGAAGTAAATTGGTCAAAGTAAAAATACTTATGGTTATAAGCCCTGTCTAAATGTGAAGAGCCTACCTTATGTAAATAAATTGGAATATGCTGTTCAAATAATAATTTGGTTTTAGAGATAACTAATTGTAATGCTTGGCAAATTAGATTTGTAATTATGATTTGTAATTAATACATTATTATTTGTATCTAATAATCCTATAAATATTCCTGAGTGGCTGTGCATGTTCACTCCACAGTGTCTATGGAGAGAGCCATGGTTTTCACCCATATTCAACATCAAACACATAGGGCCAGATTCAGGTAGATGGGAGCATCTTTGCTCCAGAGTAACGCTTCTCATTTGCGTTACGCTGCAGAAATTTTAGGAGCAAGTGCTGTCATTCACGAAGCACTTGCTCCTAAAGTTGCGGCAGCGCATCGCAAATGAGCCGGCGGAATTCAAATTGGGCGGGTACGGGGCGTGTAGTATTAAAACGAAGCGCGTTCCCGCCGCGAACGTACTGCGCATGCGTCGAGTGTCAAAACATCCCCGTGCGCATGCTCCAAATTCTGTGAATGAACGTCAATGACGTCACATTCCCATTCATGAACGTTTTACGCAAGCGACGTTTTTTTTTTTTTTTTCGACGCAATGACGACGCCTATACCTAACATAGGATATTCCAACCCCATGTAGGTATAACTATGCGCCGCGTATCCCGTCCGGAAACGTCGTAACGTCACTGCGTCGCGCCGGAATGCGATCGTGAATTGCCGATTTCCGCTCATTAACATATTTTTTGAGCGGAAATCGGCGGGAACGCCCCCGGCGCCATTTTTAAGTTGAAGTAACGATGCGATGGCGAAACTCAGTTACGCTGCTCGCATCGGAGCTTCAACCCGGCGTTTCTTGTTTTCTGGTTACAGAAAACAGAAACGCCGGCTTAAAGTCACAGTTAGGCTGGCGGATCACTGGATCCGCCAGCCTAACTGTTCCTGAATCTGGCCCATAGTATCTTCCTTTGTTCATCTGCATTAAAAGTGTATTTTCATAGCTTGCTGAAAATGTTCTTGGCCTGAAAAACGAAAATGAATGCAGCCCCCACATCTAGGACTAGTAATCTGAAGAATATTGGAAAAAAAATATTCTTCCAAAATCTTCCAACCTAATGCCGCGTACACACGGTCGTGTTTTGCGATTAAAAAATACGTTGTTTTTTAAAACGTCATTTAAATTGATCGTGTGTGGGCAAAACGTTGTTTTTTGTCTTAAAAAAAACGACCAAAAAAAAATTCCAACATGCTTGAATTTTTTGTGTTGTTTTTCAAAACGTCGTGTGTAGCAAAAACGTTGTTTAAAACGACGGTTTTCAACCCGCGCATGCCCAGAAGCTAGTTATGAAGCAAGCTTCAATGGAAAAGAGTGGTGAACGTAACCTCGCTTTTTGTGAAAAAAACGATGGTGTCTATGCAACATCGTCTTTGAAAAGTGACGTTTCAAAAACGTTGTTTTTTACTTCACAGAAAACGTATTTTTTCATCACAAAAAATGATCGTGTGTACGCGGCATTAATGTTTCAGCACTCAAAACTCTCCATTCATTGTAGCTGACAGGGAGTCTGAGTTTGTACTGGACGGCTGTTGTGACATAAAACTAATAGCACCATGAATTGGGTTGCCAAACAATGCAAACAAGTTTAATGCTTTTATTGTACAATTAGGCACTGGGCATGTGACGTAAATGAGAAAACTCTGCCGTTCATGTGTACACTACATCACCGAAAAGAACAGGTTGGTTGTGAACATAGGCATTACCCTCCAATGATGTCCCATCTATTCAGCGATGGGGTGATGGCTTTGTGGTTTGCGGAGTGATCAGGTCTTTTGTAAGTTAACAAGTAATCAATTACAGCGTTTTTTTAAGTTTCGGGTGTGCCACAGATTTTATAAACAAAATATTGTGTAGAAACTGCTTTGATTCTAACGGGCAAGGCAATGTCTCCATTGTAACAAGGAATATCTGAGGTACTTCATATTAGAGATTACTGTGTGGTACATTGAAGCCCTACAAATAAGAGATGATAATAGTATAGTTGGGAAGGGCAGGGGAGCGTCTCAGGCTTCTCAGATGGAATCTTTCTTTTCATAGTCGGCAGAGATGTTCTAGATTTTTTCATTTATTTTTGGAGTGGAGGTCACAGATGGGGCTTTTTTTATGTCACAATCAGAGAAATAGGACAGTAGAAACCTTGTCCTTACATAGTCCTGACAGAAGACTCTTAAAACGGCCAAGAAGCAATTTACCCCATATAAACCACTAAATATTAGACATTGTCTAACCACGCATACATGGACTGTCTGGTTAGAAATATTTTCTGGTGAAAGATCTATTTACAGACTAGCATGGTTCACATCACTTTGTTGTTACTCATTGGGTGCCTCCATCTTGCATTTTGTACCGCAAGCTATAGCTAAGATGTCAATGACACTCCAACTTTCTGTGATGTCCTCTTTGCATATGTCACAACATACACATACAGGAGAGTTTGGTTGCTGACATTTGACATATATCTGATATTAATGGCTGTTTAACCTGGCCATAGACAGTTTGAATCTTGGCCCGTTCAGCAGGGAGCAGCCAAGATTCTAACCATGTATGGGCAAGCTAAATGTATCCAAGATCGATTGATCGACTTGGGTACAAACAGCCTGTCGGATTTTACATGCGATTATTGCTAGCAGTTGTTTAGCAATAATCATTGTGTTCTTCCAGCAAGAATGGCTTGTCGGGAGAACACAATGGCTCCGTGGGAGAAATTCCACCATCAACACTGACTGTGTTGATGGGGGAATTGAGCAAAATCGATCCGTCTTTGGCTGACCTTGGTTTTCTTAAACTGCACATTTTGCACAATATCTGATGGCTTAGGTTATGAAGGTTCTTATATACACTATATTGTCAAAAGTATTGAGACGTCTGCCTTTACACACACATGAACTTTAATGACATCCCAGTTTTAGTCCATAGGGTTCAATATTGAATTGGCCCACACTTTGCAGCTATAACAGATTCAACTCTTCTAGGAAGACTGTCTCTACAATGTTTAGGAGTGTGCCCGCAAGCTAACCCCCTTGGGAGACAGCTTCCAATAAGGGGGTTAGCTGATGTGGGGAGGAGCCGAGACAGCCGCTTAGGACCCCAGAAAACGAGGATCGGGGCCACTCTGTGCAAAACGAGCTGCACAGTGGAGGTAAGTATGACATATTTGTTATTTAAAAAAAGGGAACCTTTACAACCCCTTTAATATACAGTAAGCTTGTGAATGCTAGTTTGAAGAGCATCACACGTGACAAGTATTTACAATGCATAGAAAAAGCACTAAACAACAATCTTGAAGATCTGTCATAAACCTGGGAACTTAAATTGATTGTAAACCTAGTTACACCACATGTACCTACATGTAAGCCTATAATAAGGCTTGCCTGTAGGTACTGTAAATATTTACTAAACCATTAAGAGATATTTGCTATATACGCTTGCGCCGATATCATTGGCGTATGCGAACTGAAGAAACGGCCTGCTCTTCCCGTTTCTTTAGGGCTGGTGCAGTGACTGGTGGCTCCAGCATGCATGCACAGGAGTGATGCATACTAGCTCATTATGCCTTTGTCTTACAGGGTTTTTTTTTTTTTTGTTTACAATCACTTTAGGTTCTGCCTAAGCAGAGATTACTTCAATAAATCTACATATCTAAATTGTCAGTAGGAATATAGGCCGCTGAAGCTATATGGCTAGCTAGATCATATCGATTTCTGTTTCCTTCACTGTCATATATATTACAGTATCTCTCTAGAGTTATCTAGAAATAAAGGCATGTAGAATGTTTTAAACCATATGAATAGAATATACTATATACAGGGTATTCATATGAAACATCACTATGTTAACATCATCTTCAGGAATAATAGACATGTGCTCGCAGCAAGCCCGGGTGACTTTGAAAACTTTGACCTTTTTCGCAGGTGGGAGAGCCCAGTCTCCCTAATGGGTCTAATTGTTTTTCTCTTTTTACGGTTTGTTGATACAATTCAAGTTGACGTTCCAAAGACATCATGACAGGTCAGTTTTCTTAATGCATTCAAAATATGTGTGCTTTTATCTGTCTATAGCTAGCTTGCACACCCTGCCACCAGGTTGTGTTTTTAACCTGCAGGTCCAGCTATTTGATTAGCAAGCATAAAATATGGAAAATGCAGCGGAAAAGTTCAGCGCTTGTAATTTTGTCTCCTTATAACTTGCTTTCAGGGAGTGTCTGATTTCTTATTTTCTTAGCTCCTTCGTCCCCATGACTAACCCAAATCACTGTTTGACTTTTTATTCCTGTGTCTGCTGTTTTGATTTCTTTTTTTTTTTTTATGTAATGGGAGTTGCTCCCTGCACATGTCTTTTTTCCACCTTCCTGAGTTTATGTGGGTTCCATGAATAGCTTCCTAGCACAATATTCCCATTCACACCATGGCCATATGCTGGACACAAATATTTGCAGTCTTCCTACGATGGTAACAAAATGAAGTAGAAGTTTTACAGAAATGTAGCAGAAAAAACTAGGTTGCATTCTTAAAGGTGACCTGTCACCAAGTAAACAGTAGAGGCATTCAGCAGTCTACTAATAACAGGAAACCTATCAATACTTTCTAAGTCGCTGATCCAGATCCAAGTTTGTGGAAAGTGAGGTCAAAACTCCTGATATGCATACTTGACCCAAGTCAGTCATTCAAAAAACTGAACTCCTTTGTTGCCTTGGTGGTATGTTTTGGATCATTCATTGTCATGCCGGAAGAACCATTCATGACCCATCTTCATTGTTATGGATGAGGAAAGAAGGTTGTCATCCAAGACTTTACAATACATGTCCCCATCCATTGGCCCCTCAATGTGGCAAAGTCAGCCGGTACCTTTAGCAGAAAAACAACCCCAAAGCATAATGTTTCCACCCCCGTGCTTGACTATAGGGAAGGTGTTCTTGGGGTCATAGTTAGAATTTTAATTCCTTTAAACACTGAGAGTCGAGTTAATGGCAAAGAGCTACATTTTGCTCACATCTGACCCCAGCACTTTCTCTCAATCCTTCTCTGAATCTGAATTTAGATGTTTATTGACAAACTTCAGATGGGCCTTCACATGTGCCTTCTTGAGGGGGGGGGGGGGGGCCTTGCGGGTGCTGCAGGATTTCAATCCATGGATATGTATTGTGTTACAGATTGTTTATTTGGTGACTGTGGTCCCAACTACCTTGAGATCATTCACAAGCTCCTCCCGTGTAGTTGTGGGCTGATCCCTCACTTTTCTCATGATCATCCTTACCCCATCGAGGCAAAATCTTGCATGGAGCTCCAGACCAAGGGTGATTGATGGTTAGTTTGCACTTCTTCCATTTGCAAATAATCGATCCAACAGTTGTCTCCTTCTCAACAAGATTTTGCTGATGGTCTTGTAGCCCATTCCAGCCTTGTGTAGGTCTATAATCTTGTCCCTGACGTCCTTTGACAGATCTTTGGTCTTGCCCATGATGGTAAGGTTTCAATGGAAGAAAGAGATTAAGACAGGAGATTTAGACAGATTTAATCTCTCCTTTAAGGACATCTCTGCATAAGTACAGGGTACATAATGTAAGGAGCATTCATTCTGAATGCAACACCCTTAATCTTCTATTCTCTCGCCTCTGCACTCCTTGCAACCTTTCACACCCCTCTTCTCCTCTCTCTGATTGTGACCTTATCAGTTTCTTACTCTCTCTATCTATGTGTCATTCAGATGTACACCCTGGGACACGGACCCTTTGCCGAATCAACCATCTGATAGCCTGGCTCAAATCTTGAAACTTAAAAATCTACGTGCTGAATGGTTGCTCAACACACCTGGAGGACCTTAAGTTCAGTCTAGGTCTGGTGATGTGTCCCAGCTGGCTCTATGGTCTTTCATCACTGAATGGAGGCTGCCAATAGCATCACGCTTTTTTATGAATTTTAAGAGTATCCTTACCTTGACTCTGTTGTCAACTAAAGATCTATAACAAGATCTGAGGACTTTCTTGAATCAAGTACTTATCATACCATTGAATATCCGATTGCGGTGTGCGCCCTGGATTGCATTCGGAGTAGAGTCATCGGCTATACAACTATTTTTGTTTTCTGAGTATACATCATCTCACAAAATCCTTAACATCCGTCCTGAAGAAGCCCCACGGCAAAACGTGCGTCGGCGACTTTGGGGATTTTTTATATACAGTGGTTCACCCATGTATATGTATTATTGTTATTTTTATGTATATGTTACTATGCATTTATTTTGTTTTATCTAAATGATGATATTAAAATTATACTTTTAAACTACTTCCTTGGCCTTGAAAGTCCGACCATCAATACCTCTCCACAGTTATTGTTTCCTTTTTTTTACTCTCTCTATAGTTAACCTCCTTTGCCTCCAACCAACAAACCATTACCTGCAGAAATCTTCATCACTTTAACTCTTTTCTTATCTACTCTTCAACAGACTACATTTTCCTTCCTACCAAGCAATTGTCTTCTCCCGGTGAGGGTGGAAGCCGTCCCCGCCAGGATAAGACAGTGATTAACGCTAGTGGCTATATCAGCCACTTGCAATAATCACAAGGAAATCTGGCATGCTATTTGTACCCAAGTTGATCGATCAACTTGGTACATTCTACATTCAGCATGCCAATTAATAGTTAAGCCGCGTACACACGGCAAAGAACCTCGACGGGCAGAACACATCGTTCCGCCCGTCGAGGTTCTCTGCCGGCCGTCAGATTCAGCGACCCGCCCGTCGGGAATGGCAACCAGCCATTCATCCAGACGGGCCGTCGAGCAAATAGAGAACATGCTCTCTATTTCTGCTCGGCGGCATTCCCGACGGGAAGCTCGCCGAGAGTGTACACACGGCCGAGGTTCTCGCTGGAATGCAGCTTCCAGCGAGGTTCTCGCTGGTTTCTAGCGAGAACCTCGGTCGTGTGTACGCCGCCTTAGAATCACATTTTGTCATGTTACAACCAAAAACGTAAATGTATTTTATTGGGAGTTTATGTGATAGACCAACACAAAGTGGGACATAATAGTGAAGTAGAAGGAAAATGATAAATGTTTTTTACATTTTTTTTCGCAAATAAATATGTGAAAAGTGTGGCGTACATTTGTATTCCGCCCCCCTGAGTCAATAGTTTGTAAAACCAACTTTCACTGCAATTACAGCTGGAAGTCTTTTGGGGATGTCTCTACCAGATTTACACATTAAGAGAGTGAAATTTTTGCCCCTTCTTCTTTGCAAAATAGCTCAAACTCTCAGATTGGATGGAGGTTGTCTGTGAACGGCAATTTTCAAGTCTTGCCACAGATTCTCAATTGGTAGGAATACTTTTTCAAGGCACTGTACTATGCCTATCAACCAGGGGAGGACTGGCAGCCTTAGGCCTGGGGGGCAAGTCAAGTCAAGTGGCCCACTGAACCACAAATCAGCTCGCCATCCATGTCCACATGGTTTTATAACAGATGATTGATGTTATGAAGCAAGACAAATATGATACAATGTAGTAATTAAAAAAGTGCAGATCGTGCCTGTTAATGCATCTTGATCAGTGCCCATCAGTGCAGCCTGATCATTACCATTAATGCAGTGCAAACACCTTCACCTTCTTCTTTATCACTGCCCCCTCAGTTGTTGTTCCCCTGTATCACCTTCAAATTTCTCACTTGTCAGCTTCATGTATTACTGTCCCCCCGACCCCCACTTGTTGGCTTTGTGTATTACTTTGACAGTAATACATTAAGCTGATAAGTGGGGGACAGTAATAAATTAGGCTGACAAGTGGGGGACAGCAGTGGCGGCTGGTGCTCAAAATTGCCACCACTGTGCCATCAAACGCAGCCACTGTACCCATCAATTGCTGACACTGTGCCCCATCAAATGCTGCCAGTGTGACAATCAATTGTCGCTACTGTGCCCCATCAGATGCTGCCAGTGTGACAATCAATTGTCGCTACTGTGCCCCATCAGGTGCTGCCAGTGTGACAATCAATTGTCGCTACTGTGCCCCATCAGATGCTGCCAGTGTGACAATCAATTGTCGCTACTGTGCCCCATCAGATGCTGCCAGTGTGCCCATCAATTCCCGTTACTGTGCCAAATGCTGCCAGTGTTCCAATTAATTACCACTACTGTGCCCCATCAGATGCTGCCAATGTGCCTATCAATTGCCGCTACTGTGCCACATCAGATGCTGCTAGTGTGACGATCAATTGTCGCTACTGTAACCCATCAGATACTGCCACTGTGCCATCAAACGCAGCCACTGTACCCATCAATTGCTGACACTGTGCCCATCAATTGCCACTAGTGTGCCCCATCAAATGCTGCAAGTGGTCCAGTAAATTGCTGCTACTGTGCCCCATCAGATACTGCCACTGTGTCACATCAGATGCTGCCAGTGTGCCCATCAATTGTCGCTACTGTGCCCCATCAGATGCTGCTACTGTGCCATTAAACACAGCCACTGTACCCATCAATTGCTGACACTGTGCCCATCAATTGCTGCCGCTGTGCCCCATCAGAATGCCAGTGTGCCAATCAATTGCCGCTACTGTACCCATGATCAAATGCTGCCAGTGTCAGTGTGCCCATCAATTGCCGCTACTGTGCCCCATCAGAGTGCCAGTGTGCCGATCAATTGCGGCTACTGTGCCCCATGATCAAATGCTGCCAGTGTCAGTGTGAGTGTGCCCATCAATTGCTGCGACTGACACTGTGCCCCATCAGAAGCTGATATTTGTCACCTGATCATCACCAGTTCCATTTGCTTTGCTAACCTTTTAATCTGGACTGTCACTCTGGTCTGATGAGGCAGACTTCAACCAGCGCTGGTCTTCTGCTCTTCTTGGTTCCCTCCCTAATCCGGGCACAGGCAGGCAGTCGGGCGGGAGGAGGAGCCTGGAGGTCGAATGTCGTGCATACCCGGGCTGCAGCCTGAAATGCACTGTGGCCTGTAGGTCGGGAGGTCGGGATGGACCGGAAACATCTGAGCCGAGCCAGTGGATCTTAGGGGCCACATGACCTTCCTACAGGGCCGGCCTTAGGTGTTCAATCCTGTGGCGCCCCCCCAGACCACTACACACTAAACTACCAACAGACCACTACACAATACACACTGACCGCTACACAATACACTACCTACAGACCGCTACACAATACACACTGACCGCTACACAAACTACCCACTGACCGCTACACAATACACTACCCACAGACCGCTACACAATACACTACCTACAGACCGCTACACAATACACACTGACCGCTACACAAACTGCCCACAGACCGCTACACAATACACTACCCACAGACCGCTACACAATACACTACCCACAGACCGCTACACAATACACTACCCACAGACCGCTACACAATACACTACCCACAGACCGCTACACAATACACTACCCACAGACCGCTACACAATACACTACCCACAGACCGCTACACAATACACACTGACCGCTACACAATACACACAGACCGCTACACAATACACACTGACCACTACACAATAAACTACCCACAGACCGCTACACAATACACTACCCACAGACCGCTACATATTACACACTGACCGCTACACAATACACTACCCACAGATCGCTACACAATACACTACCCACAGACCGCTACACAATACACACTGACCGCTACACAATACACACTGACCGCTACACAATACACACTGACCGCTACACAATACACACTGACCGCTACACAAACTACCCACAGACCGCTACACAATAAACTACCCACAGACCACTACACAATAAACTACCCACAGACCACTACACAATAAACTACCCACAGACCGCTACACAATACACTACCCACAGACCGCTACACAATACACACTGACCGCTACACAATACACTACCCACAGACCGCTACACAATACACACTGACCGCTACACAATACACACTGACCGCTACACAAACTACCCACAGACCGCTACACAAACTACCCACAGACCACTACACAAACTACCCACAGACCGCTAGACAATAAACTACCCACTGACCGCTACACAATAAACTACCCACTGACCGCTACACAATAAACTACCCACTGACCGCTACACAATAAACTACCCACTGACCGCTACACAATACACTACCCACAGACCGCTACACAAACTACCCACATACCGCTACACAATAAACTACCCACAGACCACTACACAATAAACACTGACCGCTACACAATACACTACCCACAGACCGCTACACAATAAACTACCCACAGACCACTACACAATAAACACTGACCGCTACACAATACACTACCCACAGACCACTACACAATACACTACCCACTGACTGCTACACAATACACACTGACCACTACACAATACACTACCCACAGACCACTACACAATACACTACCCACAGACCACTACACAATACACTACCCACTGACCACTACACAATACACATTGACCGCTACACAATACACACTGACCACTACACAATAAACTACCCACAGACCACTACACAATACGCTACCCACAGACCACTACACAATACACTACCCACAGACCACTACACAATACACACTGACCACTACACAATACACTACTCACAGACCACTACACAATAAACTACCCACTGACCGCTACACAATACACACTGACCGCTACACAATACACACTGACCGCTACACAATACACACTGACTGCTACACAAACTACCCACAGACCGCTACACAATAAACTACCCACTGACCGCTACACAATACACACTGACACTACAGCATTGGTGCCTTTTACTATAGAGGCATAGGTGGACTACAAGGCCCAGCATTTTACTATAGGGGGCTCTGGTGGACTACAAGGCCCAGCATTTTACTATAGGAGGCATTGGTGGACTACAACGACCAGCATTTTAGTCCCACCAGAGCTCCCTATAGTAAAATGCTGGGCCTTGTAGTCCACCAGAGCCCCCTATAGTAAAATGCTGGGCCTTGTAGTCCACCAATGCCTCCCATAGTAAAATGATGGGCCTTGTAGTGCACCAGAGCCCCCTATAGTAAAATGCTGGGCCTTGTAGTCCACCAGAGCCCCCCATAGTAAAATTCTGGGCCTTGTAGTCCACCAATGCCTCCCATAGTAAAATGATGGGCCTTGTAGTCCACCAATGCCTCCTATAGTAAAAGGCCCAACCTTTTACTATGGAGGCATCACACGTTACACACTGACTTTCTGGTGACATAGAGGAGGGGGGGTAAGCTGACCTGACAGATGAGCCCTCAGCAGACACACATCGGGAGGCAGGACTCCAGGAGCAAGCAGGCACGATCATCGAATCCACAGTGCAGCCCCGCCTCCACACATGACCAGCACCAGCTCAGCATGGCCATTCACAGACCCCCATGCCTGCTTCCCGGAATGCCCCGCACATCACACATGGCCCGATCGGCCAATCACAGAGCACCCCTAAGGCCGGCCCTGCCTTCCTACAACTCCCACAATGCAGCGTGGCATCAGCCAGCCAATCGGCGGCCACTGCTGCCGAGTTTTAGCAAAAAAAATAAAATAGCGCTGCGGACCGCGGCCGTTTTAAAGATAATGTGAGCGGCCCGGGGGGCAATTTCCACTTTTCCACCTGGCCCAGTCCGCCCCTGCTATCAACACATTCAATACTTTTTTCCTTTGATCCTGTTACCAGAGAGGAGCACGCTATTCTTCTGTCTGACAATCATCTGCCCCCTGGATCCTGATCCTTACAACTACTTTGCTCACTCTCTTGCTCTAGTCTAAGCTCTCTAATTGCATCTTCAATCTCCTTCTCTCTACTGGCATCTTCCCCACTACTCTAAAACATTCATTGGTCACCCATATACTTAAACATTGCTGAGACCCCTCCAGTCCAAAGAGCTTTAGACCCATCTCCTTGCTCCCAATTACTTTCAAACTTTGAAAATGCATAGTTTACAACTGCTTGAGCCACAACCTCACTGTTAATAACCTTATTGCCCCCTTTATATCTGGCTCTCACCCACAAAATCCTGCACTCCCAAAACTCCCCAATGTCTTAATAACTTCCAAAGCCATTTGCCACTACTTCATAGTCTTAGGTCTTACTGCTGCCTTTCTTACAGTTGACTATCCATTCCTCCTTAAAAAACAAACAAAAAAACTCCACTATAAGACACTTTGCCCAGTTTTCCCCCTACCTATTGGTAGTGTGCCTTTAGTGTCCCCTAAAACTGCTCCTCTTTCTGTAGGGGTCCCCAAAGCCCCAATGCTCTATGTACACCTCCTCCCTGAATCAATAGATACCCTTCAAAGGTCTGACACGCCATCTCTCCACTGATGCCCAAATCTATCTCTAGCTGATCAATATTCCAATCACACACGTTCCTGGTAAAATGGCTCGTACAAAATGGTGGGTGCTGCAACGATTACCAGCTGGGTCCTGGAGACATCAAACAATCCAACATATTTGCCAGCACACCAAGGATCGTCCAATTACATCCAAAAAAGTTTTGTTACAAAAAAAAAAATCACATAATAAAGGTGCAATGTTTCGGGGTCACGTAGGACCCCTTCGTCAGGCATGTGATCTAATCAAATCTATCTCTACACTTTTCGGCTCACTCCTGTCTCCTCAGTTGTCACTAACTTACTAACTGTCACACCACTTCTTCAATCTTTCTGAAACTCACAATATTGCGTGGTATAGCTTCACCCCTCTGCAAAATCCTACAAATATTTATTTCACCTGATAGTGAAGTCTACCTAATCCAGCTTCTGGTATGGCCGTGATGCTGTACTGCTCCTAAATTCAGTGCAGAGTTGCCGCTCTCATGCAGGCTGTCTCTGCACTACAGTGGGATTAGGAAAGTTAGCAGGCAGCATGGTTATTGGCATTCTCACTGCTAATTCACAAGCCTGTAGCTTGTCAATCAGCAGATGAAAGATGAATATAGCAGCTCTCCAAATGGGGAAAAATAAACTTCTTGAACAAATCCAGATAAAACTTCAAAAATCGCACACAGTTCCAGGGCCATCAGTAAACGCGTTTCACACGTCAGTGATTATTACATTGTCAATCAGCACCTGGCCACACCCAATCCTACCCATTACTTTCTGCTTGCTCACTACTTCCTTTCTATTAAAGGGTCCTCTAATCTTACACTGTGGAGGGGGGCTGGTCAGTTGCATGGTCAGTTGCATGGAAAGCAGCTTGATTTTATTGATATCCCAAGGGTAGTTCTGTGACAGCAGATTCAGGTAAATAAATCATGGTCTTAAAAGTGTTTTATTTTTGAACCACTTAAGCCCCGGACCATTTGGCTGGCCAAAGACTAGGCCACTTTTTGCGATTCGGCACTGCATCGCTTAAACTGACAATTGCGCGGTCGTGCGATGTGGCTCCCAAACAAAATTGATGTCCTTTTTTTCCCACAAATAAAGCTTTCTTTTGGTGGTATTTGATCACCTGAGCAGTTTTTATTTTATAAAAACAAAACTAGAGTGACAATTCTGAAAAAAAATCAATATTTTTTGCTTTAATAAATATCCCCCAAAAATATTTATAAACAATTAAAAAAAAATTTCCTCCATTTAGGCCCATGCACATTCTTCTACATATTTTTGGTAACAGAATTTGCAATAAGTGTTTGGTTTGCACAAAAGTTATAGCGTCTACAAAATAGGGGATAGTTTTATGGCATTTTTATTAATAATTTTGTTTTTTACTAGTAAAAAAAATTAAATATTAATAAAAATGCCATAAAACTATGCCCAATATGACATCTTCCTGTAGCGCTACCCCCTCAGGAGCCGCTGGATAGATTTGGGATGGCGTGTTACCTGTATGAATGTCTAGGGATATGATGATGATGATAACAATGAAGAAATGTCTAAACAGCCGGTGTCTTTCTGTGCTTTTATTCTTGCCCAACACAGCAAACAGTGAACTTGGAGTAGATAGAATAAAGATGGGTGAAAAGGAAAATTGCAGATTCAGGCCTTAACTTTGCAGAAGCAGTCCTGCTTCCAACGATACATTTGCTTAGTCGCCACTCAAGTCAGAGTGGGTGTAGTGTACCTGGACAGTCTCTCTCACAGAACTGGCAGCCAGAGTATCACTTGGAACCTTGAGAAGGAGAAACAAGTCTCTGCCACAGACTTGGCTCAAATAGAAATAGGAGTGGAACCTCTGCCACAGGCCCTTGCTCTGGAACAAAGATTAATGGAGCAAATCCTTCTTAATAAAAGTAGTTGCCTGAATCTCCCTCAGGTAGTTCTTGGTTTCGGTCACCGACTGACAGGTTGCCATTAGACAAACTCCCAGTGTCCGGTCACCTCAATCCCTGATGGCTTGTCTAGGCCCTATTGGATTGCCTGCCTCCGGGCTCTCCTCAGACTGACTCCCCACCGAACAGCACAACTCGCTTGGGATCTTCTTTCCGAAGATGGGGGACCCAATAAGTCACTGGGCCCCATCACAGCTTCAGTTGTTCCGGGCCAACATGGTCCCAGAACCAAAGATAACGCATGGCACGTGCGCCCCGGCCTAGTAGGTCATATCGCCGGAGCCCGTGATGTGCACACACTCGGAAGGTGGGTGCCGCACCCAGATCCAACCATGAACTCCCGCCAAGCGGGCGTCCGCTTTAAAAGGACCCTCCCCCAGCATGCCCCACGAGGGAAAAACCCCTCTAATTGGCTGCTGGCAAGAAGGCGCTCTGACCTGGGCTCCACTGCTGCCACCTGTCGCCCCGGGGTGGAAAGGCAGCTCAGAAATACAGAATGAACTGACAGCACAGTCCAGCTATGACAGAAGCTGAATTTGCACAAATCATATGGATGAGAGCTACATAGCTCTCTCATCCCCCCTCTAAATTTAGGATAGCACCTGGACTGAAAGTACACAGGCGCTACATCCCCGTTCTTCAGTTCTGTGACCCGATCGTGGGACACCGGTGGAAATCGAGTCTGCCGGTCCCACGGGCATTGTCACGTAGCTCGCAACATGGTTTGCAATCGCGCTAGCGCGACCACACGGCGGCAAATTAAAGGAGACATACCTGTACGCCCATTTGCCCAGCCGTGCCATTCTGACGACGTAAAATGTTGTGCGGCGGACCTTAAGCGGTTAAACTGCTGAATGGCTACAGAAAGAAACATTGTTTTTTATTCCCTGCTTCACCTTCACCTTCACCTTTCATTAAGCAGAAATGTATACAGAGAACTAAATGACTTATCCCAGTGATTCATCTATTACCAGAAGGCTCTGCTGTAGGTTTCACTCAGACAAACCTCCAAGCAGGCAACATCTGTCATGTATTTCACATTTATTTGTAAACAAATGTAAAACACCAGTATAAATTATATTTAAAAAAAAATTACTAAAGAATTTTAACTATTTAAAGGGACATTAATTATGTAGTTAGGCTTTAAAAATGAACCGACATTATACAATTTTCTTGTACAGTTTTACTTTAGATGTACCAAACCCATATAATATGAGGTCAAACTTTTAATTTGTATGAAATCAGGTAGGCCCGTGCAGTACATAGTTGAAGGTAAATCTAAGGGAATTAATTAAGAAAATTGTATAATGTATAGGGAGCTTAAGTCCTGGGGCATCCAAGTACTAGTAGGCCTACTTGCCTTAAAGGAAACGGTACCTGATGTTTGAGAAACCACAAGAAAACCTTGTTATTTCTGTGGGAAAGGGCAGAACTTTTAAACCCTACATAGAGAAACAAGATGGTGGCTTGCATTGTTTTTAATAATGGTGCTCTTCCCCAGAAGGCTGTTCTTCACAAGAACACAAGCTGCCAGCTAGTACATTAGTCTATATCCTTATAATTGTAGGTAGGGTGTCTGGGCTTAATCGTCTGTCCTTCAGTTTACAATGAAAGCTGAAATATGTCAGAGCTTAACGTGTTATTGAGGGGATGGGCTCTGAAATGCACATACTATATAAAGGATGTATGGGCTCCTGCTGATGCTGTGCAGGCGGGGCGATGGGGAGAGGGACTAAATACAATATACAGGATATGTGGCTGGTGCTAATGGTCCACATATAGGATGGAAGGGTTTGCTGCTGGTGCTGTGCAGGTTTAGATGGTCCATTTAAACATAAAATATCCAGCTCATTGAGAATGAAGAGGGAGTAGTGGCTACAGTGCTATAACTTCCATGTGGGAACGCCCATAAATTGGGCTTCAGCCAGGGGGTGAGATGACAGCCAACACAAATATAGAAAATAGATGTTCTTTTACTGCACAATGTGGCCACAGATCAGACCATGATCTTTATGAATTCTATAAGGATTTAAACATTATGGCAATACTTCTTATAAGGAATTCTGCAAGGCAAGCAAGATTCGAAAGGTTGGCTTTGTAATAACTGTGCCTTGGGGTGAAGAAATCAGTGCTGCTATACTGCCAACATTTCAAAGACAAAAGCAGATTTATTTTGGTAGCACCCATCCAAAATAAAAAATATTCTTCACTTAAGCAGACTTTAGTGTCTTTGCAACAGTTTCATAGTAAATGTTCACAACCCAGAAGGCCTTCAGTGGTAGGTAAGAGCGCATGCACAGACATTAAAATGAAATGAATACATGTGTTTAACTGCTGTGAGTGAACTTTGATTTGATTTTAGTTTCCTTGCAATTATCCAAATCCAGAGGGAACTGTGTCCCCTAAGGGGGGAAACAGCTACAGCTCAACAGGAAAGTTCACCATTTGGAGAAGATTTTCCACGCTTCTCAAATAACAGCTATTGGTTTCTAAATTTGAATTTGAAGGTTTCACTGCAGATAATATCAATGAAGCTATTGTTTGCTGCTAAAGTTCATGTTGCGGAGGATAATAATAGCAAGACTAGGTTACACTGGCTGCAGGTTTTCTGCACAACAAATAAAGGCCATTTTGTACCATGACTTTCCAACACATGCAAGACCGATAAAGCAATGCCTGTCCTGGTTGTAAAGCACATCAATGGTCATCTGCTAGACTAATTGCTGAAGATGACTCTGCTCCCAGAATACAGAGCTAATGAGCCTGGTAGTAAATGAGCAATGTAACACGGGCCTGATTCATCACTAGGGTCTCACCAATGTTCCTTTTACGAGTATTTTAGAGACAGACTCATAATTTAACAATCAAAAGCTACTGCTAGTGAGTAATGTACAGGAAACACAATAAACAGCTCCAAATGATTCATAATAAACCACTGGGTTTCAGTTTTAGCTTACTAAGTGTTATTTTTATTGCATTCAAACATTTGCTAAGTTTGCATTTTTGTATGTGTAAAAGTGTTATATATTTATATATTTTCAGCACAGTCTGCAAAAAAAAAATCACAATTGTTTATATCGCATATATCCAGTGCATTACCACACATTATTGTGAGTTATTTCTTTTTTTATTGTGTGTTTTTTAAGGAAGTCCATTCAATTTGAATGGGTGGTCAATGCGCCACAACACATGGAAAATTGGACCTAAATGTTTTTTTTCCAATGGAGTGCATCACAATGCAAAGATATTTACATCTATGTGTTGGCAAGGTGCGTTGGGTATCATTGAAAATGATCATGCATTACCACAAAGCATAAGTGTAAAGCTAATCTAAAGCAAGTTTTCCATCAGGAGTAAACTATAGTAAAAAAGGTTCCCTAGGGAGATCCCCAGGAAAAACACTGCGCTAACAAGTGATATATATATAGTGAAATAATGTGAAAGCAAGAGCGGCCAGTACCTGTTGCTCAAAATACCAAAAGCACAAAAACACATAAATACAAAAAAGGTACAGCGCTATAGAAACATGATAAACCCAAATTAATTAAAAAAAATAGGAAAAATGATAGGAGGGTTGTGGTGAAATGTTCAAAAAAATATTCAAAAAAATATAGAAATCAATGTTCAAAAAAGTGTTAAGTCCATAAAGTGTTAAGTAATGGAGGCAATGAAGTTGGATCTCTTCCACCAAAAGGAAACACCCGTGTGATGAAAGAAGTCTGCTTACCAGATCCACTGACCGTTGATGAGCGGTCAATCAGGCTCAGAGATGTTTATAGTCCTCTCAATCAGACTCAAATCCAGCAGATGGAACCAGGGGGTTAGATCCTCAACAGCAATCACCAGCATATAAGAGGTTAACTCTTATACATTAAAGGAAAGAAAATGGGAACGCTCCATAGTGAAGTACTGTGAGTTAAAAGGCTTTTTAATAAGATATATTGCACTTACAATTCGACTGATGTCATATGGCATGTAAAACAGAACGCGGCGTGTAATCCGATCGGGTCCTGTCAGCTGTTCTCCGTGTGTGTGTAGCTCACTTCCGCAAAAGCGATGACATTATACGCGCTGAGTGGCCATCAGCGCGTATCACATCATCGCTTTTGCGGAAGTGAGCTACACACACGTGATTGCTGGTGATTGCTGTTGAGGATCTAACCCCCTGGTTCCATCTGCTGGATTTGAGTCTGATTGAGATGACTATAAACATCTCTGAGCCTGATTGACCGCTCATCAACGGTCAGTGGATCTGGTAAGCAGACTTCTTTCATCACACGGGTGTTTCCTTTTGGTGGAAGAGATCCAACTTCATTGCCTCCATTACTTAACACTTTATGGACTTAACACTTTTTTAAACATTGATTTCTATATTTTTTTGAATATTTTTTTGAACATTTCACCACAACTCTCCTATAATTTTTCCTATTTTTTTAATTAATTTGGGTTTATCACGTTTCTATAGCGCTGTACCTTTTTTGTATTTAGGAGTAAACTATAGCTCAACTCCAGCCAAAAATATGGGAAGGGGATTTTCTTCTTTCATTTTGTTTTAGTTTTTTCCACATTTTTTAAGAGAGAAAGTTACAGCTTTTGTTGAGCTTTCATTTCTTTTACTTGCATAGTTACAATCCTACTTTCAACAGGCGGCTGGCATAGATATATTTCTCTATACGATCTTTGTGTCTAGTGTTTTACTTTGTATCTTTTTACTTTTTAAAAAGGTAAATAAACCTTTTTAAAAAGTAAAAAGATACAAAGTAAAACACTAGACACAAAGATCGTATAGAGAAATATATCTATGCCAGCCGCCTGTTGAAAGTAGGATTGTAACTATGTGGTGCAAATTACTCCCATAAAGGAAAGAATAATGCCGTGTACATGGAATCATTTTTCGGCATGAAAAAAACAATGTTTTTCGGCATGTAGAAAAAACTTTTTTTTTTTTCCAAGTTCATCATAAAAACGACGTTGCCCACACACAATCGTTTTAAAAAAATGCTCTAGCAAAGCGCGGTGACTTACAACACGTACGATGGCACTATAAAGGGGAAGTTCCATGCGGATGACGCCACCCTTGGGGCTGCTTTAGCTGATTTTGTGTTAGTAAAACACGATCTGCGCTTTTCTGTCTGTTACAGCGTGATGAATGTGCTTACTCCATTATGAATGGTAGTTTTACCAGAACGAGTGCTCCCGTCTCATAACAACATAATTTAAAACGTTGTTAAAAAATGCAGCATGTTCGAAAAAAACTTTTTTCGTTTTTCAGAACCTGAAAAATGATGTGCAGCCCACACTATCATTTTAAATGACATTTTTTAAAAACTTAGGGCCAGATTCACAGAGCCATTACGCCGGCGTTACAGGAGATGCGTGGCGTAAGTCTAAATTTGCGCATGCGTATCGATGCGCCACATCCCCAAAACGATATACGCATGAAATCTACTTTTTTTGGACCGGCATAATTTCAAAAGACCGGCGTATCCGTCTGCGCAAAACTGCGCTAGACACACCATTAATTTGCTATTCAAATATGCAAATGAGGGAGTTACGGGGATCCACAAAAGTAAGTTGGTGCAGCGCAAGCTACGCGCTGTGCGCAACAGCTGCACGTCCTGTCTAAAATTAGACCATATAAAAGGTGGAATAAAATTAGACAATCCGTCTACATGTCAGCTAAAGCAACACTGTTAGTGAGGAGCTGAGCAGCCACACTTGCTGCACAACAAACTGTATGCCAACATGCCAGGGGCATCCATGCTCATAGCTATACTACTGACTTTAGATGAGCAAAGAAGGAAGAGGGCACGGAGGAGGGCACAGGAGAGGATTTTATTTTATTTTCAAAAACGTTTTATTTGCTTTTATAAACATTAAAAAATATATATACATACATATATACATCAATACATAACATACATACAAATTACAAACACTGTCTCACTATCTTTTAATAGCCCTTTAAAACCTTGATGGATATAAGAATCTAATCTAATAGAATATTCTTCTCTGATACAAGCCCCTCACTCTTCACTTGATATATCACACACGCATAGACATCTTTGGCATGAGTGATTCTGAGGTGTCTCGCATCTTCAGATTCACCCCTCATGCCATCCTGGAATTAACCACAACCCTGCAGGAGGACATCACCAGCCCAACACATGACACCACCCATGACACCCATGACAGCTACATATACAATCATAGCCCCATCCCCACAGATTTCGAACAGAACGTGTATGGGGACAGCTGGCTGGTTGGTGAGTGACATGGTTGGCAGGTATGACTGTCCCCCCCATGATTCTGAAATCACAAGGGGCACATGCACTACTAACATCCTCCTGTCTTATCCCTTCAGGGTGACTCTGCATATGCCCTGGGACCCCATCTCATGACTCCTATCCGGAACCCCCCATGGTACCCTGTTGTATTCCCCAAAATTTGTATGCCAGTTCATCGGTGCATGTTGCATGCTGCACAACTTCGCAGTGAGAAAGGGCCTGGAGATTGACATAAGTGATGACCTGACCCCTGAACTAGACAATCTCCCCTTAACCGAGGATACCCCGTCTTTTGAGGGCAGAGCAGCCAGGAGACAGCCCACATTAGGCATCTTTGCACGTTAAACACACACATTAATCATGGCACAATGAGAATGCATGCATGCACACCACTGTGGTCCCTAGCACAGACACATCACATCCTCATCAAATTGGATTAGCACAAGCCCACCATGCATGCCATGCCACGGCTCCAATTATGTCACTGTACATTCCTACACCATTCACACGAACCTGGGGATCACTTCTCCCTGGTCCTGGGGATCACTTCTCCACCACAAATGAAGGTGACACCCCTTTTGCGGCAGGAATGTTACCCCCACATTCCAAAATCATTCACAAACAGAAGCAAAAAAAAAAATGACCAGCAAAAAAAAAAATTGCCCAGCAAAAATATAATAAAAAAAAAACACAACAAAGAAAACACAGAAAAGACAAAAATCACTCTGCAATACAGTCACCAAATATCTCAAAGACATGTCACAAACAAACAAACAAACAAACAAACGCTAATAAACAACAGAACAAAAGCACCTTGCTTTGTAGGAAGGGATACAAAGGGATGTACTTTTGCAAAGGAAGGGCGTTTGTGTCTGTCTATTTAAGCTCTCTGCATAGCTCACTAAGTTGCCCGGGTCCACTTCCAATTTCACTGATTGCGCCGTTCCCGAGTTGTGAGCATGCGCACAGAGGTGCTGACCATGGTCTGCTTCATGCGCGCATGCGCGATCCGGCCGGCCCTTCATTTGCATGGGGTCACGGCTCATTTCAATGAAACACGCCCACGTCCTTCCCAATTTGAATTACTCCGCCTTACGCCTCGGAATTTACGTTACACCGGCGCAAATTTCTGCGCAAATACTACGAGGATACAGTGATTGCGCCTCTACATTGCACCGGTCTAACGTAAAGGAGGTGCGCTACGCCGGTCAAAATATGCGCCAATGTACGTGAATCTGGCCCTGCGTTTTTTTTCATGCCGAAAAATTATCGTATGTACGCGGCATAAGACTCAGTTATCAAATATCCAGTTGGGAAACCTGGGAGCAGGGAGTACCAGGTCTACGATAAGTAACGTGTTAAGAAAATGCCATAGAACTATATAAACCAAGGGGGATTTGATATATGTTAGCAAAAGATGACCAAGGCAGTCACTTTAATCATGCAACTGAAACCATATTAGGCTTTAATTGCTGTGTGTTATTGTATGAATTCCCCTAATGTGTCTTGAGTGTTAGAATGTCACCAGAACAAAAAAATGAAGAAAACTCCCCACTGAAGAGACCCACAAATCTATAAAAAGTAGCAAAGGTTCTGACCCCTGGATCATTCAATCCCAAACTAAAAATACAATTTTGTCTGGAGTTCGGCTCAAAAACAATACCTGTGAAAACAACCCAAACTTACAACCTAATTAATTTTGCAATACCCACTTTGTGACCAAGATATTCCTTTTTCCTCCTACACAAAATTTCAGTGTAAGAGTGTATTTTTGATAATCCCACTGCATGATTGTGCAATTTTTAATGCAAGGTATTTTCGTGTTTGTGTAACAACCTCTCTAGAAATTGATAATTAGCTAAAGATAACAGTGGCGGCCCGCCCATAGGGACGCACGGGCGCCGCCCCCCCCCCTCCCGCAGTCACAAAAAAAAACATTTTAGCCGAAGTTCTGGCGGCCGTCTATAGATGGCGCTGCAGTGCATTGAACGTGTGTTATTGTTGCCAGGTGCCTGGTCTATTCATATAACCGGACATGGGTCGCCGGTTACCTGAATAGCGGCAATTGGTTGGCTGAGGGGAACCGTCTATCAAAGCCAGCGGCTCTGATAGGCTTTTCCAGTACCGCCCTCCGGCTCTCGGAAGTCTATACTCGGAGCGCAGGCAACCTGCGGTCCTTGCATAAGACTGACGGCTGTTTCAGCCAATCAGGTTCCCGGATTCTGGTTATCAGGAACCTGATTGGCTGAAGCTTCTCCACGGCGGCATAAGACATCAAGGGAGGACATGGAAGCATCAGGTAAGTGTTTTTTTTACAGGGAAAGGGGTATCATGGGGCACAGTGGCATCATGGGGCACAGTGGTGACAAAGGGCACAGAGGCGACAATGAGCACAGTGGCACAGACAATGAGCACAGTGGCATGGGGCACAGTGGTGACAATTAAAGGGCACAGAGGTGACAATTGATGGCACAGTGACTGCATATGATGGCATGGCACAGTGGTGACAATTGATGGCACAGTGACTGCATTTGATGGCATTGGCACAGTGGTGACAATTGATGGCACAGTGACTGCATATGATGGCATGGTACAGTGGTGACAATTGATGGCACAGCGGCTGTGTTTGATGGCATGGCACAGTGGTGACAATTGATGGCACAGTGGTGGCGTTTGATGGCATGGCACAGTGGTGACAATTGATGGCACAGTGACTGCATATGACGGCATGGCACAGTGGTGACAATTGATGGCACAGTGACTGCATTTGATGGCATGGCACAGTGGTGACAATTGATGGCACAGTGACTGCATATGATGGCATGGTACAGTGGTGACAATTGATGGCACAGCGGCTGCGTTTGATGACATGGCACAGTGGTGACAATTGATGGCACAGTGACTGCATTTGATGGCATGGCACAGTGGTGACAATTGATGGGCACAGTAGCTGCGTTTGTTGGCATGGCACAGTGGTGACAATTGATGGCACAGTGGTGGCGTTTGATGACATGGCACAGTGGTGACAATTGATGGCACAGCGGCTGTGTTTGATGGCATGGCACAGTGGTGAAAATTGATGGCACAGTGGTGGCGTTTGATGGCATGGCACAGTGGTGACAATTGATGGCACAGTGACTGCATATGACGGCATGGCACAGTGGTGACAATTGATGGCACAGTGACTGCATTTGATGGCATGGCACAGTGGTGACAATTGATGGCACAGTGCCTGCATATGATGGCATGGTACAGTGGTGACAATTGATGGCACAGCGGCTGCGTTTGATAGCATGGCACAGTGGTGACAATTGATGGCACAGTGACTGCATTTGATGGCATGGCACAGTGGTGACAATTGATGGGCACAGTAGCTGCGTTTGTTGGCATGGCACAGTGGTGACAATTGATGGCACAGTGGTGGCGTTTGATGACATGGCACAGTGGTGACATATGATGGGCACAGTAGCTGTGTTTGATGGCATGGCACAGTGGTGACAATTGATGGCACAGTGGTGGCGTTTAATGGCATGGCACGGTGATGACAATTGATGGCACAGTGGCTGCATTTGGTGGCATGGCACAGTGGTGACAATTGATGGGCACAGTAGCTGTGTTTGATGGCATGGCACAGTGGTGACAATTGATGGCACAGTGGTGGCGTTTGATGGCATGGCACAGTGATGACAATTGATGGCACAGTGGCTGCATTTGGTGGCATGGCACAGTGGTGACAATTGATGGCACAGTTGCTGTGTTGCATGGCATGGCACAGTGGTGACAATTGATGGCACGGTGGCTGCATTTGGTGGCATGGCACAGTGGTGACAATTGATGGCACAGTTTCTGTGTTTGATGGCATGGCACAGTGGTGACAATTGATGGCACAGTGGCTGCATTTGGTGGCATGGCACAGTGGTGACAATTGATGGCACAGTGGCTGCATTTGGTGGCATGGCACAGTGGTGACAATTGATGGCACAGTTGCTGTGTTGCATGGCACAGTGGCTGCGTTTGATGGCATGGCACAGTGGTGACAATTGATGGCACAGTTGCTGTGTTTGATGGCATGGCACAGTGGTGACAATTGATGGCACAGTTGCTGTGTTGCATGGCACAGTGGTGACAATTGATGGCACAGTGGCTGCATTTGGTGGCATGGCACAGTGGTGACAATTGATGGCACATTTTCTGTGTTTGATGGCATGGCACAGTAGTGACAATTGATGGCACAGTGGCTGCATTTGGTGGCATGGCACAGTGGTGACAATTGATGGCACAGTTTCTGTGTTTGGCATGGCACAGTGATGACAATTGATGGCACAGTGGCTGCATTTGGTGGCATGGCACAGTGGCTGCATGTGATGGGCACAGTGAGGCTGCAATATTTTTTTTTTTTCGTTTGCGCCCCCCCAAAAATTTTGAGCACCAGCCGCCACTGAAAGACAATCAGTGAAAGCAACATTTAATTAAACATCTATTTTCTTTAAAAAAAAAAAAATGTTTTAAATACATTCACATGGAGCACACAATGCTTTTACATTACATTGCACAAGGTATAAAACAACAGATGTGCTGCATAGAAACACTCAGGTAATATAAATGACTGTACAAATTTAAAAAAAACATTGTATAAGCCATTGCCAGCAGACTGATCTCAAGAGTAGAGCAATTCTACAGGAACGTAGAGAACTGGGGGTAAAATAATATACCAAGCTGTTTTAAGGTAGCTGAGTTGGTTTGCTGATCATTATCTTTTGATATGACTATCCAACACAGAGGGCAGCTCCTCATGCATTGGTAATATTAAGGTTACTTCGAATGCCGCATACACACAATCGGTTTCTTCGATGGTCTAAAATCCAATGGATTTTTTTCATCGGAATTTCATTCAACCTGTCTTGCATACACACTGTCAGACTAAATTCCGACCGTCCAAAATGTGGTGACGTAAAACACTACAACGAGCCGACAAAAATTACTTTCGATGCTTCGGAGCATGCGTTGACTTGATTCTGAGCATGTGTGGGTTTTTTCTCCGTCTGAGTTGCACACAGACCATAGGAATTTCCTATCGTGTTTTTTTGGGGCCTACACACGATCGGAATTTCCGATGAAGCAAGTCCATCTGACTTTTTTCTTCGGAAGATCTGATAGTGTGTACACGGCATAAGGGGAGTTCGAAACTAGGAAAAAAGAGCTAGGAAGTGGTAAAGAGAATAGGGGAATGCCAGCTTAGGTAGTAGAAATAGTGAGGGTTTAATTGCAAGAGCTACCTATAAAAAATGAAAAATAAAAGTGCAAGAGCAGCAAAAAGCAAAGGAAGGAGAGAAGAAAGTAAAAAGAAAGAGGGGGAGGAAGAGAGGATTTTAGAAGGTCCAGCCAGGTGCATCCACTTCATGGAATCTATAATGATTTAAAGTGAGAGTAAGGAGTGGTCATGTTTGATTATACTCCAACCATAGGAACCATATGAAACATCTATTTTATATCAGTAAGCATTCTGTGTGTATAAAGTATCTATATAGTATAAGACAGTAGGAAAGGTAACTGTCAGCGCAGATACAAAGTGCATGTATGGTAGGGGTATGGTGATTAGTCCATTAGAAGTAATAGTAACAGGCAGTTTAATGGTTAAAAATGCAGGTGATTTGGTTGTTCAATGGCGGCTGCTGTCCTCAGAGAGCTGACTCTGTGGTAAACAAAAGAGGGGTAGAGAAAGGAAGCGCCACCTAAGTACAGTATTAAAGAGGTTCTTTTAATGACACATTGTACAAAACACACTTACAAGAAGGTAAGGAAAGAAGGCTCATCTGTAACATCCTGTAGTCCTCGTCCCGGATCCATGGGCTGCTTAGAAGTAAAGATAGCAGAATGTGTTGGGTCTTCAGGCTTGTCCTGTGGCCATCAGGATGAGACCTGTTCCAGCCTCACGGGTCACGTGACAGGTCACGTGGTTACTTCCAAGGAACACTTCCAGGAGGAGGGTCAGACAGGGAGGACAAAGGCTGATTGGGCTCCCTGTCTGACCCTCCTCCTGGAAGTGTTCCTTGGAAGTAACCACGTGACCTGTCACGTGACCCGTGAGGCTGGAACAGGTCTCATCCTGATGGCCACAGGACAAGCCTGAAGACCCAACACATTCTGCTATCTTTAATTCTAAGCAGCCCATGGATCCAGGACGAGGACTACAGGATGTTACAGATGAGCCTTCTTTCCTTACCTTCTTGTAAGTGTGTTTTGTACAATGTGTCATTAAAAGAACCTCTTTAATACTGCACTTAGGTGGCGCTTCCTTTCTCTACCCCTCTTATAGTATAAGACAAAATTGCTTTTAAAGCACTCTGTCTGACGCATAAGTGCATCCATGGGAAGGCCCCCCAATATCTATGCGAAAAAATAAAAACTTACAACCCCAATCGCGTTCTGCGATCCACCGACCAAAATCTGCTCCAGATACCCAAAAGCCAAATACAGGTCCAAAGGAGAAATAAAATTTGCGTTCCAAGGTCCCAGACTATGGAACGCTTTACCAACCAGCATTCGGTTGGAGGAGAACCACTTGGCCTTCAGAAGAAAGATCAAAACTCATCTCTTTTGATATCAAATGAGAAGGGGAAAACGAGCACCCAGAGGCGATTAAGTTCGCATGTGCTGCGCTATATAAGTTTTTCACTCACTCACTCACTCACTCACTCATATATTACTACTCTGGTTACAGACTTTTAACATACAGTATTTATAGCAAACCTATAATTAAAAAGATGCCTACGCTGCCTACGTGTTCCCTTTAAGTCATCAAAGGTAACAGAAGACATGAAATACTTTCATGGATAAACTGCTACTACAGGCCACTTGCCAAAAGCCAAAGCCCTGGTCAAATAATCTTTGCTTAAAAAAAAAAAAAAAAAAAAAAAAAAATAGGTAGAGCAGTTGGCTGATCCTGTCTTACACTGATGCTTTGGTTTTTGGTTATATGACAATCTGCTGTAAAAAAAAAAAAAAAAGATAAACAAATAATAAAAAAAAAAAAACTATAATTTTGCTCCATCACCTATGTAATTCACCCACCTTCTCACATGCGTGTGTATAGTCAGGAAGGTGACCCAATATCTTTGGCTGGCAATTCCCCTACCTGATTTGTAGAGAAAGCATAAGATTCACCGATTAAGTACCTATTGTCAAACACTGTTACCTACAATAGCTTTTCCCTAGGAATATTTTCTTTGTACGCACAATGAAAAGTAGATGTGGCACGTTGATGATATAATATTATACCAATTGCAAATACTATTAAAAATATTATCAAACATGTATGTGGAAGTCACAAAGCACTATCAGGCTACTACTGGAGGTGCGGCCCTATTCTGAATTATATGGACTGTTTGCTTTTCCATTGTGAAAAGAGAACTACCTTCAGATCATATGTCTGATTACAGATATTTTATAGCACTAGATAGATGTTTTATAGCTAGAGTCAATTACAGCCAGTGATGAAACTTTTTAGTCAAGTTATTTTGATGAGTACATAAAATGCTAATGTGTAGGTTCCTCCTTTTTTTTCTTAGCATGCAGGAACCCTTGAAATTGTTTTCAGGTCTCCTACTGTTTGGCCCCACTACTTAGGACACTATGACTAACTACTCTCCCTCTTCTGGGGACAGTTCTACATGTGCTCGATGCTCCATTCAAGGATCTCTATGACCTCAGCTCCTAGGCTAGACATTCACAACAGCCCCAGTCAGATAGCATAGGCTAAATACCTCATTGTAAGTCATTTTGGGTAGACTATCTTTTTCTCCTTCGATCTAATACTCTTGACCGTTTGGGTTTTGACCTTCACTACAATCAGTGTGTGTGTGTGTGTGTGTGTATATATATATATATATATAAAAAATCATATTTTTACATTTTTTGTCCAACATCTGCTCCTGCATCCAAGAAGCGGGTCAAGCTTTTAGGATGCATTGTTCGATCACCACACAGGGGTTCTACTACCTCATGTACAATCTTTTTTACTATACCATATGACATAGTCGGATTGTGGTTTAAGATCTACTACTTTATTTCACTTACCATTCTTGACATGTCACAATATGTTTTTCCAGTCAGCCGGTTGCTATGTGTGTGTACTTTTATTTCAAGCCCACCAAAATTTACAATGTTTCTTGCATATATGAAACGACTGTTTTTATATTCATATTTTTATGCAATGTTTTATCATTGTTGGTGTTAATAAATGCTTTATACTTTCATACTTGGTCATTACTTGCCTCATTCAAAGTCCCTTTTTGTATTTCAATGAATAGGGATGGAGGCACACATGTCTATATGTGCCCCTCGTTTAAAGTCCCTAACCTTTCTCTTTTATTTCTTCCTACTAATGAACTGTGTAAGAGAGTCCTTCTCCTATTGACCACTTATTTAAGGTGGAGCCTTCTCCACGGACCACTAATGTAAGGGGGCATTTTTCTACTAAACTCCAATGTAAAAGAACACATCTCCACTGATCATCAATATAAGAGAGTACTTCACCCCTGACTACCAATATTAGGAAGCATTTCTTCACTGACCACCAAGGCAAAGAGAAATATATCCACTGACTAACAATCCCTTCTAAACAGAACGGGCACTTTTTTGCTGACTAATCATGAAATTCAGCTACCGCTAATAAATGACCAGAAAAGACAAGCAATGGAACCAGTACAGTCGCCTACAGCGCCGGTCAGTGAAAAAGATCTCCCATACATTCGTCAGTCTGAGTCCCCCTTGCATTGGTGGTCAGGGAAGGAGTAGAAAAGGACTCTCCTTTCCTGACCACCAATGCAAGGGGGACTCAGACTGACGAATGTATGGGAGATCTTTTTCACTGACCGGCGTTGTAGGCGACTGTACTGGTTCCATTGCTTGTCTTTTCTGGTCATTTATTAGCGGTAGCTGAATTTCATGATTAGTACAAAAAATGTGTTGTAAAGGTCAGTGTGCTGTTAAAAATCATCCAATTTTGATGTAAAAGACCCTAGGAATGTCACGTTTGTTTTATTAAGTATCAAATCTACGCTTCATAATAAGCTAAGCTATGGTGTCCTGTAGATCAATGTTTCTCAACTCCAGTCCTTAAGTACCCCCAACAGGTCATGTTTTCAGGCTTTCAATTATTTTGCACAGGTGATTTGATCAGTTTCACTCTCTTAGTAAATACCACAGCTGTTTCATCTGAGGCAAATCCTGAAAACATGACCTGTTGGGGATACTATAGGACTGGAGTTGAGAAACATTGCTGTAGATGGTGCTTCAGTAATTGGTGGACAAAAGTTCCTAAAAGACACAATTTATTGTGACATGTCTTTTCACATCTTTCATTATCGTTATTCTGTCACATGATATCTCATAGTTGCAAAGGAATCTGGTACTGGAAGATTTCCCTCTAATAGATGCTGTGATCACAGCTCTGAATGGGAATAAGGTAGTTATATATTGCCCACCACGTGTCAAGGACTGTGGGTTCCACTCTTCGCACAAGGCCACCAGCCCAGCAATTCTTATTAGTACTGGCCTACACACAGCCCAGTGCTCCCTTGGATGGTTTTGTCATTTTCTGCCTAGAACCCATTTTTTCCAGGATTAGTTCATCATTAATTATTAAACTATGATTCACAGTTCATGGATGCTTGTATATTAATATAAATGTACTGCATATGTTAGTTGAATTTTGTTCACAACAACTGCTCAACGTCTAATGTCTATAAGTACTTTAATTTAAAGGAAATATGCACTTAGAGAATAAAGTCTGTCATTGCCGGCCTTTTTATGAAAAAGCTAGTGCTTGGCTGTTATCCAGATCCATTGGCTTCAGTGCTTTCTAAGGCACTGTGCACGAGTCTGACTTTACGCTGGTTTCCTAACCTGCATAATTACTCCAGGCTAGTGACTCAAAAAGATGCACAAATGCAGTTTTGTATTTCTCTTAGTACAGGTTTCCTTTAAGCCTATTTAACAGTCATTGAATCTTTCTCTCATGTTGAAATGAAAATTAATTATTGATGAAATGAATGTTTACCCATAACTGTTTTAGTACTGCTATTAAACATTAACTTTGTCAAGTTCCACTTTTACTATTAAACTACACAAGGCCTAGAGGTAGACTTGTGGGGAACCTGTGAGTCACTTACAGTCAAAGCAGTTTAAAGTGCTCATGTGATGTGCTGGTCTCTATTGTCATCAACAGGCTGGTCACGGAGTTAATATATGACTTGTGGACCTGCAGCTATTTTGTACTTGTCACAGTGTTAATACCCAAACGTATTTAAAGTAGAAAACTATCCAAAAGTAGATGACTAACAGCAATATGTCCCCAGTTAGGCCGCGTACACACGATCGAATATATCTGCTGAAACTGGTCCACAGACCAGTTTCAGCGGACAGATTCGATCGTCTGTACGGGCTAGCAGACAGTTTCCTGCAGACAAAAGTTTTAAAGCATGCTTTAAAACTTGCCTGCTGGAAAGCCGTCTGTCCGACATGTCCGCTGGTTAGTACGCCTAACCAGCGGACAAAAATCCCCCGCATGCGTCCATTGGATTCGACGCATGCGTGGAAGTATTTTACTTCCTGGTTCGGTGACGTGGCAGCGTCAACGTCACCGCCACGTCACCGCGCTGTCTGTCTGCGGGGATTTTGGTTTGATCGTGTGTACACTGATCAAACCAAAATAGCCCAGCAGACATGTCCGATGAAAATGGTCTGTCAGACCGTTTTCATCGGATAAATCTCCTCGTGTGTACGCGGCCTAATGCCGCGTACACACGGTCGTTTTTTGCGATGAAAAAAAACGACGTTTTCTGTGAAGTAAAAAACGACGTTTTTGAAACGTCACTTTTCAAAGACAATTTTGCATACACACCATCGTTTTTTCACAAAAAGCGAGGTTACGTTCACCACTCTTTTCCATTGAAGCTCGCTTCATAACTAGCTTCTGGGCATGCGCGGGTTGAAAAACGTCGTTTTGAAAGACGTTTTTGCTACACACGGTGACTTTTTGTGAAACAAAAAACGACGTTTTGAAAAACGACACAAAAAATTCAAGCATGTTGGAATTTTTTTTTGGTCGTTTTTTTGAAGACAAAAAACGACGTTTTGCCCACACACAATCAATTTAAATGACGTTTTAAAAAACGTCGTTTTTTTTCATCGCAAAAAACGACCGTGTGTACGCGGCATAAGAGTCCATATAACCCATTAAAATAATTTTTATGGTTGCCCATAAACTTGTGCAGAGATGGATTAAATCTATCTCCGCAGTCCCACTCTACCTGGATCAAGGCTGTCAATGATATACTGGCAAGAGAAAATTTGACATACTGTATACCAGACCAAGGACATCCTACCAAGTTTAGCAAATGATGGCTTAACTGGCTTTATACACCAGGCATAGCCCTGTTAGCCTTGGTTCTGGATAGATAATAAATTCAAGTAATGATAAAAATATATCTTGAATATGGGAATGGTCCTTAATTTTTTCTAACACTTATCACCTTCCTTCTCTTTAACCACTTAAGGACCCCCGCACGCACATTTACGGCCACAACATGGCTCGTACAGGCACAAGGGCGTAAATTTACGTCCCCGCCTTCGTGCGGTTCGGGGGTCCCATCGGGACCCCCTCCGCGGCGTGCGGCGGTCCCCCTGGCTCTGGGAGCGATCGCCGACGAGCGGGCGGATGTCCGTGTTTTCCGCCCCCCCCCCGGGATCGCTCCTAGCCAATGGGAGCGCTCCCCCTTCGTGTCAGTTCCTCCTCCTGTGTTTACACAGGAAGGAGGAAATGATGTCACCTCTCATCGCAGCGGTGTTTCCCACCGCTGCTGATGAGAGAAGACATCCACAGTAAGTGTGCACCAACACAACACTGACACACACACACATAGGCACATTAACCCCTTGTGATCGCCCTCCCCCCCCCACCCCCCTGTCACAGTGTCACTGAATGCAGTGATCTAATCACTGCATTTAGTGTCAGTGTGACAGGCAGTGTAAAAGTCAGTTAGTGTTAGGTCCAGGATAGCCCCCCCACCCCCCCTAATAAAGTTTTAACCCCCTGATCACTGCCCTAGTTAACCCTTTCACTCCCTATTGCCAGCATCACTAAGCGATCATTTTTCTGATCGCTGTTTTAGTGTCGCTGTTCCCGCTAGGTAGCTATTTTTTTTATTGCGATTTTTTTTTTTTTACTAAAGACATGTGGCTGAATTAATTTTGGCCTAAATGTTTTACTAAAATTTAGTTTATTTGATTTTTTTTATAACAAAAAGTAAAAAAATAGTGATTTTTTTCAAAATTGTCGCTCTATTTTAGTTTATAGCGCAAAAAATAAAAATCGCAGAGGCGATCAAATACCACCGAAAGAAAGCTCTATTTGTGGGAAGAAAAGGACGCAAATTTTGTTTGGGAGCCACGTCGCACGACCGCGCAATTGTCTGTTAAAGCAACGCAGCGCCGAATTGTAAAAACACCTTGGGTCATTTAGCAGCGTATGTGTCCGGGTCTTAAGTGGTTAAAGTTATACTCAGGCCCTTTTGTGCTACACCATGGTAAGAGCTTCTTGATCTATTTCCTAAGTTCAGCAGGAATTGTCCCACCATCAATACCTGCTATCTGTTATGCGATACACTGCTTTTTCATATGTATTTTTGACTTGGGTATTTGTAAATGGTGTAAATGACATGTATTTGTACTTTTCTGATTGTTTATGTCAAACCCTACTGGTATATACTATGTGTGTATACACACACAGTATCTCACAAAAGTGAGTACACCCCTCACATTTTTGTAAATATTTTATTATATCTTTTCATGTGACAACACTGAAGAAGATACACTTTGCTACAATGTAAAGTAGTGAGTGTACAGATTGTATAACAGTGTGAATTTGCTAATATGTGAACGGGGGAACTAATACGCAAAACCACACTAACCAGGGTATTGAGAACTAAAACTATTTAAAAGGCTATTAATACGGAGCTGTGGTGGCTCAACGTGATTGGCACTGCGTTGACAAGCCATTCACCTCTGCAGCCAAGGGTTCGGATCCCGGTCTCGGCTACATGTGAATTGAGTTTGGTGGTCTCAGCCCGGCTCCCGGTGGGTGTGCTATGCAAGGTACGCCTGTGCTTAGTACGCCCACCCCCCCCCCCAAAAAAAACCACCACACTTGCACGCACACTAAATTGGTTTAAAACACACGCACTTTGGCCATGCGGTCTCCTAAAATAAAGAGAGGCGAAGGACCTACGGGGCTGGCTGGGTGGGCTAGGCCCCCTCACTCCCTCATAGGGGGAGTCCCTCTGCCCCATTGGGGTCCCGTTGGGCTCCAGTTGGGCTCCCAAGAGGAGCAGGTAGGGCGGGGTGAGTGGGAGGCCCCCCTTCACACCCGCCATTGCCACCAGGGGCATGGAGAAGGATGGCGAATGCCTTCGGGGGGAGGGTCTGCCTACTCCCAACTCCTGCAGTCCGGCTCCTCTCTCTCGAGTTCACGCACAAAAATACACTTTAATAAAAAAAAAAAAAAAAAGGCTATTAATACTATACTAAGCAGCAGCAGCAGCCACAACTAGATAGTGCTCACACACTGATAACAAGTTAGAAATGTGGGGTGTAATGGTGCTTGCTAAAACTACAAACACATCATAGATGGGCAAAAATACAAAAAGCTAAATCTAGCCAATAATCCAAAACAGGAGAAAGTGATAAAGCTTGCTAATACACAAAGAGTAATAATTAGTGAATAAAAATGAATAATAATAACAATCTTAATATATTCATGAACATATATTCATCACTTATTAAAGTGATTTTGGTGAGAACCGAAATATATATATGGTGTGAATAATAACAATGTGATATTGCAAGATCACACTCAAAAAATAGGTAAATACATGACATCAAATAATGAATCCATTAAGTGCAAACAGAAATAAATAAATATAGTCCCTATGTGTACGGAACCACAAGGTCCACCAATAAATTCAAGATAAAGTGAACAGGATAAAAAACATGCATAATCAAAAAATATTAAAACATAAAAATATATGTAAAAAAATATTATAAAGTAACATGGAATAAATCTCTGTGCACACTCGTGCAAAAATAGTTAAACGGTCACTAAAGGATTTTTTTTTTTTAGCTAAATAGCTTCCTTTACCTTACTGAAGTCCTGGTTTCATGTCCTCATTGTTCGTTTTTGCTGTAATCCTTCTCTGTTCTGGACATTTGCTGGTTGTCTGTTTCCTGATGAAAAAAGTCATGGGAGCTTCTCTCTGTGGTCTCTAATCAAAGAGGTGTGATTACTGTGTGTCTAAAACCCCTCAGAACCAATCAGTTTCATTTTAAAAACAAACACTGCCCTGTATTGGCTCTGTGTCTCTGTACTTCACAAAAGCATGAAACTAGATGAAAAATGAAACTGAAACTGCAGGCACATTATATGATTGATTTTTATCTATTTTTAATAATTTTTAAAATTAATCAGTTAACTATTATGTCTCTATACCCTGTAAAAAGTCAATTTAGCAAAAAAAAAATCCTTTACAACTCCTTTAATCAAGTGGTCAAAGAAAAAAGTGCTTCAGCATATAATTTCCAAAGTACTCCAATGTAAACAAAAAAAGATCCAAAATAAGGTGCTTTAATCAATAAATTCAAAAGTGCTTGTAAACGATATCTGAATATCCACCACAAGTTCCCACAGTGAAGCCGTGCAAAAAAACAGTGTTTCGTTTCCACAAGCCTCTCACCTTAAGAAAGGCTAGATTAACCACTTAAGGACCGCCGCATGTACATTTACGTCGGCAGAATGGCACCGACAGGCACATCAACGTATATATACGTTGGTGCCTTGGGGGGGATCGGGGGTCCGATCGGACCCCCCCCCCGTACATGCGGCGGTCCGCGCGGCTGCAGGAGCGATCCGACAAGTGGGGGCGGCTATCCGTTTTCATCCGCCCCCTCCGGATCGCTCCCAGCCAATGCGCGCGCCCGCCCGCCCTGTCACTTCCTCCTCCTGTGTAAACACAGGAAGGAGGAAGCGACGTGATCTCTCCCTCGGCGTTTGTTTCAAGTGCCGCTGAGGAGAGATCACCACACACCAAGTAAGTCTGCACCAAACAGCACACTTACACACACACAAACACATTTAACCCCCGCGATCGCCCCCCCCCCCTCCCCCCTGTCACAGTGTCACTGAATGCAGTAATCATACATGTATGATTACTGTATTTAGTGTCAGTGTGACAGACAGTGTGACAGTCAGTCAGTATTAGTGTCAGGGTAGCCCCCCCACCCCCCCAATAAAGTTTTAACCCCTTGATCACTGCCCTAGTTAACCCTTTCACTCCCTATTGCCAGCGTCACTAAGCGATCATTTTTCTGATCGCTGTATTAGTGTCGCTGTTCCCGCTAGGTAGCTAATTTTTTTTTAATGCGATTTTTTTTTTACTAAAGACATGTGGCTAAATAAATTTTGGCCTAAATGTTTGACTAAAATTTAGTTTATTGGTTTTTTATTATAACAAAAAGTAAAAAATATTGATTTTTTTTCAAAAATGTCGCTCTATTTTTGTATATAGCGCAAAAAATAAAAATTGCAGAGGCGATCAAATACCACCAAAAGAAAGCTCTGTTTGTGGGAAAAAAAGGACGCAAATTTTGTTTGGGAGCCACGTCGCACGACCGCGCAATTGTCTGTTAAAGCGACGCAGTGCCGAATCGCAAAAACCCCTTGGGTCATTTGCCAGCGTATTGGTCCGGGTCTTAAGTGGTTAAGCCTATAATGCTGCTGGCTTCCCAAGCACAGCCGTTTCCACTGTAGATCAGCGTCTCCCCGCAAGCCTGGAGATAGGAGGCCTATCCTATGACTAAGTGGCATGAACAGCCACGCAACGCATCAGAAAGGAGGAGAGCCGTCGGTGACATCATCTCCGCTCGCCGAGAGCGGAGATATCCTGTTTACATGCTGATGCCGTTTGTTACACTGCTTTACTGTAAGGCCCCGTACACACTATCAAATCTATCTGTTCAAATCGGTCGGACCGACCGATTTGAACAGATCTGTCTGCTGGCATTTTGGTTTGCTCGCGTGTACACACATGCAAACCAAAATCCCCGCCAGCAGACAGCGCGCTGACGTGTCGGTGACGTGGTGGTGACGTTGACGCCGCCACGTCACCGCACCAGGAAGTAAAACACTTCCGCGCATGTGTCGAAATCATTTGGCGCGTGTGCGAGAAGACATGTCTGCTGGTTAGCATACTAACCAGCAGACATGTCGGGCGGACGGGTTCCCAGCCGACAGATTTCAAAGCATGCTTTGAAATCTGTCGGGTGGCCAAATCCGTCTGTTTGCCCGTACACACAATCGAATCTGTCTGCTGAAACGGTCTAGCAGACCGTTTCCAGCAGACAGATTTGATCGTGTGTACGAGGCCTAAGTGTTTATTATTTATTTATTAAATTTATTATTTATTTATTTATTAAAATCGTTGTTACATTTTACACTATGGAGTTTCCACTGTTTATTTGTTGAGTGCCATCCATCCTGGGAGCGCTACTGCTGTGACTTGGGAATCTGTAGCTGGGGGGTTGGAGCAACAGGCTGGCCGGGAGACGCTGATCCACAGTGGAATCTGCTGTGCTTAGGAAGCCAGCAGCATTATAGGCTTAATCTAGCCTTTCTTAAGGTGGGAGGCTTGTGGAAACGAAACACTGTTTTTTTGCACGGCTTCACTATAGGAACTTGTCGTGGACTCCAGATATCCTTTTACAAGCATGATGCACTTTGGAATTTATTGATTAACCACTTAAGACCCGGACACATACGCTGCTAAATGACCCAAGGTGTTTTTACAATTCGGCGCTGTGTCGCTTTAACAGACAATTGCGCGGTCGTGCGACGTGGCTCCCAAACAAAATTTGCGTCCTTTTCTTCCCACAAATAGAGCTTTCTTTCGGTGGTATTTGATCGCCTCTGCGATTTTTATTTTTTGCGCTATAAACTAAAATAGAGCGACAATTTTGAAAAAAATCACTATTTTTTTACTATTTGTTATAAAAAAAATCAAATAAACTAAATTTTAGTAAAACATTTAGGCCAAAATTTATTTAGCCACATGTCTTTAGTAAAAAAAAAAATCGTAATAAAAAAAATAGCTACCTAGCGGGAACAGCGACACTAATACAGCGATCAGAAAAATGATCGCTTAGTGATGCTGGCAATAGGGAGTGAAAGGGTTAACTAGGGCAGTGATCAGGGGGTTAAAACTTTATTAGGGGGGGTGGGGGGGCTATCCTGAACCTAACACTAACTGATTTTACACTGCCTGTCACACTGACACTAAATGCAGTGATTAGATCACTGCATTCAGTGACACTGTGACAGGGGGGTGGGGGGGGGGGCGATCACAAGGGGTTAATATGCCTATGTGAGTGTGTGTCAGTGTTGTGTTGGTGCACACTTACTTGTGATGTCTTCTCTCATCAGCAGCGCTGGGAAACAGCGCTGCGATGAGAGAATACATCATTTCCACCTTCCTGTGTAAACACAGGAGGAGGAAGTGACAGGCTGGGAGCGCGCTCCCATTGGCTGGGAGCGATCGCGGGGGGGGCGGAAAACACGGACATCCGCCCGCTCGTCGGCGATCGCTCCCAGAGCCAGGGGGACCGCCGCACGCCGCGGAGGGGGTCCCGATGGGACCCCCGAACCGCACTAAGGCGAGGACGTAAATTTACGCCCTTGTGCCTGTACGAGCCATGTTGTGGACGTACATAGGCGTGCGGGGGTCCTTAACTGGTTAAAGCACCTTATTTTGGATCTTTATTTGTTTACATTGGAGCACTATGCACTTTGGAAATTATATGCTGAAGCACTTTTTTCTTTGACCACTTGGTTAACTATTTTTGCACAAGTGTGCACAGAGATTTATTCCGTGTTACTTTATAATATTTTTATTACGTATATTTTTATATTTTAATATTTTTTGATTACGCATGTTTTTTATCCTGCTCACTTTATCTTGAATTTTGCACTTAATAGATTAAGTTTGCACTTAATAGATTTATTATTTGATGTCATGTATTTACCTATTTTTTGAGTGTGATCTTGCAATATCACATTGTTATTATTTTTTACATCATATATATATTTCGGTTCTCACCAAAATCACTCTTTTTATCCCCCTCATCATTTTGTTGATGTTTGGCGGGTCATTAAGGATTAGGAGTGAAACATTTTCATGAATATATTAAGATTGTTATTTTTATTCATTTTTATTCACTAATTATTAGTGTATTAGCAAGCTTTATCACTTTCTCCTGTTTTGGATTATTGGCTAGATTTAGCTTTTTGTATTTTTGCCCATCTATAATGTATTTGTAGTTTTAGCAAGCACCATTACACCCCCCATTTCTAAAGTGTAAATTTGCTATCCCCTCAAAATAACTCAACGTATAGCCATTAATATCTAAACCACGGGCAACAAAAGTGAGGCCAAATTGTACCCACTTAGCCATTTTCCCTATCTAGTGTCAAGTGATTTGTTAGTGTTACAAGGTCTCAGGTGTGAATGGTGAGCAGGTGTGTTAAATTTGGTGTTATCACTCCCACTCTCTCATAATGGTCACTGGAAGTTCAACATGGCAGCTCATGGCAAAGAACTCTGAGGATCTGAAAAAAAGAATTGTTGCTTTACATAAAAATGTCCTAGGATATAAGAAGATTGCCAAGACCCAGAAACTGAGCTGCAGCATGGTGGCCAAGAAAATAACTGCTTCACCTAATACCAGCTCAACAAAATAATTTTCTACCAAAACTTATACTGCTGGAGGTTTCACACAACAAAAACCACAGATTTTTTTTGCCAGTTATGAAAAAATATTTGAACAGACCCTTCCTCCAAATTACACCTTACAGTTAAAAAACTGAAATGTATTGTAAATGCTTATTTTTCAATCATTATTATATCTCTTTTTTCACTTCTGCCATACCAGAAAATGTGACTACTACAGGAAAGTCCCTAGCACACTACACTCTATTATTGCACATTATAGCCATCTCCTCTTCTGGAAACATCGAATTACTCTCTGTGCTAGACTGGCTTTTCCACCCCCCCCCCCCCCCCATCACCTCCCTACATTAAAGAAAACTGTTTATCAAATATTTACCAAAATTTTACTTTCCTGGCTACTTCTCATGACAGCAAAATATGGGATCCGCCACCTGCTCTGATAGGACCACCTAACTAAATTATAAAAAAAGAGACACAACCGCAACCCAAACTCAAAAATCTTACTTCACAGAGAAAGCAGTTGCAAGGACTAATTTGCCAAACTGACAGGACAAAGCAGAAATCATGTCAAGTTTATAATGCCTAAATGAATGCATAGCTCACAACTGTCCCTGATTTTTTAGGAAATGTCCCTTATTTGGAACAAGGTCCCTCTTTCCTCCTCATTTGTTCCTCATTTTGGTCTGATCTATATAGTTGTATATAAAATGCACTTTTTATCTTTCAAAAAGTGTTTCCCAGTGCTAAACCTTTCATCCAAATTATAAATTGCTGCATTTGTAAAATTTCAAAAGCCAATATAAAGTAATAGTAAAAAAAAAAAAAAAATCACTTTATTTTTTATAATATTCCTTTAAGGGGGCGTGGCAGGGGGTGTGTCCTATGCCTACATACTTTTGCTAATAGGTGTCCCTCGTTTCTATCTCAAAAAGTTGGGAGGTGTTTGAATTTGAATATGTTAGCTGAACTCCCACTAGCTGCCTGACAGATCACTTTCATGGATTTGCTTGCCTTTGAGGACCAGGAAGTTGATGCTCCCTTTGTGAAATGAGCTTTGCAGCCACCTTCATGAAGCGGGTTTCCCTTTTGTGGGCCGTTTTGCATAGATTTGGAGGTTTTTGCCTGTTCACAATACTTTAGTTTTTCTAGATATGAAGAGATCAAACAGAACATATCTACCTTGCTGAAGTCTTGAGTATGTTGTAAATAAGTGGTAGCAAAATAATTTGATACTGAAAGTACAGATTACCAATTCAGGTGGTCACAGAGGACATCTCTCTCTTGGAACATTTCCTCTCACCGCTTATATTCTCTCTTAGTGACTATGGTCAGCAGGACAAATAGAGAGGGTGTCTTGAGGAGCAATGAAAACGCTCCCCTTCTCTATTCCAGACTAAAACAATGGTTTGGCTATACATACACTTTAAGGTACTGTATACCTGAATCAACTAACCATATTACATATTACTTTAAATGTATTTGTAAAGGCTAAATATATCATATTAAGCATATGTTTTTTAATAAAATTTCCTGTATTATACCCAGAATAAGACATTTTTCAAAGGGTATCTTTGATGCAAAGTCACCACAGTCTTCCTAACACCATTCCAAGAGTCTAGTAGTGAAATGTGTCTGGTCTGCAGCACACCAAACCTTAATTGGACTACTATTTTACTAAGCCAAAACAGCTATTATACTTTAATGGAAAGATTTTGACCACCGTTACTCACATTTCAGAAATCCATTTACTGTAACACAGCCTATTCCTTCAGCGGTTGTTGAAAAATGACTGTAGCGTCCTGCCAATGATCCTATACTATTCAGGGACATGCAGTCAGGGGAGGCAGGTAAGGCAATGAACGAAAAAAAAAAAAAAAAAAAACGATCGACCCCTATAGTTCAGGAGATACAGTATGAGGGTTCTTGTGAAGCTTGTCAGAAGCTGGCACACACTGTTTGCAGCAGACTTAGAGGATGAGCTAACAGTGCCTCTCACTTCTTGTCAGAAGCACTGAGCTTAATGAACAGCTTGGAGCCTTGGACCAATGGTGGAACTCTGCAGCTCCTCCAGGGTTACCATAGGTCTCTGTGCTGCCTCTTTGATTAATGCCCTCCTTGCCCGGTCCGTGAGTTTTGGTGTGCGGCCGTCTCTTGGCAGGTTTGCTGTTGTGCCATGTTCTTTCCATTTAGTTATGATAGATTTGATGGTGCTCCTAGAGATCATCAAATATATTTTTTTATAATCTAACCCTGACTTGTACTTCTCAACAACATTGTCCCTTACTTGTTTGGAGAGTTCCTTGGTCTTCGTGGCAGTGTTTGGTTAGTGATGCCTTAGATTTTGCAGCCTCTGGGGCCTTTCAGAAAGGTGTGTATATGTAATGACGGATCATGTGACACTGATGCCGCGTACACACGATCACTTTTTGTGATGAAAAAAAACGACGTTTTAAAAAACGTCATTTAAAATGATGGTGTGTGGGCAAAAGGTCGTTTTATGTCTTTAAAAAAACGATCAAAAAAAAATTCCAACATGCTTGAATTTTTTGTGTCGTTTTTCAAAATGTCGTTTTTTGTGTCATAAAAAGTGACAGTGTGTGGGCAAAACGACGTTTAAAACGACGTTTTTAAACCCGCGCATGCTTAGAAGCAAGTTATGAGACGGGAGCTTCAATGGAACAGAGTGCCGTCGAAGGTGTCTTACGTAACCGCGCTTTGCAAGAGAATTGTGGAAAAACGATGGTGTGTATGCAACGTCGTTTTTGAAAATGAAGTTTGAAAAACGTCGTTTTGTTTCGTCCGATAAAATGAAGTTTTTTTTCATCACAAAAAGTGATCGTGTGTACGCGGCATTAGATTGCACACAGGTGGACATCATTTCACTAATTATGTGACTTCTAAAGGTAATTGGTTGCACCAAAGCTATTTATGGGCTTCATAACAAAAAGGGGTGAATACATACACACATGCCAATTATAATTTTTTTATGTTTGAAAAATTGTTTTATGTATATATTTTTCAAATTTTACTTCACCAACTTAGACTATTGTGTTCTGATCCTTCACATATAATTCAGATAAAAAAAAAAAAAAAAAAACATTTAACTAAAGGCTGTAATGTAACAAAATAGGTAAAAAGGCAAGAGGGTGAATACATTTGCAAGGCACTGTATATGCTGACATTTGGACAAGAAAATGTGTCATCAATTAGGGCAAGTGATGAGACCTCTAACAATTGTAAACCACACTTCCCCCTGCCTGTGTAGGTTTGGGGAAACCATTGTTCTCTTTTATCAGTTTTGGGTACTGTAGGGCATGGTTTAGCACCTGTTAGTGGTCCACAACCATTAGCATCCAACCAGTTTGGATTGTGCTCACTCCCACAGGTGAATTGCATCTATAAGTATCACTACCTTGTGATCACTTTTGGTTCCGCCTAGGAACCTCAGCGCCCTCATTTTCTTTTCTTTATCACAAGTATATTAGACCCTGGCCATAATTCTGTAGTTGGTGGCTATGGACGCAAGATACAGGACTCTGGAGCGCACCCGCAAGCTAACCCCGTTGGGAAATCGCTTCCTGGGGGGTTAGCTGATGCAGAGAGGAGCCGAGACAGCCGCCGAGGGACCCCAGAAGACGAGGATCGGGGTCACTCTGTGCAAAACGAGCTGCACAGCGGAGGTAAGTATGACATGTTTGTTATTTTTTCTATTTTTTTTTATTGAACCTTTAATACCACTTTAAGGCAAGAGCATCTCTATTTATATGTTACAGTCCATCTCTATCTGTACAGTGCGAGAATATTCTAGTAAATATGTATTGTCAAAAAATGCAGTTTGACCATTCAGTGTGTTTCATTTGTAGTGCACTAAAAGTAAGGGCTTGTTTACACTTGTGGCAACCCTTGCGGTGGATTACTTTTCAGAGGGTGGCTTGGGGGCATAATGTTGCCTTTTCATCACTGGTTTTACACCCAAAATGTCCACACCACTGTGTCACAAGCATGTGCATTACACGTGGCTGCAGAGCGGTTGTGGAGCATCCCCATTGAATCCAATGGGTCACATCCAGTGGCAGTCTTGGCACCCAATGTGACATGTCAGTAGCTATAACAGGGTTTTGTTTTTTTCTAATTTATCAGGTGAATTTATACCTTAAGGTAAATTGTATCTCCAGTTCCACCTAGGGTTTTTTTTTCAGTTTGGGTAGCTTGAGTAATATTTAATGTCCAGCCTGAGCGTGTTTGGCTGGGCTTCTCCTATGGGTCACAGGAGTGCAATTTGTTTTGCACTCCTGTGACCTGTTTTCAGCAGAGAGCGGACTGAAGTCTGCTCTCTGCTGACGTCACTGTAATCAGTCCAGGTACCGCGTCATCCCAACAATAAAGTCTTTACCCGCCAGGTGCCTGGGCTGATGCCTGTCTTAGCCTCTCAGCAAGCCGCTAAAAGACCTGAGACGGCCGTTCCCCGCCCCTCCACAGCTTATCGCTCCAATGAGCGTGGAGGAGTAGAGAGGAGAGCTGCTGATTGACAGTCAGCAGCTCTCCACTCGGGGATCTGTGAGAACCAAGCCATCGGCGGTATTTGATCGATTGGTTCTCAGTGTACAGGCGCGGGGGGACAGATACAGCATCGTAGATTATATTTAGTTTATTAAAGCATGAGCAATTTTCATAGAATTTTTTCCATAAAATGCTGTTTTCACCTTTTTTGTTGCATCTTAGTGTTTTTAAACTGCCCAATCCTCTTTCAGACATTTCATGTCTACCTGTACTCACTCTAGCCTCAGTTGTATATAATTTCTGTTGAGCGGCTTCTTAAGTGGATCTTAAGTGGATAATATCTGTCAGGAAAGACAAAATATATCCAGTCCCATAGTTATGCGCAGATGGGGAATTCCTATTAGCCAAACCTATTGTCAGCAAAGAACCAATGTGCATAGGTGCATGAATATGCACAAATGTCAAATTCCTGTTAGCCAGACCAACACCCGTGCAACTGCGCATGTACGCGCCGGCGTGCATGCCCGCCACTAGATTGACGCCAAGTGAGCTATTTAAACACCTCTACTGCACTGAGACCTTGCCTTATGGTCTACAATATTCTGCTAGCTGCTTCCTGTACCTGTGCTTGATCTCCTGTTGCGTTCTGCTATTTGTCTGACCATGCTTGAACTCTGCCTGAACTGACTCCTGGCTTGACCACGTCCCTGCCTGATCCTTCTGCCTTTTTGCTTACCATTGCCAACTCCAGCCTGAACCTGAATATTCTTCTGCCTGCTGATCTGTACCTGATGTGCATGCCAGTTACTGACCCGGCTTGCCTGACTCTGCTCTGTTTTCAGCCCAAGGAGGCCATCCCTGCATCCTGCCAAGTATCTGCTGTCTGCCACCTGCCGAGTGCTCGCTGCCTGTGACCTGCCATCTGCCAAGTGCCTGCTGACTCTCTTCCAGCTTGCTGCCCTTCTTCACATTACAGCCTGCATCCAAGTGCACACAAACCTCTTATCTGCAACCGCCATCACCTGAACTGCCAGGCACTCGTGCCACTCCAGGCTCTTGTACCACCTGTTACCTTATCAGGGGTACCAAACCAGAGGTGTAAGAAATCACCTTCCTCTCCACGTCAGGCCCCAATACCAGGTACGTGACAATATCTGTGCAGTGTGTTTTGGCATGGCCCCTTATAGTCTCCGCTGGGCACACTGCGGTGACCGTTGTCCTTCTATAACAGGAAGCGACAGAACAAGGACACTTATGGCAGAATTGCTTTGTTTTATTTTAATGAAAACTTCAGATTTAAAAGGACTGTAAACAATTATTACAGTACTTCAATATGTTAATGCTTACATGTGATTTTTATAATTGGATTTCAATGTACTTTAAGTTTGTCTTCTCCCAACTTTTTGATGGCCACAGACCAGTGACAATCTGTAACCCTTCTTCATTCCAGTCCAGTGGTCTCCAAACTGTGGCCCAGGGGCCGGATGCGGCCTTTGCTTGCATTTATCTGGCCCTTGGTGCACTATTCCTCCCACTGACATTAACAATGAGGTATAATTCCTGCTACTCATATCGGCATTACTCACACCAACACCAGCTATGGGGCACTATTCCTCTCATACCAATGATGGGGCATTGTTACTGTCACCATGACATTTTCTTTTTCGACTGGCCACAGCCCGGCCCCTCTAAAGTCTGGAGAATAATGCACTTGCCCTTTGTTTAGAAAGTTTGGAGACCCCTGCTCTAAAAAACAATGTTGTCTGGTATTCCACTTTAAACCTTAACAGTTACATTCTTGAAGATTTTACTACCACACTGAAAGGTGGAATGCAGTTGTCTGGAATCTGCTCGATTTGGATATATAGTCCAAACTTTAAGGGCAAATGGAACAACTCAGAATGAGTAGGTGTCAGTAAAAAGCCCCTCTATTAAGTGGCTTATAAGGATATAGTAGGAAATTATTTATGAAAATGTAAAAAAGAGGGAAGTGTGGCTTTGATTTATGGAAACAATTTGAACTTAACTTCCATTTTTCCAAATTTTCATAAATGGTAGAGAACTGACGGAAGAAGTAGTTTAGCTCTGAGTTTAGCTTTTTTCTTTTCACATCTGTAGTTTTCTCTGGCAATTATTTTCTCTTTTAAAGATCAATACTTTTGGAAACTTGCAGCAAAATACAGTATATATAGAAATACATTGTATCTGCTGACTAGGAATATGCTAAGACTTGTTTCTGTCAGGTAGACGTCCTGTGCGTGACTTTGCTGTGTTTCTTCCATCTCAGTCCCTAGTATATTTTGCAACAAGAGAAGAGATGATAGTATCTTCTTTCTTCCCTTCCTGAACTAACACTGATAACTTGGAAGTGGCTTTGAACGATGATGTACTGTCTGAAAGTGTAGCCGTAGACCTTGTTTTATATGACAGGTACAAAATACTTGTTGTTCTCTGCTGTAGGCTTGCAGACCGAAACAAGACAATTTCTTATGGCAGATAACCAAAGTCAGTGTCATCTGATACCGTGTGTACAAATTAGTAAACTTAGTGCAAGATGATTTGTTGAATTTGCAACTGAAGTAACAAACATTCTTTCAAGGTTTAAAAGGTTCAACATATTGAAGGCTGAGAATAGCTCTGACTTTTGTTTGCTTGACCCTTAAGACACGTGACAAACACAAGGCCTGGGGCCGAATCTGGCCCACCAAGCCATTTACATGTGGCCCTCACATCTCCTCTGAAGCTGTGGCACTCCCCCCCCTTCTCTCAGCAGTCTGCAGCAGAGAGGAGGACAGAACTCCTCCACCAGATTACACATTTTTCCGTGCAGCCACAGAGAGATTCGTATCTGACCCCCATCTCAGCAGTTGGAAACAGAAAGGACATAACTCCCCCTACAGATCCTGTGCCTTTCTGTGCACCCTTGTGTCCACCTCTTCTGGTCTCCGCATTCATCAGACTCTGAAAGCTGATTCCAGTACTCCTCCAGACCCTCCCAGCTCTTCCCTCAGATTATCCACGGCAGCATCACAAGGTAAGGGGGGTGCTCTGTGATTTAAGGGAGGCTGGGGGACTCTTGATTTCTGATGGTGAAGGCGCTCTTGACATCTGATGTAAGAGAGGTGGGGTGCTTTGGGCATCTAGTCTAACAGATACACCCCGCCCTTTGAAGGCAACCATTATGCTTATGCAACCCGCAAAGACATTTTGTTTGACACCCCTGCCTTAAGAGAAAAAAGAATCAGTGCAGACGTGACATCCGTCCGATTATTATCTGACTCAGTAAGAGATCTGTTTACAGGAGGACAACCATAAGATGTAAAATGAGGAAATGAGTCTGCTAAAATCCAGAAAAACTTTAATAATATTGTGCCCAATATTAATACACTAGATACCTGAATCCCAAATCATAGGTTAATTAATATAACACCACCTAGTGAGTTAAACCCAAATCCAACCTGTTTTGAGTTTGGCAAAGTGGCACACAAAGTCGTCAATCTTCAGTCAGTTCACCTTTTGAAATTCCTGGCTGCTGTTTGTGAACAAATTGGTTTGGTATCCCAGGCAATGTCATTGACCAAATAAGGTCATTACCCTATTTGATCAATGACATCAGCCTGGATCCTTGGACGGTGTAACGGGATTACCTGTGACGCCCAGAGACTTTTGAGGGATGGGGGATACTCTTGTGCCAGCGGCACTAAGGACTCTTGGGTCTAAGGTCACCCTGTGCCCCTTTTGGGCATGGGTGGCTGATAAATAATAATTCATGTATTGCAGGATATCTTGAGATATTACAAGTTGTTGGTTAATGTTGACCCACACCAGGTCAATAGACTCCTAAGATATTCCATTGTCCATTGTGTAAAGCTGTTGAGATGCTAATCAAATCTGCAAAGGTCAATGTTTCATTCAATGTGGAATGGAACTTGTCAAGCTGTATGCGGAGACAGAACGTCTGTTTAAGACGTGGAATGTGACTTCTCATGTGTACTAATTAGGTCATGTTAAAAATGTCAGCCCGGTGCCGAAATGTCTGGATACTGATTAGCAATTAGCCTATCTGAAGGTGTATTGAAGCCCCAGTGTGTGATGAGGGGGGTGGCGAGTTTCTTTGTTCCTTTCATGCTTGAACTGTATAAGAACCAGCAGAGTGTACCATTAAAGCGTTCATTCATTTGAAACCAGTAACCAGAGCTGTGTGTGTCTCTGTGATTCTGGGGAATGGTTTCATCGTGCCTACAGGGATTGTCAGAGTGTCGGCTAAGCTGTCTTGTCTTGGGTTGATGGAAGATCGTAAACGGCGGTGACCGTCACAGTCGGTTTTCTTACAAACATCAACTAGGGATCTGAATTAAGCTTTGGTGATTTGGCAGAGCACTGCTGTAAGGTGGTGGGTTTAATTATCTGGGCTAGGATATCTAGTGGGCTTCCAAGTTCTGATAAGTCTTCTCACAAGCCCTACATCCACTTGAGAACTGGCTGTGGGGATGAGGTCCCTCTCCCCAACATTAGGACAAGATGCCTCTTGCAAGCCACCTCCTTCCTTGCAAGGTTCCCCTCAATGTTGAAAGGCATGTGACTAGGTATGATTCAGGAAGGAGGCCCATATGCTCTTTGCTGCATGCTTAGGTCTGGTCGGGTCTGGTTTGAATTTTTAAAGGAAACCCCATGTTAGTTTTTTCTCTTTATTTAATTTCACTTTTAAAAAACTATACCACACTGATCTGTAACTTCACTTACAGCATACAAAATTACTGTACTGCTGATCCCATTTAAAGCCACAGACATTCCCTTCTTCTGCATGTATGATGTGTTTCTGACAGTCCATTCTTCTCTGTTAGAAGAAAGTGTATATACATCTAAGGAGAGTTTATAAAATACGGTACCACTGAGGACATCATCTCTTGATCCCTATTGATTTATGTCACTATCTCCCCCTCTTACTTCCTACAATCTATAAATCACTGCTGCATGGGGGCTGGAAAGTAATTTTAAGAAATAAAGGTTCCGATGACATGTACAAAGTCTTTAGCAGCTTGACAAGTATAGAAAACGGTTTTCCCAGCAGCAAATGGAAAATCATTTTTTCCTTCTGTCCTCGCCGTAGCGGTAAAGCACATGTGTCTGTGGGAAAAGCTTCCACGTTTAGTTGCTTGTGTTTGCTGTGTGATCTTGGTTCAATGTCCTTACATGTCTTTTGATCATATAATAACTAAATACGTATGGTAACATAAATTGTGGCCGAAACATAAGCTCTGAGTGTATACTCTACTGTGTTCCACCTCCTGATTATAAAGGTCCATAAGGAAACTATTACCTTGAAACATTACATATGGTGCCACCTGCCTTACACTGCATCAGGGTCATTATTTCAAGTCAAACTTTATAAAGCAGTACATTGAAATGATCCCCATGTATAAGTAAATGCATATTTCACTCTTCAGAAAGTGCAACCTATAATGGCCTGTCAGTATTTCTTCAAAGAATGTAAATTCCTTTAGGAGGTATCAGCAGTTACTGTCAGAACATAACTGCGAACCGCAGACGCCCAGGGCTACCGTCTGCTTTTCATTTTGGTTGAAGAAGATTTTTTTTTTTCCCCTTCCTCAGGATTTTCAGTTCACTTGTGCCGGACAAATCAAGGAGCATTTTGTGTGTGTAACAGCTGAATGTTTGCTTTGGCTTCTAGCACTGTTATAACAAAAGAAACAGGGGCACAGTCAGTCTGAAATAACCGGCTGCTCTGCGACCGCTGTAAAGGTGAATTACCCTTTGTTATGCTGCTCTGATGTTTTCTTTTTTTGGGTTAATGCTCAACACCTGTTTATTTGTATAGATGAGATAATATGTTGTAGGGCAAAGCAAGCAGTAAATGTCAAGAAACATTATAGATAGTTAAACAACATCCTTTAGCTCCACACCTATGGATAAGAGCAATTATTACATTTCTGTTATAGATCTGTTTCTTCAGCATTAAGTACATCATTTAGGTATTTAAGATGACAAAGTAATGCATATAGGGCCAGATTCAGTAGGACGTTACGCGGCGTATCTCGAGATACGCCGCGTAACTTCTTAGATGCGCCGGCGTATCTTATTTCTGTATTCAGAAAACAAGATACGCCGGGATTGAGCTAAGATACGAGCGGCGTAAGTCTCTATCTTATTTGCATATTTACGCTGGCCGCTAGGTGGCGCTTCCGTCGATTTACGCGTCGAATATGTAAATTAGCTAGATACGCCAATTCACAAACATACGCCCAGCCGTCGCAGTACTAATACGGCGTTTACGTAAGGCGATTTCAGGCGTAAAGATATTCCAACAAAAAGATGGCGCAGCCAATGTTAAGTATGGACGTCGGGACCATGTCGAAATTTATAAATTTTACGTTGTTTGCCTAAGCCGATTCAGAATGGGGCTGGGCGTAAGTTACATTCACGTTGTTTTCATTGACTATTTGCGACGTGATTTAGAGCATGCGCACTGGGATACATCCACGGCCAGCGCATGCGCAGTTCGTTCAGCGCGTCATTTACGTGGGGTCACCGTTAATTTAAATACAAAACGCCCCCTACCTGCCCAATTTAAATTGCGCACGGATACGCCAGCCCATTTACGCTACACCGACGCAACTTACGGAGCAAGTGCTTTGTGAATACAGCACTTGCCTGTAAAAGTTGCGGAGGCGTAACGTAAATAGGATACGTTACGCCCGCACAAAAATACGCGCTCCTACGTGAATAAAGCCCATACACTACACACACACACACACACACCATATATATATATATATATATATATATATATATATATATATATATATACAGCAGGTAAAATAAGTATTGAACACATTGCCATTTTTTAAGGTAAATATATTTCTAAAGGTGCTATTGACATGTAATTTTCACCGCATGTCGGTAAGAGCCAGTTCACACTGGGGCAACTCGTCAGGCGACTCAGCCGCCTGACAAGAAGCGTTACATTCTATTCAATAGAACTGTTCTAATAGGAGCGACGTAGGTCGCTCCGACTTAGAAAAAGGTTCTTGTACGACTTTGGGGGCGACTCGGGCGACTTGCATTGACTTCTATACAGAAGTCATTTTTGCAAGTCGCCTCTGAAGTCGTCTTCAGGACGCCTTGCCGAGTCGCCCTCGAAGTCGCGCCGCCCCAGTGTGAACCGGCTTTAATAACCCATGTTTACAAGGAAACCAAAACAAATAAGTTCAGAAATTAAGTTATATGTTATAAATTTGAATATCACAGGGAAAAAGTATTGAACACGCTAACTAAAATGTATTTAATACTTCATCCAAATATTTTTTTAGTAATAACTGCTTCAATACACCACGTGCATTGAAGCATGCATTGCTGAGGTGGGATTTTGGCCCATTTTTCCACACAGTCTGTCTTCAAATCTTGAAGGTTCCGCAGGCATCTTCATTGAACTCTGATCGTTAGTTCATTCCATAGATTTTCTATTGAATTCAAGTCAGGTGACTGGCTGGGCCATTCTAGCAGCTTTTTTTCTTTCTTTGAAACCAACTGAGAGTGTCCTTGGCGTTGTGTTTGGGATCATTGTCTAGCTAAAATGGCCACCCTCGTTTCATCTTCATCATTCCGGTAGATGGCAGCAGATTTTTTATCAAGAATGTCTTGGTACATTTTTCCATTCATCCTTTCTTTAATGACATGGAGATTGCCTGCCAGTACCATATGCTGAAAAACAGCCCCACACCATGATGTTCCCACCTCTAAACTTCACTGTTGGTATGGTATTTTTGTGGTGATGTGCAGTGCCATTTGACCTCCAAACATGGTGTGTATTTTGGCATTCAAAGAGCTACATTTTGGTCACATCTGACCAGACTATATTCTACCATTAATTCACAGGCTTGTCTAAATGATGTGCAGCAAACTTTAAATTAGTTTCAAGAAGTACAATATGACAACATTTGAACAAAAATGAGCTGCATGGTCGAGTTGCCAGAAAGAAGCCTTCACTGCACCAATGCCACAAAAAAGCCAGGCAAGGTATGCCAAGGTGTTCACTGTCAGGCATATTGTAACCAAGCATATTTCCACCTGCATTGACATGAATTCATCCTTTGTTTGCTACCTGCCCTGATCTCTTGCCTGGATATAGGCCACTTTACTGACCACCCTTAGCTGCGACCCTTGCTTGGGTAATAGACTGTGAGGCCCCGTACACACGAGGGAATTGATCCGCTGTAAACGGTCCCCGGACCGTTTACAGCGCATATTTACGCCGGGCTGTTTTGATCCGATGGCTATACACACCATCGGATCAAATTCCCCGCCGGCGGACAGCGCGGTGATGTGGCGGTGGCGTTGACGCCGCCACGTCACCGCACCAGGAAGAAAACAACTTCCACGAATGCGTCGCATCCATACGACGCTTGCGCGGGAGGATATGTCCGCTGGTGAGTGTACTGACCAGCGGACATATCCGACGGCTAGCTTTCTGGCGGAAATGTTTCAAAGCAAGCTTTGAAACTTATCCGCAGGAGAAATCCGGCCAAAACTGTCCGTTTGCCCCTACAGACGAGCGGATTTATCGGCTGAAATGGTCTGTCGGACCATTTTCAGCGGATAAATTCCCTCATGTGTAAGGCCTCGTACACACTATCGGACATATCCGATGAAAACGGTCCGCGGACCATTTCCATCGGATATGTCCGATCGGGAGTTTGATCCGATGGCGTGTACACACCATCGGATCAAATTCCCCGCCGCCGGACGGCGCGGTGACGTGACGGTGACGCGGCGGTGACGTTGACGCCGCCACGTCAACGCCACGTCACCGCACCAGGAAGTTAAACACTTCCGCGCATGCGCCGAATCCATTCTGCGGCGGCGCGGCGGCGGTGGGGGACGACATGTCTGCTGGTAAGTGTACTAACCAGCAGACATGTCGGGCGGACAGATTCCCACCGGATAGATTTCAAAGCATGCTGGAGAAATCTGTCCGCTAGCCCATACACACGAGCGGAGATGTCTGCTGAAACGGTCCATCGGACCGTTTTCAGCGGACATATCCCCTCGTGTGTACGAGGCCTAAGAGGCCTTTCTGTCAGCTTTTAGCCAGTCCTGACCTCAGCATGCTTGGCATCCAACCATCTTCTAGCCCTGGTCTTTCCTGCAATACACCAGCATATCTATGTGAATTCCAAATGTGCTCCAAATGATAAAGTGCTCCGAACTTCTAGGTGCATTACACACCCCTCCTGTGTCCCCACTCACTGAAAAGAATGGACCTATGGCTTTTTAGTCCAGGAGTCAGGCTTGATCTTTGGCCATAAATGACACATACTTGAAGGATCCTCCACAAATCTTCCCCACTCGTGATGATCATAAGGTGACTATGGCACCAAAAAGTAAAGGAAAGGCTAATAGTGAAGTACTGTTAAAAAACACAAAGTGGATAGGTACTTACAGACTAGCAGAATTAAAGTGGTTGTAAACCACTTTTTTTAACTTTTACCTACAGGTAAGCTTATAATAAGGCTTACCTGTAGGTATAAAGAATATCTCCTAAACCTGTACGGTTTAGGAGATATTCCCCTTCGCAATGCGCCGCTGATTGCAGCGGCACATGCGCAGGGGGGAATCCACGACGAAAGGACCGGCATCCGCCGGATTTAAATCTCCCGCACGCATGCGCGGGAGTGACGTCATCGCCGCATCAGCCAATCACAGCGATGGAGCGGCGATACCCGGAAGACACGCCGAGTCAAGATGAGATCTCGCTCGGCGTGGATCAGGTAAGTTTCCTACACCTTGTTCCGAGGTAAGTATTTCATAATGAGCTAATATGCGGTGCATACTAGCTCATTATGACTTTTGCCTTGCAGGTCTAAAATAATTTTTTTTTTTTTTTTTGCGGTTTACAACCGCTTTAAACTGGCATGAGGTATTGCAGTGAAAAACAGATAGGAAACCCCACATCCAGCATGCGTTCCACTGGAACCAAAAGTGACATTGTTTGGACTTTAAAACCGGAAACTACATTGACACGTTTTACCCTCCCACAAGGTGTCATCAAGGACCTCATCAAGGACCTCATCACATTTGCACAATTCATATGGACATTGTCACATGTTAAATTTCTTTCTTTCGTGAACGCTGTAATACTAGCGTCAGTTAATATATTTACCCTTATATAGTATACCTTTAATATAATATAGCATTGCGCCTCAAGCCCTGGGGGAATCCGAGTACCAGTAGGCTGACTGGCCTTTAGGGAAAGGTGACTGCACAGGTGATTGAAGCTGCTCTTTAGGCCGGAATCACACTTGTGCGGTGCGAATTTCAGCTCTGTAATCTCTGCAGATAGATAAGGGAAGTGTTCAGCAGATCCATCACGTTTTAGCTGCGAATTTGGATACCTGGGAAAAGTTCCGGGTGAGAGGAGAGTGGGGGAGAAATGTATTGAGCTGAATGAGAGAAATTCCTGAAGAGAACTGAACACATCTGCGAATCAGCTGCGTACCCATAGAAGATAATGGGACTGAATTCGCACCTGAGCCGCACCGCAAGGCATAAAATCCGCACACGTTTTTTCTGCAATGTGCAGTGCGAATGCATCGCACATATGTGAACCAGCCTCATTGAAAACAATGTATTTAGAAATGTTCTGCGTATTAGATGCGGTTTAAGCCGCAACCAATTCGCATAGGTGTGAATCCGGCCTAAAGGGTAAGTTCACCTTTGTACACTTTTTTTATTTATTTTTCTAAATTCCAGCTCCCCTATGCACCAATATAGCATTCGTGTACTTTTTTTTTCAAAAATATCAACACTTTCCATTAAATCTACAGTCACTTACATTTCTTGTGCTCATCCATGTATTCAGATGTTTCCACTAGTAATGTTTTTTTTCTGATCAGACTTTAGGTTATGACACAGGAAAAGTTGACCAGCTGTCTTGAATCTGCAGTAATACTTTCATGCCCTGTCTGTCTGCTTACCTCTGGTTGTGTATCAGCCTTACGGTCTGCACTCTCACACCTGTCTGCTTAAAGGAACACTAAGCCCTGGTTCACACTGGGCTGCGGGAGTGAAATCGCGCGATTTCAGCTGAACTCGCGCGATTTCACTCCCTCTGGCAGTTCCGATTTTGGCGCGATTTAGGAGACATTTGTGCAGGGTTCTGCACAGATGTCAATGTAAATCGCGTCCTGAAATCGCAAAAAGTAGTACAGGAACTACTTTTTGAAATCGGTGCAGCGCCGCAGATGCGGAGTCGCACCGATTAGGACGGTGTCATTGCCGGCAATTGCCGCCGATTTGAGATGCGATTTCACATGTGAAATCGCATCTCAAATCAAACTAAATCATACCCAGTATGAACCTGGGCTAAAGGTTTGTTTTTTATTAGATCAATTGATTGCTGTAAGCTTGAGCACTTAAATATCACTTACCTTGTTTTTTCTTTTGACCTCCAAAATACAGTAATCCAGGTTTGAAAATGCCATTTCCTGTCTCTCCTCTTCTTGCTTTCCACCAGCATCTGAGCCGTTTTGCATGGTGGAAAGTAGAATGTGCTCACCCCATCCCTATGACTACAGCCCTGCGTGAAGATGCTCTCTTATCCTTGACAGGCATGGAGGCTAAGCCTAATGGGAACTGTAGTTCCCATTAGGCCGTGATGTAGCAAGAATGAATGCGCACCGCAAACCAGGAAGTCAGTGAGAATAACATTCAGGAGTGACGGAGGTGAATAAAACAGCACGATTTCAACAGTTATCAAACTAGTTATAATGCAAAACATTACTTTTTACTTTATCAGCTACTGTCAGACTTTAATTTAAAGCGGAGTTTCACCCTAAATATAAGATCTCCCATGCGCTTCAGCATACTGGCGTCAGCGCCAGTATGCTGGGTTTTTTTTTTTTTTATAGCACACTTACTGTTTTATCGTAGAAATCCTTTTCTGTCCCCCGCGTTGGACGGCGCCAGTACAGCGCGTCACATCTTCCTAAGATACCCGATATGGACTCGGGTATTTCCGGCGCTATGCGGCGCCTGCGCACAGACCTAGGAGCTGACTGCGCAGGCGCCGTATTTCTCCGAGTCCTATTTCGGAGAAATACGGCGCCTGCGCAGTCAGCTCCTAGGTCTGTGCGCAGGCGCCGCATAGCGCCGGAAATACCCGAGTCCATATCGGGTATCTTAGGAAGATGTGACGCGCTGTACTGGCGCCGTCCACCACGGGGGACAGAAAAGGATTTCTACGATAAAACAGTAAGTGTGCTATAAAAAAAAAAAAAACCCAGCATACTGGCGCTGACGCCAGTATGCTGAAGCGCATGGGAGATCTTATATTTAGGGTGAAATACCGCTTTAAGAGGAAAATATTTTTGTTTTTACAACCCCTTTAAGTAATTTTCCCTCAAACATGGCTCCACCCCAGCCTCTGGGAACACTATATTAACCTGTGCACTGCAAGCCAGCCTCGCTGATCAATATTGTGTGTTTGGCTTCCTGTGTGCTTCTTGCCATGTGCTCTACGTCTGATTCTGACCACCCTTGTCTGCTGCATACCCTTTGGCGTGTTCTTTGACTACCCCTGTCTGCTCTTTGCACCGACCTTTTGGCTTATCTCCTGACTATACCTTGTTGTCCCGGTCTTCTGCTTCCTCTCTATCATCCAGTAGTGTGAGCGTGAGCTGGGGGACCCTGGGGGCCGTGACCTGGAGCCAGTTGCAGCAAAGTCCATTGCAACCACTAGGAGCTCTGGTGAACACCTGCTGGCTCTTAGACTCCATACTCTAGCTCCCAGTGTGATATGTGTTGGTGCTCCAGAGGACCTGCTTTCCTGAACCACTCAGAGCTCCATCCACAGCCATAAGTCGTAAGGTTCACTACCTTAGCAGTGCACTCCTGACCCCAACAGCGTACATCGGTCACCTGGCCTCAGGTGACCTGACAGTTTGATTAGCCATGGACCCGACTGTTGTGCCGCTACATGCAGATGTTCAGCTGCAGGGAATAGTCCACAGACTCGAGACCCAGGAATCTAATCAGACCCAGGTGATACGATTCCTTCAGGATTTGGCCTCCCGCTTTGAACAGCTTCAGGCCTCCTCAGAAACCCTGTTTCAACAACCTCAACAGCTGTCTGCTGCCGCACCTATTTCAGTCACAGCTGCAGTCATAAACTCTTTGCATTTACCTGCTCTGACCATTGTTCTGGGGACTCCATGGCCTGCAGGGGGTTCTTTAGCCAATTCACAATTCATTTTGAACTCCAGCCATAAAAATTCCTGTCCGATCGAGCAAAGGTAGCCTATATTACATCCCTCCTGTCCAGTGAGGCGTTAGCCTGCACTGTCCCTCTGTGGGAACAGAATGATCCAGTGGTTTCTAGCCTAGTCTAGTCTAACTTCTTGAAACTTTTTCGGAATATCTTCAAGGAACCTGGTCATGTCCATTCAGCGGCCTGTGCCCTTTTACGCCTCCGTCAAGAGTCTGCTTCTGTGGGACAGTAAGCTCTTAATTTTCGTACTTTAACTGCTGAGCTGGAACAACGAGGCCTTAGTTGCAACCTTTTTACATGTCCAGACGAAGCTACGCCATTCGTTGTTGTGAAACGCGTTGACGTGACCATGGTTGTGTGATGCCACTATGATGATGCCTCGTCCAGTGGGTGTTTCGGAGATAGCAGACAGTTGGCCGAGCTGTGCGCGGAAACGCACCGAGCTTGTGTGGTCTAGCCCGCGGCCACATAAGGAGTGTACCATCCATACCTCCAACCGAGCTCTGACAAGCCAGGGTCACAGGACTTACCTGCAGCTTTGGGACCGAAAGGTGGAAGGATCAAACACTACAGGATGGGGTAACGTAGGACATCGCTGTCATGGTTGCAAACTCAACTTAAAAATATTATTTACTAACTGCCTAACAACCCTGCCAATACCTGCTGATTCATCTATATCACCATTGATAGACTTCATCTATTACCTAGCAGGATAAGAGTTTACTTATTGGCAACAGCATCTATAGACACTGTTATCGACTGATCCTCATGAATCTGTATCCTATTAACTAATATAGGTACAGTATGTGCTCCATGCGCACATAGATGGACAATCCCAACAGAGGGAAAACCTATATGTGTATACACAATCATTGTGAAACCTTGCAACGTACCTATGCCCCAGTTTTACCCAGTTGAGGACACCTGGCATGCTACATACGCCTAAAAAGTCAAAGTACAAAGTGTAAGGTTTATTGGTTCACATTCTGTTCTGTAAAAATAGAGAAGCTTAAAGGGTAAGTTCACCTTTGTACACTTTTTTTTCTAAATTCCAGCTCCCCTATGCACCAATATAGCATTCATGTACTTTTTTTGCAAAAATATTAAAGCTTACCATTAAATCTAGAGTCACTTACTTTTCTTGTCCTTATCCACGTTTCCAGACATTTCCATTAGTAATGTCTTCTTCACTAAACATATAGGCCCGAATTCACAAGCACTTGCGCCGACGTATCCCGAGATGCGCCACGTAAGTGTAAAGATGCGCCCTCGTATCTATGCTCCGTACCCACAAAACAAGATACGCCTGAAAATAGGCTTCTTCGGACCGACGTAACTTTCCTACGCCGGCGTATCGTGGGCGCATATTTACGCTGGACGCGTCTGGCGCGCCCATACATTGATTTTCTATTCAAATATGCAAATGAGGGAGATACGCCAATGCATCAGGGGGAGGATCATCCCCTGGTCTCTCACTTCTGCCCGATGCTGGCTGCCTTCCCTCCAGGGCAAGGGCAATGTGCTTCAGGAAGGAGTTGGTCTCCGCATGCATGCGCCTCGACTGCCTCCCCTCCGCCTCGATGGCAGCCGTGTTGCCCTGTACAGCCCCTGCAAGGCTCCTGACCTCTGTCACAAGGCCTGATGTGGTGGCCTGCAGCTCCCCCAGGCACGTGACTATGGCAGTGCAGTTCGCACTCACATCCTGCAGGCTGTCAGAGCTGGAGTTACTCTGATCAGCCTGCAGTGTGAGGGCACGCTGCACAGCCAAGGTGCAGGCAGCCTGGGTCTGAGCCGAGGAAGCCAGGCTCTCTGCAACACGGCGCAGGTCACCCGCTATGGCACCCATATGGCGGGTCTGCCGGGTCTGGTCCTTCGCAAGATTTTCCTCCAGGGCATCTGGATCACCCCTGGTCTTGCGCGTCGCCTTACTGGGGGCAGGAGAGGCTTGGGGCCGGCTGTATGGGGAGGCCCTTAAGGAGCTTACCCTGATGGGGGCAGAGGCCTTTGGGGGGCTATCCCTGAAGGGGAAGAAGACCCTTGAGGGGCTATCCCTGATGGGGGAGGATGTTTGGGAGGGTCCAGGGATGGTGGACTCCTCCTGGAGGTACACATCTTTTTCAATGCCCACTGGCTCCTCCTTAACTTCCTCCAGAGGAGAGGTGTGGGCACTCTCCTGCTGGGATGGCGTGGGTCGCCCAGCAGCTGACGACGGCCCAGCTCCCCCCAGCACATCTGTGGATGACACAAAGCATTCACATGTTGGTGGACCCACACACTTGTCACATGTTCCCTTGCACCCCCTCACATGCTACACACCAGATAGGAAATAAAACACACTTACCTGTCCTCAAGGCCTGTTCAAAGGAGTCATAGCCCTCCACTCCCTCCACTTGCTCCCTCTGAAGGCATCTGGCAACCACCTGCTCATCAGGAGTGAGCCTCATAGCAGTGGCTGGTCCACCTCCAGTACCCCTGGCATGCCTCCTCATCGTGGCCAGCTTATCTTTGACCACACGACGCAGGTCATTTATTTTTTTGGAAATGTCCTTGGCGGACCTAACCTCATGGCCAAGGGCATTGACCTGTGTGGTTATATCCTCCAGGATCTCCTCCTTCCTGGCCTTGCTGGTCGTGCCACTCTCTGCCCTATGGAGTAACACGTTGTACCTTGACATGGCCGAGATGATAATCTCCCTCTTCTGTGCGGAGAAATTCTTCTTGCTCCTCTCCTTCCCAGACGCAGGAGCAGACATGCCTCAACAAAAGTACTTACACCACAACCAAACAGACGGGTGTACTTTTGCGCTCGACGGGCGCATGTCTGGGCGTATTTATGCTCTGGGCGTAGGCAGTGGGCCGGCGTATCTCAGGGGTTACACCGGGGGTAGTTGTGAGCATGCGCAGAGGGGTGCGGGACATACGTCCATGACATGGCGCATGCGCCGTTCGTTAGGCCCTTCATTTGCATGGGGTCACGCTTCATTTAAATGGATCATGCCCACTTCCTTTCTAGTTTGAATTACGCCGGCTTACGCCTACGAATTTACGTTACGCCGGCGCATCGTTGGGAGCATTTGCTTTCTGAATACCATGCTTGCCTCTCTGAGTTGTGCCGGCGTAACGTAAATGAGATGCGCTACGCAGGCAAAGAGATGCGCCGATCTACGTGAATCCGGGCCATAGTGAACATAGGGACACGCCAAATAACCTGCAAGATATTTTGCTCCTTTTGAACTTTACCATCACCCTAATGCCGCGTAACCACGATCACTTTTCGGCATGGAGAAAAACTATGTTTTTCAGCATGTAGAAAAAAACAAAGTTTTTCCAACTTCATCATTAAAAACGATGTTGCCCACAGGTTTTTACAAAATGATGAGCAAAGCGCGGTGACGTACAACACGTACGACGGCACTCTAAAGGGGAAGTTCCATTCAAGTTCCCGTCTCATAACTTACTTCTGAGCATGCGCGGGTTTAAAACGTCGTTTTTAACATCGTTTTAGCCCACACATGATCATTTTTTACAACCCAAAAAACGTCATTTTTAAAAACGACGTTAAAAAATGCAGCATGCTCGAATTTTCTTTTGTCGTTTTTCAGGAAATGAAAAACGATGTGAAGCCCACACACGATCATTTTAAATTACGTTTTTAAAAACAATGGGCCAGATTCAGGTAGAGTTAGGCTGGCGGATCAATGGATCCGCCAGCCTAACTGTCACTTTAAGCCGGCGTTTTTGTTTTCTGTAACCAGAAAACAAGAAACGCCGGGTTGGAGTTTCGATGCGATCGGCGCAATTGAATTTCGCCATCGAATCGTTACTTCAACTTAAAAATGGCGCCGGGGGCGTTCCCGCCGATTTACGCTCAAAAAATATGTTAATGAGCGGGAATCGGCAATTCACGATCTTTTTCGGGTGTGACGCAGTGACTTTACGACGTTTCCGGAAGCGATACGCGGCGTATAGATAAAGCAGCCCCCTAGTGGAGTATCCTATGTAAAGTATAGGCGTCGTCATTGCGTCGGAAAAAAAACAAATCGCGTCGCTTGCGTAAAACGTTCATGAATGGGGATGTGACGTCATTGATGTTCACTGACAGAATTTGGAGCATGCGCACTGGGATGCATTGACACTCGACGCATGCGCAGTACGTTAGCCGCGGGATCGCGCTTAGTTTGAATACTACACGCCCCGTACCCGCCCAATTTGAATTCCGCCGGCTCATTTGCGATGCGCTGCCGCAACTTTAGGAGCAAGTGCTTCATGAATAACAGCACTTGCTCCTAAAATTTCGGCAGAGTAACGTAAATGAGAAGCGTTACTCCAGAGCAAAGATGCTCTGATCTACCTGAATCTGGCCCAATGTTTTTTTTCATGCCGAAAAGTGATCGTGTGAAAGCGGCATTATACTCGTCCCACCCAGTGGTCACTGCTTGATCACTGATTGATTGCATTTCATTTAAAAAATGTGCACCTGGGAATGGGTGGGTGGATGAGGTAGGGTGTGTGCTAAGAGGTCAGCTGGTCAACTCCTTCCTGTGTCATGACCTAAAGTCTGATCAGGAAGAAGACATTACTAATGGAAACGTCTGGAAATGTGGAGTAGGACAAGAAAAGTAAGTGACTCTAGATTTAATGGTAAGCTTTAATATGTTTGCAAAAAAAGTACCTGAATGATATATTGATGCATAGGGGAGCTGGAATTTAGAAAAAAAACTTGTACAAAGGTGAACTTACCCTTTAAGCTTCTCTATTTTTACTGAACAGAATGTGAACCAATAAACTTTACACTTTGTACTTTGACTTTTTAGGTGTGTGTACATGCCAGGTGTCCTTAACTGGGTAAAACTGTGCTCCAGACAAATAGGATTTGTATTTCTGTGCATCTAGTACTGAGATTTGCACAGCCCTGAGAGACAACAGAACCAGCATGGCGACCCAACTTTTTTCACAGCTTTGTGACCTCACTCAAGCATTCAATTGCACCAGGGGGATCAATAGACTGACAAAGCAATCTTTCTACTTTCTCCTTCTCTCAGTATGTCCTTGTCAGCCCATGTGCATGCAGGACATTGATTGGCTCATAGTCCTTTCCCATGCAATGATTCTGTACAGGTGATTACAAGAGGCTGATAAGGTGATAAAGATATACCCTTTATCAGCATGTGCTGAAGTCATCGGCACATGTGCATTAAAGCAATGCCTCGTTCATGCGGTTGCTTCAGCTAACGTGACGGGAGTAACGTCATCGCGGCTCTGGCCGATCGCAGTGTCAGAGCATGCGATACCCGAAAAAAACAAACGAGACATGTGGCCGGGCAAAGCAGTGTTTTGGGGCTTCGAGCTAAGGTGAATATTTCATAATGAACTAGCAGGTTTTATTTTTTTATTTTTGGGGTTTACAACCACTTTAATTGAAGAAGCTGAAGTTAGAATTAGATTGGCTACCATGCACAGCTGGACCAGATTCTGAGTGCACCAGTTTTAGTAAATCTCTAGGCTAACATACAGGTGTATTTACAGGCCTACACTAACCACTTAAGGACCGCCTACTGCACATTTACGTCGGCAGAATGGCACGGCTGGGCACATCAACGTATATATACGTTGATTTTAGTACCCAGCCGTGGGTCGCGGGCGCGTGCCCGCGACCCGGTCCGAAGCTCCGGGACCGGGACCGCGGGATTCGCGGACCCGATCGCCGCTGGAGTGCGGCGATCCGTCCCTGGAGCGGAAGAACGGGGAGAGCCGTGTGTACACACGGCTTCCCCGTGCTTCTCTGTGGCCGCAGCATCGATCGCGTCATCCCTGTAATAGGGGGACGCGATCGATGACGTCACACCTACAGCCACACCCCCCTACAGTTGTAAACAAACACCCTGGGTCTCACATCCCCTACAGCGCCACCTGTGGTTAACTCCCAAACTGCAGCTGTCATTTCCACAGTAAACAATGCAATTTAAATGCATTTTTTGCTGTGAAAATGACAATTGTCCCAAAAATGTGTCAAAATTGTCCGAAGTGTCCGCCATATTGTCGCAGTCACGAAAAAAATCGCTGATCGCCGCTATTAGTAGTAAAAAAAAAAATAATTAATAAAAATGCAATAAAACTATCCCTTATTTTGTAAACGCTATGAATTTTGCGAAAACCGACCGATAAACGCTTATTGCGATTTTTTTTTACCAAAAATACGTAGAAGAATACGTATCGGCCTAAACTGAGGAAAAAAAATGTTTTTTTATATATTTTTGGGGGATATTTATTATAGCAAAAAGTAAAAAATATTGCATTTTTTTTAAAATTGTCGCTCTATTTTTGTTAATAGCGCAAAAAATAAAAACCGCAGAGGTGATCAAATACCACCAAAAGAAAGCTCTATTTGTGGGAAAAAAAGGACGCCAATTTTGTTTGGGAGCCACGTCGCACGACCGCGCAATTGTCAGTTAAAACGAAGCAGTGCCGAATCGCAAAAAGGGGCAAGGTCCTTTACCTACATTTTGGTCCGGGTCTTAAGTGGTTAAATGCCTGTAAAAGCTGTGTTTTTTTCTGCCCAGCGTGCATGGGGCCTAAAATAAAAACATAACCATATGCTTTGTTTTTATCCTTCTTATATACTGTAATATCATTACTGTGTGTGGGTATATGTTACTAATATAAATTCCTATGAAATGTATAGGTAGCCCTGCGCTTATGGCTATAAATAATGTTGGAAATTAACTGCTGCCCCTACCGGTACAACGACCTAAGTGGAATGTAAATGCAAATGAAAAATAACAGAGGTGTAGGTATGGTATAGGGTGGAATATCTGCGTAACTTAAAGCAGAGGTCCACACAAAAAGTGAACCTCTGCTTTCCGGGACCCTCCTCTCCTCCAGTGTCACATTTGGCACTTTTCAGGGGGGAGGGGGGGTGCAGATACCTGTATAATACAGGTATTTGCACCCACTTCCAGGCATAGATATCCGCAGATTCTGCAGATATCTGACACCCCCCCCCCCCGCTGTGTTCTGGGAAACACACAGTTCCCAGAACACAGCGGGGACCAGTGAAGAGGCACAGCGGGGACCAGTTAAGAGGCACATCGTGACTCGCGCATGTGCAGTATGGAACCAGGCAGTGAAGCCCCAACGCTTCACTTCCTGGTCCCCTCACTAAGGATGGAGGCGGGGCAGCCGAGAGAAGAGCGATTGCTCGTCTTCGGCTGCCGACATCGCGGACGCCCTGGACAGGTAAGTGTTCATTTATTAAAAGTCAGCAGCTGCCGTATTTGTAGCTGCTGGCTTTTAATATTTTTTGTTTAGGTGGACCTCCTCTTTAACCACTTCAATACCCAGCCATAGAAAATTGACGGCCTGGGATGGGATTTACCATCCTAAGTGGCCGTCAATTGACGGCCTGGGCATTGCAGGCGAATATCTGGATGATGCCTGCAGCCAGAGGCATCATCCAGATATCCTCTTCTTCAGCCGACGATTCTTCACAATGTAAGAACGATCATAGCGGCGGTTCCGCCGCTTGATCGTTCTTACAGGCCACGGGAGGGGACATCCTCCCCCCTCCCGCCGCCATCCGGTGCTTCTCCGGGCTTACCTGTGCCTTCGGGGGCCCGGAGAACGAATCGTCGGCGGCGGCAGGAAGCATAGAGATGACTGGTGACCAGATAGTCACCAGTCATCTCTATGACCGTTGGAGGACCTGGGCGCAATGTGATGACGTCACGCCCGGGTCCCTGTAAGTAAACAAAGCCGCGATTGCGGCTGTAAGCCCCCATTCATGAGATCGGTGAATTTTTTTTCACCGATCTCATGGTTTCCAGCCTGGAGGAGAGATGTGAGGTCTTATTGACCCCACATCTCTCCATAAAGAGGACCTGTCACACACATTTCCTATTACAAGGGATGTTTACATTCCTTGTAATAGGAATAAAAGTGGAAAAAAAAAATGAAAAAAAGTGTAAAAATAAATAAAAAATAAGTCAAAAAAATAAATAAAAGATAAAAAAAAAATTAAAACGCCCCTGTCCCCGATAGCTCGCGTGCAGAAGCGAACGCACACGCAAGTCCCGCCGACATATGTACACGCCGTTTAAACCACATAAGTGAGGTATCGCCACGTGCGTTAGAGTGCCAGCAACGAATCTAGCACTAGATCTCCTCTGTAAATCTAAACTGTAACCTGTAAAAAATAAATAAAGCGTTGCCTGTAAAAAATAAATAAAGCGTTGCCTATGGAGATTTTTAAGTACCGAAGTTTGGCGCCATTCCATGAGTGTGCGCATAATTAAAGCGTGACATGTTGGGTATCTATTTACTCGGTGTAACATAATCTTTCACATAATACAAAAAAATTGGGCTAACTTTACTGTTTTGTTATTTTTTTAATTCATAAAACAATTTTTTTACAAAAAAAAGGCGTTTGAAAAATAATTGCGTAAATACCGTGCAAGATAAAACTTTGGAATGACCGCCATTTTATTCCCTAGGGTGTCTGCTAAAAAAACCATATATAATGTTTGGGGGTACTGTGTAATTTTCTAGCAAAAGAATGATGATTATTACATGTAGGAGAGAAGTGCCAGAATATGCCCGGTATGGAGGTGGTATAAAAGCCTGGTATTGAAGCGGTTAAGGATATCTCAGTGCGACAGTCTGTGTGGCACTATTTTATATTTCAAGTGTTATCATAACTCTCTTTCTTATGTGTAAAGATAACTCAAATCATTTGATTGAAGACACAAATTTGCATCAAAAATTATAAATATAAGTGTGCATAAAGTGGCAAGTGCAAAGTGCTTCACTGGTGTAATCTAGCGCTACTAATACTCACAATTCGCACATGAACATTATCATCAGCGAGTACCACAGTTAATTTTGTTATGGGCAACAATAGGCTGTAAGATGAAAAAACTCCAATAGAGCTCAACTAAAATAAGACCACCATCCCCTCAACAACAGCAGCCTATAAACACAGGGGAAGTGGTATAGATGTTCTACTGAGGCTACATTTTTAATCGCACATTTAAAATGTTATCTGCTATGTATACATATGCCCTTGAACATGACTAAAAAAAAAATAAAAAAAAATAAAGATTAACACCGATTACATCCAATTGCTGGTATGCAATACAGTAAGTAGTTTATAAGGCTCATGTGACACATTTCCTCACGAAGCAATAAATAATGACAAATTTCACTGGGGTAGGAATGCAATTAAATGATTGTACACCTTTTCCCTACAGTTTCAAGAATTTGTATCGATGTGGCCAAGCAAGTATGCAATATAGCACCTAAGATCACTGTTGAGAGCTTACCATGTATGAACACCTTACTAGGGCTATTATAGGGTAATTTTCAGGCCTAGTGCAGTGCTAGAACTATTTGCAGTTAACCACTTAAGGACCGCCTAACTCCTTGTATACGTCGGCAGAATGGCACGGCTGGGCACAATCACGTACCTGTACGTGATTGTTAAATGCCCAGGCATGGGGCGGCGGGCGCATGCCCGCGACCCGGTCTGACGCTCCATGGCCGCGGGACCCGCAGACCTGATCGCCGATGGAGTCCCGTGATCAGTCACAGGAGCTGAGGAACAGGGAGAGGTGTGTGTTCTTCACAGTGGCGCTGTCATTGATCGTCTGTTCCCTGATATAGGGAAAGGCGATCAATGGTATCACACTTCTAGCCCCGCCCCCTACAGTTAGAAACACATATGAGGTCACACTTAACCCCTTCAGCACCCCCTAGTGGTTAACTCCCGAACTGCAATTGTCATTTTCACAGTAAACACAAACAATGCATTTTTATAGCACTTTTTGCTGTGAAAATGACAATGGCCCCAAAAATGTGTCAAAATTGTCCGATGTGTCCGCCATAATGTCGCAGTCACGGAACATTAATTGAATGCCAAAGCTTCCTATTTCTGAACATGTGCTCTAACTCATGGGGGGGCTGTAGTGCCACATGGGTGCAATCTATGGCCCGATGGTGCGTGGGAATCTGGCAATTTTATAAAAATCAGTCACTGTGTTCATTCGCTGGACCTCCTGGGGGGGTTTTATAATTTGGTTGGCCATGCGTCTCAGGATTGCAGGGTCACTAGTATAGTTATGAGCATGGATGCCCCTGGCATGTTGGCATACAGATTGTAGTCCGGCAAGTGTGTGTGCTCAGCTCCTACTTAATGGTGTTGCTTTAGCAGACCTTTACACGGCTGGAGCAAAGTTAAGGCTGCTTTTATAAAGTGTAACTTTACTCCTGGAAACTAACAGGTGTGCACAGGGCGTAACCTACGATGCCCAAACTTAATTTTGTGGATCGCCCTATCTCTCGCATTTGCATCTTTGCCTATCAAAACAGTGGTGTGTCTAGCGTATTTTGCGTGCGAAGAAGCGCCGGTGTAATTATTTTAGGTAGGACGAAAAAAACTGGTTTTCAGGCGTATCTCGTTTTGAGGATCAGGCGCAAAAGATACGCGCGGGGCAAATTTCAATTACGCCGCGCATCTCGAGATAAGTCGGCGTAAGTCCTTGGTGAATCTGGCCCTAACTAACTAACTAACTAATTATTACATTATATGTATTGGAATTTCCTTTCAAATTTGGCTGTTAGTGAATGTAACAAATATAAATTCATCACGAATGCCACATCTAAACAATTGCAATGGAACAAATTTATAATAAATAAAAATAATAATAAAAAGTGTTTATTATTATTATTGCTATTTATTATTATTATTTATTAAGCTTTATTTGTTTAGTTACGGCATTCGTTATTTTGGATAATTCGTAACTTTGGAAACATGTGTATTTGTTACGTTCACTAAAAGCCAAATTTGAAAGAAAATTCCAATGCCTATAATTTAATAGTTATTATTTCAGATTTTCAAATTTACAAATTTACGAATATTTAGAAAAATTTGTTGAACAGGTTTTATGTTAATTCTGATGTTGAAATTCGAGCAGCTATGATACACTGTGGTCAGTTTACAGAGGGGAGGGCAGAAACTGGCAGGATCAGCCAGGTTTTTTAGGTGTTACAGGGGGACAAATAATACAGCACAAGCACTGTGTCATATTAAAGAATTTTTTTTGCGGGGGGGGGGGGGGGGGTTTAATGAGCGATTTAAGGCCACCATCAATGCAACCTCTGCTCCCATAACAGCTGAGCAATGCCACAGGCTGATTGCCTTCATGCCACACCACATTGATACAGTTACTCATGCAAAAGGAGCCCAGACCAAGCATTGGCTGCATACTGTACTGTACATGAACATACTTTTCAGTAAGCCAAAACATTTTTATTAAAAAATCCTTTTTTTTTTTTACTTGGTCTTATGTAATATTCAAATTTTCTGAGATACTGAATTAAAGGTTTTTTTCCCCCCTAAATAGCTTCCTTTACCTTAGTGCAGTCCTCCTTCACTTACCTCATCCTTCAATTTTGTTACTACACTTAGAGGCGCCTCTCTTCTCTTTTGTACTCTGTAGCTCCTGCTGGATTTTGCTTATAATCCCCTTGTGGAGGCTTCTGTTTGTGGATGGATATTTTATGGTTACACATCCTATAACATTGCTAGAATATTTTTATATGGACTATAAACCGAAGGACTTATGAATAAATGGTTGTGGAACGAATCATTTGAGTTTCCATTATTTCTTATAGGGAAATTTGCTTTGATATACAAGTGCTTTGGATTACAAGCATACTTTCGGAATGATTATGCTTGCAATCCAAGGTTTTACTGTATATATATATATATGCACTGTGGCAAGGTAACAGGGGGGTTACTACCTCACAGTCCACCAGAGTCTCCACATAGCAACCAGAGATAATACACAGCCACCAGAGACTCCACAGAGCCACCAGAGACCCCACACAGACACCAGAAACCCAGTATAGACACCACAGACCCTGCACAGCCACCAGAGACCTCAAATAGCCACTTGAGAAGGAAGGGGGGGCAAATTTAGATGGGGGGGGGGTCACCCAATTTTAAGTCTTGGCTAGGGCAGCACATAACAAAAATACACCCCTGAGTATGACTAGTCATTTTTATATACTCATTCATTATTTACACATTATCACAATGTTCTAGGCCAGTGGTTCTCAACCTGGGGATCGGGACCAGCTGGGCTGTTCCTGGAGCCCGCAGCCACCCATTCAGTTCACGGCATGGCTGGGGGCAGAGACTAGAGGTTAGCTGACTGGTGAGGAATGTGAAGGGGGAGGGGCAGGGGCTTGAGGAGACCCTATCTCCTGATTTCGGCATAGGTGTTACTGCTACAAGACACCACTAAGGCCGCGTACACACGATCAAATCTATCTGCTGGAAACGGTCGGCCCGACCGTCCCAGCAGACAGATTCAATCGTGTGTACGGGCGAGCCGATGGATTTGGCCAGCCAACAGATTTGAAAGCATGCTTTGAAATCTGTCGGCTGGGAACCCGTCCGCCCGACATGTCTGCTGGTTAGTACGCTAACCAGCAGACATGTCTTCTCGCACACGCGTCGAATGGTTTCGACGCATGCGCGGAAGTGTTTTACTTCCTGGTGCGGTGACGTGGCGGCGTCAACGTCACCGCCACGTCAGCGCGCCGTCTGCCGGCGGGGATTTTGGTTTGATCGTGTGTACACGATCAAACCAATACGTCCCCAGCAGACAGATTTGTTCAAATCGCTCTGTCCGACCGATTTGAACAAATCTGTCTGCTCGTGTGTATGGGGCCTAAGTTGGAGACACATTGAAGCCAGAGACACATTGAGTAACACTTCCTGTGATTATAGTTGCCATTAAAAGTCCCCATTACAGTTCTCAGATCAGCAGATGACCTTGATGAAAAGCACCTAGTTGGCTGATCAGAACTCCCCCCAGCACTGCCACTCATCCCAGCCCCATCCAGCACTGCCACTCATCCCAACTCCCCGCCACCACTGCCACTCATCCCATTCCCCTCACCCCCCACCAAGGAGTAAGAGAAGTAGAAAAAAATAGAGAATAAATGGAAGGGAGAGGAAAAGAGGGGGAGGAACAAAGAAAAAGGGAGAGAAAGAATAAGGGAAAGAACAAGACAGCTAGAGTGAGGGATAGGGAAAAAACAAGAAATTAGGATAGAGAGAGATAAAAGCAGAGCAAAGAGAAAGAGCGGTACATCCTAAAAAGTACCATAAGGGGTTTTAATACTGTACGAGTGGAAGAGACTCGGGGAGCACTAAATGTCCGTAGGTTAGGAGTGCAAATTATTTGTCTTGCTTTGGGTGTTGACAACCCACACTACGAAAATCATTTTACTGTTAGGGGTCCTCACAACTTGGGAAATTTTATCAAGTGGTCACAGCACTAGAAGGTTGAGAACCACTGTTCTAGGCCAAGTTAGGACCTGCAAATCAAGGAAATGTCCTGTGTAAAAAGTTAATTCTCGCAGAGGGGGATTATTTAGGCCTCCAAAATGTTTGTGCCTACGAACTTTGGTAATGGAAATCCTCTCCCGCCACTAAACTATCCTGCCATACATGTTTGCCTAGTTTGTTGATATGATCATTTCACAGACAGAGAAATTACAGAGTGTTGACAGGTAGACCAAAAACTGGCTGGGTGGTACCTCAGTTAAGGAGCAGGAACATTTTGTCATCATTGTAAAAAGAATGAATATTAACTTAATATGTTCAAACATGCATGTCATGCCTTTGGCCTACAAGGAAATACTGTAATATCTTCTGGACTTCTAATTCAAATATTGTCCACTAGATGTCACTCTTAACAATTGTTGATGGGCAATGTTATATGTAATGTACATTTCCTGTCGTGTTAGGCCCCGTACACACAATCTAACATGTCCGCTAAAACTGGTCCGCAGACCAGTTTCAGTGGACATGTTCGATCGTGTGTACGGCCTATCGGACCGTTTTCCAGCGGACCAAAGTGTCAAAACATGCTTTGAAACCTGTCCGATGAAAACGGTCCGTCGGACATGTTTCATCGGACATGTCTGATCGTGTGTACGCAGCCTAACTGAAAACTGTCTTCACTTCCACAACTCTTTCACCTTTTTCCACTGGACAGTCCACATGGAGTCAGCTAAGCCTGCACCACATGTTTGCTAAGTCTGGATCCTCCTGGGACAGCATCGCTGGTAAGACTGTGTATCTATATGCCTAGTAGACATTTGTTTGTGTTCATATAATTCTTATATGTTCATTTATTTGTTTATCTCTAGTTTCACCATTATTCATATGCATCTTATATGGCCACCATCTGTTCATCGTAATAAAGATCCAAAGTTACAGACAGTCTGATTATTTAGGATGCAAGGTTTAAGCTGTATGTTGAGCTACACATACGCCAGGGGCAAACGTGTAGCGAGAACAGAACAATGCAAGTCTTTGGAAATAAGACATACGATTTTTGTCAGATTTCCTCATTATTCATTCGATATATTTCTTCAAATACACTGCTTTACAAGATCACCAATGGGTTTATGTCTGAACTGTGCTAACCAACACTGTCAAATCATGGACTGTACAAATGCCAAGTACATTTTTCATATATAAACTCATAACGGTAATAAAAAATAGTATATGCTCATTGTTAAAAACCAAAATCGAACACTGATCGTTGTACCTTTGGGGTCCTGGCAACTCCCATGAAAATTTTCAGCAAAATTTATAACACTGTAGCTCCCTGAAGCTGAAAGCTGTGTCAGATATCGAAGAAATGCAAACTTCATGGGCTTAAGCCCAACCAATACCTGGTGTAAGCTTTAATTTGTTAATATAACTTCTAGGATCATTGTAAATATTTTTAAATTGTATTAAACCCCCCAAAAATGTAATACATTGCAGCTTACAAATTCTTAGATGTAAAAAAAGTGTTTCTGGTGTTCCTGCCAGTAAGTCTATTTTTTGTTTTAATGCCATTGCTAGAGGGTCTACATGTAGATAGGCAATTATAGCACAGTGGTTGCAGGAAATCATCAACACTGATATGCAAAAAAGGGTAATTAAAAAGATGAAAACAGTGTTTTATTAATTAATGGCAACAGTGCTTTGGCATTCCACATGTTTACATCTACTTTAGTGTGAAAGCAGTTTTTTTAGTAGCAGTTTTTTAGTAGCATTTTTTTTGCTATTTTTGTGGCGGTTTTATCTCATTTCCTGTATGTTCTATCCAGCAAAGACTCAGATAATACAATTCTGACCGATATTGTAACCTTTCCCTACTCTATCCTAAAAAAAAAAGTTTTCTCTGGAATTTCACTTTCGTATACAAGCAGGCATGTGTGCCAATGAATGGAGCTCTGTAGTCATTAACCAGCTTGCCACTGGAGTCTACTTTCATTCCTCCATGACAACATCACAGAGCTATTGTAAAGAAAAGGGAGGCTATATTGAACTATAATGGCATTGTATGAGCAACTGATAGACAGTCAAAATTATAATGTAAAAATATTTGTATTGCAAAGTAAAAGAAGTTTCTAAACGTTTACAATAAAATATTGATTGTGACAACCATATATCAGCTTATCATTAGCATTGTATTAACCTCTGATGAAGTCACATGACGTGACGCAACGTGTAAGGTTGACCGGAAGTGACGTGACACCCTGACCGTCCGACCGGAAGTGCCGCACCTCTGATGAAGTCACGTGACGTGACGCAACACGTAAGGTTGACCGGAAGTGACGTGACACCCTGACTGTCCGACTGGAAGTGCCGTTGTTTGGCGTTTTATTAGTTTTTCTTTTGTAAGTGTGTTTTATTTTATTAAACTGATCTCAGTTTTACATACTTCACTATGTGAGCTTCATTTTTCTTCAAAACCATGCTCCAATCCCACGCTGAACGGACCCTGATTGCGGCAAGTTTTGGCTAAAGGCTTACACCAGAGACGGTTATCTACAGGACCATCGGTGATTGTGTTGATGCCCCTTTCTTCCTTCTGGAAGATAAGCGCTCTGTGAGTACGTTCATCATTGAAGTCTCATCTGGATGGTCTCATTGTTCACATGGACAGAAGCCTTGTCATTGGTTGATCCACACTATTTGTTTCACTGGATCGCACTTATTTGGAACATTACACTTGTCTGATTTTTGGAATTCATTTGAACTATCACCATTTTGTATTTAGCGGTGCTCACTTGTTTATTTTAGGATTGATCGTTTTATTTAGTTTAGTTTAGTTGCGCTCATCATTTCACTTTACTACCCATTTTTTGTTGTTAGCACATACCAGATTTGAGCTGCATTTATTAAGTTTAATTTCTATTTTTACTGGTGTTTATTGATTCACTGTTGGCTAGCGCTTTAGTTTCACTTTTATTGTATTAACATTGATGTATACAAAACATCAAATATTGTGCAGTGTATATAAACTCTACATGTTGCATGTTTCCCGGTTACTTGGTGTCCGCTTCCTTTTGTTATTTATACACTGAACATTGTCCATAAATATAGGTTCTTACATCTAAAATAATTCCTTATTACAATGTGTTATATTGCCTTTGCCTGGCACTGTACATACAAAAATTGCATCATTCCTTTACTGTTAAACACATTTGGTTAAACATTGGTTGCACTACCAGAAAATTAAATTTCTTCAATTAATTCTACACTTCTGTTGAAAGCTGAATTCCAGGTATGGATAAATGTGAAAAATGTCATTGGTCTAGCTAGGACCAATGAAGGTATGTATGTGTCATACCAATGGGATCCCCATGAAAGCAACTACAGTGATTGCCGCTAGATTTTCACGGGCGCCTTTCAGAGAGCACTTTGCTTTTCTCAATAATTGGATGAGGTTATGAGGCATTAAGATCTTCAGCTCATCGAATCAAACATTTGAGGTAATTCAAAGTGATCCCTGAATGGGCACCTGTGCTGAGCAAGCAACTTTCATGAAGCAGGGCAGCAAAAGATAATGGAGATCGATGTATTAGTAGTGCCTACTTAAGTGATTTCCAGCTTCCAGGGGAATCACTCTGATATGGCAAATACTTATTTACATTGGTCCGAGCTGGGCCAATATAACAATGTAATAATATCCATACCTCAACTTCAGCTTTAAATAAACGGGTGCACAAAAGCATGCAACTTGATTTAGATACTCTCAGAAACAAATTCCCTGGGTTTCCATGGTTTGTTGTAAATATGCAGGGGTGTCTACAGCAATCCCAGTGTCTGTTACGGCACTAAATGTCAGAATAATGTATAGACCTGTTCAAGCAGTTGAAACAAAGTTATTTATTTTTTTAGCAATGCCTTGGTAACATGAAACCTTTTATTAAGATAGGAAACAGTTTCTAGTAATTTCTAATACTTGTTAGAGCATGCATTTTTTAAAGCAATTTAGATGGTGGGCTTTATAGTTGTTTTGAATAATGGTGCTTGTTAATTGGTGTTTTCTTTTTGTTTTTGTTTTGTTTTTTTTCTATAAACCAGCGTGTGAAATATATTGCACTCTTCTTATGTTGTGATCATGCAATAAACGACCTGTTTGGATGCTACTTTTTGTCGATCCATGGTGTGCTGGCAATTACCGATTTTGTTACTTGAACCAGTATCCAGTTGGTTGTTACTGCAGCACCCAAACTTTGAGAGCTTATCCAGGAAAGTGTACGATGGAAATATGAAGTATTATTTATTATTATTTTTCTTTTATTATTTACAGGTGTAGCGGTACCCCCGTAGGGGCTGCTGGCCATTGTGGTCCGTCTCCCACCCTGCACAGCCAGGAACATAAAATTTCCATACACAATAAGTGAATAAACAGTCCTTGTACTTTGTTTTTATTTGTTTTATTAGGGAATAGAACTTGGATGGGGATGGAGTACATATGGGATGCCCACTTGAAGAAATACACAGGGACTGAAACTATATACGCTCTGGTATATATAACCTCTTCTTTTTCACCTCCATCACATACACTTGCTTGCAGACTATCATTCCTAGGACCAGCTAGCACTGATGTGGGGACATGACACTGGCTCTATCAAGCCCAAAGCAAATGCTCTTTGCAAGCAGGGACAGTGGGTCCCTATGGTGAAGAAAAAAATAGGTAGCCTTTAATGCTATGTGTCCTCCATGTGGCGACTGCTCCGAGTACCACCTCTTCAGGTCCTGCCAGCCCTCCTGGCTGCAGCTGCCTCTTTCCATTGCCCATGTCACCACAGTCCTCCTGACTGGCTCTGCACCCATCCGAGGCTTCTACATCCCAGTCCTCTCAGGCATGCCTCCCAGTCCTTCTGACTGTGTGTCACTCACCAGCCCTCTTTTTCCTGTTTCTCCTGGAGACTTGCACAGCAGTGTTGTCCTGGTGTCCTCTCCTTGCTCCCAGTGCCTCCTCTCCTGTCCAGGAAACCTCAGTGTGTCTTAAGAGGGTCCTGTCCGCACCCAGGCCCAGGGTCACCTCCCCCCCCAGCCTAACACTCAATCTCCAGCTTCCACCCAAACACAATTCCTTACCACCTGGGTTGACCCTGAGTATTTAAAGGGGCCTGCCAATCCGAGATGGGGATAAATCAGGGCCCTCAGAATACTCCAGACAACTCCACCTTACTTCTTGTCCCATTCTTCTAGAAGGTTCCAGAACATTTTAAGAAGTAGGGGGGGGGGGGTCTCAGTGATGCTGCCTGTGAGTCATCCAGCGCTCCCTGGATTTCTGCCCAACCCAGAACAAAAACACAGAGAGGCTTGGGTGCCAGCCAAGCCTACAAAAATGTACCTACACTTAAAAACTAAACACCTATCTACAATTCTAGCACTACAGGTGCTACACTAGGGTTAGATAGATCAGTCTTAAAATGTGGCTGCCAGTAGAGACTGAGAGAGATAGTTTAGAGCTGCCCAAACACTTTAACCATATTGCACTGTGGTTCCTAGGCCCTCCCCCTCTTAGGGCCACAACCAACATTGTCAGGATGACAAGCAGGAGGAGCTCAGGGAACAACCATTCCTCCATCTGCTCGCTCTGTGTGAACCTGGAAGCTCTCAGCTGTGAGTGCTTCTTGATTCAGATTTTTAAAAGTTCTGGCTAGAAATCCCGGTATACAGTAGATCAAGCACAGTCTATGCTTGACTGACTGTTGCATTTAGACAAGAAAGATATAAGGGGTTTCATAAACTCCCTCATGCCGCCATAAAAAAAAATGTCACTGTTTAGGGCAGCATGCATTCTGATACAAAGGTTTAGGAAGCAAACAGTCTGCATTCTGTTCATTTGTCTCCAGATGTTTACTGCCCTAAATGTTTTGGTACACTTACCGTCCTGCCACAACAGCTGTCAGTCTCTCATAGAATTTGATAGGCTGCCAGCAGCGGGGCTGGATAGCACTCTAATGCCCTCACCCCTCAGCTAAACACCAGAGCCTCATGCACCAAGTCTGAATGCCCAGTGTGCATGGAATCTAAGGGTTTACATACACTTAATAGTGTAACTGAAGGCATTTAAAAAAAAACTTACAAGAGGACAGGCCAATTTATGCATCATGCAATGTCTCTTCTGAAATAAAAATACATCTACCTGTCTTCTGAGCTACACATGCTCAGCACAGTTTGCAGGCCTGGAGTCATCAATTTGTGCCGGGGATGACTGACTCTTGCGTGTGCACAACAGTAACATCATCTAGCGTTGGCCAATAAAGATGCCCGAAGACTGACACCAAGAGGGAGCTGTGACTTAAATTCCGGCATCAACAAGGGACCCTTCTCAGACTTTGGACCTTTAAAGAGGAGGTAAGAATAGCTTTGAAGCCTTGTTCCCACCTGCATGGCTGCATTTAGCTTTTTTAAATGCAGGTGAAGGGATCCGAGCAGTATAAACAACTTTTATGCCTCCCAGATCGCATTTAAATGTTTCTGCCTTAGCCACATTTTGGCATGCTTTATCATGTTTACATGGATTTACACGCGTTTACATGCATTTAGCTGTGTTTAGAGTATCTAATTGGATCTGGGACACACAAAATCCTATTTTTTTCTCTAATCACAGCTAGACTTACCACAGGAAAATGCTCTGTGTGAATGTCACCATTGAAAAAACATTTCAAACCTCCTCTAGATACATATAAACACTGGTTTGACAGTGTCAGTGTGAATGAGGCCTAAGTGTGTTGCTTCTGTATTTCATACCTACTATCTGTCCAGCCTGGCCCATGGGGTCCCAGAAGGTAAATACTGCATGTAAGGCATGCGGTGCTGACTTGTAAAAATGTTGTAAATGGTAAGAACACTCCAGGAGTAGAAATAGAAGCATACTATTAGAGCTAAAATGAAACCTAAGACCCCTTGAAATGACAACACCACATGACACAGCTATGTTCCCTGTCAATGGTAATGTAAATATCATAATTATATACTGGCTTACAGAGACTACAACAAAGACTGGAATTCATAAAGTGTCTTGTAGATACTTATTAGAAATCTGTCTTGTGGTAGTGTGACAATTGGCGGCACTTGGGACATATCTGTGTACTTGTTGGTAAGGTGTACATGACACAATTCTGACAGAACTGTCACTGGTATCTCTCCTGTAATTTAGTGGAGTTTTACAGGTAGGGAAGTTATTTGAAGGAGTTGGGAAAGTAAAGGAAATATCAAATATCAGTTCCTGAGAAACTTGAAGACACATTTTGCTGCAGAAGTGTTCCAAAGATGCGACACATAATTTCACCTGTGACTTACCTGTACTCCAACATGGAAGAAGTCTTATTCACTGTTACTGTACTTTTCTTATCGCTGATAAGGCAGTATTTTTTTATGAATTTGTCACAACAAAGCACCATACAGTAAAAGTGTAGTAAATAACAATACATATTGGTATGAAAGCTGGCGATTCTTGGGATTTAATTTTGACGAATTTGGTTGAAACTTACTGAGTGTGGGTCAGTTGGCGTCACCCAGCTCAACAAAAATTCATATTTCAATGAACTTTTGTTGTCAACATTCTTGTCTCAACATTCCCTGCATTTAATTAGATACAGGCACTGTTCAGGTATTCTGACAGCTGAAGTTGCTGTTTTTTTGGAACACAATAGTCAGCACTGGAGTTCTGTCCATTCATGTTTCGTGTGGTTGGGAAAATCCAATGCTTTCTCTCAATCAGTCCCGGGAAAGGTAATATCCTCCTTTGCAGCGGGATTACCCCCGCATTGCAGGGGTCAAAAGCCTAAGTGTAGCCAAAAAAAAATCAGCACAAGGGACATAATTTAGTAGTCTGTAGGATTTGTTCCTTGTTCTGATGCCCCTGCTGTCAGTACAAATCCTCCTCTGTCCATGCCCTCCCACCCCCACCACTGGAATTTTCTAGTCCAGGGAGGGTTAATCGAACTGTGTGAGCTATCACAGGCTCTCATCAAGAGTGGCCAACTATGCCTACCCTTTCTGCCCATCTCCTCTATTCATAAATGTACTACACCTTCTATGAATAAAAACATGATCTATGAATTGAGGGGGAGGACCTTTCAAACATCCCGTCCTCCATTCATAAATTATGTTATATTCATAAAAGCTGTAGTACGGCTTCTATGAATGGAGGAGCTGGGCGTAAAGGGTGGGCATAGTTGGACACTCTTGATAAAGGCCTGTCAGAGCTCCTACAATTCAATTAACCCCTGCTGCACCAGGATATTAAAGAGGCAGGTTGGGAGGGGCATGGATGGAGGAGGTTTTTACCTAACAGAAAAGGCATCAATAAAAGGGACACATCATACTGACTGCCCCCACTCCCCCACCAGCCAGTTATTTCCACTTCTACCCTACGCATAAGTGGTAGACTGTTCCTTGGCATCATCACATCCAATGCAAGGTTATGGCCCAGCTGCCGGAGTATATTGGAGAAGAGGCAGGGGGGGCCAGTCTAGTGGTGCAGAGGGAACCTGCAGGAGTGGAGGGTCAGAAAGGTAAAACATATTTTTCCAGTCCTCCTACCTAGACCTATGAGTTTTTATTTTCCGTAGAGTTCACTCGTGGGCTGGCGATACATGTTAGCGCCTTCCCACCCCCCTCGGCCCTTTAACATGTTCTAAACACCTGGAGGTGGGAAGGATTGGCGATCATGTGGCCACTAAGATTAGCTGTCACCATGGTCACATGATCAGGAGTCTGTCCTGCCAGCTATCGATTGTTAGTTTAGACCAGGGATCTCCAAACTACGGCCCTCCAGCTGCTGTGGAACTACACTTCCCATGAGGCATTGTAAAACTCTGACATTCGTAGACATGACTAGGCATGATGGGAATTGTAGTTCCTGAACACCTGGAGGGCCATAGTTTGGAGACTCCTGGTTTAGACTGAGAGCTGTCTCAGCAGAGAAACATCGCCCACCCTGTTGCTAAAGCAGATATGTGAAAACGTATGTGTTTGTTTATGTATAACATATACTACTGCGCTGATCCTAAAACCCCCTCTTATGTACTGAGAATTATATACAAAAACAGTTAAATGACAATAGAATAAAGAAAATATTATAACACCAATGTGTTCCAACTGTGGTGCACCCCACAGTGTGCAGTCCCCAAGCCAAAATAATTATATATGTTAAAAGACAGTCCAATATTCTCCTTCAAAATGTTGCCAGTAGATTCGGCCAAATATCTGTGACTTTATACGCCCTTAAGTGTGTGTATCCACCACCTCTTAAGTGCTATGCGCTCACCAGATTGAAGTGGGTATGTAGCCTGTAACATAGATCTCCTCAAGTTGTTGTATTCCCTCCATTTGACATCCGACCATAACATCTAGGGCAATGCTTGGTACCAACCCCTGTCTTTCACTCCTTTCCTTCCTCCAGAAAGACAAGGCTCATATGGTATAATACGTTTAAAACAGATTTATTGAAAAAAATGTAAAATCATGCACTCACATGGGAATGAGCCTGTGAACCGGCACCAGTCTGTCCAGCGTTACTTCCCGATATGAGTCCGGCGTGCGTTCCCCGCCTCGCTCTGGAATCACAGTGTGCGGAAGTTCCGAGGAGATGGTGACGCATGCGTTAATGCGAAACACGTTTTTCTTTTGCTGCTGTGATCAGACTTCCTGATAGAGGGTGGCTATGTTTGTTCTCCATTATTTGTAGGAATGTAGCCACCCTCTCTTGCCTACTTCTGAGCTATACTATGGAATGGGATTTGTAATAATCATAGAGCAATGTTTATAACCACCATGCTGAGGGGGAAAATGAGAGGTTGTGTAGCTCACAGAGGATGCTAGAAAACTATATATAAAAAAAGAAAAATAGATTACAGGGCCATAAGGTAGTAGTGGATGTGTATGGATTATATACTGTGTATATGTATGTGTGTGTGTATATGTATGTGTGTGTGTATATATATATATATATATATATATATATATATATATATATATATATTCAGAATGAGGCAATTAAGGCCTCTATAAGTCATCCAGATGATGACTACTGATTGCTGCATCCTGAGGCTTTTTGAGTTAAGGAGAGCAGTGAGAAAGACTTCTGAAGAGGTGAGGTGGTTGTTGATTTTTCTGTGTGATAAAAATCAAAAAGACTATTGTTTCTCTGCTGTATGACCAGCAGTGTCTGCCCAGCAGTAGGCTATGCCAGACTCCATAGATAGGTTCCTGTGTGGTGAAGGTAGACGCCCCAAGTGGCCAGGGTTTATTTTATGTTTTGTTTTGTTTATGCTGTTTGGATGCTTGCACTTGTTTCCAGCAATATGGAAGAATAAACCAAACTCTTTGTTTTCAACCGTCTTCGGCTGCCTCTCTGTATAGTTCAGTGTGTAGTGAACCCATCCAGGGGGTCACACACCCCCGCTACCGAGCTAACCCCTTACAATACATATAAAGATGTTGTTTACTCTTGTGATGGGAGGGGGTCAGTAAAAACATGCTTTTGAGCCTCGTTTTTTACTGCCCTCTAACTACTACCCCCTTAAGCTGCAGATGGGGTTGCATACCTCCCAACTTTTTGAGATGGGAATGAGGGACACCTATCAGCAAAAGTATGCAGGCACCCCACCACTCCCCCTTAAAGGAGAATTGTACAAAAAAATATATTAGTTAGACACACACGTTTTTTTTACCACTACTATTCCTTTCTATTGGCTTTAAAATGTACAAATGCAGCAATTTAGAAATTGGATGAAAGATTTATCACTGGGAAACACTTTTAGAAAGATAAAAAGTAAATTTTATATACAAGTATAGAGATCAGACCAAAATGAGGGACAAATGAGGAGGAAAGAGGGACAGAGGGACATAGCTCCAAATCAAGGACAGTCCCTCGAAATCAGGGAGAGTTGGGAGCTATGTAGTACTCATGCTGTGGCTACAATGCTTTGCTTTGTGGCAAGAATTAAACCCTCTGTTGCATTTAGGTGAGGTGCCCCCAAGCACAATGCACATGTTGCCTGGCAGTGGTGCAAGCTTTAGGGTCTGAAGAGGTGGTGAGGAAATGACACAACACCTCTGCCCTGCCTGTCAAATGCCTCTGAATAGCGACCCACTTTAGAATGCCCTTTAGAAGCCTAACACTTGTGAAAATTAGCTCTTTGGATATTGTTTAGCGTCACTTTAACAATGAAAAGGGTGCAGGTTTTTTTTGTGAATTTGGCGCAAGGCTTTCGACCACATGCACAGAGCCAGAAATGTGTGAAAGACACCTTACTGACTGGTCCCTATTGCCTGGCTGAGTGTCACCAGTCATTGGACGGTGACACTTCTAGACTATTATGGACTAGGCGCACAGCCACCCCTCAGTCCTGGTACAGAGAGCATAGGGAGTGATCCAATGTCAGCATGCCATACACAGAGCAGTGCACAGACAGGCAGGCACACACTAATCCCATTTTAGGAAGGGGATCTATTATGTCAGTGTCCTGAGGCGTGAGAACTGTCATGCCTGCATATTAACAATTAACTCCAGCTTAATAATAAAGGCTGCGAGTCCAGCTGGAGGGAGGCTGATGGGAGGCATGTGGGGCGGATCTGTACACTCACTACACTCACTATACTCACTGACTACTCCAGCAGCTCCCACTACTACAGTACACAGCCCTCCCTCCCTCCTCTCTACACTGACACCTCCATCCCAGCCTGGAGCAAGGGCAGCTATGGTTGGCAGGCTAGCCTTGCAGGATGTCCCTGAGTTGCTGGACATGAAGAAGAAGGGGGAAAGGGTGCTGGACAGTCCAGACTCAGGACTCCCCCCAAGTCCTTGTCCCAGCAACTGGCTCCTCAGCCCAGCAGCAGCAGACAAGTCCTCTGATCAGGAGCTCTCCGGGCAGACAGTGCGGGTGGTGAGTACAGTCCTCTCTATGTACTACAGGTCATTGGACTGTCACAGCCTGCAGAGATATAACCACTGGGTTCATGGACTCTAGGGGGGCACAACGTGTTCCATCAATGTGATGTTCATTGGTGATCAGTAATGGGATGATGATTAGCCATGATTAGTGATGCAATGTGATGATTAGTATTTAGTAATGTGATGATGATTGTTGATGCGATAATGATCAGTGATGCATTGATGATTAGTTATGTGATAATGATCAATGATGTATCGATGATCAGTGATATGATAATGATCGTTGTGTATTGATGATCAGTGATATGATAATGATCGTTGATGGATTGATGATCAGTGATTCAACGTGATGATGATCAGTAATATGATATAATGATGATCACTGATGTGATGATGATCAATGATGTGATCAGTGATGACCAGTAAAGTGATGTTGATCAGAAATGTATTGATGGTCAATAATGTGACAATGATAACTTATAAGTGATGATGAGTGATGTGATCAGTGATGATCACTTGATCAGTAAAATGATGATTATAAATGTATTGGTGGTCATTAATGTGACAAAGTGATGATCAGTGATGATTAATAATGTGGTGATGATCAGTGATCTATTGATGTTCAGGGATGATAAGTAATGTGCTAATAATCAGTGATGCGATGTGATGATGATCAGTAAAGAGATGATCGGTGATGTGATGATGATCAGTGATGATTAGTAATGTGCTGATGATCAGTGATGTATTGGTAATCATTAATGATTAGTAATGTGCTGATGATCAGTGATGTATTGATCAGTGACAATTAGTAATGTGATGATCAGTAAAGAGATGATTGGTGATGATGATGATGATCAGTGATGATTAGTAATGTGGTGATGATCAGTGATGTGATGTGATGATGATCAGTAAAGAGATGATTAGTGATATGATGAGGATCAGTGATGATTCGTAATGTGCTGATGATCAGTGATGTATTGATGATCAGTGATGATTAGTAATGTGTTGATGATCAGTGATGTATTGATGATCAGTGATGATTAGTAATGTGCTGATGATCAGTGATGTATTGATGATCAGTGATTATTAGTAATGTGTTGATGATCAGTGATGTATTGATGATCAGTGATGATTAGTAATGTGCTGATGATCAGTGATGTAGTGATGTATTGATGATCAGTGATGATTATTAATGTGATCATGATCAGTGAAGTATTGATGATTAGTAATGTGCTGGTGATCAGTGATGTATTGATGATCAGTGATGATTATTAATGTGATCATGATCAGTGAAGTATTGATGATTAGTAATGTGCTGGTGATCAGTGATGTATTGATGATCAGTGATGTATTGATGATCAGTGATGATTAGTAATGTGTTGATGATCAGTGATGTATTGATGATCAGTGATGATTAGTAATGTGTTGATGATCAGTGATGTAGTGATGTATTGATGTACAGTGATGAATAGTAATGTGCTAATGATCAGTGATGTATTGATGATCAGTGATGATTATTAATGTGATTATGATCAGTGATGTATTGATGATCAGTGATGATCAGTGATGTATTGATGATCAGTGATAATTAGTAATGTGCTGATGATCAGTGATGATCAGTGATGTATTGATGATCAGTGATAATTAATAATGTGCTGATGATCAGTGATGTATCGATGATCAGTGATGATTAGTAATGTGATGATGATCAGTGATGTGATGATTAGTAATGTGATGATGATCAATGATGATCAGTAATGTGATGATGATCAATGATGATCAGTAATGTGATGATGATCAGTGATGATTAGTAATGTGATGATGATCAGTGATGATTAGTAATGTGCTGATGATCAGTGATGATTAGTAATGTGCTGATGATCAGTGATGATTAGTAATGTGATGATGATCAGTGATGATTAGTAATGTGCTGATGATCAGTGATGATTAGTAATGTGCTGATGATCAGTGATGATCAGTGATGTACTGATGATCAGTGATGTATCGATGATCAGTGGTGATTAGTAGTGTGATGATGATCAGTGGTGATTAGTAGTGTGATGATGATCAGTGATGATTAGTAGTGTGATGATGATCAGTGATGATTAGTAATGTGATGATGATCAGTGATGATTAGTAATGTGCTGATGATCAGTGATGATCAGTGATGATTAGTAATGTGCTGATGATCAGTGATGCAGTGTTATAATGATCAGTAAAGAGATGATTAGTGATGTGATGAGGATCAGTGTTTGCTCTGGTACTCATCAGTAGTAATGGGTAGTGCTTGTACATTGTTTGACATAGGATTTCCCTTGTAGTAGGCAGCTGACCCTAAATGTCCTTAGACCCCCCCACCTAATAGTAGACAGGAAGGATCACAGAGACCCTTGTTATTACTAGGGCAGCATGTAGTGTGTATGTAGGATGTCAGCTCTGCAGCTGCAGCTTTCCATCTGCTGAATAATGTACTGTTATGTCAGTGTGTGTTCACATGTTACAGACTTACAACATCTGTCTGTGCAATTCTCTGTCTTTGTCACTGTATTATTCCCTTTCCGCTTTTCTTTTTATTAAAATAACATTTGTAGTCAGTAGTGTATAGACAGACAAGCACAAGCAGGTATAAGGTGGAGAAAAGCCTGGGTTACAGTCAATTCAGCTTAAATGATATGTGATCTGGATAAAGGGAGTGGAATTACTAGAAGTCTGTTCTGTTAGATGAGATTAGCCCTCACTTCTACATGCCTCTTCACATGTCTTTCATGTAATACAATATTTCCTTCCTAGGCTAACTCTTCCCTTCACTATCTGGGGGTGACATGGCTTGTACAACTCAGGACAGCTTATGAGTAAAGGAATAAGTGTATGGAAAACAATATTGTTCAATACCTGATACAACGATCTGTCTACAATTCAGGGCTTTGTTTGTTCTGGACATTGTGCTCATTTCTGTTTTTATGTATTTATTGTATTCACAAATACAGCACAGCAATATAAACAATGTCCCACAAATCATATACACAAAGTATTGTAGCAGACATCTTGCATATACTGTATGTTCACAGGGAAATATTTATTTATTTATTACAAGTACTTAAATAGTGCTAAGATAAAAAAGAAACGAGGTACGGCGCAAAATTGATAAGTGTGAAAATTCAGTGCTGATACCAAAGGATATGAAAATGAATAAAAAATAAATATGAAATTAAAGTGACAATAAATATACATACACCATAACCAAATGAGTTTGACAAAAACATAATAAGTGAATGACCATCTGTAACTAATCAGATAGATATGTTAAGCCAAAAGCAAAATTAGTGACAAATATAATATTGAAAATGTCCATAAAACAATCCCAAGTGTATTAGAAGTGAAGAAATTAATCCAGAAATCTTCTAAGAAGTGGGCAGGGCTGTCTTAATGAGAGGGCACACCTGGGCACTGCCCAGGGGCCCCAGCTGCATGGGGGGCCCCTTCACTTTCCCCAAAGCAGCTGGACCTTGAGCCCATGCTGCCCCGATGATGGTACTGAGAGTGATAAACAGGGGAGGCAGTCTGCCTCCTACCTTCTTGTTGACTGTTTACCTGCACTGTCATCATTGTAGGGGCCCCAGAGCATTACTTTGCCCAGGGGCCCATGATGCTTTTAAGACGGCCCTGGAAGTGGGTGTTTAAAATATTCAGAATATAAATTCCTTCCACCAAATAAGCACCCAGGTGAAAGAGATGTAGTCTCCTTGCCAGATACTGAGACCGCACAGAAACGGTCAAACCAGGCACAGGGCTTTTAAAGTCTCCCAATAGACTATATGCTGGGATGGGGTTCTTCTGTATGTAGTCAACCATGGATGGATTCCTCAGGTGAAAATACAAAAACGAAACCCATAGTGTAGATTGCAATGCAGATATTTAATGAAAAAAAGTAATGCACTTACAAAATCTGAAGTAGCAATGGGCCCAATGAATAAAATTGTGTCCGATATGCACTCAAAGTCTCGGCGTCTCCTTTCGTTCGTTCCTTCTCCTATGTCAGTCTACTTCCGGGAAACGTGATGACGTCAGGTCGCAGGCCACACCTGTGGCGTGTATTTGTATTAAGCCCCCTTTACTCTGATACCCCCTAACTATAATCTAGTGGAAGCAATTACCATAAGAAGAACTTTAGTGAAAAAACAGCATCACAAAAGCTTAGAAACATACCAGACAGGACAGGGATAAAGTTGTAGAGAAGTATACCTTCCAGCTGGACAACAACCCTAAACATACAGCCAGCTGGAATGGTTTAGATCAAAGCATATTCATATGTTAGAATGGCCCAGTCAAAGTTCAGACCTAAATCTAAATGAGAATCTGTGTCATGACTTGAAAACTGCTGTTTACAGACGCTCTCTATCCAACCTGACAGAGTTTGAGCTATTTTTCAAAGAAAAATTAGCAAAAATGTCACTCTCTAGATGTGCAAAGCTAGTAGAGACATCACCAGGGTCGATCCTACCCGGGGTGCAAAGGGTGCAGTGCACCCAGGCGCCACAGAGATGGGGGCGCTGAAGCGCCAGAGTGCCTGTCTAAAAATCACTCTCCTTGTTTGTGTAGTGCGGCGCCGGCGGCTCTCCCCGCCGCCACCGCTGCTGTGTTTGTTGGACTGTGTTTGTCCCCCTTTCCTCCTCCTGTAAGAGAGGGGAGTAAAGAGTCCGGAGATCGGAGCGGCTGTCTTGTCTCTGTGTGGAGAGACGTAGCTGCTCAGTGACATCGCTGAGTAGGCGGTCCTTCATGCCTGACACTGCTGCTCTCTGTGTGTGTCATAAAAAAACTCCTGTCTGCGGCGATCTGTGATCCACCCGGGCGGCGCGGCTGCACACTGTCTCCTCCTCTGCAGCTGCCGCCCGGGTGGATCACAGATCGCCGCAGACAGGAGTCCTCTTATGACACAGAGAGGAGCAGTGTCAGGCATGATGGATCGTGTGTTTTTATTTGCTGTAATGGACGGGGGTTTGTGCTGGGGGGAGGGGTCTGTAGTAATGTAGGGGGTGTTTTTTTCCTGGGTGGAGTCTGTACTAATGGGGGGGGGTTTGTCCCTGGGGTCTGCACTAATGAGGGGGGGTTGTCCTGGGGGTCTGTACTAATGGGGGGGTTTGTCCTGGATGGGTCTGCACTAATGGGGTGGTTTGTGCTGGGGGGGTCTGCACTAATGAGGGGAGTCTGTACTAATGGGGGGAGTCTGTACTAATGGGGGGGTTTGTCCTGGGGGGTCTGCACTAATGTGGTGATTTGTCCTGAGGGGGATCTGTACTAATGGGGGGAGTCTGTACTAATGGGGGGGCTTATCCTGGGGGTCGGTACTAAGGGGGGTTTGTCCTGGGGGGTCTGTACTAATGGGGGGTTTGTTCTGGGGGGGTCTGCTCTAATGGGGTGGTTTGTCCTGGGGGGTCTGTACTAATGGGGGGCTTGTCCTGGGGGTATGCAATAATGGGGGGGGGGGGGGTTATCCTGGGGGGTCGGTACTAATAGGGGTGTTTGTCCTGGAGGTCTGTAATAATGGGGGGTTTGTTCTGGGGGGGGGGTTCTGCACTAATGGGGGGGTTTGTTCTGGGGTCTGTTCTAATGAGGAGTTTGTCCTGGTTGGGTCTGTACTAATGGAGGGGGGTTGTCCGGGGGGGGGGTCTGTACTAATGGAGGGGGGTTGTCCGGGGGGGGGGTCTGCACTACTGGGGGGTGGTTTGTCCTGAGGGAGGTCTGTACTAATGGAGGGGGGGTTGTCCTGGGGGAGTCTATACTAATGGGGGGGTTTGTCCTGGGGGAGTCTATACTAATGGGGGGGTTTGTCCTGGGGAGTCTATACTAATGGGGGGTTTTGTCCTGGGGGAGTCTATACTAATGGGGGGGTTTGTCCTGGGGGAGTCTGTACTAATGGGGAGTTTGTACTAATGGAGGGGGATTGGTTTGACCTAGAGGTCTGTACTAATGGGGGGGGGGGGTTGTTCTGGGGCGGTCTTTAATACTGGAAGTGGGTCTGTACTAATGGGGGGGTGTTTTGTCCTGGGGGTCTGTACTAATAGAGGAGGGTCTGTACTAATGGAGGGGGTCTGTACTAATTGAGGGGGATAGTTTGTCCTGGGGGGTCTGTACTAATGGGGGGTGGTTTGTCCTGGGGGGTCTGTACTGAGGGAGGGGGTTTATACTTAGTTAGGAGTCTGCACTGACAGAGGGGGTCTATACTTAGTGGAGGGGGTCTGTACTGAGGGGCAACTATAGGTGGAGGAAGGGGAAGGGGAAGGAATAGAAAAAAGAATAGAATATTCTAGAATAGAATAGAAAAAGGAGCAGAGAAGAGGATTGTGGGACTTGTAGTTTGAGGACTGGCAACCCCACTGTAACAAAGAAGCTGCAGCCCACATGGCATGTTCAGCTAAATGGGGGAGAGAGAGAGAGAGAGCCAGGACCCCAGGAAAGCTTTCAGGGAAGTGCACCAAGGACTCCAGAGGGAGAGGACAGTGCTGAGAGAACACCATCAGAGAGAGAACCCCGCTGCCGTGCGCCACCAGAGGGAAAGCCACACAGCCGAGTGCCATCCCTGGCGGAGAAAGGAATGGAGTCATTGCCAGAATACAGTTCTGGGCTCTACCCAGTGGAGTTTCCATGGGCAATTCAGAGTGAGCTGACTCCTGATCAGAGGAACCGTTGTTGCTGTATCGCTGGGTCAGGTGAGAGCCGATCGGCCATTATCTACTTATGCCAATAGGAACTGCAGTCTCTGACCATCTCCTGTATTATATCTGCAGTCTCTGACTGTCTCCTGTATTATTTCTCCAGTCCCTGACCGTCTCCTGTACTATGATTGCAGTCTCTGACCATCTCTTGTATCATGTCTACAGTCTCTGACCATCTCCTGTACTATGTTTTGGGGCACTTTCTAACAGTATCAGAGAGGTTCCCCTCCAGGTCTCATTAGTGTACGCTCTTCCAGTATTTTCTTTATTGTTAAAAGATCATGGGAGGATCCCAGGGCAACAAATACTTCTTAGAGGAGCATCTCTGTGTTTGAGTCATTGCCATAGAAACATTTGTAAAGGGGAGGAGTTGGTAAGATGACCACGCCCCCTTTGTGGGGGCGCCAGAAATATTTCTGCACCCAGGCGCCTGTGACCCTAGGATCGGCCCTGGACATCACCAAAAAGACTTGCAGCTGTAATTGCAGCGAAAGGGGGTTCTACAAAGTATTGACTCAGGGGGGCTGAATACAAATGTACGCCACACTTTCACATATTTATTTGTAAAAAAAATAAAAAATTGAAAACCATTTATCATTTCCCTTCCACTTCACAATTATGTGCCACTTTGTGTTGGTCTATCACATTAAATCCCAATAAAATACATTTACGTTTTTTGGTTGTAACATGACAAAATGTGGAAAATGTTAAGGGGGTATGAATGCTTTTTCAAGACACTGTATATACGACTAGTATAGTTTATAGTATAGCAACAGCAGGGCCGTCTTTAATATGGTTTGGGCCCTGGGCAAACATTTTTTTGGGGCCCCCCCTTTAGCTTATTTTGGGCCTGGCTGGTTCACATGTATGTGTTTTGGCGGCCCTCATTTGTGCAGGCACAGCATTGATTTGAATGGTGCAAAAAAGGTACATTCAGCATTTTAAAAATCAGTTGCCTTGAAATCCATTCTGCTTTTGCACCATGCTACTTACCTGCAGTTCTTGCACCATGCTACTTACCTGCAGTTCTTGCACCATGCTACTTACCTGCAGTTCTTGCACACACAAACGCACTGTGTTTTTAAAAGCGTGACCTAAACATCTAAAAATGCAGCGAGTTTGACAGTGCGGGAACTGCAGATAAGTCACATCAGACAGCAGAATGGACAGACAGTGCTGTATTTCATTGCTTGATGGGCATAGGTGTGCCGTGTGCTCAGCCTATTACATGAGGCATCAAATGAATGGGCTGCTGTGCCTGCACAAATGTGGGCCACCAAAACACATACATGTGAACCAGTCAGGCCCAAAATAAGCCCATCAAGCAGTTAAATAAAGACAGTAATGCCATGTGCTCTGAGGCCTCACTCAGCCTGGACTGCAGGTCTGGTCTGTGATTTGGGGAGTTCCTGTATTTTACACATGGCATGGCATGGGGTCCCATGGTGCTAAAGCAGAATGGACAGACGGTGCTGTGACCCCATTCCATGCCATGTGTAAAATACAGGAACTTTTTAAAACACTGACCGGACCTGCAGTGAATCATCAAATATTATAAAGACTTTGGGCACACTCTACAGAAAACTTATATTTACAATATAGATTAGCAAACAGTGACATACATTGAAGAGCAGGACATGAGCAGGACATGAGCAGGACATGAAGAAGTCAGCCTCGGGAAGAGCAAACTGGGGATGTTATAAAATCACATTCTAATTCACTTTTATATACAAGCAGCACCCAGTGGCAGGAAGGGAGAAGTGCACGTCTAAAGGGAAGCCAGGGGTTCTGTACATTTTAAAACACTGGGAAGGGAAGCAGTACTGTTACCTGGCTGCATGCCGCTGATGATTTTCAGCCTAATTTGTGGGCAGCACAGGAGCTTAACGGGCGGCAGGGCCGCCATCAGGAATTATGGGGCCCCTTACACAGCTTCAGGCATGGGCCCGCTGGAGCAGAGAACAGGGGGGGGGTGCTGCCCCCTTAAATTGAGACGCGGGGGGGCGGGGCTGCCGCAAATTTAGAAGCGGGAGGCCCTTTACAAAAAAAAAGATTTAATAAAGAAAAATATATATAAAAAAAGGGGTGTAGCCCTTTAATAAAAAGAAAAAAAGAAATAAAAAATATATATAAAAAAATATATTTTTTTTTAAAAAAAGGGGGTTGCCATCTGGGGACCTCTGGGCCCTTTAAGAATTTTTTTTTTATATATAAATAAACTACAAAAAAAGGGGGGTTGCCATCCGGGACCTCTGGACCCTTTAATAAAAAAATAAAATAAAAAAAATATATTAAAAATAAACACTTATAAAAAAAAAGTGGGGTTGCCATCCAGGGCCCTGGGAACCTCTGGGCCCTTTAATAAAAAAAAATATAAACAAAAATAAAAAAATAAACATTTATAAAAAAAATAAAAAAGGGTGTTTGCCACAAGAAATATATAAAAAACTTTTTTTTTTTATAAAAAAGGGGGGTCATCATCCGGGGCCATGGAGAACTAAGGGCCCCTGGGGACCTCCAGACCTCTAAAAAAAAAAAAAAAAAAAAAAAAAAAAAAAAAGGGGGTTGTCATCTGGGGGCCTCCGGGTCCCTGGGGACCCCTAAAAAAATGGCCCTTTAATAAAAAATAAAAATATATTTTAAAAAATTGGCCGTTTAATAAAAAATAATAAAAAAAAAATATTTAAAATAAATATATTTTTTTTATTTAAAAATAAATAAAAAAAGGGGGGTTGCCATCTTGGGTCCTGGGGGCCTCCGGGTCCCTGGGGACCCCTAAAAAAATTGTCCCTTTAATAAAAAAAAAAATATATTTAAAAAATTGTCCGTTTAATAAAAAATAAAATAAAAATATATAAAATAAATATATATTTATAATTTAAAAATAAATAAAAAAAGGGGGGTTGCCATCTTGGGTCCTGGGGGCCTCTAAAAAAATTGGCCCTTTAATAAAAAATAGAAATATATTTAAAAAATTGTCCCTTTAATAAAAAATAAAAATATATAAAATAAATATTTTTTTATTAAAAAATAAATAAAAAAAAGGGGGGGTTGCCATCTTGGGCCCTGGGGGCCTCCGGGCCCCTGGGGACCTCCGGACCACAGGACCCCTAAAAAAAAAAAAAAAAAAAAAAATTAATTTTTTTTTTTTTTCAAAGGGGGTTGCTTTGGGCCCCCAACAGTGACAGGGCCCTGGGCAGCTGCCCCTGTTTGCCCTATGGTAGAGACGGCCCTGAGCAACAGGTATATTAGTCTAGCATGCACACATGGGGCTTCCATACATAAGGAAGTTGATGAACAATGTTTTGGTGAGTCATAGGTCACAGATGAGTCACATTTAAGTCAGTTGTTTCAGGCTGCGACTCACCAAAATGTGGGAACAATAAACCTATTATACTGTCCTCCTTGGTCATCTGCAGAAGCCTTTTGAGTGTCTCCAATACTGTATTTGTTTTGCATCTATCTATCTATCTATCTATCTATCTATCTATCTTTATATATATATATATATATATATATATATATATATATATATATATATATATATATATATATATATATATTATTAGTAGTAGTTTAGCTACTTGTATAGCGCCATAAATTTATGTGGCTACTTAAGATACTTTATTCCATTCTTTTTCCCCTTTAAGTATGGTGGTGGAAATGTGGACTGGCCCTGATTACATCCTAGTCAGGTCATTAACTCTCAGCGGCTCACACTCAGTATTCTTCCTTTAGGAGCTCTGACTGCTCTGCTTCCCACTTCCACTATTTGGCTACATAATGGCTCGCCTGTTAAAATGAACAGCTGTTAGACTTGAAAATAGACTGGAATTCTGGAAGACCTGCATGGAACTAAAAGGCATTGTCATTTGTAAATGTTATTTTCCATTTGCATTTAGAAATGTTAAGTGATTGCTGTATTATAGTTATGATACAGGCCAAACCTGGGTTTTTCCAAAGTTATTTCTGCTTCCTATTGTCCAGTAAGTGTAGGCATCCTTCCAATGGACTATGCAGTGGTTAATGATTGATTGATAGAGCTTTCATTTCTAATAGTACGTAGCAATTCATCTGAATTCTTTAGTCATGATTGTGGACCCACTGAACCTGTTGTAATTTTTCTCCCTAATTTGGCCAATGTTTGACTTGTATGGTGAAGAGATATTTGCATTTTGTTTTTTTGAACAATTTACAAAGTTAAAACCCCACACTTGCACGCCGAGCAGAACCTAGTGTTATCTAGTGCTCCTAACAAATTTACATATAACAGTATTTAATAAGAAGGAAACCATACAATACGGTTAAAGCTTACAGTGAATGTAAACTCAAATTATTATTTATTAATTAAGGCTTGCACCAGGTACAGTAGAGGATTTCATGTCATCTGTGCCCAGTCTTGCCACAAAGAGTTAATCCAGCTCTGTGCAGTCCTCTTATTCTTTTTTAGTGAGATAAAAACAGACAGACAGAGAAATAGGAGTCAGTTCTTCCCCCTTGCTGTGAGTGACGGAACAAGTGTCTCGACTGGAAGATTTTGCATCTATAAGGTCGCGTACACACGACCGGTTTCCTCGGCAGAATTCAGCAAGAAACTCGATGGGAGACGTATTCTGCCGAGGAAACCGGTCGTGTGTACACTTTTCACTGAGAAACCCGTCAAGGAACTCGTCGAGCCAAATAGAGAGCATGTTCTCTATTTCCTCGATGGGCAATGGGAAAATTTTGCTCAACGACTTTTTTGACTGCCGAACAAGGAACTCGACGGGGAAAACTATGTGTTTCGCCTGACGAGTTTCTCGGTCGTGTGTACTCCGCCTTACTGTTCTGGGGACAACCCAAAATTTGGTATTTTCTTTTAGCGTCAATATCAGGGCACAGACAGCAATAAAACATGACAGAGGTTCTAATCCCTCTCCACTCTATCCAAAACCTATATATATATATATATATTTAGTAAATCAACGGTATGGTGCTTATCATTTCTAAAAGGGCAGGACCGGGTACATTAAGACAACTTGCCTACGCGTATGTTTACATTTGGTCCCAGCATTGGGACTCTTGGGGTGCTTCATCTGATTATTGTTGAGCAATGGTTGGATAGGTTTCATTGCTTGTGAATATCAGACTGTACCTGATGCCTTAAAGAGTAATTTCGGACAACAAGGGAAACCAGTAATGCTGTCCACAAAACACTGTAGCTGTGCCAAAGACTGAAATTTCACCCTGTTTACCTTTATCGGCGCTCTATAAAATGCATTGAACCAGGCTTCAAACCATGTTTACCAGGAGGATACTTCCTAAAGCATGTGTTGTGTAACCTTTTCGCTCTCTGTGCTTACTATATCAGAATCCATAAAACTTTTCAGGCAGGTGTAAATCTAATTGGTATTGTTGGCAATAAATTATTGACACTTTAAAACATTGGACTTTTTGTATATAAGAGACAACAAGGAGCCCGCGGTGGGTGCTTCTGGGAACAGGTCTTCTGCATTGCAGAATGGGCTTTCCAGATAATTCAAATATTGACAAGGGAATGGAGCACACTGGTACAATGTCTAATTTAGAAACTGAAGCCCTGGGCAGGTAGGCTGTGCTTCCTGTATGCATCTCAGGCCGCGTACACATGATCAAATCTATCTGCTGGAAACGGTCTGACAGACCGTTTCAGCAGACAGATTAGATCGTGTGTACGGGCAAACAGATGGATTTGGCCAGCCGTCGGCTGGGAACCCGTTGGCCCGACATGTCTGCTGGTTAGTACGCTAACCAGCAGACATATCTATTCACACATGCGTCGAATGGATTTGACGCATGCGCGGAAGTGTTTTACTTCCTGGTGCGGTGACGTGGCGGCGTCAACGTCACCGCCACGTCAGCGCGCTGTCTGCCGGCGGGGATTTTGGTTTGATCGTGTGTACACGATCAAACCAATACATCCCAGCAGACAGATCTGTTCAAATCGGTCTGTCCGACCGATTTGAACAGATATATTTGCTCGTGTGTACGGGGCCTCAGAGTTACATTTTGAGTCCTGACTGAAGTGTGCCTGTGACTAGTCATAGATATTGAATACCGGTTTGTATGCCGGTAATCAATCCAAATGTAATTTGATGTTTTACTATTTGAATGGTCATTGCCTAGAAGTATCTGTGGCTATATGCACACCAGACAGACCTACTACTGCTGTTTAAGGGAAAAGATAGATACTGAAATTCCCAAAATAAAGCTCTGATGTAGGTGTCCAGAAAAGTTTCAGGTATCCTATAGATCAGCCTTTCTCAATAATTTTACCACAGAGGAAGCCTTGAAATAATTTTCAGGTGTCAGGGAACCCCAGCTAAAATGAATCGGTCAGGGTCAGTGACAAAATGCCCCCTACATTGATGGTCTGTGTGTAAAATGTTCTCTTACATTGATGGTCAATATAAAGATTGCCCCCTTACAATGGTGATCAAAAAGACACCCTTGCAGACAGCTAAAAAGATTGTTGGCGTCATGCTGCTTCTCTGCCAAGCGGTGTTGGACTCAGAATTATGCAGGCATAATAAGATGAAAGGTTAATCAACCACAGCTCAAGGAACCCCTAGCAACCTCTGGAGATATCCTAGGGCTTCCACATAACCCTGGTTGAGAATCGCTGCTATGGACAGTCTGTTGTAGGGAAATCAACAATTCATGTCTAGGTCTCCCAATTTCAATTTTTTTTTATGGTGGAATATGCTCCCTGGTGACTGTAAGTATCCTGCTGGCTCTTTCATTTGGACTGACAGCATGCTTAATGTGGATCCTAACAGTACGGCATAAGCCTACATAACAGCAGCCTTGTTGCTGGCTGCTCACCTTCCATCACCTCTCCCTCCAGTCCTTCGATCAGCCCACTGTATCTGCAGTATAGTATCTTTCTGCTTATTCTCTGCCATACAGGGAAGAAAAGGTAACCGTTGGCTGCATTTACATGCTGAAACCTGCTAGAAATGTTACACTGTATCTCTTGCCACAGTAACAGAGATTCAGCCTCCATCTAGTGGCCATAATGTGGTATTTTAATACTATCCATTAAAAAAACTTTTGTTCAGATATGCAAAAAAGCCCAATAACATTTGTTTTTCCCTAATTCACACAGAAGAAATGTACGTTCACGTTTCTTGGACGAATGTCTATGAGAATAAAAACAAGGGAATTAATTAACTTCTTAAAGTAAACCTGTCATGGCCTAACTTTAACAACAATGCTGAAGTGCATGGATCATGTGGTGCTTGTAAGTACCTATATTATTCTTCAAATCATTCCCTGTGTCCCTAAAAAGATGTTTAGATCCTAGATTCAGGACCTCAAAGTCAGCATGAAGCCCTGTCCCGGACACTGAACTGTCAAGTGCCACAACATCAATGGGCTCTGACATTTGACAGTTGCATGATGGGTGTAGTCTGGGCTTAATCTTGAAATGAAGGTCCCATGTATAGCCTGGGAACAAGTTTCAAGAGTGTTCCACAAGGACACAAAAAACGTTATGAAGAACAACAAAGGTACTCTACTTTAGTATTGTTTTCACCTTAGAAGTGTGATGGGGCAAGCAAAGACCCAGATAAAAGGGTATATTATGTGCACAATCAAAGTGCTGTCAATCATACACTTTGTTAGGCAAACTTACACGTTTTTACTGTCGGCAGATAGTACTCATGTGTAAGAAACAATTTCAAGTAAATCCAGTACCTACAGTCTATAATGATTTTAGAGTCAAATATATATGTTTTACTTTTAACAAAATAAAATAGTACAGATAACATTCTAATGTCTACAACTAAAGGAAATACAATGCAGATCCCGCTGTCTGCTCTTCGCAGGAAACATTATCAACATAAACACTAACACACCGCCGCCTTCAAGGAGTGGACAGTGCCACTCTATACAAAGGGCAGTGAGGGCTAACAAGATTATATAGTATGACACTTGAATATTAAAATGAAATTACAAACAGAAAAAGAGGGAAAGAGAACAATAGAGGATAGAGGGAGAAAAAAAAGAAGATAGAGAGGACAGAGAGAAAGGAGGGACTGAGCAGACCTCGGCGTATCAGACCTACATGATGGAATCAGGGTAGGCGGCTCAGTTGACCCAGAGGTGCCAATAATGTTTTCAGGGAGTCCGGGGCAGAGTAGTCGATCCAAATGAGCCATAGGGTCTTAAATTTAAAAGGTGTCAGTATCAAGGGCCAGCATCTTGACTCCCCCTTGACCCACAAGGTCAAGGGGGAGTGGTTCTATGATGATTCTAAATCTAAGAGGTATACATCTTGGATACCAAGGAAGTACTAAAAGGCATTATGGTGTTTAGAATAATATATAATCAATGTAGTGTAACCAAACAGAAATTGTATAGGAGATAGAATAGATGGTGATATAGACTAATTTACTGAATAACTCCAGGAATAGAGATAGTGGCCCAGATTCACAGAGCGATTACGCCTGCGCAACAGGAGATGCGCGGCGTAAGTCGAAATGTGCGCGTGCGTTTCGATGCACGGCATCCCCAGAACGAGATACGCAAAAAATCTACTTTTTTTTGTCCCGCGTAATTTCGTTAGACTGGCGCATCCGTCCGCGCAAAAGTGCACTAGACAGACCATTGATTTGCTAGTCAAATATGCTAATGAGGGACTTACGGGGATCCACAAAAGAACGTTGGGGCAGCGCAGGCGACGCAGTGTGCGCAACAGCAAAATGTCCTGTCTAAAATTAGAGCATATAAAAGCTGGTCTAAAAAGAGAAAAAAAGTCTACTTGTTAGATAAAGCAACACTGTTAGTGAGGAGCTCAGCAGTCACACGTGTTGCACAACAATCTGTATGCCAACATGCCAGGGGCATCGTCGCACATAGCTATACTATTGACTTTAGATGAACAAAGAAGGATGAGGGCACGGAGGATGGCACGGAGGATGGCACGGGAGAGGATATACCGCACCCGCATAAACCTGTTTGGCATGAGTGATTCTGAGGTGTTTCGCATCTTCAGATTCACCCCTCATGTCATCCTGGAATTAACCACAACCCTGCAGGAGGATATCACCAGCCCAACACACCGCTCACATGCAGTGCAGCCACTGGTCAAGGTCATGGCAACACTCCATTTTCTTGCCAGTGGCTCTTTTCAGCGTACAAGTGGAGTGGTGGCTGGGATGTCACAATCCTCCATGAGCAGATGTGTGCACCAGGTTGTCCCTGCAATCCTCAGATGCATGGCCAACCAAATCATCAAACCCACCACTGAGGACTTGCGGCTGAAGGCAATGACAGATTTCTACAGAATTGCCAGATTCCCACGCACTGTGGGGGCCATTGATTGCACACATGTGGCACTCCAGCCCCCCCATGAGACAGAGCACATGTACCGCAATCGGAAGCATTGGCATTCCATCAACGTACAGGTGATAGTCGATGCCCAAGGCCTCATATGGCACGTCCGTGCCAAACACCCAGGGTCCAGCCATGACAGCTACATATACAATCAAAGCCACATCCGAATGGAATTCGATCAGAACATGTATGGGGACACCTGGCTGGTTGGTGAGTGACATGGGTGGCAGGCATGACTATCCCCTCCCATGATGCACACATCACAAGGGGCACATGCATGACTAACATCCTCCTGTCTTTTCCCTTACAGGTGACTCTGCATATCCACTGGGACCCCATCTCATGACTCCTATCCAGAACCCCCAAACCCCAGGAGAGGAAAGATACAATCAAGCACATGCCCAAACACGAGCAGTGGTGGAGCGCACCTTTGGCCTCCTAAAGTCACGTTTCCGATGCCTGGATAAGTCTGGGGGTACCCTCTTGTATTCCCCAAACTTCGTGTGCCAGATCATCGGTGCATGTTGCATGCTGCACAACTTCCCAGAAAGAAAGGGCCTGCAGATTGACCTACGTGATGACCTGACCCCTGAACCAGACAATCCCCCCCTAACCGAGGGTCCCCCGTCTTATGAGGGAAGAGCAGCCAGGAGACAGCTCACATTAGGCATCTTTGCACGTTAAACACACACATTAATCATGGCACAATGAGAATGCATGCATGCACACCATTGTGGTCCCTAGCACACACACCCCACATCCACATCAAATTGGATTGGCACCAGTCCACCATGCTGGACTTGTGAGCAGCAACGCCACGCCAAGGCTCCAATTATGTCACTGAACATTCATACACCATTCACACGGACCTGGGGATCACTTCTCCCTGGTCCTGGGGAACCGTTCTCCACCAAAATTGAGGGTGACACCCCTTTTCCGGCAGGAATGTCACCCCCACATTCAAACAGCATTCACGACCCAAAAAAAAAATACCCAGCAAAATCAAAAAATTTCCAGCAAAAAAAAAAAAAAGAGGGGAAAAAAAAATTATTGCCCTTTACGTGAGCCACTCAGGGAAGACTCATGGGGAGGGGGAAAACCGGGGAAGGAGGAGCAGCCCCTGATCTCTGCCCACCTGGCGGCCTGCCCTCCAAGGCCACGGCTATTCTGTCCTGGGCAGCACCAAGTGTTGCCGTGTTGGCCTGGATAGCCTGGGTAAGGGCCCTCACATCCTGCCCAACGCCTGCTGATGTCGTCTGCAGTTCGTTTAGGCAGGTTGTGAAAGCCCGGGAGTGGGAGTCCAGGTTCCCCAGCGTATCCTTGATGGAGGACAGGCTCTCCTCCATCCGCACCAATGTCTGGCTGACCTGTCCCAGATGGCGGGTCTGGAGGAACTGGTCCCTTCTCAGAGTGGCGGGCAGGAGATCGGCCAACCCCCTGGTGTTCTGGGATGAAATCCTGCCTCCAGCTGATGCTTGTGGCCGGGGAGAAGGGGAGGCCCTTGGGAGGGGAGCCATGTTGGGGGAGGAGGGGGGGGGGGCTCCCCCTTAGGGAGGGCTGCCTGCTGCCAGCCAGAGGAGAAGAGTCCTCAAAAACCAAACGTCCAGTGCCTGACATGGACTCCTCCTCCTCATGATTCTCCTCCTCCTCTTGAACCTCCTCCTCCTCTTGAACCTCCTCCGCGGACTCCGGCCTTGTTGGGGGGGCCTCATTAGGCTGCTGTCCTGGGGATGGTGCGGTCAGGCCAAATGGCCCTGCACTCTCCTGCACATCTGTGGATGACACAAAACATTCACAGGTTGGAGGATCCACACACTTGCCACATATTCCCTTTCACCCCCTCCCCCACACATGCTACACACCTGATATTAAAAAAAAACTTACCTGGCACCACGGGCTCCGGACTTGAGTCAAAGCCGGGCAGGCCCTCAACTTCATGCCGATGAAAGGTCAGGGCCACCGCACGCTCCTCCACTGTCAGCCTAATAGGGCATGGTGGGCCCCCTCCTGTGCCCCTGGCATGGGCATGCATTCTGGCCAGCTTCTGTTTGACCAGACGCCGGAGGTCATTGATTTTTTTGTCAATCCCAGACCGGGTCCGTGTCTCCCCCTCCCCCGCTGAATTGACCTGCTCAGTGATCATATCCAAAATCTCCCTCCTCCTGGCCGGGGTGGTGTTGGCACTGTCTGGGCCGTGGAGGAAACGCCCATAATCGCTAATGGCCCGGGCAAGAATCCTTTTTTCCCCCACAGTAAAATTGAGCTTTCTCTTTCTCTCTGTCATACTTCCCAAAAAAACTCACTCCCAGTCAGCAAAAATCACTCACAAAAACAAGCACAACCAATCAAGCAAGAACACACACAAATCTAACACCCAAAAAATCACACAAGCACTCAGCAAGAAACAGTCACAAAAACAAACAGCAATAAAACAGCAAGAAAACAAACGAACAGAAATATATCAAACAAACAGTCACTCAAACACTTATCAAAAAACACTTTCAAAGATCTACTAACAAACACTTGATCACACAGAACACTAATCTGACAACTACAAAACACAACGCAACGAACAACAGGACAAAAGCACTTGGTTAAATGGGAAGGGACAAAGGGATGTACTTTTGCAATGCAAGTGCGTTTGTCTCTGTCTATTTATGCTGTTTGCGTAGTTCACAACGTTGACCTAGTCCATTTCCAATTTCACTGATTGCGCCGCTCCCGAGTTGTGAGCATGCGCACAGCGGAGCTGACCATGGTCTCCTTCAAGCGCGCATGCGCGAGCCGGCCGGCCCTTCATTTGCATGGGGTCACGGCTCATTTCAATGTAACACGCCCACGTCCTTCACAATTTGTATTACTCCGCCTTACGCCTATGAAAAAACGTTACGCATGCGCAATTTTCTGCGCAAAAGCTACGAGAATAGGGTGATTACGCGGCAAAATTGTGCAAGTCTAACGTAAAGGCGGTGCGCTACGCCAGTCCAATAATGCGCAGATGTACGTGAATCTGGGCCAGTGTCTCTAGACAAGTATGTAAAACTGAAGTGAGGATATTACTTTACCAAAAGATGAACCATGGTGTAGGCCAAAAGACTCTATGATGGATGAAAATTAGATTACATTGGAGACAATCCAGAATGACTGCCAAGAATGAAGTGACTGCAGAGGGTGTGTGTTGACTGATATATTAGAAATAGGGAAAGGGGAAGAGGAAATATCCACACCATTAAATTGAATATGGGGTTTTCTTTTGGTGTTACAATTGTTTCTTTAGAGTTATTTTTGGGGAGAACTGAATTGTAGCATGTCATGTAAAAGAAAAAAGAACCCGTCAACTATCTCCTTGTATAATATAAACTTTGGGGCATAATGCAGTGGAAGAAGCACTGTAATTAATCAAATAGCTGTATGGTAACATACTTAGCTTCATTGTTGCTTTTCCACTACTAAATAATCCCAAGTTTACCGGTATTAATGTGTAAACAGGCTTTCTGTTTAATTATGGCACGTTCTCTGGAGCTAAGCTGTAACCTTGGAGAGTAAAGCCTCGTACACACTAATAAACTTTTTTTCATTCAACCCGGCAGGTTAAATGACAATAAAATAAATTTCTGGTCAGAGTCACCGTACTAACTGTCTGACATTAGTACAGCAATATCCCACTGAGCTGTTGTGTTTTGACAGGGGGCGGCCCCCTGCCAGAGCACTCTGGTCAGCGCCCTTAGCCGTTAGGTAAGAGTGCTGATCGGGAGCCATTTGGCTGCTGTCTTTAAAGCATACTCATCTGACAGAAACTTCTGTTGAACCAGCTGACATACACATGGGCCAAATGTCGGACGGTTTTTATTGTCTCCCAACATCCGGCCCATGTGTACTAGGCATAAGGCTGGCCACACATAGATATTTTTTATTTAGCCTTAAAAATTCAACTGATTCCACCATCTATGCTAAACATCGCAGATGGACAAATCTCCTGCTGCAACTTTTGTATTTTGGATAGTGGTCAGAATACCCAAACAGTGGCTGCAGCTGATTTGGATGCAGATAGTGATTGGTCAACAATGTTTCACCCGAAAAAATAATATCAGGCAACAGCCATCCAATAGAATTTTGTCAGGTTCACTAAGAAACCACATAAATTTGACTTAGGTACACTTAGGTCAGCAAGCTCCCCCGCTGAGCTGTTGTGTTCTGACAGGGTGGCGGCCCCCCAGCAAGTACACTCCGGTCAGCGCTCTTAGCCATTAAAGGCAAAAATCTTGTGTGAAAAACATGACATGCAAAAAATCACAGAACCTCTACCTTTTGCAAAAATCTAGGAATCAAATGACCTTTACCCTTTGCCAGCAGAGAGGGTAAAAAAAGTGCTGGATAATACAAGTGCTGGAAAGCAAGCTGAATTGTATGTTTCTCAGTGGATGAGATGTGGATCTATTTAATTCGGTTTCCAAGGCAAGATGGAGATTGTGCCTACTTGTAACTGTTCAAGAAAAAGGAAAATTACCCCTAGGGGCTTTGAGTAGTGATGAGCGGAATACGCCATATTCGATTTCGCGATATTTCACGAACATATAGAAGAATATTCGCGAAATATTCGTTAATATCGAATATTCGTGATATTTTATAAAAAAAAAATTTTGCGAAGTTTCGCTAATACGAATGCGAAATTTCGCTAATGCGAATGCGAAATTGATTGCGAAATTCTCGTCAACACGCGAAAACGGAGATCATTTCCTGGATTACTAAACTAATATGCACTAAACACTAAGGCCTCGTACACACGATCAAATCTGTCTGCTGGAAACGGTCTTCTAGACCGTTTCAGCAGACAGATTCGATCGTGTGTACGGGCGAGCCGACGGATTTGGCCACCCGACAGATTGGAAAGCATGCTTAACAATCTGTCGGCTGGGAACCCGTCCGCCCGACATGTCTGCTGGTTAGTACGCTAACCAGCAGACATGTCTTCTCGCACACGCGCCGAATGGTTTCGACGCATGCGCGGAAGTGTTTTACTTCCTGGTGCGGTGACGTGGCGGCGTCAACGTCACCGCCACGTCACCGCGCCGTCTGGCGGCGGGGATTTTGGTTTGATCGTGTGTACACGATCAAACCAATATGTCCCCAGCAGACAGATTTGTTCAAATCGGTCGGCCCGACCGATTTGAACAAATCTGTCTGCTAGTGTGTATGGGGCCTTACTCTACTTACACAAACTTATATGACTAAACTAAACTAAAGCTAACTTTTTTTTTTTTATATATACACAAAACACAGAAGGGCAGAGAAAGTATTCGCGAATATTCGTAATACGAATATTCGCATTGCGAATTTTCGGCAACATAAAAGGATCGCCTCAGCTACTCGGCCCAGGGTCTCTAATCATACCAGCAATGCTTTTAGACGTCGATGGAGATCACTAGGATGTGATCTGTTTTAAAAATAAATTAGAAAAAATATGAATATTCGCAATAGCGAATATTCACCGCGATATTTGATTTATTCGCGAATACTCGAATATGCAATATTCGTAACGAATATTCGCAATGCGAATATTCGTGAGCAACACTAGCTTTGAGTTGCAGAAACTAATGTCATGAAATTGCAATGGAAAAATAATATGATTTACCGGCATTTAGAAGGAAATAATTTACAAGGTAAAAAAGAACCCTCTAATAAAGAATCCAAGCCTGTTGACTCTCAGTTTAATTCCACTTTGCAACCAGTCTCATTATGATATATATTTTTTTCAGGGAGGTGCGTCCAAGTTTGGATGGCGTTTTCCCACTCCGCCCGACCATTATCCTCTCCATCCCGTCCCGTCTTCGCCCGTTTCCACTCTTCCCCTGTCACGATCCCCATCGTGTCAGGCAGACGGCCAGGCGTGGCCGTGCTCCAGGTGGCTTAGGGTGGAATTGAACCTGGGACCTCTTTGTTACCAGCCCAAACCCTTACCTCTCAGCCACTGTTGAATTAGAAATTCATGTTGCTTTCCAGCTATGGTGGTGCTGAATGGAATGTTCACCTTAGCTGGATTTCATTACCTTCCACACCTGAGATTCTTGCTACAGCTGACACAGCTTAACCAGTTAGCCAATCTATAAAGCCCTACCTCACTTAGAGAGCAGGGTCAGTTCATTTTGGTTTGATCTCCCTGTCTGTGCTAAAGCAAACTGCTTATATATTAAGCTCCTTGACTGACCCCGGCTTTTGACCCTTGGCTTTGCTTTCTGGACTGCTGTTTGCCTGAACCCTTGACCCGGCTTGGACTTCGGATACCTGTGACTTCTCCAACACCTGACCACGGCTTGTGACCCGGATTTATCTCTTGCTTCCCCTATTGCGAAAGGACGCCTGCTGTCCTGAGAACCCCTTTCACGCCACCTTGCTGTACCCGCTCTGAACCTCAGTGGACACCACAGTTCGCTCTACACCCCCTCCGGGACCACCAGCATACCAGGCTTTACTCTCCTAACCGCAAGTACCACATACTATAGTCTGTGCTTGTAGATTTGTAGTACTACCTTGTGTGTATCAGAGATACAACCCTGTTTTCCCCTGAGGTAGTTGGTTATAGGGGAATAAGCTTCTGCAGTCTCTCAGTTGGTTATTCACTAGAGGTTGTGATGAATTAACCCCAATCTCTCTGATTACTCTGAGTGAGAAGTGAGAAGTGGTGGTTGTATCTGAGAGACCTCTATAGTTTTAAAACCAACTGTTTACTGTAGTTGCGTAGCAGGGATGTTACATCCCCCTTTTTGCCTAATAAGGGGTCCCCATTCTTGCCCTCCCACCCCATATTTCAGCCCATTTTTTCCATCTCGGCCACCTCCTCCCTTCCCAGTGTCCCTTTTGGATCTACCTGCTCCCGGCTGCAGTGGTTCTGTTTGAATAACGGTACCAATTTGTGACACTCACCTTGGTAATTGTATATATGTTCCTATACCATTGTCTATATTATTGACTTTACATAATTAATTATACGGCTATGTCGTTTTTTTTTTTGTGTATTCTAACAAGCTTCATTATTGTATATATATTTTCTTATAGAACCTATGTCTGCAAACTTATTTCCCCCTGAAGATGACCCACATCAACTAAAGGGTCGAAACGCGTTGGGGATTTTGCGCATAAGTTATTGATCAATCATACTTATTGTGACTGTATACAAATGTTTTATATCACTTTTTTAGTTTGGCTATTTCTCACTTCTCACTAGTACACTTCCTTATAGCACGTTGTCCATTACATATTCATTCCAGCCACATCCCACATCTACATTCCTCACATCTCCTCCTCACATTTTTACATTTGTTCTCTGACTTTGGTCTCCCAAGCAATCACAATCTCTCTCATTCACTCATTCTTTCACCATTCTCACATCAATATCCATCTCTCATCCCATTTTTTATTTAATACGTAATTAATAGTAATACTTATATATCCCTTTTTTTTTTCCCCTCGTTTTTCATATTTTTTTATTGGCATCCCTTCCGGCATCTCCGGTTATGGCCCACACTACTTTTTCACATCCGCTCTTCATTTCATCTCACACATTCTTTGTTTCTTTTGTACCTGTTGACTCTCTGTTTAATTCCACTTAGTTTGCAACCAGTCTCATTATGATATATATTTTTTTCAGGGAGGTGCGTCCAAGTTTGGACGGCATTTTCCCACTCCACCCCGGCCTTTATCCTCTCCATCCCGTCCCATCTCTGCCCATTTACACTCTTCCCCCTTCTTGCCTAATGTGGGGTCCCCATTCTTGCGACTTCTCGTAGGCGTGGGGGTGGCCCACCCACCCCATATTTTGGCCCATTTTTCCATCTCGGCCGCCTCCTCCCCTCCCAGTGTCCCTTTGGATCTACCTGCTCCCAGCTGCGGTGGTTCTGTTTGAATACCGGTACCAATTTGTGACACTCACCTTGGTAAATATATATATATATATATATATATGTTTCTTTACCATTGTCTATATTATTGACTTTACATATTATAATTATACGTCTATGCCATTTTGTTTGTGTATTCTAACAAGCTTCATTATTGTATATATATATTTTCTTATAGAACCTATGCCTGCAAACTTATTTCCCCCTGAAGATGACCCACATCAACTAAAGGGTCGAAACACGTCATGGATTTTGCGCATAAGTTATTGATCAATCATACTTATTGTGACTGTATACAAATGTTTTATATCACTTTTTGGAGTTCATGCTTGGATTCTTTATTAGAGGGTTCTTTTTTTACCTTGTAACATATTTCCTTCTAAATAAATCATATTTTTCTATTTTTTCATTGCAATTTCTTGACATTAGTTTCTGCAACTCAAAGCCCCTGGGGGTAATTTTCCTTTTTCTCAAATATCGATTCAGGGGTGTGCAGCACTGTAATCCAGTTTGTATCGCCTTTCCTTGCTAAAACTTGTAAAGCCCCGTACACACGGCAGAGAACCTCGACGGGCGGAACACATCGTTCCGTCCGTCGAGGTTCTCGGCCGGCCATCAGATTCGGCGACTAGCCCGTCGGGAAAGGCGACCAGCCATTCATCCCGACGGGCCGTTGAGCAAATAGAAAACCTGCTCTCTATTTCGGCTCGACGGCATTCCCGATGGGATGCTGGCCGAATCCGTACACACGGCCGAGGTTCTCGGCAGAATCAGGATGCCAGCGAGGTTCTCGCTGGTTTCTGCCGAGAACCTCGGCCGTGTGTACGGGGCTTAACTGTTCATTTAGCTTTCCATACAAGATGGTTGATGGGTTCATAGACTGTTTTATCCTGCTAGTCATCTGGCTGGCAATAGTAGAATGAACAGACCCTTTTCATTTGCCATTGCATGCAGGGCTTTGCCACTATTTCACTGTATATCACAGTTTAGTAACCTGGCATATTATTGCTGTGACTTCCTCAAATTGTTAAGTGTTTCAGGACAGATGTAGTATATTGTTGTGTGGACAAAGACATTTAAAAACTGTTCTCTGTTTGCACCAGGGCTCCTATATAGTCCTATTCTTAATGGCAATTTATTGACATTCACTGTCAGTCAAATTAAACAGTTATATGAATATTCAACCCATCAGAACCGCTTTAGGGTAGATTTGTTCTATATTTTTTTCCGTCTTTTTCTGTAGTTTTTCTGCTACCCCTCCATATATTGGGGTTCTATTTAAAAAAAAAAGTAAACATTTATTATATAGGAGCTTACCTTCTCAAGTCTCGTACACACGACCGTTTTCCCGGCAAGAAAACTGCTGGGAGAGCTTTCTGCTGTGAAAACCGGGCGTGTGTATGCTCCCTCGCCGGGAAAACTGCCGGGAATCCCAACGGGAAAAATAGAGAGCCTGCTCTCTATTTTCCTGCCGGGATTCCCAGCGTTTTTTTTTTTCCACCACATTTACTACATTCGACAATGGAAAACACTGCGAAGCAGCGCCGAGGGAGCATAAGCCCTGTACACACGGCCGGGATTCTTGGCCAAAGCTCTCCCAGCAGTTTTCCCATCGGGATTCCCGGCGGACTTAATACCGTCGGGAATCCCAGCCGTGTGTACAGGGCTTTAGGCTTCATGTACACTAGCAGCTCTTGCCATTTTTTTGCCAAAGTTCCTAAAGGCCTACAGTATGTGTCCATGTATACATAGGCTTTTAGCAGAGTTTACAACCTGCCGCATTTAGGTAAGGTTACATTTCCCTCTCCTGAACGCAGAAGAATAATGTTCAGGATAGGAAAATACACGGGAATACGCAAATCACAGTAAAATCACTGTAAAAACCTGGTTCGCGTATATCAGTATAGGTGATTTTTTTATAATCTTAAACACATTGGTTGAGAGCGCACATTCATGCCCGAGTTCCAGCAATTTCGAACATTCATGCCCGAGTTCCAGCAATTTCGAACATGTTCTTACATGTGATGGCTGCAATCGTTTTTTAGGCTTTTTCTGTTGAGACAAACCATTTAACACTGACAGGAATGCTTACAACGATCAGCTTTTATTTATTCAAGTAAAACCTTTATCCCAAAATAAAAACTGTTGCTGTAACTGCTTACTGTATTGCCCCGTACACACGATCACTTTTTGTGATGAAAAAAAATGTCATTTTCCTTCATGAAAAAAAATGACATTTTTCAAACTTCATTTTAAAAAATGACGTTGCGTACACACCATCATTTTTGGAAAATGATGAACAAAGTGACGGCACTCTAAAGGGGAAGTTCTATTTGCCTTGAGGCTGCTTTTAGCTGGTTACTTGTTAGTAAAAGACGATTCCTGCTTTTTTGTCTGTTACAGCGTGATGAATGTGCTTACTCCATTATGAATGGTAGTTTTACCTCCCGTCTCCTAACTTGCTTCTGGGCATGTGCGGGTTTAAAACGTCATTTTTTACGTAGTTTTGCCCACACACGATCATTTTTTATGACACAAAAAATGACATTTTAAAAAATGACATAAAAAATTCGAGCATGTTCGAATTTTTTTTTGGTCATTTTTCAGAAGACATAAAATGACATTTTGCCCACACACAATCATTTTAAATGACATTTTTAAAAATGTCATTTTTTTTCATCACAAAAAGTGATCGTGTGTACGGGGCATAAGTAACTGCAGTGTGAGCTGGAGTTTGGCTCCACTTTGTTAGTGTATCTAAATATGCTAGTCCATATAACATTCCCCTGCCCCCGGACTAACCATATTGTTGTCCAAAGGTGCCCTGTTCTCCTTCATCCAGAGTGTAGGTGCTTTAAGCCTAAAAAAAGAAACCTAATATAGCCTCCACGTCTAATGATTGGCAAGCTGCAATATATTGATTTGGTTTTGTGTTTAATACCGCTTTAAGGTCTGCACTAGGGATGACCTTAAACTACAGCTTGTGTTGGATTTGAAAAGTCTTCACCTGATGTGTCTAGATATGTCTTAGCGAGCATGGCTTTATGTACTGTGCTTCATCTATTTATGGTTTGTTGGTACAAGCCTAGTCATTGTTTGTGCACTGTAGAGTAAAGGCCATGCGTTATTTCTGGCTTTTCCTGACATAATGTAGAGGTGTGGTGCTGGTTTCCTTTTCACACATTACAGGGCCACCCATAGGTTTATCTTTTTGGGTGAGATCTGAACTTTTATCTTATCTCTCTTCTCTAATATATAACACCCAGTGCTTTACCTGTGCATAGTGTTAATAGACGTGGAACTATTAACCTCAGGATGAAGGACCTGCTTAATGATTCTATTAGCGAAGACTGCTTCTCAGAAAATGGGGTATGGACCTACTTTTATTATTTTATTTGCGTTTGTAAATTGGACTGATTGGAATAGTAACTGTAGGGCAGAGTATTTTAAGATTTCAAGGATATATCTGCCGAAACAGGCTTATGACATTCGGAAGCAGAAGGAGGAGCTGGGAATCCCTTCTGGATTTCTAGGTTTAGATGTTGATGGCTTTTTTCATTTGTATTGATGCAGTGCTAAATTTGTTGTTATTCACTTGGAGCAGCTCAACACATGTCAACCACATTTATACAAACATAAGCAAACTCTTATAGGACGAGTTGAAGACATATGACATAAAACAACCTAAAAACCCATAAGGAAGCTCAAAACTTTAATAAATATACAATATGTTTGGCACCAGTACTCCAAATACCGTGGAAGCTACTGTACTGAACTTCAGTGAAATATATGGAGGTACAAGCCTTTAAAGGGTAATTCGTTTTATCATAAAGTGCATCATGGGCCCTACAGTCTAGTAAATATACTGTATGTACAGACTACAAAGGCAGACTTATTGGACCTATTTTCACTGTCCAGGAAGTGTTTACAGCCTGATGGTGGCTGGATACCTTTGTTGTATATTCATTTAGAGACGCACAGCCTATAAAGGTAATAGCCATCAATTTGCATGCTACAGAGATCCTTGGCCATCACTTGGCTGAAAATATACTGGGGTTGATTTACTAAAACTGGAGTGTGCAAAATCTGGTACAACACTCCCAACCTGTTTTTTTTTTTTTTTGTCAAAGCTTAAAGGAGAAGTATAGCCAAAGCTCATTTGGCTGTACTTCTATGGATCACAGGAGTGCAATTCGTTTTGCACTCCTGTGGCACGTTTTTAGCAGAGAGTGGGCTGATGTACACTCTCTGCTGACATCAATGCTATCAGTCCAGGCACTGCGTCATCACGACCACAGAGTTGGGATCCGCCAGGTGCCTGGACTGACACCCATCTCAGCCTCTCAGCGAGCCCCTTTCACAGCCCAGCGTACCAATGAGCGAGGAGGGAGAAGAGCAGAGAGCTGTGACTGACATTCTAACGTTCTTTGCTCAGAGCTCTGAAAACTGAGCTATTGGCGGCGTTCGATCGCTCGATTCTCAGTGTAGAGGCACCATGGGAAAGATGTAGCATCGGGCCAATGCTACATCCAACTAGGTAAGTATGATTTCTAAAAAAAACTCCCGGACTTTTCTTTTAATTGAACAAGCTGACGTTAGAAGCTACCATGTACAGCAGATTTTCCACTCTCCATTTTTAGTAAATCAAACCCATTGCCTGGTCCTGCAAGAGCCAGGGCACTGAAAAGGGAAATTTACATTTGTGAATCTATTTGCATACTTTAAGTTACCCTTAAAATTTTTCAAAATTATTTGTGAAGTTTTAATACTGTTAAGTGTCTTCACTAAGGAGATTTCCCTTTGGCTTCCAAGTTAATGTGATGTTGTTTCTGTCTCTTTCTCCATTGTGGAGATATTCAACTTTTTACTTTGTGACACCCTGTCAATGGGACAGAAAGTATATCCCAAAAGGGACACAGACTGCCAACAACTCAACAGAGAGCCTAACCCTTTCCTCACGCTATATCCAATTCAGCTCTTTGGCTTCACAGTGAAAGTGATGTGGCAGCTCAATAGCTGCCAATCAGTTTCAAACAGCCGACAGCTGTGAAACAAAAATGAGCAACTATCACCTTTTTTATTCTATGGGGAAAATATATAATGTTCTGGGGGTTTAATTCATTTTATTGCTGAAAATTAAGATTTTTACATGTACAGTGTATGCAAAAAATAAAAAATAAATTGCTCTGGAACGGAACTGGATATACATTTAAATTTTTATTTTGCTGGATTTGGGCTTTAAAAGAGAAGTATGGGTTTACTTCTTTTTTTTTTGTTATTCATACTTACCTCGTGGATGAAGCATCAGACCGATGGTCCATCTGTCCCCTGGCATCTTTGCACTGAGAACCGAGCCATCGAACATCGCCGATGGTTCGGTTCTAACAGATCCCCAAGAGGAAAGTTCCTCTCTGCTACTCCACGCTCATTGGAGTGCTGAACTGTGGAGGGGCGGGGAGAGGCTGTCTCAGCATCTCGCTGAGACTGCCATCAATCAGGGCAATTGGCGGATCCTGACTTGGAAGTCGTGATGACGAGCTGCCCCGACTGATGGCAGTGACGTCAGTCAAGAGTAGACTTCAGACCACTCTCCGCTGAAAGATGGGTCACAGGAGTGCAAAACAAATTGCACTCCTGTGACCCTCCTGTGTCAGGCTGGACTTCTCTTTTAACTAAGGCAGTAATCTAGAACTGTACGAACATTCCATGGTTACATGGTACAATGGGCTTTTAAACTTTAAATCATAAATGTATGATATTTTATTGTGGGAAATTTCCAGTGAGATTTTTCAGGCCTCTGAACAGATGTGCATAGTGTACATGGGAAATATTTTAAGAACAATACTGTTTTTGTATTATTATTATAAGGTGTGAAAAGCAAACGTGGATTCATTTTGAAAGGTGCCTTAACTTGTAGCGATACCACTGGTCCTGATAAGTGCATATAATCTAATCAGCACATAGGCAGGTACTTTGTTTTCAACACCTTTTGCTCTCAATCACCAACCTTTTTTTTCCTCAACATGCATTCTGTTTTCACTTTGTCAAAAAATTGTTACATTGAAAATAATATAAAACTAGATTCAATTTCCAGGATCATGCTGCTTCGTAACCTCCATCCTAGAAATAATGGCTTGTTTTGTATTACCAAAAAAACATATGTGAATGTTTTAAGAATATCTCCTCCTGATCAGAGGTTAGTTAGTTATTAGTGAAATTATGGGATTTTCTCTAATTGTGGTCTAATAAGGATTATTTTATATACTATGATACTCTGTATGTCACAGAGTAGCTATTTTTACATTTAATTATTAAATGAAAATTTAAAAAACAGAGTGTTAATATTATAACTGAACTCCAGAAGGCGCACTGTGAAATACATTTTCTAAAATTGCTATTTACTCATGCCATTTGTTTTGTGTGGGATTCACTGTTTGACAGAAATATATTAAATATAAGAATTTGGACTACATCCATGGTGATACACCCTTGCCTGTAGTAAGCACAACATCTCCTTGTATATGATTCGATTCCATAGTATGCACCAAAAATGTTTTGGAATGGAAAGGCCCCTGAAACTAAGCCCTGGATTACCACTGCTGTCTGTGCCTAATTAGGGTGCTCTGATTGGACAAGGGAATAATACGGGAGGGCTTAAACCTAAAATTACAAAGTAAAGCTGTGAGAACGTAAGTGAAACTAGGATCAGAAGAGTGCACAGAGGCATCTTTCCTGGCTCAAATAAAAGGAATAGCTGGCTCCTTGTGATGTCTTCTTTAAGGCTGGCCATGCATCATACAATTGTTTTGTAAAATGTTCCTTTAGATTTACTAAAACCATATAATATGAGGTCAAACCTGAACACTTTTAATATGTATGCAGTCAGACAGGCCCTTGCACTAAATAGTTGAAGGTAAATCTAAGGGGAAATTGAACAATAAAATTGTATAATGCATGGCCAGTTTTAGGATTTTTTCATTAGGATATGGATATGTTAGAATCACAGAATACCTGGGAGTACACTATTAACACAAGTTACAAACACAGAATACCTGGGAGTACACTATTAACACAAGTTAGAAACACCGAATACCCCCACAGGTAGACGGGACATTCAAGGCAACCTCATTAACAGTGTGAGTAGTTATAAAATATACATGTTATTGAAAACATTAAAATTCCATGTTGGATAATGCATGTAAAATGTAATTAAGATTGAATGGCTACAGTTACATGTATCTTGTATATGACACACCAACAATTCTCTACTCGAACCCAATCAAACCTTCTTAAACACCAAAACGACAATCACCACATGTACCACTCCTCAAAGAAATGGCACTGAGCAACTATTCTGACCACAGAATCATAAGACAATAATACACATATAGTGTTGATAGGACTGCAGTTTCCTAATGTGACAATGTACCGGCTTTGACTTATATAATATGTCCTACCAATGGGGAGTTATTTTGAAGTTGCATGGAATCCTGTCTACACTACATGCGTAGACAGGATTCCTTTCCATGATTTTGGGAGTCATAATGTTTGGTAAGTGTGAATGCCATTGGGTCACGGGAATATGTGGTGATTGTGGAAGAATCTAAAAATGAGGCCATACTTCACTGGTTGGTTTATTGGATATAGCTGGTTGTTGACACAGTCCACATCCTTAGGCCTCATTTTTCTATTTCAGTATATGTATTGAGCTAGATGAGCTATTGTGACCTACACCCGAAGCAGTACAGGTTTTCTTTTGGGGTTATCGTTTTGGAGTTTACAAAGAAATTTTACATTTTTGGCACCAATTTAAATGAATCGACACTATGAGGTTGATTTACTAAAGGTAAATACACTTTGTACTCTGCAAGTGCAGTTTCACTAATTTTCCCCAGAGCAGGTATGCGGTGAAGCTTTGCTGATTTCCCTCATCCAATCATGTGCATGCGCAAATGCTGTTTTTTTTCTTGCACTTGATTAGATGTTCTTTACAAAGTGAAACTTCACCACATTCACCAAGCTTTGGGGAAAATTTGTTCAACTGCACCTGCAAAGTACAAAGTCTATTTGCCTTTAGTAAATCAACTCCTATATATGTTTCAACTATAATTTGCTGTGTTTTGTTTTGATAACAAGAAAATTAATTGCTGTGTTTATTTACAGGTTTTATAAATGCACAACCTACAGTGCCTTGAATTAGTATTCATACCCCTTGAAATTGCCCACATTTTGTCACGTTACAACCAAAAATGTAAATATATTTTATTGGGTTTTTATGTGATAGACCAACAAAAAGTGTCACGTAACTGTGAAGAGGAAGGAAAATGATCAATGGTTTTCATTTTTTTTTTTACAAATAAATGTCTGAAAAGTGTAGCGTGTATTTGTATTCAGCCGCCTTTTACTCTGATACCCCCAACTAAAATCTAGCCTTAAGAAGTCACCTAATTAGTAAATAGAGCCCACCTATGTGTAATTTAATCTCAGTATGAATACAGCTGTTTTGTGAAGCCCTCAGAGGTTTGTTAGACAACCTTAGTGAACAAACGGCATCATGAAGGCCAAGGAACACACCAGACAGGTCAGGGATACATTTGTGAAGAAGTTTAAAGCAGGGTTAGGTTATAAAAAAATATCCCAAGCTTTATACATCTCACAGAGCACTGTTCAATCCATCATCTGAAAATGGCACAACTGGCACAACTGCAAATCTACCAACACATGGCCGTCCGCCTAAACTGACAGAACAAGTGCCCCATTGGTAGATTTTTCTGTTCTGGAAAAAGCATTCTACAATGTTCAGCATTTTGTATTTTTTTTTTTTAACTTGTAGACCTGGTCTTTTGTTAGCAGGAGAAATTGAAAGAATAAAACTCTATAAAGGGAACACTGAATCCCATCAAGGGTTCTAACCCCTAGCAACTCTTACAAACTCAGAAAAAACTGTTTTGGCTTTAGATAGACTTTAACTTTCACCATAAGCCTTATCCTGAGACCTTACCCATGGATAACCTCTGATATAACTAAAGAATTATTTTTCTACCTGCAGAAACTAATCCTAACCATGCTGCTGTTGGTTGAGAAGGTGATATTCAAATTAAAAGAGAGACAAGCTTAAAAATGAAAAGCATTTGTAGCAAAGAAGACTCTACTTTGAAATCATCATGTCCAGGGCTCAAAATTTCAAGTCCTGAGCTACTAGCCAGACCTCAAGAGTTACTCGCCACCAGTTGCCCCACCTAATTCATACACTGCCCTGCGCCTAATTGCACCCGTAAACACGCCCTTGTAGATTATCTCATGGAATGACACTGTTACATTTTTTATGCAGAATTAAGTTACAAAATTAAATATTACCAATAACTTTAACAAAATGGGACAGGGCACTGGGGGGCAGACTAGAGGGACAGGGCACTGGGGGGCAGACTAGAGGGACAGGGCACTGGGGGGCAGACTAGAGGGACAGGGCACTGGGGGGCAGACTAGAGGGACAGGGCACTGGGGGCAGACTAGAGGGACAGGGCACTGGGGGCAGACCAGAGGGACAGGGCACTGGGGGCAGACCAGAGGGACAGGGCACTAGAACTGGGTCTCTTCCCCAATCTCTTGCTGTCTCCTCTGCAACTTCCATCCATCCTCTCTCTCTCTCCCTCTCCTATTCATCTCATCATCAGGAGCCAGTGTGTGCGGCTCCACGCTTGCATGTCCCCACTTCCCTCTTTTATTCAGGCTGGCAGTGAGGAGAGGAGCTGCAGCACAGCAGGAGGGAGTACAATCCAGAGCTGAGATCCACACAACTGCATAGCCATTGACACCATAGCACAGCACACACTGACACAGCACACATTGAGACCAGTCTTTTCACAGTGCTCAGGCTGAACTGTTGGACACTTACATAGAGCACAAGGAGAAGAAAACTGCACAAACGGGAAGGCTGCCACTCTCAAGTCAGGGCAACTTTCAGTGAGCGCTGCACCGGAGTGGTAATTTTCACAATCCTCCACCTCACTCATTACTTTCTGTTCTCCAGCTACATTGGTCGGGGAAGGGACAGGCTCATAGAGGTCATACTGTTAGGTCCCATGGCTTAATGAGAATTGTAGGGAGAGCACCTGTGTACTACTCTGCCTGTGCGCGGCTCACCAGACTACTTTTCCTGAGCATGCACCTTTCCTCTTCGGCCGCCAATCTCATCGGGACTCTAAGTGTAGGCACAGATTGGAGGGAGATTGGTCATGCAGCCCTGTCATCACTCGCCCCCAGCTTAAACCAATTGGCCAAATGCTAGTAGGCGAGTGGAAATTTTGAGGGCTGATCATGTCCCATGTGGGCATCTTCCACCTATTTTTTAAAATTCTTTCATTTTATTATACTCAGGAAAGTTTAATATTAAAAAATATAAAACAACTCTTGTAAATCCCACAAAGATGGTCGACCGACATTAAGAACATGCAAGGTGAATTTCAAGATCAAACGAGAATTCCCGAGCACTGTTCAATCCATCATCCGTAAATGGAAGTATGGCACAACTGCAAACCTACCAAGACATGCCCGTTCATCTAAACTGACAGGCCGGGCAAGGAGAGCATTAATCAGAGAAGCAGCCAAGAGGCCTATTGTAGCTCTGAAGGAGCTGCAGAGACCCACAGCTCAGGTAGGAGAATCTGTCCCCAGGACAACTATTAGTGGTGCTCTCCACAAATCTGACCTCTATGGAAGAGTGACAAGAAGAAAGCCATTGTTGAAAGAAAGCCATAAGAAGTCACATCTGTAGTTTGCGAGAAGCCATGTGGGGGACAAAGCAAACATGTAGAAGGAGGTGCTCTGGTCAGATGAGATCAAAATTGTACTTCTTGGCCTAAAAGCAAAGCACTATATGTGGTGGAAATCTAATACTGCACATCACTCTGAACACAGCATGCCCACTGTGAAACATGGTGGCGAAAGTATCACATTGCAGGGGTGCGTTTTTTTTTTTTTTAGCAGGGACAGGGAAGCTGTTCAGAGTTGATAGGAAGATGAATGGAGCCAAATACAGGGCAATCTTAGAAGGAAGCCTGTAAGGCCGCGTACACACAATCAAATCTATCTGCTGAAAACGGTCTGACAGACCATCTCAGCAGACAGATTGGATCGTGTGTACGGGCAATCCGACGGATTTGGCCAGCAGACAGATTTTAAAGCCTGCTTTAAAATCTGTCTGCTGGGAACACGTCGGACCGATATGTCTGCTGGTTAGTACGCTAACCAGCAGACATATCTGCCCGCACATGCGTCGAATGGATTCGACGCATGCGCGGAAGTGATTTATTTCCTGGTGCGGTGACGTGGCGTCGTCAACGTCATCGCCACTTCACCACGCTGTCTGCTGGCAGGGATTTTGGTTTGATCGTGTGTACAGCGATCAAACAAAAACAGCCAGCAGACAAATCTGTTCAAATCGGTCGGTCCGACCAATTTGAACAGATTCATTTGGTCGTGTGTACGCAGCCTTAGAGTCTGCAAAATAATTGAGACTGGGCTGGAGGTTCACATTCCAGCAGGACAACACCCCTAAACATAAAACCATTAGTGGTTTTGATCAAAGATTAATCATGTGTTAGAATGGCCCAGTGAAAGTCCAGACCTAAATCCAATTGAGAATCTGTGGCAAGACTTGAAAATTGCTGTTCCACGGATGTTCTCCATCCAATCTGACAGAGTTTGAGCTATTTTGCAAAGAAGAATGGGCAAACATTTCACTCTCTAGATGTGCAAAGCTGGTAGAGACATATCCAAAAAGACTTGCAGCTGTAATTGCAGCGAAAGATGGATCTACAAAGTATTGACTCAGGGGGCCGAATACAAATGTACGCCACACTTTTCACAGATTTATTTGTAAAAAAAATTATAAACCATTTATTATTTTCCTTCCACTTCACAATTATGTGCCAGTTTGTGATGGTCTATCACATACAATCCCAATAAAATACATTTACATTTTTGGTTATAACATGACAAAATGTGGAAAATTTCAAGGGGTATGAATATTTTTTCAAGGCACTGTGTACGGCGAAAGTGCATACTACTACCCTACTCTTATATAGCACCCTGATCAAGTAGTAGCTTTTGCTACATGATTGGGGTAGTTGATATAGAAACAGTAACTCTCTTGGATTGTAAGCTCTGATCACTACTGTATTAAAGTGTATTGTATTTGCACTGTATACCCTCAAGTTGTAAAGCACTGCATATACTGTTGGCGCTACATAAATCCTGTATAATAATAATAATCATTGTATAGGTAATTGGTATATGCCTCCTGCATGTTAATCAAAAGTTACCTAGGTATTCTTTTCTTTTGTTTCAGTATTAGTATGTCTGTATTTTATACAGCGGAGGATCCGCATCTCTTGTAACATTACTTACCTCTGCCTCACTTTTTGTGAACCGTACTTCCTTTTTGTGAAAACCTTTAATAAAAAAACAATTGAAAACGAAAAAATATAAAACAATCATATCTTTTCTTTTCTTTTCTTTTAGAGTACTTCACCCTCCTTAAGCTTCTCCAGCAGTTACACCCCAAGGCTTTGTCCTCTGTCATTTGGAGAAGGTGTGGAATTTGATCCACTGCCACCCAAGGAGATAAGGTAATATACTGTACATGATAGCCTATTTTTATATTGGTACACATTTACATAGGTGTTATTCATTTATTTGGCATGTAAGCTTTCATAATTATGTAAATCCAGTTACTACAGGTAAAAAAAAAAAAAACGTTTTCGTGTGAACCCTGAGGACCTTTAAATCCAAAGCAGGACACACACATTGTTAAGCTGATACTCAGCCCAAGAACAATTTGACAGCTCTAATGCCGCGTACACACGATCATTTTTTGTGATGAAAAAAAATGACGTTTTCTGTGAAGTAAAAAACGACGTTTTTGAAACGTCACTTTTCAAAGACAATTTTGCATACACACCATCGTTTTTTTCACAAAAAGCGAGGTTACGTTCACCACTCTTTTCCATTGAAGCTCGCTTCATAACTAGCTTCTGGGCATGCGCGGGTTGAAAAACGTTGTTTTAAACAACGTTTTTGCTACACACGGTGACTTTTTGTGAAACAAAAAACGACGTTTTGAAAAATGACACAAAAAATTCAAGCATGTTGGACGTTTTGCCCACACACGATCAATTTAAATGACGTTTAAAAAACGTTGTTTGTTTTTCATCGCAAAAAACGACCGTGTGTACGCGGCATAAATGTAGTGTTTTGTTGTGGTATTAGCAGGACAAAGAGCTGAATAAACCAGATGTTTTACTTTTAGATGGCAAAGTTTCCAGTAACAGCTATTTTAGTTAATAGTTAGTCGCAAAGTACACCTTTTGTTTTTAACTCGATACTGACAAACATCTATTGCAAAGATCATGTGGCATAGACTGTTCACTGATGCAACTACATTGTCTGTAATTACCTTTATATAGACTTCCTTCTATACAAATTAACTTTCTTACAGTAGATAAATATGTGAGCCTAACATATTAGAAATAAGCTGTTTCGTTCTCGTACCAGCATGGTTAATCCTATCACAAGAAAAGTCATTTTTCTTTTGATAGATCTAATCAATAACATAACAATAATTAAAAAAAAAAAGTTGTAAGTTATTTATATATCTGCATTTTGGGACATCTGGCAGTTTTAGAAAATCAAGTTAATCTAAAGCCTCATACACACGATCTGACTTCAAACAAACCTTTCCGTGAATTTTTGTTTGAAGGGTGTTGGCCAGGAACACCCATAGGTGCAGGACTTTTCTGCAATCTTTCCCAAAACTTTCCCAATATCACATGGTTTTTCTGCTCTATTCTGCTCTTTACCGCCACCCTTTGGTCAACTTCTGCTATTGTTGGTTTATTTTAAAATTGGTTCTGGGCATGCGTGTTTGTACTTTGGACTGATGGATTTCTGTACACACGATAGGACTTTGCACCGTAGGACTTTTGTTGCCGAAAAGTTTGTACGTTTGCAGAGCGAACTTTTGTCAGATGAAAACCGAAAAAGTTTGTCCGATGGAGCGTACACACAGTCGGATTTTTTTGAAAACTTGCTCATTTTGAAGTTTGTTGTCAAAAAGTCCTATTGTGTGTATGGGGCTTTAGATTGGTAGAAAATATGGGCATTCTCACAATGTGGTACTGTGAATGCGAACATAGTAAAAGGGTGCTACATACCAAGATTATTGACAGAATTAGAAAGTAATTTCTAATGGTATTTGTAGGCACTAGAATACACAATATTTTTTTTTTTATTACAATTGGATTAAAAGACAAAGTGCAAATTTTTTTTTTTTTTGCGATATATTACTAATTAAGTAACCACATAAACATCACCATAACCATATGAATGTGCCAATGATTTGCAGCCGTTGATGTCCAGGTGGGCAAATGTGACAGTTGGACAACACAGGTGAAAAAACGTTGCACCACACTGGAGCAAAAAGTGGAGACAGTTGTCACCCCATAGCAGTCCATGAACAAGGACGTTCATGGCAAGATCACAGGTATTCTTTTAAAGAAAGCTGCCCATTTAAAAAGATTGCATGCTCCCTTTAAAGTTACATTTACATGTTAAAACCTAGTAAACTTTTAAGTGATTGTGTTAAGATTTCATTTAAGCTGTCTTAAATGTGATCTGTAAGATCAGGTAAAACTCAACTATGAGGTCCCACAACCTACCTGATTGGATATAAATGTAATGCATTTTTTAGACCGTCCCTTACAATAGGCACAATGGTTTTTGATAAATCTCTAAAGTCAGCTTTAGTTAGATTGGTTTGAAATGGTACAAATTAAGTTTAAGCCTTACCTCCCATCTTGTAGTACAATTCTGCAATAATCTATGTTCTAGGTTCTTGCTTCAGATCCTTTTAGGGACCCTGTCTACATAGAATTTGTTCTCATGCCTTTGTAGGTTTGCTCCATTATCCAAAAGCATACTTGTTGGTAATCTGAAATCTGATGTAATTGGTCTTTCAGGGCATACAAGAGAGATGTGGTCATTGGATTATAACTCTTTTGGGGGACATGTATGCTGTAACATGCTAGATAAAATATTCACTCTATGCTGTATATGTGGAAAATAATTAATCTAAACTCCAGTGGTAGGGGGCTTGTTGGTGTACCACCCAAGGTGAATATGGAAAAATGCAAACATCTTTGAGGAATCCAAACCATGGGCGTCAAACTCAATTTCATTGCAGGCAAGAGTATATAAATATATCTGCTCGTTATTATATTAACTAATTGCCTCTGCATTTGATTATTACTAGTTTTAGTAAAAACATAAGACTTAAGCTGTGAAAGGCAAGGGAAGACCAGCATGGAGCCCACTCACAGTCCTGTATCAGATGATGCAAGTCTGAAAAGGAGTGCCACACACTGCTGGTATCATCCAACAGAAACTTTATTGGAGACTGCTTAGATAGAACATGGTTCTGCCATGGCATTCCGTCTGAGAAGTCTGCAATAAAGTTTCGTTGGGTGATATCAGGGATGTGCTACCCTCTTTTTCAGCTGGTATAGATGTGTATTTCTCTCATGACAATTAAAGGCAGATATCCAGAGCACCCCTCCCCCTTACATCAAATGTCAACAGCCCCCCCACCATCAGAAGTCAATGGTCCCCCAATCTACCTTACATCACCCCTTTACAGTGGCGGCCCGTCCATTAGGGGTGCCCGGCCACCGCCCCCTCTCTCCAGGCCTCCCCCTATATGCAATGGATAGATTCATGCATTGGCTGAAAGGACAGGCGATCCTATAGGGTGCCTAGGAGGAGGGAAGGAGATGCACGGCAGAAGCGAGGATAAGAGCCACCAATGCCTGGATGCCCAATACTCACCGGCACTCCACAGATGCCCAATCCCTGCCACCGCTCCATGGATGCCTGATCCCCACCGCTGCTCCTCAGATGCCCACCGCCTAGATGGGTTAAGTGCCAGTGGACCGACCGGCAGACAACAGGGGGGTTTTCGGTTGCCACCGGGGGGGCTTGGTTGTTTACTGCCCCCCCCAAACAAAGAGCTGGGGGCAGAGCTGGAAAGCAGAAAGTGCAGGGTCTGCAGGCGGACCAGAGGATGACTGGAGTCTTCTGAATGCTGAGACCAGGGGAGGCAAGGACAAGGGGGGCTGGGGCTACACAGAGAGGCTCAGGATCTGTAAGGCCGCGTACACACGATCAAACATATCTGCTGAAACTGGTCCGCAGACCAGTTCCAGCGGACAGATTCGATCGTGTGTACGGGCTAGCAGACAGGTTTCCAGCAGACAAAAGTTTTAAAGCATGCTTTAAAACTTGTCTGCTGGAAACCGGTCTGTCCGACATGTCCGTTGGTTAGTACGTCTAACCAGCGGACATAAATCCCCCGCATGCGCCGAATGGATTTGACGCATGCGTGGAAGTATTTTACTTCCAGGTTCGGTGACGTGGCTGCGTCAACGTCACCGCCACGTCACCGCGCTGTCCATCCGCGGGGATTTTGGTTTGATCATGTGTACACACATCAGACCAAAATCTCCAGGAGACATATCCGATTAAATCGGTCTGTTGGACCGTTTTCATCGGATAAATCTCCTCGTGTGTACGCGGCCTAAGAGGCATTCTGTACAACTCTGTGCTTCCAATTGCTGAGACAATGTGGTGGGGAGACGAGGGGTGCCACAGCTAAAGGTGAGGTGCGACGGCCACATAAAATGGCCTGGTGGGCCGGATTCAGGATATGATCTGAACAATAAATAATATTTACTTGTATATACAATACATTATAACACTGGACCAAATATGCCTACACCGAGTTGAAGAACTTATATTATTGCCTATGCAATGGTCCAAGTGGGTTCCAAACTGGATAGTAGGTTTTTTGCACCTACTCTCTTTGTGCTGTGGCCCACTATTGCTATTGCTTCTGAGTTACTGAAAATTTCCCTGCTTACTCCTTCACATACTAAAGCTGACCATAGATGGACTGAAATTTGGCCGATTATACATGAGAATGGCCGAATTTTGATTAATGTGTGGTCGTTCTGGCTCCACAGAAGTCGATTGTTTGGTGGACCTCTATCAAAAGGATGTGCTGGAAAACCTGCTGACTGAATAAAAAACTACCCATTTATGGCCAGCTTACAAGTCTGTGTGGACAGGCTTTTATTCAAGTTAGAACTGCTTCTTTTTGTATACCAGTCAGAGGGAATGCACAAGCAGCCTTAAATAGGTTGATGTAGCTTGGCAGTTGGCCACATGTTTGCCAGAAGAAGGTTAATTTAGGAGGTTAACATGTAGATAGCTCACAAAATATAAAAGCTGTTGCTAGCTGATGTCATACATTTTTGTCAATAAACCTCTCCAGTGCCACCTGGAAAAAAAAAAATTTCTAGCTTTGGGTAGGACCGTAAATACATATCCACATCTTCTATACATTAAGATAAAAAGCCTTCTGTGTGTGTAGCAGCCCCCTCGGCCTCCCTAATACTTACCTGAGCACCATTGGCTCCTGCTGCGGTCAATCAAAGTAGGTTAGCCAATCAATAGAGAGAGAGAGGGGTGGGGCTGATTCCAGGCTCCATGTCTGAATGGACACATGGAGCTGTGGCTCGTTTCGGGTGCCCCCATAGCAAGCTGCTTGCTTTGGGGCACTGAACAAAAGGGAGGGGCCAGGAGTGCTAAAGAGGGATCTGAGTAGAGGAGGATCTGGGCTGTCCTGTGCAAAACCATTACACAGGACAGGAAAGCTGTGAATGCCCGGCTGAAGGTCCGGCATGCGCTGCCAGACCTTGGGTTGAAGTGAAGTTATCTCAGTTTCGGACACTTACAGCGCCAGACCTGCAATCCCGGAAGGTTGGAAAGAGCACCTGGGGAGGGGAATCTATTATGGAATGTTTAAATTCCACTGAGATTAACATGTTAAATTATTTATTTTTTTACCTGTGGACATCCCTTGTTCTTTAGATCAGCCCACTCCAGGTCAGGTATGAGCTTAAAGAGGTTGTAAATCCTCATGTTTTTTCACCTTAATGCATCCTATGCATTAAGGTAAAAAAACGTATTCTAGTGATTGGCCCCCTAGACCCCCCTGTTTTACCTGAGCCCTGGAAATTCCCACGGCAGAGATGCGCTCTTCCTCTGGCTGGGGTTCTTGGCTCTTGATTGGATAGATTGATAGCAGTGTAGCTGTTGGCTTCGCTTCTGTCAATCAAAACCAATGACGTGGGCGCCGAGGGCGGGACCGAGTACTACATTCGGCGCCTACGGATGCTGAATGCTGAACTCAGGAGTGCGCTCGCAAGGTAACCTCTTTCTCCTAGGGGGTTATATGATGTGAGGAGGAGCCGCCGAGGGACCCCAGAAGTCGAGGTTCGGGGCCACTCTGTGCAAAATGTACTGAACAGTGGAGGTAAGTATAACATGGTTGTTATTTACAATTAAAGAGAAACAAAGCCTTACAATCACTTTAAGGAGGTCAGTCCTCTTATCTCTAGCTTATCTTATAGTTTAGCAATAACATCTACAGATGGCAGCTTAATAACAGCTAACTTGTTTTTCTGCCTTCCTCTGGATCAACTGTGGGTTGTGTTTTTTTCTATTGGTTGAACTAGATGGATTTGTGGCTTTTTTTTCATGCTAACTATGCAACAATGTAACAATTAAGAACCAAAGATATATTCTAATCTCAGTTTCAAATGCAGCACCACAATGGTGGATTTAGGTATGAGCCAGAATACATAATCCATAGACTGGGGCATCAACCCATGAGGATCTGTCCAAAGCTGTGATGTCAATGTGGTCAAATTCATACAGGTATCTTTTTTTAGTTCCTGCAATGACATTTGGCAGCTGTAATCAGGGCCAAAGAGGTCCAACAAGATTGGATTTTCTGGCCATGCTGTCATATAGTGCAACATACAGTATATATTTATACTTGAATACTGATTTTGTGCCAGCTATCCGAATACATATTATGCTGTGGATAAATAGAGAATTGTCCTATTTTATAAACGTTTTTCATGTTTTTCTGCTAGAAATATTTCTTGCTAGTTATTTAGTTATATAGAAATAATTGGTGTCCCTTAACAGAGTCCAATCATTACACACCAGCTACTCCTATTATGTTCAGTTCACAGAAAAAAGAGGGGTGTTCCGGCGCTCATAGTGACTGGAAGCCTGGGCAGCGACAGTGGTACTGGTAGCTAGAACTGTACCTATGGAAAAGGGTCTCACAAATAGATATATTATGAGGAGGCAGCCTTCCTGTAGAGGGTGTCCATGACCTCTGTGAATATTTGGAAGAAAAAAGAGGGGGTTGAGGCGCCAACTCAAAAACTAAAAAATAACCTTAAAAACAGCAGTCTACTTAAAATGTGAGTATAGGTGTGTACTCACAGGTTCGCTGAGTAGCAGTCCATCTGGGTTTTTTTTTGCTACTAGGTGTGTGCCTTTCCTCCGGCTCTAGTGATGTCTGCACGGCTTCAGTGTGGATGGGCCCAGGATGCTCCTTGCCGGCCAGCGTGGAACACGGATCCGGAACAAGCGGTGACGTCACAGGGCACGGCGGGGATAGAAGGCATCCGATGAAAGGAAGTGTCAGGCTACGCGTTCGGGGCTCACAGCTCCTTCTACTGGCCTGTTTGCTCTCAGGAGGAGAGCCACTAAATACTGGAAACTAAAAACAGGAAGTGGGCGGCGTGCGGCTGTGGAACCATAACAGCCAACATGCTCACACTGCTGGGGCAAACTGGTTGAGCCCCGAGCGCGTAGCCTGACACTACCTTTCATCAGATGCCTTCTATCCCCGCCGTGCCCTGTGACGTCACCGCTTGTTTTCCGGATCCGCGGTCCACGCTGGCCAGCAAGGAGCTTCCTGGGCCCATCCACACTGAAGCCGTGCAGACATCACTAGAGCCGGTGGAAAAGCACACATCTAGTAGCAAAAAACCCCCCCGATGGACTACTACTCAGCGAACCTGTGAGTACACACCTATACTCACATTTTAAGTAGACTGCTGTTTTTAAGGTTATTTTTTAGTTTTTGAGTTGGCACCTCCATCCCCTCTTTTTTCTTCCAAATACTCCTATTATGTGCCTGTGGGCCTTTCCCTATAAAGAAATACAAGATTATTATTGTCATCCCAAAACCTTGTTTCTTTGAAAGATCAATAAAATCAGACAGGAAGATGCATACTATAAGCATTAAATAATAGTATACTGTCTTTAACATATGAAAGCTTTTTAAGAAAATGCTACTAGAAGTTTAATATTTGCATTAAAGATTTCATGGGTACAGAGAATGTCTTCCAGATGACCGTAAAGTGAATGGTAAATTAAGAACTTAATGTTCAAAGCAAAGTTATGTTTTTACTGGAAATTTCCATGGTGGCAAGCAGTAAAAATAAAATGGGCACTGTACTTAATTTGTTATCTGCCTTGTACCCAGTCCAGAGAAAGAAAAGTAACGATTAATTATGAATGTGCCTGATTGAATAGACACAGATTCATTTTGGATTGTTCACTACTTGGATATCCATGTCTAAACCATGTGTAAACCATGCCTACTTGCTACTAATTGTGAGATGAGTTTTTTGTTTGTAGTAACCTGCCGTACTGGTTCTGTAATGTAGGGTATGTAGGAACCATTACCCTGTAAGATATATCGGCTTTACACTAAAGCCTAGTACAAACGGGCTGAATGTCGGACAGCATCGCCCAGTTCAATAGAAACCCGCCGTCTGTCGAAGGGTCATGATCGCAAAAGGTCTGTCATAGGCCTTTTTACTTTGATTTGAATTCCTCCTCTATTACTCATCCTATTGCATTACAGCAGTTATCCAAAGTGCTGGTTGCTTGCCAATGGTGACTTACAACGGGTACCAACTCTGATTGGTACAAGGCAGGAATTGGCATTTAAAAAGAATTACCAGATGGAGCTCAATGAAGAAAAATAACTCTTATTTACATTTTAAATAACTAAACCTAAAAGCATTTACAAGAGGGAGAAAATCCCTAGTATGAGAATAGTTTACTTTGGTGGTAGCAACCAGGCACTTGAGGGTGCATGGTAATTTAAACTACAGGCTGTGTGATGTACTTGGAACCAGTCTATGTGTTGTATTTGGAACCAGGCTATGTGTTGTATTTGGAACCAGGCTATGTGTTGTATTTGGAACCAGGCTATGTGTTGTATTTGGAACCAGGCTATGTGTTGTATTTGGAACCAGGCTATATGCTGTAGACTTTTTGTAGACCTGATTTGGACTTGGATTTGGACTTTTGTCTCTTGATTACATGCGGTTTATAGGGTTTATTAGGCAGTAATATCCACGGCAGCGAGATCTTTACCATTTTCAGAGTTGAGAAGGAGAAACTGAGATTCAAATAGCAGTAGGCACAGCTGAAACATGTGCCTGCCAGTGTTCAAAAATGTGTTGCTTGTAATATCCAAATACTCTGATTGTGCACATGAACATGGCAGTTAAAAGTTCTTGGTTCCTGCAGTTTGTACTATAGCATGTACTATACAGTATACTATTTCCTTTTTATTTGTCACATTAAATTAATTTCTCAGTGTGATTTGTGCAACTACACAAATGTCCCCTTTTATATAATCCTCCTTTTTCTGTGTACATCCAGAGTCAGACTGAAAGAGATAGGGTTAGCATTTAAATCTAGTCAGGCTCTCCTTAAAGGGGTGGTAAACCTTCATGTTTTTTCACCTTAATGCAGCCCCCCAGTTTATTTACCTGAGCCCTCGAAAGTCCCGTGTTGAGAACACGCTTGATCTTGGCCCAGTCTTCCTGGCTCTTCATTGGATAGATGCAATCCAATGATGCAAGGGTCGGGGGCGAGGCCGAGTCCTTTAGTCGGCAGCTATGGACGCCAGATACAGGGCCCGGAAGTGCGTCCGCAAGGTAACCCCCTTGGGAGAGCACTTCCTAGAGGGGTTACCAGAAGCGGGGAGGAGCCGAGACAGCCGCCGAGGGAACCTAGAAGACTTAGATCGGGGCCACTCTGTGCAAATCAAGCTGCACAGTAGAGGTAAATATAACATGTTTGTTATTTAAAAAAAAAAATTGAAGCTTTACAACCTCTTCAAGTGCACATGTGCTTTTTTATTGTCCAGACTGAAAGTTGGAGGTGTGTACTTGACCAAGCTTTTCTGCTACTGTAGTGGAGGTAAAAAGGCTTACTCTTTATAAATGTTTTGGCATGCAAAAGAGCTGCTTGCCTGGAGTTGAGCTTTACTGAATCAGATTAAACATCAGTGAGCACTAAAAAGACATGTCAATGCCAATATCAGAGGGTAAATGTATCAAATGAGGTACAAAGTCTACAGATAACATCTCTCTGAGAATGTTTCATGTGGCAGGCTGATGCCTGTTTAGCATGAGAATTTCCTGTAAAAGCTTCCTTAGAATTCTGTGAATAAATAACTCATAAAAAGCTGTTTAGTTTTTGGTGTGCAAACATAATCAAGGTTCCTTATCTATAAGTAAAATGCAATACAAATTCCATCTCATGAAAAAAAAAAAGCTAAAAATAATACAAATATCTATACAAATTATTAATATTTTTTACATCAGAAAGCATATTTATTGTATAGAAACTGGTAAAAAAGAAATGTCAGACACTGTATGAACAATTAGGATGTTTTTTAAATAAATACATAGATTTATATATTTATATATATATATATATATATATATATATATATATATATATATATATATATATATATATAAATATAAATGTATATACACATTTTTCTAAATATTTCTCATTATATCTTTTCATGTGACAACACTGAAGAAATGACACTTTGCTTCAATGTAATGTAGTGAGTGTACAGCATGTATAACAGTGTAAATTTGCTGTCCCCTCAAAATAACTCAACACACAGTCATTAATGTCCAAACTGCTGGCAACAAAAGTAAATACATCCCTAAGTGAAAATGTCCAAATTGAGAACAATTAGCCATTTTCCCTCGCCGGTGTCATGTGACTCATTAGTGTTACAAGGTATCAGATGAGAATGGGGAGCAGGTGTGTTAAATTTGGTGTTATCGCTCTCCCTCTCTAATACTGGTCACTCATGGCAAAGAGCTCTCTAAAGGTTCTGAAAAACATAATTGTTGCTCTACATAAAGATGGCCTAAACTATAAGAAGATTGCCAAGACCCTGAAACTGAGCTGCAGCACGGTGGCCAAGACCATACAGTGGTTTAACAGGACAGGTTCCACTCAGAACAGGCCAGCGTCATATCCAGTGGTTGTCTTTGGGAAATTGACGTATCAGTGCTGCCAACATTGCTGCAGAGGTTGAAGGGGTGGAGGGGGGCAGCCTGTCAGTGCTCAGACCATATGCCGCACACTGCATCAATTTGGTCTTAATGGCTGTCATCCCAGAAGAAAGCCTCTTCTAAAAATGATGCACAAGAAAGCCTGGAAACAGTTTGGTGAAGACAAGCAAACTAAGGACATGGATTACTAGAACCATGTTCTGTGGTCTGATGAGACCAAGATAAACTTATTTGGTCAGATGGTGTCAAACATGTGTGGCAGCAACCAGGTGAGGAGTACAAAGACAAGCGTGTCTTGCCTACAGTCGAACATGGTGGTTAGAGTGTCATGGTCTGGGGCTGCATAAGTGCTGCCGGCACTGGAGAGCAACAGTTCATTGAGGGAACCATGAATGCCAATATGTACTGTGATATACTCAAGAAGAGCATGATTCTCTTCCTTCTGAGACTGGGCCGCAGGGCAGTATTCCAATATGATAACGACCCCAAACACACCTCCAAGATGACCACTGCCTTGCTAAAGAATCTGAGGGTAAAGATGATGGACTGACCAAACCCTATTGAGAATCTATTGAGAATCTCTGGGGGCATCCTCATATGGAAGGTTTAGCAGTGCTAGGTCTCTAACATCCACCAGCTCCGTGATGTCGTCATGGAGGAATGGATGAGGACTCCAGTGGCAACCTGTGAAGCTCTGATGAACTCCATACCCAAGAGGGTTAAGGCAGTGCTGGAAAATAATGGTGGCCACACAAAATATGGACACTTTGGGCCCAATTTGGACACTTTATCTTAGGGGTGTACTCACTTTTGTTGCCAGCGGTTCAGACATTAATGGTTGTGTGTTGAGTTATTTTAAGAGGACAGAATATGTACACTGTTATACAAGCTGTACACTCACTACTTTACATTGTAACAAAGTGTAATTTCTTCAGTGTTGTCACATGAAAAGATATAATAAAATATTTACAAAAATGTGAGGGGTGTACTCACTTTTGTGAGATACTGTATAACCAGTGAAAAAGAAAAACAAGACACTCTAAATTGCTGGCTACATTTATCAGAGTGTAATCAGAATTTGAACTGCCCCATAGCAACCAATCAGAGAGTAATCACATTGGTTGTTTAAAGTGATACACTTTTTTTTTAATAACAAAACCATCTTATACTTACCTGCTCTGTGTAATGGTTTTGCACAGAGCAGCCTCCTCTTCTCGGGTCCCTTGCCTGCACTCTGGGCTCCTCCCATAGCTACTTGCTATGGGGGCACTCATGCAAGTTCTCTCCCAAGCCCCGCTCTGTGTGTCCATAAGTCACACCGAATTGGGGTCCAGTCCTGCCTCTGTCCCTCCTCACTGTCAGTAATTGACAGCAGTGGGAGTCAATGGTTCCAACTGCTGTCTCTTGGCCAATGAGGAGGCAGAGAGCTGGGACAGCAGCTGCTTACGTGCACATCGCTGGATCAGGATCTGACTCTGGTAAGTATTAATGGGGCTGTGCGGGGGAGCTAAAAAACCTTCAGGCTTTAAAACCACTTTAAGCAACAATTTTCCATTTTATAATACCGATATTTAGCAAGCACACAGGGTTATGTTTCTCTTTAAACATAACCCCTTTGTTCTTTAACGACAATGACACATTTTTTTCATAATCCTCAAATACTGTTACATTTTGTCTTTCCAGGTATACATCGTCCGTGAAATATGATTCTGAAAAGCACTTTATTGACAACATCTACATGCCTGTGGGCCTGGGTGTCTCCTCGTGCAGTCAAACAGTGATCTGTGTTCCTAACTGTACATGGCGCAGCTACAGAGCCGAAGTTCACTTTCAGCCAAAGAACAAGCCACGGAGATTCATGAGCACCACCATAGTTTATCCAAAGCACACGAAAACAGTCTACACCACCACCCTGGATTACAACTGCAAGAAATGCATGAGGCGCTTTCTGTCCAGTGTGGAGCTTGAGTCGGCTGAACATGTGGGGAACGAATGCTTTGCGGATGAATACTGAAGGCTTAGGTGTCTACCTCCATACTGTACAAGACTATAAACATTGAGCCTTTTGGCAAACATATTATTAAAGTGACACAACAAAGGCAAGAAAATGCAGAACTCAAAAGCTGTAAAATATGGGAATTATTGTAGGCAAATCAGAAAACGGATAGTGACACTTCTTTTTTTTTAACCTATTGAAGATGCTTCATAAAAATCGTGTGCAATGAACAGCAATGTGACTACAAAGGATAGACTATACTCCAGTCTTACAAAAACCTACGGGTATCTTATAAAGCACTAAAATACTTCCTTGTATTGTATATTGGAGTCTAGACAAAATACTATTATAATCGATTTCTTCCTTATAATGCAATCGTTTTGTTATTTTACTCTTGACAGAATCAGAGTTTGTTCAGCTGGAGGCCCTTGAGCTGGATATAGTTTTCCATCACATTCATACCTTCTCCTGAATAAATAACGCATCCATATCTTTAACATCTATATATCTATTAAAAAATATTCACAGCTCGGTTAATCTTGGTGCCCCAAAGGTACCACGTCTGAACACTTTCATAAAATAAACTTGGGTATGGAGTAAAACGTGTTATCTGGAGGCTCAGCTGGTTGGAACAGACAATAAAAAGACTAAGATGGACAGCTAAATCTTTTTTGATGTGATAGCCAAATAAGCCAAATATGCATTACTTTTCCTGAACCATTTTTGTATTCTAAATAAAAACAATACAATTTTGTATCATTGTGAATGTGTTTAATATTGAAAACACGAAGCGTAGAAAGAAGTATGGTGTACAAAGTGGAGACAGGTGGCACATACGTAGTTCTCAAAGCAAGGTAGGTCACATAGGTGAATATTAACCTCCCTGGCGGTATGATTCTTTCAGATTTTAGGTGCTGAAAGCGGTACCATTATTTGCAATTGAAATTTGGCGTTTTATACTGTAGGCTTGTAATTCTTAGGAATAACTCACTTAAATCTGACCAAACAAGAGTCTAATAGGCATCCCGGTTATGAGATTTAAAAAAATATATATAAATTATAATATAATAAATAATTATAACAAATAATAATATAATTATAGTAAAAATTATTCAATAATGTAATCAAATCAAAATCACTGAAATTTGCGCAGTTGCAGAATTGTCGCTGTCTTTTTTTTTATCACGAATTTCCCCACAAATCGCTATCGCTAAATTCTGCAAGTGATTATAATTTATTATCGCTGTTTTTTAGCTGCTCTAAAACCATTTTTGACATAAAGGGACACTTTTGGTTGCTATGGGCAATCTACAGTTTGCAGGGAGAAAGAACAGTTTTTATTATATAAAAGGACATGCGGGGCACTGGGCAGACCACTAGGGACAAGGGCGGTGTGTATTTTTTACATACAGTACTGTAATAAGATTACAGTATACTGTATGTAATGTTTGTTTACTTTTTTGAATATGGCGCCGATTCCCCCCCCCTCTTGCGTCGTAACGTCGCAGGGAACGGAACTCGGCGGCACACAGGGACACTGTGTGAATCGAGCGAGCACCCGCTCGCTCACACAGCGTGGATGCATCGCTGAATCCAGGAACAAGGTAAGTAAACCAAGCCTGTGGATACAGCGAGGCAAGCCCGAGTCTGACTCTGGGTTACCGATCGCAGCTCAGAAATCTAACCCCGAGTCAGACTTGGGAATACCGCCAGGGGGGTTAATTGTATTTAATAAGATTCCTTGGACTTTAAAATTGTGGTCATTAGCATAATGCTAGGTACTAGACAATAAATGCATTACATAACACATTGCGGAAAGGAAGTTCTCGAAGACAACATATGGATGCCCCTAGATATATACCTAAGTGGTGCAAAAAAAGTTTTCGTTACAAGTGCTCATCCGAGTGTATTGGCCACCATAACTAACACAGGGGTTAATTTACTAAAACTGGAGAGTGCAAAATCTGGTGCAGCTGTGCATGGTAGCCAATCAGCTTCTAACTTCAGCTTTTTCAAATAAACTTTGACAAAAAAAAAAACTGGAAGCTGATTGGTTTCTATGTAGAGCTCCACCAGATTTTGCACTCTCCAGTTTTACTAAATCAACCTCACTATTCCTTTATAAACTCAAGTAATATAAAGATTTGTGAATACTTCTTATAAAGTGGAACGGTAGTTAGAAAACTAAGTCCTGATACATCACTTCAGACTGACCTCTTTTGCAGGTATAGCTATGTAAAACATTAAAAAATAAGTGCCTATATTTAAAACCCAGTAATACACTGTTTCACCCTGCTCTGCACATGCTCAGTTGCTCTCTGTTTTCAGGTACTGTGCCGCATTTGTAGAGGCCGATCTTCTGAAAGCTTAACCCCTTGTCGCCGAGCGTACGCAAATATGCGGCCTCTCCGCGGCCTGGCCTTGGCTCAGAGTGGCCACATATTTGCGTTCAATAACGCCTACAGCGCTGTGCTGAGAGGGCGTGCCCTGCGCTCTCTCGGCACAGTGAGCAATGGCTTACGGGAAGCACCCGATTGGTACTTGCGATCTGGAGTTTTACGATCATGTGACTGCCTTGACAGCCAATCACGGCGGGCACAAGCCCCACTCCGCCCCCAGCATTCCAATCCCCTAAAGGCTGGTGAGAGCCAGCGCCAAGGAATTAAAGATTTACTATTGTTCAGGGGCTTTGGGCTTAAGCAAAATGGAAGCCTCCACCAAAAAGACACAGGAGCAATGTTGGAGGCTTGTTTTTTTCCTGGGCATTCCCCAGGCCTTTGTTGATAGCTGGAGGCAATTTGCAGCACACAATCATTTTGGTATCATAATTACTAAAGTGGAATGTATGTTCCTTGCTAAAGAACGTTATTATTTTATTAAGTTGTAGTGATACTCCCTCGGGAGCCGCTGGTTGATTTGGAATCGGCGTATTAAGTTACCTTTCAGCTTTTGTCTAGGGGTAAAGTTAGCGAGCAGAGCAGTAAGCGACTGTCCAGCCAGTAAATAAGGTTTTCTAAATGCTTTATTTCTTGGGTCCAACACGACCAACATCAACAGGAGGTAGATAGGACAGGTTGATGAAGTGAAAAAAAACCTGCAGTATCAGGCTTGGATGAACAGGAGAACAAGCCTGCTCTCCGTAACAATATTTCTCGTCGCCACTCTAGCCAGAGTGGGTGAAGTGATCCCCGCACAGACTTCTGCCACAAGCCTGGCAGCCGGAGTTCTACTTTAAAGTTGCTGGAAGGAACAGGTCCTTGCAATGGACCTGGCTCTGATTAAATTTAAAATGCCAGATGAGGCCTCTGCCACAGGCTCTATGCTGACAATGTGAACAGCAGAGCAAATCCTTCCAGTCAATCACAATTGGGTGACCGATTGACAGCTGAAGTGTACCTGTCAGTGTGTCGGTCACTAGATCCCCGATGGTTCGTTCAAGTCTCTCAGATAACCTGCCTCCGGGTTCTCCTTGAGCCGAATCCCCACCGTACAGCCAGCGGCCTAGGATCTCTCTTAGTGGTGAGGGGACCCAGCAAGCCACTGGGGCCCCTCGGCAGCATCCGCCAGAAACTCCGCGTAGCTTTCGACCCCGGCCTGGTAGGCCATATCGCCGGGGTCTGTTGGATGCACACACCCTGAAGGTGGGTGCCGCACCTGGAACCAGGAACCCGCGAAGAACCAAAGAAAATGGCGTCTGCCACAGATATACCCTCCCCCAGCATGCCCTGCGAGGGAAAAACTCCTCCAATTGGCTGCTGGGGAAAAGTGGCTCTGTTAGAACCCCTCTGGCACCATCTGTCATCTGGGGGTGAGACTGACACCCCCGGAGCGCAGACTGACCCACAGGACAGTTCTAAAATGACAGCAGCCCAAATCGAACAAAATTAAGAGTGAGAGCAACATAACTCTGTTACTCCCCCACTAACTTTAGTGTAGTGCCCATACTGAAAGTAAGGGGGCGCTACATAGTTGTTATGGATAAAGTTCCACTTTAAACAAAGAAAACATGCTATTTTTCATTGTTTTGGATAGAATGGGTGAAGGTTAGAACCTCTTTAGCTCTTATCCTTTTTCAAATAGTAACTTTGACAGAAAATTGGGGAAAATCTGCCAACAAGGTTATTCTTGGCGTTCCACTTTAAGCATTTAGTAGCAGCTATGTTGTGAAAAAAATAATGTGTCTTGATTGTTATGGGTTTGTTGTAACTCCAGCGCAGAATGTAAAATTCCTATTATGTCTTCTGCAATTGATATAACACTGTCATATGAGCTAATGTTAGCAGACATTCTCTTCATGTCAAGTTCCCACAAGCATTCCAGTGAACCCCTGTGAAAATGGCGTTTATTGAGTGATTTTGGGCTCCAGCACAACCCTTAATGGGACAAATTGACATTCCTTCATTTACTGTGGATGTGCAGGCCCACATTTTATTTCCTGTGTACATGTGTAAACATGTGCAACAAAGCATAATGCCATTTGTATCACCATAGTAGGCAGCGTAATGAGAAATCCAGAATTATGTTTTAAACAGATTTTTACCTTTCCTCTTTGTGTCATTTTTCATTTATTTCCCAGTGAGCATGCTCATGTCTGATACAGTATTTATTCAAGAAGGCCCAGGGGACACATGAACAGTGTGATACTGTAGAAGCTGCTTAACTGTTTTTGCAGCAGTCTTTTCAAGCTTTACAGATAGACATACAGGAGTGACATTTAATCCGCAGAACATACAGAGCAGTAGTTGGAAGAACAATCTGTTTTTAAAGCTGAATTACAGGCAGATTGAAAGAAAACATTTAAAGCAGGGTTACAGCCAAATAATTTTTTTTTTTTATTGATCGGAGCATTATTAATTATTACATTATTAAATTAAAAAAACGAGTATGCAAGGTTGTGAACATTTTTAAAATATAGATTTAATACTTACAAGTTTCTCCCTCCTGTTGTGGCCGTTGACCATCATGATTGTGGGCATGTGAAGCCCAATCGATATCTCTTTCTGGATAAGCATTGGAGAGTTGCATGCTGGGTAAGCAGCATTCACCTCTTGATCTCGCGCATGCGCGATTCACCGGCAGCTGTAGCGCAGATTGTTTCTAAAGTTGCCATAAAAATGGGTGGCAACGGAGGAAGGTCCCGCCCTGTTTTTATGGCAACATAGATAAACACATCTCAACTCTGTGATCCACTTTTAATCACTCTCTTTCAGAAGTCTATACCTAGTTTATTACAAAAAATATCTGCAGATTGGTATTGCATGCTATTAATAAAGTGTCACTAAACCTGCATCATAAAACTATCAATAAATGGTGTATTACATGCTGTTCATACTCACACAGTCACTATGAGATTCGTTTTCTGTATTCTGCAGAAAACCTGGTTGGTCCTGCCATTCTCTATCTCCTTCTGTCCGTGTCGCCAATTCAGCTTGTGATTTTGCAGCTGTGATGGCAACTCTTGCACATGCTCAGTTTTCATGGAGTTTGTATGTTGAGCATTTCCTCCCTATCACATCTGAGCCGCCCGTGTGACTGCAGAATTACACATGTGGGCGTACAGAACAGCCCACTCCCTCCCTCCACCTCCATGCCCGCTAAACACAAGGGGACCAGGATATTACATGTAGATTAATGATGGCTTCACCTCCCTCTTATTCTAAGACACAGACTGGAGGGGCATGACATTGCCAAAAATAATAAAGATTTGATTTCAATTATATATTTGTATGACAATTTACAGATAAGCTGCTTTATAAAGAATACTGTTTACAATACAGTGTATTATGGTAGAAAAAATAGAAATCCAATTTATACATAGGTTTTGAAAATGTAAACATTTAATTAAAAGCCATAACTGGAAAATATATGTTTGTACAATTTTACATTTATTTATTTATAATATAGTGCTATCGTGTTCTGTTGTGCTGTACACAGTCATAAAAGGTTGTACAAATAATGCAATACATGACATGTTTTAACCACTTCGGGTCCGCGCCATTAACAGAATACGTCAACAGCGCGGACCTGAGGCGCCGGGGTCACGTCTTTGGACGTGATTTACTTGTAATTCCCTGTGCGCGCCACAGGGTGCCGCGCGGCGGGGAAAAACAGTCCCGACGCATCACCGAGGATTCGATGCGTGTACCCGGCGGCCGCGATGTCCGTCAGGTACACGCGATCATCGGTGACAGAGCAGGGACGTGGAGCTCTGTGTGTAAACACAGAGCTCCACGTCCTGTCAGGGAGAGGTGACAGATGCTGTTTCTCTTGTACATAGGGATACAGCATCGATCACCTCCCCCAGTCACCCCCTCCCCCCACACAGTTAGAACACACCCAGGCAATACATTTAACCCCCTTCCTCACCCCCTAGTGTTAACCCCTTCAATGCCAGTCACATTTATACAGTAATTAGTGCATATTTATAGCACTGGTCGCTGTATAAATGTGAATGGCGCCAAAAATGTGTCAAAAGTGTCCGATGTGTCCGCCACAATATCGCAGTCCCAATAAAAATCGCAGATCGCCGCCATTACTAGTAAAAAAAAAAAAATATAAAAAAAAAAAATACGTAGAAGAATACGTATCGGCCTTAACTGAGAAAAAAAAATATTTAAAAAAAAAAAAATTGGGATATTTATTATAGCAACAAGTAAAAAATATATATATATTTTTAAATTGTCGCTCTTTATTTGTTTATAACGCAAAAAAATAAAAACCGCACGGGCGATCAAATACCACCAAAAGAAAGCTCTATTTGTGGGGAAAAAAAGGACGCCAATTTTGTTTGGGAGCCGCGTGGAACGACCACGCAATTGTCAGTTAAAGCGACGCAGTGCCGGAAGCTGAAATTTCGCCTGGGCACGAAGGGGGTTTATGTGCCCAGTAAGCAAGTGGTTAAAGACGAGTGCATACAGTAATTTAAGAAAATGTTACGATAAAAAGAAACAAGACAAGAGAGAGGGCTCTACCCATACAAGTTTACAATCTGAAAATAAATACAAAAATGTATTATTTTCTGTACAGTTAGGGCCATGTCACATGAACCATGAGCTTTAGTAGCTTCAAAATCTCTCTCAAAAGCAAACAAAAAGGTATAAAATTAGAGGATCACGTTCTCCCAAAACCAATATGAATATTCAAATTATTGGTGGTTAAAGGGACCTTGTTAGCAAAGGGTAAATTTGTGTATGTAAAAGCGTATGTGTTTTTGTGTTACACATTGTGGTTTCTCCTGCTGGTTTGTATGTCACTACATGATGTATGAGCTGGCAGGAGGAACGCAGCATGCTGTGGGGGAAACAGGTATGTGACCAACCCATCGGTCAAACTCTTGCAGTGGCTGAAGAGCAGAGAAAAGGTGGCATTTCAACCAACACACCACATGAAAAGTTAAATATATTCCATCTTCTTTTATAGGTATGCTTTTACATACAAGATGACCCTAGGCCAGTAGTTCTCAACCTTCTAGTGCCGTGACCCCTTGATAAAATTTCCCAAGTTGTGGGGACCCCTATCAGTAAAATTATTTTTGTAGCATGGGTTGTCAGCACCCAAGCTATGACAAGTAATTTGCGCCTAAACCACAGACATTTAGCGCTCCCTGAGTCCTTTTAATGGCAACTAAAATTACACTCACTGGGCCAGATTCTCAGAGGCGTTACGACGGAGTATCTCAGATACCCCGTCGTAACGCCTTTTTTTTGTCCTTGTATCTATGCGAGTGATGCTTAGCATCACTTTTGCATAGATACGCTTCTACATCCGACAAGTGTAAAAGCATTACACTTTCGGATCGTAGGTGTAATGACAACTCCGGCCACTAGGTGGCCTTTACGTTGTTTTTTCATTTGCATATGCAAATGAAGTAGTACGCCGATTCTCGATCGCTTTTACGCCGCCCCGTCGTCGCGTACGTCGTTTTCGTTCGCGTAAGGTTACCCCAGCTTCTATGTGGAGTAACCTTACGAGGTCCCGTCGGATGCCGTCGTGTCCCGTCGGATGCCATGTTAAGTATGGCCTCGGGACCGCGTTGTGTTGTGCGTCGTTTACGTCGTTTGCGTACGTCGATTCTCAATGGGGCTGGCGCACGCTGCGATTACATCGTTTACATTGAGAAAATGTGACGTCCTTTGGAGCATGCGCACTGGGCTTTTTCCCCGGCCGGCGCATGCGCAGTTCGTTCGACGCGGGGGCGCGCTTAATTTAAATACAAGCCGCCCCATTTGAATTGCGCGGGTTTACGCTTGGCGATTTACGAGACGCCGGCGTAAACTACGGAGCAAGTGCTTGGAGAATAAAGCACTTGCTCTAGTACGCAGCGGCGGCGTAGTGTAAATGGCTTACGCTACGCCGCCGAATATATATGAGAATCTGGCCCATTGTGTCTCCGGCTTCACTGCGTCTCTGAGTTTGTGGTTTCTCACAGCAGTGACACCTATGCCGAAATCAGGAGATGGGGTCTCCTCTAGCCCATCCCACTTCACATTCCTCCCCAGTCAGCTGACCTAAAGTCTCTGCCCCCCAGTCATTCTGTGAACTGAATGGGCAGCCGTGGGCTCCAGGAACAACCCAGCTGGGCAGCCACAGGCTTCATGAACAGCCCTGCTCGGCGGCTGCAAAAAGTCTGAGAGTGATGCAGGCTTTAGGAATAGCCCAGGATTTGGTGACCCCTGGCAAATTATTATTTGACCCCCGAGGGGGTCCCGACCCCCAGGTTGAGAATCACTGCCCTAGGCTGACAGGGTCAATTTAAACCAGTTGACAGTTTATTTTATCTTTCAGGGACTCTTGTTTTTAAAGTGGTTGTAAACCCAACCACACATCTTGCACCTACAGGTAAGCCTAGATTAAGGCTTTCCAGTAGGTGCAAGACATATCTCCTAAACCTGCACGGTTTAGGAGATATTTACAGAAATTACAGGCGCCGATGTCTACGGCGCATGCGTGCCGTAGACAGCGGCGCAGGCGCAATGAAAGTGACATTTTTCTTAATGGCATTAATGGGGCTAATGCCGTACTTCCACTCTGGCCAATCACGTGCCGGAGTGACAATAACAGGAAGAAGCATCGAGAGGACTTGGCGGCGGCGGTGGACAGGACGGAGGAGGACTTCGGGGGCTTCGATCGCAGGTAAGTGACACATAATGAGCTAGTATTCTGTTCATTCTAGCTCATTATGCCTTTCTCTTGCAGGTTTTTTTTTTTTTTTTTTAAAGTGAAGGGTTTGCTCCCTCTTTAAGATATTTCTTTAAACCCAACAACAAAAGTTTAATACAATGCAGTTTATCAGTTCCTAAATATGGTGACTGTATCAGCCATACACTGATGAACTGGCCGAGATTTGAACCATTAATGGGCAGACTTAATGTACCAAGTCGATCGTTTAATCAACTGCAAAGCAAACAAAGTCCTTTCTTGTATTAGGCTGGGTTCCCAGCATCCAATCTGCAAAATAGCAGAAGATTTAGACCGGCTCTCTATTGAACCAGTTCACATACATATCTCTGCTGCGGCTCTGGTGAAAATTTGCACAGGAGTCCTGTGCGTCTTATGGTCTGTTTCAGGTCCAAATTCAGCCAACAATTCTGAACGGGGACGCACCGGACCCCCTGCTGTGAGGCGCATGCGAAGATAGTGTGAACCCAGCCTTAAGAGAGATATGGACTCCAGAGAGAGAAAGATATAATTGTGCCCCTGTTCAAAACATTAGTAAGATCTCATATGCAGTTCAGTTTTGGGCTCCAGTTCTCGAAAAGGATATCAGGGAACTGGAGAAAGTGCAGAGAAGGGCAACCAAACTGATAAGATGCATGGAGGAGCTCAGCTATGAGGAAAGATTAGAGGAACTGAATGTATTCTCTCTTTAGAAGAGGAGAATAAGTTGGGGTATGATCAGGTACAAATATATAAGAGGTCCATATAGTGAACTTGGTGTTGAATTATTCACTTTAAGGTCATCACAGAGGACAAGGGGGCTCTCTAGAGGAAAAGAGATTTCACCTCCAAATACGGAAAGGTTTCTTCACAGTAAGAGCTGTGAAAATGTGGAATAGACTCCCTCCAGAGGTGGTTCTGGCCAGCTCAGTAGATTGCGTTAAGAAAGGCCTGGATACTTTCCTAGGTGTACATACTATAACTGAGTACTAACATTTATAGGTAAAGTTGATCCGGAGTATATCCGATTGCCTCTCGGGGATCAGGAAGGAGTTTTTTCTCCTGCTATAGCAAATTGGATCATGCTTTGTTTTTTTACCTTCCTCTGGATCAACTGTTGGTGTAGGATTGCGTATATGGGATTGTGTTTTTTTTTTTTTTTGGCTGAACTAGATGGACGTGTGTCTTTTTTCAACCTGACTAACTATGTAACTTTTCCACTTGGCCTACCCCACCGTGAAAAGACAATTGCTCAGCAGGAGGGATTCACCTGTCAGTACTGTCTGCGTTGATGGAGAATCATGCAAATTTTGCAGAAATAAAAGTTGCACTGTGTATGGTCTGCCTTAATTTTCCTTTTTTATGCTAGGTACATTTTCTACTAGGGCAGAAAAACTCTTGTTGATCTTGCTAGAAATGTGGTGCTCTTGTAACATCCTGTGCACTGAACTGAAATTTGAAGTTATCAGCCTTCCCAGCTATCTTCTGTGAACTAGAAAACAATGTCTATTTATGTAATGAATATAAGGAAAGAAGGAAGTGTTTGCAGTCCAAGCCAGGAGAGCAGTTTAGGTGGACAGTGCTGCACCTCTATAGATACAGTACAGTGAGCAAGCATTGTCATTCTAGGACAGGTGTCATTGACAGGATCACCAGGTGAAAATAAAGAAAAAAAAGAAGAAAGAAAAACCCACAATGTGGAATTGGTTGCAACTAATTATGTTACCCAGTGCTGATGATTATGTTGCACCAGTGGCTTGTATTTGTACAAGCATGCATTATAGCTAGCTGTAGCAACAACCGGAAACCAGTTACACTTTGTTATACAAAATACTGTTTTATTAAAGCAACACAAATGATTGTGCGACAAAGCCCTTAAATTAAAGTGATACTAAAGTCTCTTTTTTGGGGTTTAAAAATAATAAACATGTTTTACGTACCTCCTATGTGCAGTGGTTTTGTACAGAGCAGCCCAGATCCTCCTCTTCTCGGGTCCCTCTTTGGCACTCCTGGCTCCTCCCTCTGACCGAGTGGCCCCACAGTTTTCTATGGTGGCACCCGAGCCGCAGCTCCATGTGTCCATTCAGTCATGGAGCCGTGACTAGATCCCACCCCTCTCTCCTCATTGGCTCACTTAATTTGATTGACAGCAGCGGGAGCCAGTGGCGCTTGAGGATGAGGATGGGGAGTCTCGGGCAGCCAAGTCTTTCCTGCAACATCACTGGATCTAGAGGGCTCAGGTAAGTATTAGGGAGGGGGCTGGGGGAGCTGCTGCACAAAGAAGGTTTTTTATCTTAACGCATGAAGATAGAAAACCTTCTGCCCTTACAACCACTTTATGGTTGCTTTTAGAAATTAGTAAACCAGTCTGTGTGGATCTAATTTGTATTGGAAAAAATATAAAGACAAATGTACTGACTAGGGTTGTCCCGATACCACTTTTTTAGGACCGAGTACAAGTACCGATACTTTTTTTCAAGTAGTCCCCGATACCGAATATCGATACTTTTTTTAAATGTGTCCATATTTGCAGCCATGTCCCCCCACATATATTGCAGCCATGTCCCCCCACATATTGCAACCATGTCCCCCACATATTGCAGCCATGTCCCTCCAGCCATGTCCCTCCAGCCATTTCCCCCATACCTCGCTGCCGAAAGCCGCCACCGCAGGGGAACATCACAGCATTCATTTGAATAGCTGTTTTGCCAGTGCGTATAGACACTCCCCCTTGCTCGGGATTGGACAGATCACGATCACCCATCCAATCCCGAGCAAGGGGGAGTGTCTATAAGCGGCGGGAACACTACAGCTATTCAAATGAAAGCTGTGATGTTCCCGCAAGCTGTTTAACCCATTGCGGTGGCGGGTTTCGATGCGGCGATGGCAGCGGCGGGGGGGGGGGGCGTAAGTATTCTATTTGGGTATCGGGGGTATTTGCGGGAGTACAAGTACTCCCGCAAATACTCAGTATCGGTCCCGATACCGATACTGGTATCGGTATCGGGACAACCCTAGTACTGACCAACACATTGATAGCAACAGGACAAGAATTAAATGGTAGGCTGCTTAAATTTTTTTTTCATAAGACAAGTCCACCTCTACTCACAATGCTTACCAAACAGATCAAAGCTAAAGCTGGTCAGAGTGTTACTGTTATAATTGTGTTAGGGTAGAAAGAGAAAACCAGATCTGCATTTTAGATTTTTTTTCTATAAATAAGGACAAATACAGTATGAGGAACTGATGTAGTCACTTAAAATGCATTCAGCCAGCTGACCAAACGGGGGAAAATACAACATTAAAAGATGGACACTATTGTTATGGAATATCTTTGGTTATTGATGATAGGCTGACATCATCAGACATGTGCATGCCATTGCAGCCCTGGACTTCTGAGGGCACACACTAAAACAATCAGACATTGCCTCTTTGGTTGAGTAGTGTCTATCCAGGAGGTAATAGGAAGAGGTACAGTGTAGAGAAGGCCATATCACCCCAAGGGAACCCCTAAATCATTTTCAGGTCCAACCTAATTAATCATGGGTCAGTGATAAAAAATAAATAAAAAATAAGCTGTACATTGGAGGTCAGAAGGAAGCATGCAACTCTAATGCCCCGTACACACAATCACTTTTTGTGATGAAATTTTTTTTAAATTTTCATCATGAAAAAAAATACGAAATTTTTCCAACTTCATCATTAAAAATGATGTTGCCCACACACCATCGTTTTTGAAAAATGATGAACAAAGCGACGGCACTCTAAAGGGGAGGTTTTATTTGCCTTTGGCCTGCTTTTAGCTGGTTACTAGTCTTTGTCTGTTACAGCGTGATGAATGTGCTTACTCCATTATGAATGGTAGTTTTACCTCCCGTCTCATCACTTGCTTCTGGGCATGTACGGGTTTAAAACGTCGTTTTTGCCCACACACAATTTTACAACACGAAAAATTACATTTTCAAAAATGACATAAAAAATTGAAGCATGTTCGAATTTTTTTTTGGTTATTTTCTAATGCATTCCTATGACACTTGCTCTGCAGCTGTATATCTTTATGTTGCATTCTGCCAATTTTAGTCTATAGTGTGAAACAATGCACAGCAATTTTTACTTTTCCCTTACAAAATGATATAAAACTTGAAATGTTTGTATATATATTATACCATGTTGCCACAAAAGTTCAAACAGATATAAGACCATTTCAGAGCATTGGCACATTACCACAAAGCTCAAGCCATTTAGCGACCATTTCTTAGCAAATTTTTGATCATGTTTGGCAAGTGTGAGCTCAGCTTTGTTTTATTTGTATTCTCCTCATCAGTCCTTGCTGGGGATTCATCAGCATTAGTGTTCTCAGAGGTGCCAATTCCTTTGTTGTAAACTGTTTGGAATGGTCCCTTAGACTCTTGTAATAAAGCTTCTGAATTATGGACAGATTTTTGAGCAGCCAACAAATAACGCTTCCTTCTGTTGATTTTATATTCACAAATTCTTTCCTCTTCTGCTGCTGGGTCGTTAAGAACTCCCTCCCAACGCAAACTCTCATTATAATCAACTTCTTGTGTTGTGGTAGATAAAATGGCAGTGTCAGCAGATTTGATACTTGTCGTATTAGCTACACCATTTGAATTGTCTGTGGTTTCACTTATCATAGTAACCCGCATCTCTGAAGATGATGGAATACTTTTCTGGTTCTTTAAACTCTTGTGGATGCTCTTATCTGTAAAATAAATGTCTGCATTAAACAAATTATATAGAGCCTCAAATATTTATGATATCTAAATTGCATTAATACTTGCAATTAAATACTGACGATTGTCGTTTTATTGTCCTCTGGCCATATAAACTGTTTTTATGCATCAGTAAATGCAGAGTCACAGATTACTTTATTCTAATGCACATGTGTTCATAAACATCGGTGTATGTTAACTGCGGCACTGGGCGTACCCGGAATAATTTTTTACAACACGAAAAATTACATTTTTAAAAATGACATAAAAAATTGAAGCATGTTCGAATTTTTTTTTGGTCGTTTTTCAGAAGACAAAAAATGATGTAAAGCCCACACACGATTATTTTAAATGACGTTTTTTAAAACGTCTGTTTTTTTCATCACAAAAAACGACCGTGTGTACGCGGCATTAGAGTTCCAAGGAACCCTGGCTGAGACTGGCTGGTGTAGAGAGTCACATGTGTTCATAAACATCGGTGTTGTAATCATCCAGTCTTCTTATAACTCTTGAGGACCATGAAGTGGGGATCATTTGAAGTGGTTGTACTTCCATTGTAGGTTTTTAATACATCTTGCCTGGTTTTGTTCTGATCAGTAAGGTTACCTGACCCATATGGTCTTCTTTGTGTACAGTAAGTCACAAAGTTAGTCTACAATAGGGATTAAAGATCAAATTGCTTAGCATAAAGCTGGGAAATATATGTTACAGTGATAATGGAGGACAGGAGTTAGGTTTCTCCACTCCAGGTTCAAAGATACTGTCGGTTTTATTATTCAGTTTTATTCTTTTAGTCTGTGTTTTTTTTTTTACATGCTTGTAAGGCTAAATTACTTTTCTGGTTTTGAAAGTTACTCAGTCAAACTCTCCTTGTAAAATAACCATTTACATACTTACCTTTCCTTCTACAGGGTGGACCATTTATATGGATACACCTTAAATGGGGGGTTCACCCCAAAAAAAAATGTTTAACATTATATTCTGCCGAGTTGTGAGATAGAGATTACGGCAATGAAATTAAAAAAACAGCGTACATACCATATTTTCACCGCGGCTTTCGTGTATGTTAACTGCGGCACTGGGCGTACCCGGAAGCCGCAGTGAAAATACGGTATGTACGCTGTTTTTTTTTTTATTTCATTGCCGTAATCTCTATCTCACAACTCGGCTGAATATAATGTTAAACATTTTTTTTTGGGGTGAACCCCCCATTTAAGGTGTATCCATATAAATGGCCCACCCTGTAGAAGGAAAGGTAAGTATGTAAATGGTTCTTTTACAAGGAGAGTTTGACTGAGTAACTTTCAAAACCAGAAAAGTAATTTAGCCTTACAAGCATGTAAAAAAAAAAAAAAACACAGACTAAAAGAATAAAACTGAATATAATGTTAAAAACAAATTTGGGGTGAAAAATAAATTAATAAAATGGGAATGGTTGGTGATATTAACTTCCTGTTTGTGGCACATTAGTATATGTGAGGGGGGGGGGGGGGGCGTGGCCAGCCGGAGCTGAAGATGGCAGCATAATCCTACAGCTCGTCAGCCCAGGGAGACAAACAACACCAACACAGCCCTAAATACGACGCCATCTACGGCCATCCTAGACCCAGACACACCCAGGATCATGGCAAGCTCCTCGAGGAAGAGGCTGACGGAATACAAGCCTCAGAAACTCACGGAGTTCTCCTTCAAGCCGGCGGGGAAGGTTAGTGCGATCAAAGATGGCGCCGGACAGTCCGCGCCGCGCGGCTCCCTCACGGATCTCCCATCCACTCTGCCAGACAGACCGAGTGCCCTGACCCCTCCTGTAGCTTCCGACCGGTCCCCAGACAGGGACCCCCTCACCAGCAGCCCCGCCAAGTCAAAAATGCGGCTGGACGCACCGCTGCCGCGATCGGCCCCGCTCCTAATTGAGGCCCCGGCTTTCCTCTCCAACCAGGCCTTACATTCTTCCATGGCCTCATTTCCCACCTCAGGCCAGCCTGTACTGGACTCAACTCTCAAGGATATGCTCCTGTCCCTGCAAGCATCCCTAATGACCGATCTCTCCTCTCTCTTTACAAAGATCACCTCAGACATTCACTCTCTGGATGACAGAGTTACTCACATTGAAAGAAATATGAATGAATGTGCTTCCACTGTAAATGGTGTTATTGATGTGTATGATGATGTCAGGGAAGAACAGTCCTGGATGCGCGCAAAATTAGCAGATTTAGAGGACAGATCTCGCAGGAATAACGTTAAAATAAGAGGCGTCCCTGAATCCATTCTACCCGCAGACCTTCCTAAATATGCCAAGGAACTCATACGCCTTGTAATCCCGGATGCACCCCCCCGCGACATCATAATAGACAGAATACATAGGATTGCAAAGCCCTCTCATCTCGCCGCCACAGTGCCCAGAGATGTTCTGATGCGAGTGCACTTCTTTCATGTTAAGGAAAGACTTATGTTTGGTCTTAGAGCTAAAACACCCCTGCCTGCTCCCTACACAGGCATTCAACTCTTTCCTGACCTCTCGAAATACACCCTCCAACTGCGGAGACAATTGAGCCCTGTCACCAAAGGCCTGCAGAACCATCGTATTCAGTACAAATGGCGGTACCCAGCCTCGCTGCTCCTTACCCACAACGGCAAATCCCATGTAATTATGGATCTTGACAAAGGTCTCCACCTTCTGCAAAGCTGGGGTATTCTACCCGATCCCTCTGATCCCTCCACCTCACTCCCGCCTCACAGAGATCAAAACACACCCCGCCGAGATGGAGACACACACCCAGATTCCGAGGAGATGTCATGATCTTCTGCGCTACAATGGGCATCCCGAATCGACTATCCTCCCATGGGTTTTGACCGAGAAATTGTTTGACTTACTCAGTTCCTGTTGCTTCTTTTTTTTTTGAACTGTTCTTACCCCCTGTCGGAGGTCATAGTTATACCCAACTTCACCTCCCTGATTTCGTTACCCTCTAACGCAGTTCACTTTGATCTCACTGAACTTATTTGTCTCTTCTACTACTGCGCATTGCAATTATATCTGCTTCTAGTTAATGTAACATATTGTTCTTTCCACAGTTCTAGCTTCTCCCTTGCAGCCACATCCTGGTCCTTCGCTGATCTCCCCATCGGTCCTTCCATCTAGCACAAGAGCGAGTGGTCTTGGATCCTCCCAACTGTAAGTCCTTTTGTACCTTACCTTGCTGCACCTCACGCTCAAGATGCCAATCACCATCCTATCATTGAATGCAAATGGGCTTAACCACCCAGTTAAACGACACTCACTTTGGAAATCCATTACGGCCTTTCACAGTGACATTGTCTTCATCCAGGAGACGCACCTCCTTCAAGCGGATACTCGTCTATGCAACAACCCTAACTTTCCCCATGTATATCATGCCTGCCACACCACCAAATCCAGAGGTACAATGATTGCGATTCATGCCTCTACGGATTTCCAACCCCTTGATGTGCACGTCGACCCAGAAGGCCGTTACATCATTTTGGTCTGTACCATTGACAAAGCGGACTACACTCTAGTCAACCTGTATGCCCCGAACTCCCACCAGAAGAAATTTCTCCACAAAGTGCTACGCAAGGTCAGAACCATTCAAAGGGGTTACGTGCTCCTAGGAGGGGACTTTAACCTCGCCCCTGACCTCCTTATGGACTCCACATCGGCTGCCAAACGGCGGGAATCCCCGCTGAAAAAGATTCTCTCCTCCCACAATCTATTTGACATCTGGAGGTGCCATCATGGATCTGAAAAAGACTTCACCTTCTTCTCCCCTAGACATAATTCGTACTCACGAATTGATCTGTTTATAACGGACAAAACTCTCTTACAGCAAATTTCCGCCTCGGCGATCCACACTGCCACATGGTCGGATCATGCCCCAATAACGATTACCATAGAAAACACCACACGCCCCCGCAACACATTCATATGGAGGGCAAATACGTATATACTGCAACACGAAGACTACACACTAGAGATTGCTGATCATATCAAAAACTACTTTGCACTTAATGTAGGCTCGGTATCTGACCATGGGGTAGTGTGGAGAGCTCACAAGGCATACATGCGTGGTGTGTTGATGAAGATAGGCTCTATTCATAAAAAAAGGAGGACGCAGCGCCTTGATGAGTTAACATCTCAAATAGCATTCTTGGAATCCCAACACAAAACTGACCCCCGCACGCCAATACTGGACCAACTGATGTCCCTTAGACGAGAACGCTTCTCCTTCATTCCTATGAATATCTTCAGAGGAAAATGAAGGCCACAGCCTACTCCACATCCAACAAGGCTGGTAAAAGACTCGCACAACGCATTAAGGCCAGACGCACCAAGACTAACATTCCTAAGCTTTTCCACCCACACACCAATACTCCCCTGACGAACCCTCAAGACATTGCCAATGCCTTTAGCGACTACTATAAAGATCTATACAACCTGAATCAAGACCCCCATACTCCACAGCCCTCACAAGATGACATCAACGACTTCCTACGACACATTCGACTGCCCACTCTAACGAATGACCAACTTTCGTCCCTGAATGCACCGCTGACGGCCCAGGAAATTTTACTGTCTATTAAATCGCTCCCCTCAGGTAAAGCTCCCGGGCCAGATGGTCTACCGGGGGAATACTACAAACAATTCTCCGACCATTTAATCCCACACATGACCGCATTGTTTAACGACGCTGCCTCCTCCTCTCATTTTGCACCTGAATCTTTAAATGCTCTTGTTGTAACGATACCGAAACCAGGGAAGGAGCCGACAACACCCCAAAATTTCCGGCCAATATCACTCCTTAATTTAGACTTAAAAGTGTACGCTAAAACCATAGCAAGTAGACTGAAAGAAATAATGCCCTCCCTCATACATGGAGATCAGACTGGCTTTACTGTAGGCAGACAGGCATCAGATGCCACGAGAAGATTGATAAACCTGATCCACCTAGCAGAATCAACCGGAACGCCTTCTCTGCTCCTTTCTTTGGACGCAGAGAAGGCGTTCGACAGGGTCCACTGGTCCTATCTTAGGTCAGTGCTCCAACATTTTGGCTTCCACGGATTCATCTTTAACGCCATTATGGCACTTTATTCGGCCCCTACTGCTCAAGTATTCTCTGCTAATATGACTTCCCGCCCATTCCCCATCACAAATGGCACACGACAGGGGTGCCCCTTATCCCCTCTAATCTTCAACCTGATTATGGAACCCCTTGCTACTCATATTAGAGCCAACCCCTCCATTACAGGTATACAATTTGGAGGTACCTCACATAAAATCAGTCTATTTGCAGACGACGTCATCCTAATTCTTACGAACCCGGCTTCTTCCCTGGCAGAGGTACAAAAACTGCTCACTTGGTTCAGCAATGTGTCCTATTACAAAGCGAACACGACCAAATCGTTCATTCTCGACATCAACCTTGACGCGACTACTAAGAACCTTTTACAACTCCAACATCAGTTCCAATGGGCAGACAGAGAGTTGTCGTATCTAGGGATAAAATTGACACGCACCCTCAAACATCTTTTCTCCGCCAATTTCCAACCTCTCCTACTAAAAATCCGAGCGGACTCTCAGCTCATTACGAGACATGAGATTTCCTGGTCGGGCAGGCTAGCAGCATTTAAAATGCTCTGCCTTCCGCAGATACTGTATTACTTTAGGACGCTCCCCATACCAGTCCCCACCTCCCTCTTCAGATCCCTACAACATATCCTGAACCTACATCTCTGGAAAGGTAAAAAGCCTCGATGTGCACATTCCAAACTTGTTAAACACAAACTAGCAGGGGGCGTGGGCTCCATAGACTTTGAAGACTATTACTTAGCCTCTATCCTCACCCAATTGCCAGACTGGTTCCGTGACCGCCCTATTACCCCATGGGGACAAATGGAACGCCTCTTCCTGATCCGCCCTCCCCTTAAACACTGGATCCTGAGTATACCACTGGGGGCGACAATTCAGCCCTCACTTCCACCCACCATGAGAGCCACCGCTAATGCATGGGCCAAACTGATTAAACACTCCACACACAAATCATCTGTCCCATTAGACCAAATCCCCCTTGAATCACTCCACTATCTGTCACCGGAGCTACCCTTGACCCACTGGTCCCAAAAGGGCATCTGCTTCCTCCATCAGCTTTTCCAAGGAAATAGTCCTAAACCCTTCTCCCAACTCCAGAAGGAGTTTGATCTATCTACCACAGAATCTTTTAACTACATGAGGATTTGTCACTGTTTACTATCAATACCCTCACCCATCTATACAATTCCCCCAAAGACCTGGAAATTCCTAACAGACCCCGTACCTAGCATCAAAGGCATCTCTCACTTCTACACCTCGCTTCACCTCAAAACTCAATTTTCTAAGTCTCACTCCCACCTGATGTGGGAAGCTGATCTACAGAGTAGCTACTCCAGCGACCAATGGAGATATGCTTTGCAATATATCTATAAGTCCACAAAATGCTCCGCACTTTGGGAGCTTTCCCAAAAAATTACACTGCGCTGGTATCTAACGCCAGCTAGACTGGCATCGTTTAATCCCAAAAACTCCAGACTCTGTTGGAGATGTAAAGCCTCTAAAGGTGACATCTTCCACATATTCTGGGCCTGCCCCTATATCCAGACTTACTGGGACAACACGTTTAAACTAATATCTACAGTCACCAATCGATCGGTACTTCCCACGCCGGAACTTGCAGTACTCAACCTTACTATTGAAGACTTGCCCTTCCCCTTTAGGTACATCATTACACACATACTACTAGCCGCTAGACTCTGCTTAACTAGACTTTGGAGATCGGAGAAATCCCCGACCATTGACCAGGTTATTGACCTTGTAGACCTACACTCCAGTTATGAAACCTTGATGGCACCCAACGGTGACCAAAGTTCGAAACTCCGACTGAACTGGAGTCCCTGGGTACACTGTTCTAGAACTGTGATGGCCATGTAATACTACCCAAGTTTTAACACGTTAGCCAGACCCTTCCTGACCGAACAATGTGATCTCCCACATGTCGCAGTTTATGAGATCTTGCATATATACTTATCTGTTTATTTGGTTGTTATGCTTGTTATGATTATTCTTGATTTAAACCTAGCGGGCTTTTCCCCTTTTTTTTGGGGGGGCCTCGACGCTGGTTTTGCCCCCCTCTTGGGTCACAGAATGAGCCCATATGGGGTGACCCAGAGGGGGAGGAGACCACTCTACCTGTTTTGACCAGAACGACTCAACCCGCCGCCAATCTGATAAATGTAAACCTGTTCAGCACAACATTTGTATGTATCCAAACGTCGATACACGACGTACAATGTTTGACTTGTACTGTATAATTGCAAAATTAATAAAAATTATTGAAAGAGTATATGTGAGGGGGAAAACTTTTCAAGATGGGTAGTGACCATGGCGGCCATTTTGAAGTCGGCCATTTTTAATCCAACTTTTGTTTTTTCAATAGGAAAAGGTCATGTGACACATGAAACTTATTGGGAATTTCACAAGAAAAACAATAGTGTGATTGGTTTTAACGTAACTTTATTCTTTCATGCTCACAGATTATTCACCCAGGCTAAGCTTGTAGGTATGGTGAAGTGCTGTGGAGCGGCAATAATACACACAGTCCCAGTGCTATGAAAGAACTTGTACTAAAGGGGGGCGCATGCGCGGCGCGACGCTGATGGGAAGTGCTTAGACACATCTCCTCCACACCCGGACACATTGCGACCGTTTCCCCAGGGCTATACCGCTCGTTTTCGCCCAAAATCATCAGCACCCCTGTGGGAATACGAGGTGCATGCCTGGCACCAGCAAGAAGAAAAAACGGAGCCAGCATCGCTCACTGACAAACTTTCTTCTTACAATGGAGCAGAGGACAGGGAAGACCCAAGATGGCGCCTGCAGCAGCATGTGGGGAGAGGATGCAGCCATCTCACACCCTCCCAAAGCCCTGGAAAACTGTGAGTACAACTCCCCCCTCTCCAAGGCTGACCTAGATGAAAGTCTCACAGCAATATTTAACAAACTTGTGGATAAAATAGAAAAAGAAGTGCATAAATCTACTGCTGCACTGTCCCAGGAAATTGCTAGCATAGGAGGCCGCACTGACCTCCTGGAGACAAAGCATGATGAACTCTCCCTAGCACACAATGACTTGAGGAAAGACTATGAAAACCTGGCCGATAATTTTGCCTTTATGCAAGCCCAATTAGAAGATTTGGACAATAGAAATCGCCGCCAAAATATTAGATTGCGCGGTATACTGGAATCCACCACTGATTTACTTCCGGCTGTATCCAAAATTTTCCATGGTCTCCTGCCAGAAAAACCACTATCTGCCTTTGCCTGTGACAGAATCCACAGGGCCCTCCGCCCCAAACCCCCCCCCTGAAAACCCCCCCAGGGACATCATCATGTGCATGAAGGACTTTCTAGTCAAAGAAGACATCATGCGTGCTTCCAGAAACAGCCCCAACATCTCCTTTGAGGGAAAACGCATACAAATCTTCCCTGACATCTCTCCAGCCACTTTAGATAGAAGGCGCAGGATGAAAGAGGTTACCACAGTCCTACAATCAGCCAGAATAAGATACAAATGGGGATTTCCCTTTAAGCTGACTGTACCTCACAACGGATCCACCTATACGGTCTACAATGTGATCGAAGGCAAAGAGTTGCTAATCAAGTTGGGTCTATTGCCTAACGAACCTCATCCACGACTTCCAGCTACCCCAAGACCCTCACCTATTTGGTCTACCCCTTCCAACAGACGCAGCCAGAGAGACCAGAGAAGATTATTCAATCCCTAGTGAAATTACCTCATATAAATCTTCATATGGTTCACTAAGCTACTGCACTATTTCTCCTGAAGATTGCTGCATTCCAGTCACTTAGCCCCTTGCTTCAAGAATACCCAACACTACAGGTTTCAAAGAGTTCCAGCACTTAATCATTTAGATTCTGCAAGAAAAGCAGAGAGTTCTTTTGACTTTTCTTTCCAGCCTTATTACACTTGATTCACACTTCCTCCACTGGAGGTCCCCCCTCCCCTTCTGGAATGTCTCTATACACATATCTAGCTAATGGGCTCATGTTACAAACAGCTCAACACACAATGCTCCATGCAATATACAAACCACTATAGCAGACTTACCTCCTATTATCTCAATCTACCATGTGCTATGTTGCTTGGAGCAGTTTCATGATACAGCTCTGTTTATCCCCTGCACTAAAGGTCATCTATCCTGAACTTTTTGCTTTTTGATCCCTGGATGCTTCACGGGACTGCCTCAAATTATTCTTGATCTACCTCCTCCATATTGAAATGGTTGTGTCATAGACCACAATATCACATCCTTCTTCTGTTTCCAATCCATTTAATACAATGTTATGGTTGGTTATGCTGACCCTGTTCTCTAATTCTTGAATAATATATTTTATTACGTTATTGTTCTAGGCTGCCATGCACTTATATGATGCTTTTATACAGTTTAACATGTTTTTTTGTCCGGGTGTGTCCGCCGCAGTTGGTTTGACCCCACTCCTGCCTCGTTCCACATCCTGACCACCACCCTGATGGTCTGGCTGGATCTGACGCAGGATAAGGATAATTCTTCTTTATCCTATATGTTCTTTTTTGTTTCTCTTTTATTTTTTATGTTTGATCAGTTTAATGCCAGAACAAATGGGTTATTACCCATTTTGCAAAATCTGGTATGTATCAGGAGTATTATCTCCTGCGTTTTTGCACAGAAAAAATTATATTTGTTTTGCACAGGCATAGTGTATATGTATTCTTGTTATTTTTCACTTATAGAGATACATGACCAATATATCGTATATTTCCGCCCTACTTGCGGGCTTCCATGTATGACGGAGATGCTGACTCCATGCAAGCTTTTTGCGTGGCTTCGGTATCTCCCTCCTTATGAAGATAATCCACACACAGGCAACAACTTTATGGTTAGTGCTGCTACCCATCCATGTTATCAGCTTTTATATATTTCTTCTGTTCAGTTGATAGTTTGTTATGATTCTAACCATGGGGCTTAAAATTATATCTCATAACACCAATGGGTTTAACTCACCCAGTAAACGTAAAAAAGCCTTTCAGCAATACAAAAAACTAGGCGCAGACATTATTCTGCTCCAGGAGACTCACTTTGCATCCGCTAACCACCCTAAATTCTTCCACAAATCCTATAACCAAGTGTACTACACCACCTTTGACAATAAAACTAAGGGGGTCGCCATTCTTATACGTAACACGATCATCTTTGATGTTCACCATATATTTAAGGACCCCGAGAGCAGATATATCATTCTCAAGGGTATCATTAACAATAGGGAAATCACCATAGCCTCGGTTTACGCCCCTAATGACACCCATACCTCCTTCTTTATTAAATTCTTTGAAACTCTGGACAAATACCACTCACCCCACATGTTGATAGGTGGAGATTTCAACTTAGCTGCCCACCCATTCCTTGACAGAAGTTCCATATCCCCCCATACAAAATCCTTCTCTAAGACCATAAACCGTCTAATCAATAAGGCTCAATTATTAGATACATGGAGAGCTCATAACACGGGTATTAAAGCATATACCCACTATTCCCACCCACATGACTGCTATGCTAGACTTGACTATGTGCTGTCTACCCCTATCTTGCTTGCCAACTCCACTCAAGCACAGATTCACCCTTGCCCATGGTCGGACCACGATGTCTGCACATTCACTACATCCTACATAGGACTAACCCCCTCTCCTCATAACTGGCGTCTCAATGACTCCTTACTAACAAACCCTGCTAACAACTCTACTATTTCCTCACACATAGAAAACTATTTCACTGACAATATTAATGAGGAAACTCCACCCACCTCCATATGGGTCGCCCACAAAGCGGTTCTAAGAGGGCACATCATAAGCTTAGCTGCATCCAAAAATAGAGAGCGACAGGCCGACATCAGACGCCTCACCAATGAACTCCACCATCTCTACATTAAACTGCATCATTCGGTCGACCCAGCCATTACCCATCAAATACAGGAAAAACGCAAATCCTTAGATACCCTCCTTTCCACTAATGTCGAGAAGTCCCTCAGGTTCTCTAAAGCCAAATATATGCTACACTGCAACTCCTATTCAGCAATGTTTGCAAGGAAACTTAAACAAGATAGTAACCCTACACATACATACAAACTTAGAAATAATAAGGGCAACCTAGTCTCCCACCCACAAGAAGTTATGGAAATTTTTACCTCCTTCTATCAAAACCTCATGTCAAATCCCAACACCCCCCCAAATGAAGCTGCTAAATCTTGGCTGGACAGCCTCAATCTCCCCTCCCTCAATCACGAACATTTAGACTCTCTCAACACACCTTGTACAATTGAAGAAATTACACACATTATCAAATCACTCAAAACCTCCACTGCTCCAGGCCCCGATGGGTACTCCTCCCTATACTACAAAAAATATGCCCCTCTCCTTGCCCCCCATTTGAAGAACCTCTTTAATCACATCCTAGAAGGCAATTCCTTTCCAAGAGAAATGCTATTAGCTAACCTCTCCTTAATCCCCAATCCCAATAAAGACCATTCACTCCCCCAGAATTTCCGCCCCATTTCAGTCCTAAACAATGACCTTAAGATCTTTGGCAGGATTCTTGCTGACAGACTCGCCAAAGTCATCTCCCCACTGGTTCACATTGACCAATCTGGTTTCATACCTAATAGACAGATCACGGACAACATCGGACTTGTCACCAATGTCATTCAAGATGCTAATCTCCACTCACGCCAAACCTGTCTTCTTAGCCTTGACATTCACAAGGCGTTTGACAGTGTCAGCTGGTCGTACATGAACTACCTGCTCCCCAAATTTGGTATTACTGGAGCATTTTTGCAGGGATTCAATGCTTTATACGATTCTCCACAGACTCGCATCCGTTTGCCTGGTGTCAACTCTGATTTTTTTCCTTTAGGTAGAGGTACCAGACAGGGATGCCCCCTGTCTCCACTCCTCTTCGCTCTGGCCATAGAGCCCTTAGCCCAGGCTGTCAGAGCCAACCCAGATATAAAAGGATATACTAAGGATCGTCAGGAATGCAAGATTAGCTTGTATGCTGACGATGCACTACTATACATTACCAACCCCCATACCTCCCTTCCCGTACTGTTCAAACAACTAGAACATTTCCATAGGGTCTCAGGACTAAAAATTAACTTAAGTAAATGCTCCGCACTACCCATTAACATCCCCCCAGCAGAACTTAGTCTTCTTCAGTCCAACTTCCCCTTCACGTGGATCTCCTCCTTATTTACATACCTTGGTATTAATATCACTCCTCTCTACAACGGCTTATACAAGGCTAATTACATCCCATTACTAGCCCGCATCACATCCCTCTTGAAAACCTGGTCCTCCTATCACATCTCTTTTTTGGGCAGAGTTTGTGCAATCAAGATGAACATCCTCCCCAAACTTTTATATTACTTCCGCTCCATCCCAATCAACATCCCTAAAACCAAACTTGAGGCCCTTCAGAGACAGATTAATAAATTCATCTGGGCTGACAAAAGACCACGATATAGTTACACCTTACAACATAGACTACAGTCTAAGGGTGGTCTGGGTCTCCCCAATTTATGGAAATACTTTTTAGCCGCACGCCTATCACAAATATCCCAATGGTTTTCCCCAAATAAAAATATTCCCTGGCTGTGCTTTGAGACCTCATCTATATATCCACTTCACCTACAAGGGATACTTTGGTCTAAGTACACCCTTTATAAAGACCTCATCAAACGTAACATTATAGTGGCTCACGCATTCAAACTCTGGCAAAATACTAGCGACACTTTCCCACTAGCTTCATCACCCCCCCCACTCACATCATTCTTAGGAGACCCCAGACTACCTCTTGCATACAAGGACAGACAATCTGTCTCTGCCTGGATAGACCTTGGACTGACTTCCCTGGGCTCACTACAATCTAAATGGAGCTTTAGAAGCTTTGAATCCCTTCAAAGGGACTTTAGACTCCCCTCCCCAGAGATTGAGAAATTCCATTTAATTAAATCATTCTTTCAGACACATTTCTCACTCTCCACGAGTCCATCTGTAACTGTCTTTGAGAGAATATGCAAATCCTCATCCAGGGACAGAGGAATGATATCTAGACTGTACAATAACCTAAATGACTTCTCGGCCTCTGAAAAAACCCAACCCATGCTACGATGGGAATCGGACTTGGGTATTGATCTTCCCCCAAATACATGGTATGCTATGTCCGAAAACCTCAGGAAAAGCAATAAAGCAGTCTCCTTCAGGGAAACCCCAACAAAACTATTCACAAGATGGTACCTAACCCCATCCAAAATCCATACCTTTTATCCGACAGTTTCTCCTGATTGCTTCAGAGGCTGCCAGGCTGAAGGCACACTACTTCACACTTTCTGGAGCTGCCCACGCCTATCACAGATCTGGCGAGAAGTAGCACGTAGATTTGAGGACTCCTCTAAACATAAAATCTCCCTCACCCCATTAATATGTTTACTATATGGAGATATCCCAGACATCCCTCCCCCGTGCTCCAGACTCCTCCACTCGCTGTGTAGCTCGGTGCAGTGGATGATAGCACTAAACTGGAGATCTGGGGAGGTAATATGGTCTCAGGTGCTCGACAGAATGGAACTGTTGAAACTATCAGAAAGAATATACCACACAATCAATGACAGCCTACATGTTTTTGATGCCAAATGGTCATATTGGTAGTCCAATGATTGATGTTTCCATTTGCTTTCATACACATTGTACTATAATGATGTATTACTAACTTTATCCTCCACCCACTCAAGACCACTCATCATGATCTGCCTTTCATGTTACTAATTCACTGTTGTGCTTTTGAAAAGTGTTATGTTTTTCTATACCTATGCTTGTATCCCAATTTATACTTCTTAATAAACTTTTGTAAACAAAAAAAAAAGAACTTGTACTAAAATAATACAAAGACAGTTAACGAATTACAACTGACAGCAGTTTCTGACCACTTATAAAATGTGTTCAATGTGTTGCCCATTGTGTTGGATTGTCAATGCAACCCTCTTCTCCCACTCTTCACACACTGATAGCAACACCGCATTGAAATCTGCTGCAATGACCCGGTTACTGCGTTCTCTTTGTTTAAAGTCATTGACATGTCGCCGAGGTTAACACATGCATGCAGATAGAAATTGTGTTGATGTCTAGTGAACGCAGTAACCGGGTCATTGCAGCAGATTTCAATGCGATGTTGCTATCAGTGTGTGAAGAGTGGGAGAAGAGGGTTGCATTGACAATCCAACACAATGGACAGCACATTGAACACATTTTATAAGTGGTCAGTAACTGCTGTCAGTTGTAATTCGTTAACTGTCTTTGTATTATTTTAGTACAAGTTCTTTCATAGCACTGGGACTGTGTGTATTATTGCCGCTGCACAGCACTTCATCCTACCTACAAGCTTAGCCTGGGTGAATAATCTGTGAGCATTTCTTAGTTTGAAAGTTCGGAAATCAGATTTAATTCACCACTTACAGTGCCTCCAATCCAGAAATTGCTGGGAAGTCATGGCTTCCGTGACCTGCCTTTGTCTAGTTATTAGCAGAAACATATGGGGCCACTGACTAATACTGGACAGCAACAAGCAGGACGCTATAATTTTGAAGATGAAAGTCTCTGAATCAGGAACAGGACTAGAAAACCTGACCCAAAGATCTTTTCTTACTAGGTTAAATGATGTTTTAAAGCAGAGCTCCTGGTATATAATATTTTATACATATATTGTTATTTTAAATAAAATAAAATTAATGTTTCAGAATTTCTCAATGAATGATTTCAAAATAAGATGAGAGCAGTTATATGCACTGACAGCTATCAGCAGATTTACTCTGTAAAATGACTTGGGTGCCACCTAATGGCCTCATATGAGCAATGTTTTCCAGATAGCAATGTTCTTTCTGATACCTTTGATCGCAAGGTTCACTATTAAGGAGCCTTCATTAAACTGATATGGTTGAATCATTTTAGAAAAGATAGCCCAAAAGGTTAAAATGATTATTGCATTATAATGAGGATTTCCTCAACACTCTGGGGAAATGCGTGTAAAATCAATCACTATCTTCTCACATAATCTTTAACATGTTAATGGTATATCAGACATCATTCTGAATCTTTTTAATCTACTGGTCCTTGTTCAGGAATGTTCTGTAACACAGGGACATCTCTCTGTTGCTGACTCCTAATTGCTCCTAATTGCTCCTGTCAACATGGAATTCCATTTAAGCACACATTACATAGGCATGTCAGCATCAGGAAACATCTCTAAAGTAGAACTAAAGGATTTTTTTTTCTCATTTTGGATAAAGTAATAGTATTAGTATAACCCCTGTCAGTTTTTTGACATTTGTGTCACAAAGAGGAGATTTCCCTTCACTTCCTGTTCCATCGACAAAACAGGAAGTGAGAGGACATCCCTCCAAACTGAGGGAATACTGAGGTGTCACCAGGGTCACCAGAACTAGTGTCCCCATTGGAAATTTTTCCTCTCTATTTTTTTTTGTTTTGGTGTCAACCCAAAATTTGGGATTTTCCTTTCACTCTGGTCTATAACACTAAACAAGAACAATTAAGAAGGTGAATCTCCCTAATGGGGGCACAGACAACAATAAAAACCTGATTTTTAATCCCGGTCACTAACAGCAAAACTTTTTAGCTTTGGATATAGGTATACCATAAAGAGGAGCTGAATTCTGCTCACATAATTTGTAATAAAAACATCTTTGCCATTCTAAAGCTTCCCCCCAACCACTTTACATATTATTTTATATATACTGATTCTGTACTTGCCAAATATGCTGCTGAAATCTCCCTCCATTAAGTCTGGCTGCATCCATTTTAACTGTGGGTATTTGTTTCCATCAATCCGCACACGGAGATGGGAGGTCTATTCATGAGGCTTAAAAACCTTATGGGCCAGATTCTTAAAAAATGTGCGTATCTGGCGGCGTAGCGTATCGTACCGCATTTACGCTACGCCTACGCCAATTACTGGAGTAAGTGCCGTATTCTCAAAGCACTTGCTCCGTAATTTTCAGCGGCGTAGCGTAAATGCGGCGTCGTAAGGCCGCGTAATTCAAATAGTGAAGGAGGGGGCGTGCTGTATTTAAATTAAGCGCGCCCCCGTGCCGAACGAACTGCGCATGCGCAGGCCTTAAACGTAGGCCACTGCGCATGCTCCGTAATATGGCGCAAATACATAAGTTGCGACGTGAACGTAATTAGCGCACGTCCCTATTCACGACGTGTTACGTAAACGACGTAAACGACAGAAAAAGCCGACGCTAACCCGACAGCCAAACTTAACATGGCATACGGCGGACTGAAGTAAGGTTACCCCTCATATAGCAGGGGTAACCTTACGCGTACGCAACCTACGTAAACTACGTCGCCGCGTCGCAAAAACGTTCGAGAATCGGCGTATCGGCTCATTTGCATATTCGGCTGTGAAATCGACGTAAACGCCACCTAGCGGCCGTCGTAGTATTGCATTTAGGATCCGACGGTGTAAATGACTTACACAAGTCGGATCCAAGCTTAAAACCGGCGTATCATGTTTTCAGAATAGAAAACAATGATACGCCGGAGGGAAATTCAAATGACGCTGGTGTATGTGTACATACACTGGTGTAATTCCTTTGAGAATCTGGCCCTATGACTACAGAACTACACCTTCAATGGGACAGTGCATTTTTGGAGCAATACACCAAAGAAAGCATGGTTCCGAGGGGACTTAGATGTGATGTTCACCCCCAACAAGGTGACCTGGAGTTAGATGCATGGTTTAGATATTTTAACCACTTAAGACCCGGACCAAAATGCAGGTAAAGGACCTTGCCCCTTTTTGCGATTCGGCACTGCGTCGCTTTAACTGACAATTGCGCGGTCGTGCAACGTGGCTCCCAAACAAAATTGGCGTCCTTTTTTCCCCACAAATAGAGCTTTCTTTTGGTGTTATTTGATCACCTCTGCGGTTTTTATTTTTTGCGCTATAAACAAAAATAGAGCGACAATTTTAAAAAAAATTCAATATTTTTTACTTTTTGCTATAATAAAAACCCCCCAAAAATATATAAAAAAAACATTTTTTTTCCTCAGTTTAGGCCGATACGTATTCTTCTACGTATTTTTGGTAAAAAAAATCGCAATAAGCGTTTATCGGTTGGTTTTCGCAAAATTTATAGCGTTTACAAAATAAGGAATAGTTTTATGCTAATTTTTTTTTTTTTACTACTAATAGCGTCGATCAGCGATTTTTTTCGTGACTGCGACAATATGGCGGACACTTCGGACAATTTTGACACATTTTTGGGACAATTGTCATTTTCGCAGTAAAAAATGCATTTAAATTTGCATTGCTTACTGTGGAAATGACAGTTGCAGTTTGGGAGTTAACCACAGGTGGCGCTGTAGGGGATGTGTGCCTATGTGGTTTGTTTACTACTGTAGGGGGGTGTGGCTGTAGGTGTGACGTCATCGATCGCGTCCCCCTATTACAGGGATGACGCGATCGATGCTACAGCCACAGAGAAGCACGGGGAAGCCGTGTGTACACACGGCTCTCCCCGTTCTTCCGCTCCAGGGACGGATCGCCGCACTGCAGCGGCGATCGGGTCCGCGAATCCCGCGGTCCCGGTCCCGGCTGGGTACTAAAATCAACGTATATATACGTTGATGTGCCCAGCCGTGCCATTCTGCCGACGTAAATGTGCAGTAGGCGGTCCTTAAGTGGTTAATGAAGCAGGTATATAATTTATTACATTTTTATTAGGTAAAAAGTGAGCCCGTCTGGCCATCATTGACCAGGACATCAAAGATATTAGGGACAAACTTTTACCATTTAAAACCACCCCTGAGTACATTAGTCTATCCACCAATCTTAAGACTCATTTGGAAAAGGAAGAAAAGGAGCAGAGAACAAAAAAGCAAAATAAATATACCAGAGATGCTAGCGATTACAGGAACCATCAAGTTTTCAGTTGGCAGTCCAAAGATGGTACATCGGGAACAGAAGATTCACATGACAATACTATGGAGGTACCTGTCGCACCAATCAATGGTTTAAGACCATACCCCCCCCCCCCCTCCTGCCCCACCCACTCTCATGGGTAGTCACTTTGGCCCAATTAAAGATCCTCGTCATGGTCCATCTACTGGCCACCCTACCTCTACCCAACCTCGTGGGCCTCTACCACAGAGACAAAGAGGACGAGGGGGTGGTAATAGAGAAAACAGAGGAAAAAGGGACCACTCCAGGGAACATGTTAGACATGAATCCCCCCATAATAAAGGGGCATCTAATTATAATGAGCCTCAATATTACCCAACACAACCACAAAGAACACCAATATCCACACATAACAGATTTTCCCCTTTAAGGGAAGAAAGGGGTCCCTATCGGTTACAATACGGATATATGGACAGAGACGAAAGATATCAATATACCCGATCCCCTTATAACTACAACCAGAATCATCCTGGACCCTCCTACTCAGGGGGTTTTCACAAGGAACAGAATGGATACATCAGAAACCCCGACGCAAACGAGGATGCAGAGGCAGAGGGCGTACCAAGAAAAAGGAAATGCGTCTAAACGATGACGGAATTTTTAATCTTAGTACAGCCACTTTTAGTGATTCAGAAAAAATGGTCCTTAACAAAGGATTAAAATACGTTCCCCCTAAACAACTCAATACATTTTCCACTTTCATAGATATACATAAGTATATAAGGAAACTTAATATACAAAGATATTTTCTCTCCAACCCAAGCAGACCTTCCTTACCGGAGTACACATCTTCGATTGTACACTCTGGTTTTTCGAATCCCTCCCTTTTCAACCTTTCGGGTTCAACAGCGCCCTCCATACAAGTATTTAAAGATCTAGTACTGAAGGATTTGGAAAAATTACCAAGAAAAAATACCTACTTTGATCCCAACATCAAATTAGGTTTAAAATCGTTGTGTGAGCGCAAGAACCTCATTATACTCCCGGCCGACAAAGGCGGTGGCATTGTCGTCCTAGATAAGTTATCTTACCATGAAGAAATGACTAAAATTCTGGCTGACACAGAAACATATGTACATCTTCCAAACGATCCTACCACACAGTACAAAAGGACACTTAAAGATCTTATAAATACAGGTTCCCATCTAGGCATACTGGACAAGAAAGAGAAGAGTTATCTGGTTCCTGTGGCTCCTAGGATCCCTATAATATATTACTTGCCGAAAGTACACAAGAATGATACCCACCCTCCTGGCCGCCCAATTATTAGCAGAATCGATTTAATAACCTCCCGCATAGGGAGATGCATTGACTTTCATTTACAGCCGATAGTCAAATCCATTCCGTCATTCTTAAGAAGATACCAGACATACTATTTCACTACTTCAAGACATTGATTACAGTGAAGATATTCTTTTGCTGATGTGGCCTCACTGTATACCTGTATTTCACATGAACTGGGTATCACGGCAGTTAGACAGTTCCTGTCAAGGGTCACCGACATCCCAGGCACTTAAAAACGATACATCATGGATCTTTTACAGTTTGCGACTACCCATAATTATTTCTGGTACAACAAAGACTTCTTCTTACAGCAATTAGGAGTCGCTATGGGCGCTAAATTTGCACCCAGTCTGGCCAATATTTTCATGGCCAAAAGGGAGGAGGATGTCGTCTATGCCTGCCACAGACCTGAGATTGTCCTGTGGGCCAGGTACATAGACGACATCCTCCTCCTATGGAAGGGTGATCAACTTTCGTTGGATGCATTTATGGCCTTCCTGAACAACAATCAAGTTAGCATCAAGCTCACTCACGAGGCAAGCTTTACCAGCATTCACTTTTTAGACTTAGAGATTGTTTCCAGCAATGGCCAGTTGGCCACGAGGACCTTCTTCAAACCAACAGACCGTAATGGCTATATCCAGACAGACAGTTGTCACCATTCAGCATGGTTAAGTTCAGTCCCTTGGAGTCAATTACTGAGAATCAGGCGTAATTGCAAACCTCTCAGGCCTTGTACACACGATCGAATTTGTCCGCTGAAAACGGTCCGATGGACCGTTTCAGCAGACATCTCCGATCGTGTGTATGGGCTAGCGGACAGATTTGTCCACCCGACAGATTTCAAAGCATGCTTTGAAATCTATCCGGTGGGAATCTGTCCGCCCGACATGTCTGCTGGTTAGTACACTTACCAGCAGACATGTCGTCCCGCACCGCCGCCGCACCGCCGCCGAATGGATTCGGCGCATGCGCGGAAGTGTTTTACTTCCTGGTGCGGTGACGTGGCGGCGTCAACGTCACCGCCACGTCACCGACACGTCAGCGCGCTCTCTGCTGGCGGAGATTTTGGTTTGCTCGTGTGTACACGCGAGCAAACCAAAATCCCAGCAGACAGATTTGTTCAAATCTGTCGGACGGACAGATTTGAACAAATCTGTCCGCTCGTGTGTATGGGGCCTCAGATTTCCAATATCAAGCTATCATCTTGAAGGATCGATTCATGGATAAGGGATAAGTACCCTCCGAGATCGATAAAGAAATTGAACTTATTAAGGCCATTGATAGAAATTCTCTGTTGACCGAAAAACCTCAAAACCATACAAGATTCGAAATATAGGTGGTCTTTTTTCACAACCTTCTCAGTTCAACACATCTTCCAGAGGCATTTGAACGTTTTAAAAAATGATTATGTCTTGGGGCCAACACTTCCAGACAGAGCAGGGGTCACCTATAGAGGAGCGCCCTCTTTAAAAGAAAAGATTACAGCTAATGTTCAGGATCCCCCTATTGCTCCTACTTTTTTCAATCATATGAAGGCATACTACCCCTGCAAAAAATGTAAGGTCTGTTTGAACAACACATGTGGGCGAGGGAAGGTGGATACCTTTACCTCTAGCGTCACAGGAGAGATTTATCACACCAAACAGTTCACCACCTGTGCTACTAAATATATAGTATACTTGATTACCTGCCCTTGTGGAAAACAATATGTAGGACATACCATCCGGTCCTTTTCCACAAGGGTAGGGGAACACATTACGTGCACCCGCAAAGGCAAGACCAATCATAGTGTCCCCAGACATTATCTGGAATCACATAATAAAAACCAGAAGGGAACCAAATTCCAGATAATTGATAGGTTCGTTGCCAATTGGAGGGGCGAGTCCCGGCTTAGAGGGTTTTTTAGACTGGAAACCTATTGGATTTACCAACTAAAGAGTTATAAGCCCCACTCTCATCATAGATTGGGATATTAATGCATTCATCAATTCTGCTTGATGCGTTATAGTGGGGTTAACTTAACGTTCCATAGATATATTCCATTATCTCCATTCTTATTCTGGTACAGCTGTCTCACAATATTCAGCTCACATATGACTTGTTAGTCAGTTATTTATATTATCAGATGTGATTATATATCACCCATAAATGCTTAGCATAATATATGACTGATCAGTTGGTCTATACCCTTAGATGTTTTAACATGTTAAATTGTAACCAGAATGTTTGTCATTGCTTCCTGATGTAAATGTGCCTCACACCTTCTGGTCACACTCCCATTTCCTCCCCCTATACATTATATTCATTGTCTGTCACAATATATTGTTTATTAGTTCGTCACTTCCGAGTGCTCTGAACTACATTCCCCATTTCTCCCCGCGGCATTGCATTGAGACGTGCGTCTGACGTATGTCACGCCATGACGCACGACGTGTCCCCGGGAACAATATTTCCCATTATACCCTGCGTTAATGTGCCGCGCGTCCGACGTACGTCAAGTCATAATGTACAAAATATTTCTGGGAACGAGTATCCAGAACTACATTCCCCATCACACCCTGCGCTAACGCGCCATGACGTCACCCACTCGTGGTACGTCGGCCTGCACACCATTGGCTACTGACGCCGACCCACCGTCTTTCCCCACCCCTAAAGTCCGACGGACCGTTTCAGCAGACAAATTCGATCGTGTGTACGGGCGACCAGACAGGTTTTTCCAGCAGACAAATTTTAAAGCATGCTTTAAAATCTGTCTGCTGGAAACCCGTCCGTCCGACATGTCCGCTGGTTAGTACACTGACCAGCGGACATATCTGTCCGCACATGCGTCGAGTGGATTTAAAGCATGTGTGGAAGTATTTTACTTCCGGGTTCGGTGACGTGGCGGCGTCAACGTCACCGCCACGTCACCGCGCTGTCTGCCGGCGGGGATTTTGGTTTGATCGTGTGTACATGATCAAACCAACATATCCCAGGAGATAAATCCGATCAAAACGGTCTGTCAGGCCTCGTACACACGAGGCAATAGATTTGTTCAAAACGGTCTGTCCGACCGATTTGAACAAATCTGTCTGTTTGGATTTTGGTTTGCTCGCGTGTACACACGAGCAAACCAAAATCCCCGCCAGCAGACGGCGCGCTGACGTGTCGGTGACGTGGCGGTGACGTCGAATCCATTCGGCGCCGGTGCGAGACGACATGTCTGCTGATAAGTGTACTAACCAGCAGACATGTCGGGCGGACGGGTTCCCACCCGATAGATTTCAAAGCATGCTTTGAAATCTGTCGGGTGGCCAAATCCGTCGGCTCGCCCGTACACACGATCGAATCTGTCTGCTGGGACGGTCTAGCAGACCGTTTCCAGCAGACAGATTTGATCGTGTGTACGCGGCCTTAGACCGATTTGATCGGATTTGTTTGGTCATGTGTACGCGGCCTAAGTGTGGTGGTCACTAGCTGGTGTATACCCCAGTCGATGACTTATCAGTCGAAACGCCTTCGGAATCGTACACCAGCTCCAGCTACCCACCACGCCATATCTCTGCTCCTTTTATTTTATTTGTATTTATTTTTTCAACAGTATTTTACTTATGGTTACATGCACGTTGCAGTGTTTGTTTGGCACATGGTTCCTTGCTGTGCACCATTTTTATCATTGATTCCTGCTTGATTTTTTATACATTTTGTGTGTATGGCAATTTACCTTTTTGTGCAATAAATTTGCCTACTTTTGCCAGTATTACACTATGTGGAGCCTTTCTTTTCCTTTATATGCCCATATTTAAATCCCACTATCTACCTTGGCTTTCGAATAAACATTGGACCCAAACGTGGGAACACCCACAGGCCGGCGATCCGAAGGGGGAGTCGTTTCCTGGTTCCAGTGTATGCAGTCCATTGGTGTGATTAAGTGCTACCGATCCGCCACCGTATGGTGAGCTGGGTCCTCTCAGTCTGGTAAGAGTGTTTAATTCTCCCCCAAACCATTGGTGAAGGCACTCCCGGGTGAATTTCTGGATTCGCACCATAGCAGCTTGGATTGCTTATTTATAGCCTATACAGTGTGGACTTTGATCTGTTCTATTTGAGTTCTAGTTTGAAAGAACTGTTCCTCTTCATATATTGATCTTGGATTATGGCATATATCATCTATTTATGATAGGACATTCATTTATATCATATTTATGATGCACTGTCATTTTTATATTTTTTCTGATTTTGTTTACATACTATGAGATTTAGTTTGATTATTGTTTCACATATATGTTACCTCAAGGCCTATCTATTTAGAAACTGGCTGTTTTCACATATCACGTGTGATCACCAATCCATTTGAACTTAGCCGTTCATATGGTCATTCTATACTTTTAGCGCTGCACTTTATCATCCATATTTTTATTTGTCAATTTGTCAGTTGTAGTGTTAGCAGCTTATTCACTTTTCCGTATTTGGTGCAATTTTTCGTACTTTTTTCACATTTTAACTGTGGGCAGCTGAAGCGGTGGCCTGTTCACTTCCTGGATTTACACAAAGGCACACCTCCAGCTCTTCAGTTCTCATTGGCCCTCTTATGACTCATCCTCCCTAGGCTAATGACCAGACAAGAAACAGGAAGTGGGCTGGCAAAAAAAAAAAAAAATGTTTTACTATTCTTAAAACAAGAACAGAGGATTAAATAGGTGGAAAGATGAAAGAAAAAAAAAACATGTTTCACTTTAAGGAATAACATGCTGCCATTGCTGGAGTAGATACAGTAGAAAGTAGCTGCAAGAGGTCAGGGGCCCTGAGATCCAAGAAAGGATTACAAAAAGGTAAAAGCAAGTATTTTATTAAATAAAACATAGAAAGGATTTAGAGTGCTTTAGTAAAGTAAATATCATGCAGTCACCTACTTGAAGCTTTCTTCCCAGGCACTATCACCTCCAGTCTACAATCTTTCTCTCTGCCTCTTGTTTCAATTGTACATAGTCAGCTGCCCCTCTTATCTAGCCTTAATCACTCACCCACAGTCAGCTCCCTCTCTGCCTTCTTTGTCCATGATCCTACCTTCTCTAGCAACCATGATCCGTTAGCTAAAATCAACTTTCACCCTATTGTTTCATACACGCGACCAGTTTTCCCGTCGGGAAAACAACCATGACAGCTTTTGGCGGGGAAAGCTGGCCATGTGTATGCTCCATGGCAATTTTCCCGACAGGAAAACTGCAGAGAATCGCAACAGGAAAAATGAGAACATGTTCTCTTTTCTCCTGCCTGGATTCCCAGGGGTCTTTTTCCCCAGGTGTTTCCCTATGGGAAACACTGCGGTGGAGCATACACACGGCCGGGTTTTACCTCCCTCATTCCCAGCCACAATCAACTTCCCTTTTATCCTTGTTCGGTCATATTTTTACTAATGGTTTACAATCAGCTTTTCTATCCCCTGTACACAATCAGCTATCAGTCTGCTTTCACCTTTTTCCCCCATTGTTCATGATTAGCTCCCACTATGCCGCCTCCTCTTTCTTTCCTTCTTGATCCATCAGATCATGCTCTGCTCTCTTTCATGATGTTCCACAGTCTGATTTCTTTCTTTTGATCACTGATTGCTTCAACTGTACCTCCTCTAAACCTCCAATCCACAATCAGCGGATGTTCTGCCTCCTGCCCAAGTCCCCTCACAAGTCAATGAGTACACCTTATGTCTAGGACAATCTGCAGCAACATTCAGTTTCCAGTCTGCCTCTCTTACCAAGAACCCATCATATCTAGTCTCCACGATTAGATTCCACTTTGTTTTCTCCCACAATAAGCTCCCTCTCTCATTTACTGATTAAATTGTTCTTCTACACCTTCTCCAGGTATCAGCTACAAGTGTCACACCAAATAATACATTTCCAGCTGAAAATGTGAACAGTAATGCATAGTGGTGGTATGAAAAAAAAAAAGTTTATGATGCTAGCTAGGAAAAACAGTCTGAATGTACTGTATGTAAAAGCTATGAAAAGAGATGATTTTCTAAGCCATCCAATTGGTTTTTCGCAAGGCAGTATCTTTGATGTTATTTAATCATATGATTTTGAACACTGAGATAGTTTTGCAATATCAGATAAATGTAATGTATTGTACTGTCTAAAACCAGCATTCAAACAAATGCAAATATGAGCTGATCTCTGCAGTCAACCAAAGCCATTGTTTGTTTGGATCTAGCCTGTCTGATGTGGGGGTGCAGTAAAAAAATGTCAGGGGGGCAGAAGATCAAAAGAAGCAAGGTAGTGGATATGGTCAGCAGGGCAGAAAATAGGGTCATCAGTTTGTAGGGAAATGTACAGAGGCTTTTGGTTTGTAGAGCAGATGACAACTGGTCAGCAGTGCAGGGCAATGCATGGAAGCTTAGTGGCAGATTGTACAGGAACCGGTAGGGGTCAGTAGGGTAGAGGACAGGGGTCGATGCTGGCAGGGCAGAGGACATCGGTCACTGCTGGCAGGTAACAGGACAACGATCACCAACGGACAAGCAGAGGACCGGAATCACCAATAGACAGGCAGAGGACAGGGATCACCAGTGGAGAAGCAGAGGACAGGGGAGGATCACCAGTGGAGAAGCATAGGACAGGGAGGGATCACCAGTGGAGAAGCAGAGGACAGGGGAGGCCACCAGTGGAGAATCAGAGGACAGGGGGATCACCAGTGGAGAAGCAGAGAATACGGGGATTACCAGTGGAGAAACAGAGGATAGGGAGATCACCAGTGGAGAAACAGAGGATAGGGAGATCACCAGTGGAGAAACAGAGGACAGGGGGATCACCAGTGGAGAAATAGATGACAGGGGGATCACCAATGGAGAAGCAGAAAACAGGGGGACCACCAGTGGAGAAACAGAGCACAGGGGGACCACCAGTGGAGAAACAGAGGACAGGGGGATCACCAGTGGAGAAACAGAGGACAGTGGGATCACCAGTGGAGAAGCAGAGGACATGGGGATCACCAGTGGAGAGGCAGAGGAGAGGAGGATCACCAGTGGAGAGGCGGAGGAGAGGGGGATCACCAGTGGAGCGGCAGAGAACAGGCGGGTCACTAGTGAAAAAGCAGGGGATAGGGCTATCACCAGTGGAGAGGCAGAGGACAGGTGGATCCCCAGTGGAGAGGCAGGTCACCTCTAGAGAGGCAAGTGATGGGGGATTACCTGTGGAGAGGCAGAGGACAGGGGGATCATTAGTGGAGAGGCAGAGGAAAGGGGGATCACCTATGGAGTGGCAGAGGACAGGGGGATCATTAGTGGAGAGGCAGAGGAAAGGGGGATCACCTGTGGAGTGGCAGAGGATAGGGGGACCACCTGTGGAGAGGCAAAGGAGGGGGATCACCAGGGGAGAGGCAGAGTGCAAAGGGATCACCTGTAGGAATGCAGAGGACCGACAGATCACCTGTGGAGTGGCAGAGGATGGTGGGGGGGGGGGGGGGATTCATCAGTGGAAGAGCAAAGGATGGGGGGATCACTTATTTTTTTTTATTGAAAATGTATACTTTATTTTTTAAAGAAAATATACAAAAAACAAATACTTCAACAGGGTACATTCCACTCTGTACTGCGACGCAGCGCATAAATACACTACATAACAATACAATTCCAAGCATACAAACAAATTACATTCATTCATCCTGCGGTATGATGCCCGATGTGTTGCGCAAAGGAGGGGGATCACCAGGGGAGAGACAGAGTGCAAAGGGATCACCGGTAGGAATGCAGAGGACCGACAGAACACCTGTGGAGTGGCAGTGGATGGGGGGGGGGGGGGTTCACCAGTGGAAGAGCAAAGAATAGGGGGTCACTTATTTTTTTTTATTGAAAATGTATACTTTATTTCTCAAAGAAAATATACAAAAAACAAATACTTCAACAGGGTACATTCCACTCTGTACTGCGACGCAGCGCATAAATACACTACATAACAATACAGTTCCAAGCATACAAATAAATTACATTCATTCATTCATCCTGCGGTATGATGCCCGATGTGTTGCGCAGAGTAAGATACCCTAAAACATCACATCATGCATGACGCCGCATTACCCTGAAATCAGTACTTCAAAAAACATGTCATATTTTAAGTCATTATACTGTTGAAATATCATTCAACTGGGCAATGGGTGTGATGGGGGGGGGGGGTGGATAGGGGAGGGAGGAAAGAGTTCACAGGCCCGAAGCTTTATTGAACTGCCAGTGGATACACACAGGTGGGAGAAAGGGGAAATCTTCAGACGTCCTCTTCCTCCATAGAGTCCATCAGGTGATAGTCTCTGAGCAGACTGAAGGTCAGTCTGCGACAGTCCTCGATGGACATTCTCTCCCGCTGGTGGATGAGGCACTTTCTGGCACACCATAAGGCATCTTTAAAGCAACACAGCACCCGCCAGGCACTGTCAATGTCCTTCTGGGAATGAGTTCCACAGAAGAGTCCTTTTAACACACCAAAGTGTGTAATAGCAGTCTATGGGGGATCACTTGTGAAGAGGCAAAAGACAGGGGGATCGCCAGTGGAGATGCAGAGGATAGGGGGATCACCAGTGGCAGGGCTCCTTTTTCCTACCTGCACTGCAAATCACTGAGATTGCATTCCTTTACACACAGCGATGATCTGCACACTGGCTGCCATGTTGCAGTGCTGACCTGTGATTTTCCCTGGTCACAAAAGCAGCACAGTTCCAGTAGCCACCTCAACACTGTGCAGATTGTGGCTCTGTGTAAAGGAATGCGATCTTAGCTATGTGCAGTGAGGGCAGGAAGAGCTGTTTGCAGTGCAGTGAGGGAATAAGTTGCTCAGCAAAGCATCCGGATTGGAGGGGGATAGTCAAGAGGCTTTGGGGGCGGGGGCAGGGATGGACTGGCCATTGGGACTACAGGGAGTTTCCCGGTGGGCCGATGGCTCAGTGGGCTGGTTTCAGTGGCAGTGGCCCCTCTCTGCTCCTCTGTCTCTCCCTTCCTGCAGTGCTCACCTGGGGGGAACAAAGAAGCAGGGGGAGGACCAGAGGAGCTGGGGGGACTACAGAGGAGCATGGGGGAGGGGACAGACAGCTGACTTAACAGCTATGGCCAGGGAGTCTCTCCCTTCTGCCTAATCTTGTCCCATAGGGGGGGGCACCAAACAGATTCTTTGCCCCGGGTGAAATAGAATCTAGCTCCCCTACTGGTACTGCTTTAAGAGTACCAGTACCAGCCATCCAAGTAGAATGGCTAGTGGCTAGTGAAGGGGGAGAGGGGGCATGGGTGGCTGGGGGGGGGGGGGGAGTTGTCCGGCCGCCATGGGAGAGACCTGTCAAAGTGGGCCAGTCTGGATGAAATCCAGGGCCAAATTTCTGTCCCAGTCCAGCCCTGGGCGGGGGTGCAGGTCCCTAGATCCAGCCATGATATCTTGTCTTGTCAGTGTAATACTAGGTGTAACTGTCCGCTTGTCATTGTGGATCTTGTTCAGCACTTGCTGCTGGGTGGAACCTTTCTGCCTCCCTTTGGTTCCCGGGGGGAATGTTTAACTAGCAGGATCACAAAACCACTCCTTTCTTCCTGTCTTAGAAAGAAAGTATTTTCCTGTATCACAGGCCACATGTTAGCTTTATGCATAGGACTTCATGGCAGATGTTTGCAGAAAATCCCTAAAGCTTAAAGTTTGTACCCCCCTTGGCAAGGGGATCGAGGTATGCAGAAAAGTGTGCATTGTTCTAAAGATGTATATGTTCTAGAGATAAACCGTGTTCATGCTGTTTGGTTTTAAACACGCTATAATCCAAAGCACTTTGCATGTAACCATGTTTCTTTGAATGTTCAATGTAATTAGATGTGTGTGCAGACAACTGCAATTAACCCTGTAACCCCCTTTTGTGGTGATAACTGTAAATAAGTGTGTTGTATGTCATTTACAGTTTTCACGGTGCTACGGTGCTTACGATATTCATGTTTACGGTGCTCAAGGAGATAAAGAGAACAATATTCAACCCTGCTGCGAACCTTTGTCGCGAAAGAATAAAACTACTGCACCCGTCAGAAGCTCTCCTCTTGTTATTTATTCGATGCCATAGGGGCCGTAACACTAGGGTTGGGGGGGGGGGATGGTTCGACATGGGGGGGTCATGGAGTATAATATCTAAAGGCTAATGGGCCGAGGAAAAAAACATTAACTGTAAAATCTACATTGATAATAGGATGAAATCCGTTGTACATAAAACATGATTGTTGCTAAATGCTTTTGTTCAAATTTGTTTGCATATGGTATGCCAAGAACAGTTTGCAAAATCCTGAGCTGAACAGGTCTATTGTGAAGTATAATCGCAAAAGAATTAATGGCCTTGAACTGAAGGTCATGTTATGACTATAGATGATCCATGTACTTGTGCTTGTCTGAGCAGGTATTTACGGTTTGCTGGAAGTCAAAACAATCCCTTAGATCATCCATTTTGATAGTAATATAGCAATACTGTATGATATTAATATTATAGCAATACCTGGAACAATATTTAAATAGTTAGGCCTCGTACACACGAGGGGATATGTCCGCTGAAAACGGTCCGATGGACCGTTTCAGCAGACATCTCCGCTCGTGTGTATGGGCTAGCGGACAGATTTCTCCACCCGACAGATTTCAAAGCATACTTTGAAATCTATCCGGTGGGAATCTGTCCGCCCGACATGTCTGCTGGTTAGTACACTTACCAGCAGACATGTCGTCCCCCACCGCCGCCGCGCTGCCGCCGAATGGATTCGGCGCATGCGCGGAAGTGTTTAACTTCCTGGTGCGGTGACGTGGCGGTGACGTGGTGGCGTCAACGTCACCGCCGCATCACCGCCACGTCACCGCGCCGTCCGGCGGCGGGGAATTTGATCCGATGGTGTGTACACTCCATCGGATCAAACTCCCGATTGGACATATCCGATGGAAATGGTCCGCGGACCGTTTTCATCGGATATGTCCGATCGTGTGTACGAGGCCTTACACTTATTTTAGATCAATATGGCCCAAATTCAAAAACTGCTTAACGGGGTTGTAAATGCAGCGCTACCCCATTCAGGAGCCGCCGATTAGATTGGGATCGGCAGATTAAGTTACCTCTGTGTGTTGTCTAGGGGTAGATGTAGTGAGCAAAGCAGTAACGAATGTCCAACCTGTAGCTGAAGTTTTCTGAATGCTTTATTTTCCTGGTCCAACACGACCAACACATCAACTTGAGGTAGATGGGAAACTGTTGATGAAAGTAGAGTAACTTCACAGAGTCAGGCTTGGATAGAGAAAGCAGTCCTGCCTTCTGTAATTAAGTCAATCACGTCGCCTGGGTGCAGTGCACAGAGACCTGGCAGCCAGAGTGTCACTGAGAATGCTATGAAGGAACAAGTCGCTGCCACCGACAGAGTATGCCTGTGAAGTAGCTCTTGTTTCCCATGCTTAGAACTGTCCCTGCACAAAGTGTCATTTCTGAAGGAAAAAAAGTCATTTAAAATCACTTGCGGCTATAATGAATTGTTGCCTCCCGGCAATACAGAGAAAAGTCATTCATGAAAAAAAATTCAATTAGGGTCTGGTGTGGATTTTTGGGGGAACTCCACACCATTTTTTTTTAAATTTGGGGTGAAGTTCACCTTAAAATCCATACCAGACCTGAAGGGTCTGAAATGGATATTTGGGTGAACCCCACATCATTTTTTTTTTAATTTGACACAGGGTTCTGCTTAATATCCATACCAGACCTGAAGGGCCTGGTAATTGAATTTGGGGGGACACCCCCACACATTTTTTTATTTTTTATGAATGACTTTTCTCTATTGCCGGGAGCCGACAATTCATTATAGCCGTGAGTGATTTTAAATTACTTTTTTCCTTCAGAAATTACATTTTGTGCAGGGAAAGTTTAAAGCACAGGAAACAAGGAATATTTCAATTGTTTTTATTGTTTCACTTTAAGCATTATTATCCCGATTAGCACTGATCCCGAAAAAACTGCCCTTTTTAAAACTTTTTTTGCATTGATACATGTCCCCTGGGGCAGGACCCGGGTCCCCATTCACTTGTTAGGACTTGTTAGGACAATAACTTGCATATTAGCCTTTAAAATGAGCTCTTCAGATTTCAAACGTTCGAGTCCCATAGACTTTAATGGGGTTCTAAAGTTCACACAAACTTTTGGTCTGTTCGCAGGTTCTGGTGTGAACCGAATCCGGGGGTGTTCGGCTCATCCCTACTCATTGTTTTTGCTCAGAAGTTGCTCTATTTCTTCTCTGTTCTGTTCACTTCCTGCTCGTCTGATTGTTACTCACCACCGTGGAGGGAGGCTTTACTGCGGTGGTCAGTGTCGTGCTCTCCCCCTCCTGAGAACTACATCTGTGTGGCAGGACGCTCTCTACGTGTTAGAGACTTCAAGGAGGTGTGAATTACTGGGTGTGCCACCAGTGTTGCTCATCTTACTTTAAAAAAGTAATTAGTTACAGTTACAAATTACTTCTCTGAAAAAGTAATTGCGTTAGTGACTCAGTTACTACATTGAAAAAGTAATTAGTTACTCAGCAAAGTAACTGAATTTTTTTTAATATTCTACAATGCTTTATTGAGAAGCAGATGACGGGCGCTTGCCAGGGAGCAGTGAGTTAATACTCCAAGACAAAAGAATGCCAGATCCTTGAGAGAAGAAAACCGGAAACAAATGGTGATCTCGTGTATATCCCAGCCTAGGTGCATCCGTCCCACCATGTATGTGCAGCTAATAGGACTTAAAACCCTTATCTACCTGCTAATATTACATCCAAATTATAAGCTGGATTAACATGTATGTTTATAATATACATTCCCTTGACGTTTACGGATCTGTATTTAAAATCTTATATTAGGCTTTATTAGAATTTTCTATAGTTTATTGTTTATTATTTATTTATCTTATATAAGCTTTATTGGATGCAAGGGATCTGGAATGGGGATGTCAGATCTTTCTTTGTTTTGATGAAGAGATGAAATCACTGACCAAAAATAACCTGCTGATCATTGGTCTGTATAGGTGTCCTGCACTTACCATGTTGACCACTAGATGTCACTGTCTACACTGTGTTGTATAGGGAACGTTTGTTCTGTGGAACATTTTGTTCCGGCTATGTGTTCCCTGGATCATTGATCAGGTTACGCACACAGTGTGTGTGATCGATGTGAGTTGTTCCCCGGTGATAGGTCAGTGTGAGGCAGGTGGGGCTCATTGTATCCAGGGCTCCTTGCGATTGGGAGTTTTCAGACCGCTGTGACAGGCCATCACAGCGGTCACATGATTCTAAAGCGGAGTTCCACCCTATTTATGTTCACAGCGCCGGCAGAAGCAATTACTCTGCTGCCATCTAGTGGCGGTAGATGTAATTGCAGTAATGGCGCCCAAGTAATGGGAACTGAGTTACCGTGAGGGGAAGAGTAATCAGGTAGATTACTCGTTACTCTCAAAAGGGGCTGCGTTAGGTAACTGCGTTTATTGTAACTCCGTTACTTACAACACTGTGTGCCACAATGCATACAGGGAAATGTCCTTACATGAACGAGCGCCGCAAACCAGGAAGTGAATGGGAGAACAGAAACTAGAACGCCGGAGGTGATATAGATGAAGGAATTTAATAGGTATTAACTTGTTTTTTTAACAGAATCATTACACCATTCTGTCTGTCTACCTTGCAGACATTAATTTTAGCCCAATTTTTTTTTTTCTTTACAACTCCTTTAATGGAAGTAACTTTTCAAGGGTTTTGATCCCATAATTTGGTGGGTAAATTTAGCCAAAATGTCATTCTTAGGTAAATAGCATGAAACTAAATCACGAGCCCGCTTCTAACACATCTGGCAAAAACAATTCTGCCCCTGAATTGCCAGGTCCGCCCACCTAAAACATGTTTGGTTGTTTTGGCGGCATTGCATGCACCTATATAAAAATGAAATATTCCCCGCCGTCCAGAAAGGTTTCCAGAAGTAGCTTTGCTGCTACTCATGGGTCACAAAGCAGGGCGCTGCCAGGATTGTAGAAAGGCGAGTGAGGTGTGTATAAGACCTTGGGGGATGGGGGAGACCTTTAAAGAATAATTGCATGAAAGTACAGTTGTTCAAAAAAAAAAAAAGTTGTTTTTAAAAAAAATGTATCCTTAGCATCTTTATTCCTATTAACATTAGGACTCTGCAACCAGAATTCTTGATATATTGGGCACAGAATGTAGGTACTACTGACCCAGGTGACATTTCCTATAGGCTGTAGTGGACCCATGCTGTCCAATCATCAGAAGCTGCATGTCCGAGTTTATGCCCTTTTACCTTATTTATTTCTGGGCTTTTTCAAACGTCCCACAAGCTCACCGCCCGGGTGTGAAAGCAAAACTGCCTCAGTGTGAAAGGGCTCTTACTCTTGGCTCTTCGTGATAAGTGTAACATGTTGGTAATAATGATCACCAGGACATACAGCAGGGGTGTATCTACCCAGATACCAATTAAAACCTGGCAGAGGTTTTACCTCTCTCTACATTAAAAAGCTTTGCAAATATATATACTTTAAGTGCCAGTTCACACTACAGTGACTTGGGATCCGACTTGTCAGACCTCAAGTCGTGTGACATCAGTAATCCCACGTTAGCCAATGAGAGCCATCTTAATGTACACTACTAAAAAGTCGCTCCGACTTCAGAAAAGGTTCCTGCACTACTTCAAGGTGACTTCTAGGCAACTTGTACCCATTGATGTCAATGGAAGTTGACTCCAAAGTCAGATCACTGTCTTAAAGTGGTAGTATACTCTGTACTAGCACTTTTACCTACAGGTAAGCCTATAATAAGGCTTACCTGTAGGTGTAAAGAATATCCCATAAACCTGAACGGTTTAGGAGATATTCCCCTCGCAATGCGCCGCTGACTGCAGCGACGCATGTGCAGCAAGGATCCGCGGCTAAAGGCCCGGCAGCCGCCGGACCTTGCTGGCCATGAAGTCTCCCGCCCGCATGCGTGGGAGTGACGACATCGCCGCTCCAACCACTCACATCGCTGGAGCGGCGATACCCGGAAAACACGCTGAGGCAAGATGACATCTCCCTCAGCGTGGACCAGGTAAGTTCCCTACGCCTCGTTCCAAGGTAAGTATTTTATAATGAGCTAGTATGTGGTGCATACTAGCTCATTATGGTTTTTCCCCTTCAGGTAGGTTTAAAAAAAAAATAAAAAAAATAATGGGGTTTACTACCGCTTTAACTAAAGCAACTTTACAGGAAAATAAAATAGTTTACTCAGGCAAACCCATCCCTCCCACAGAGCTGATTATTCTGTGATTGGCCACAGCCAAAGTCGCCTGTCCTGGGGGCAACTTTAAGTCGCGTTGTAAGTTGCTCCAAGTCACGCTGAAGTCACGCTAAAGTCACGTTGTAAGTCGGGTTGCTCCTGTGTGAACTGGCACTTAACCCTTGAGAAATCATGTCAATGTGTAATTAAACATACTGTAACATATGCAATTCTGATAAAAATATATATGATCAGTAATGATATTTGATATATATATATAATAATGAATAATTACATGCCTTCAAAAGCTGATGTTAAAAATGTACTCCATAGATTGATTGATAATGATGATGATGGATTGACTGATTATTATTTACAATGATTGGGTGATGATGAGTGGTTAATTATAATTTATAATTATTATGATGGCTGAGAAGTGATTAATTATGATTTATAATTATTAGGTAATGATGATTAATTATGATTTATAATGATTGGGTGAATAACCATGATTTATAATTATAATGGATGGTGAGTTATAATGATTATGGTTGATGACAATGGATTGATTATGATTTATAATGATTGGGTGATGAAAATGATTGATTGAATATGATTTATAATGATTGGGTGATGATGAGTGATTAATCATGATTTATAATTATTATGATGGATGGTGAGTGATTAATGATTTATAATGATTACAGTGGATGATGATGGATCGATTATGATTTATCATAATAGGGTTATGAAAATGATTGATTGAATATGATTTATAATGATTGGGCGATAAGTGAGTGATCATCATTTATAATAATTATGATGAGTGATTAATTACAATTTACGATTGGGTAATGATGATTGATTGATTATGATTTATAATGATTGGGTGAAGATGAGTGATTAATCATGATATATAATTATCATAATGGATGGTGAGTGATAGATTATGATTTATAATGATTGAGTGATGAAAATGATTGATTGAATATGATTTAAATGATTGGGTGATAATGAGTGAGTGATTTTCATGTATGATTATGATGGATGGTGGTGAGTGATAAATTATGATATACAATGATTGGGTAATGATGATTGATGGATTATGATTCATATTGATTGGGTGAAGATGAGTGAATAATCATGATTTTTAATATTACGATGGTGGTGAGTGATTAATGATTTATAATGATTGGGTGAAGAGATGATTAATCATGATATATAATTATCATAATGGATGTTGAGTGATAGATTATGATTTATAATGATTAATGGTTGATGATGATGGATTGATTATGATTTACAATGATTGGGTAATGATGATTGATGGATTATGATTCATATTGATTGGGTGATGATGGGTGATTAATCCTGACTTATAACTGATATCATGGATGGTGAGTGTCTGATTGTGATTTATAATAATTATGGTGGATGATGAGTAAATTATATATATATATATATATATATATATATATATATATATATATATATATATATATAATGATCGGGTGATGATGACAGTTGATTGAATATGATTTATAATGATTATGATTTGCGATGATGAGGGTGATTGATTATGTGCATGATACAATATAGAGTAATACTGTACATGTACTGACACTCAGTAGTTCCATCTCACCTATTTCATCCGATGTAGGTGGAGTGCTGGACGCGTGCCCTCTTTTCTTGTTAACATTGGTAGCCTTCTGGTCACTTTTTACTTTCTTCTTTGCTTTATTTTTGTTCTTCTCGCCACGATCGGCCGTTGATCTAGCAGACTGCTTGTCAGATTTAGTTTGCCCTTTAACTCCGACTTGCTGATCAGCACCGACAATTTCCATGGTGCCGTGTCACCCTGCAACTCTCAAGTCAGCGTGAGTAAAGAGAGTTGCAGTCTTTCCTATCTGAGCCCATACAGGGTGTCCTGGGTGGCCCCCATACATGAGATCGTGCAGTTCTGTCGATCAGATATGCTCACCTTGGCGCTAGCGGCAGCTCCAGACATATGATGAGCTGCACACGTGGAGGAATAGGACGCGTCTCCATGGTAACCAGACTCTTGTATTGTTGCGAGTTCCTCCACCAATAATCCCGGGCTCATGATCACAGAGGGTGTGCCGGCTGTCTGTCAGCACCTGAATGATTATAGTCGGGAATCGTACAGAGACCACACCTGTATTGTACAATGAGAGTCTTATTACCGGATAAGGATAATCTATAATGGCACAAACTTCTCTATCACCCTATTGCATCACACAACCATCACACTGCACATCAGCACTCCCATCTAGGGGTGAAAACAATCACCCCCAGATTCTGGAAATCTTCTAACATTCACACATAAAGAATGCATAGCAGAAATGGAGGTTTGGAATAAAAGATGATTGTTGCAAACACCTCTTTCAGCAGTGGCAGCTGGTGCTCAAAACTTTGGGGGGGGCATGGTGCAAACAAACGAAAAAACATCAATTGCCGCCACTGTGCCCATTAAACGCAGCCACTGTCTGTGCCCATCAAAAAACGTCAGTTTGCCCCCTCGAGTGCAGCCAGTTTCCCCCCAAATGCAGCCAGTTTCCCCCCAAATGCAGCCAGTTTCCCCCCAAATGCAGCCAGTTTCCACCTCAAATGCAGCCAGTTTCCCCCCAAATGCAGCCAGTTTCCCCCTCAAATGCATCCAGTTTCCCTTCAAATGCATCCAGTTTCCCTCCAAATGCATCCAGTTTCCCTCCAAATGCAGCCAGTTTCCCCCCAAATGCAGCCAGTTACCCCCTCAAATGCAGCCAGTTACCCCCTCAAATGCAGCCAGTTTCTCCCCAAATGCAGCCAGTTTCCCCCTCAAATGCAGCCAGTTTCCCCCCAAATGCGGGCCAGTTTCCCCCAAAATGCGGGCCAGTTTCCCCCAAAATGCAGCCAGTTTCCCCCCAAATGCAGCCAGTTTCCCCCCAAATGCAGCCAGTTTCCCCCCAAATGCGGGCCAGTTTCCCCCCAAATGCGGGCCAGTTTCCCCCCAAATGCGGGCCAGTTTCTCCACAAATGCGGCCAGTTTCCCCCTCAAATGCGGCCAGTTTCCCCCTCAAATGCAGCCAGTTTCCCCCCAAAATGCGGGCCAGTTTGTCCCCAAATGCGGGCCAGTTTGTCCCCAAATGCGGCCAGTTTCCCTCTAAATGCAGCCAGTTCCCCCCCAAATGCAGCCAGTTTCCCCCCAAATGTGGCCAGTTTCACCCCAAATGTGGCCAGTTTCACCCCAAATGTGGCCAGTTTCTCCCCAAATGCGGCCAGTTTCCCCCCAAATGCAGCGTTTACCCCCAAATGCAGCCAGTTTCCCTCCAAATGCAGCCAGTTTCCCCCCAAATGCGGCCAGTTTCTCCCCAAATGCAGCCAGTTTCCCCCCAAATGCGGCCAGTTTGTCCCCAAATGCAGCCAGTTTCCCCCCAAATGCAGCCAGTTTCTCCTCAAATGCAGCCAGTTTCTCCTCAAATGCAGCCAGTTTCTCCTCAAATGCAGCCAGTTTCCCCCCCCCAAATGCAGCCAGTTTCTCCCCAAATGCAGCCAGTTTCCCCCCAAATGCAGCCAGTTTCCCCCCAAATGCAGCCAGTTTCCCCCCAAATGCAGCCAGTTTCTCCCCAAATGCAGCCAGTTTCCCCCCAAATGCAGCCAGTTTCCCCCTCAAATGCATCCAGTTTCCCTCCAAATGCATCCAGTTTCCCTCCAAATGCAGCCAGTTTCCCCCCAAATGCAGCCAGTTACCCCCTCAAATGCAGCCAGTTACCCCCTCAAATGCAGCCAGTTTCTCCCCAAATGCGGCCAGTTTCCCCCCAAATGCAGCCAGTTTCTCCCCAAATGCAGCCAGTTTCCCCCCCAAATGCAGCCAGTTTCTCCCCAAATGCAGCCAGTTTCCCCCCAAATGCGGCCAGTTTCCCTCTAAATGCAGCCAGTTCCCCCCCAAATGCAGCCAGTTTCCCCCCAAATGTGGCCAGTTTCCCCCCAAATGTGGCCAGTTTCACCCCAAATGTGGCCAGTTTCTCCCCAAATGCGGCCAGTTTCCCCCCAAATGCAGCGTTTACCCCCAAATGCAGCCAGTTTCCCTCCAAATGCAGCCAGTTTCCCCCCAAATGCGGCCAGTTTCTCCCCAAATGCAGCCAGTTTCCCCCAAATGCGGCCAGTTTGTCCCCAAATGCAGCCAGTTTCCCCCCAAATGCAGCCAGTTTCCCCCCAAATGCAGCCAGTTTCTCCTCAAATGCAGCCAGTTTCTCCTCAAATGCAGCCAGTTTCTCCTCAAATGCAGCCAGTTTCCCCCCCCAAATGCAGCCAGTTTCTCCCCAAATGCAGCCAGTTTCCCCCCAAATGCAGCCAGTTTCCCCCCAAATGCAGCCAGTTTCCCCCCCAAATGCAGCCAGTTTCCCCCCCAAATGCAGCCAGTTTCCCCCCCAAATGCAGCCAGTTTCCCCCTCAAATGCATCCAGTTTCCCTCCAAATGCATCCAGTTTCCCTCCAAATGCAGCCAGTTTCCCCCCAAATGCAGCCAGTTACCCCCTCAAATGCAGCCAGTTACCCCCTCAAATGCAGCCAGTTTCTCCCCAAATGCGGCCAGTTTCCCCCCAAATGCAGCCAGTTTCTCCCCAAATGCAGCCAGTTTCCCCCCCAAATGCAGCCAGTTTCTCCCCAAATGCAGGCAATTTCCCCCTCAAATGCAGGCAATTTCCCCCTCAAATGCAGCCAGTTTCCCCCAAATGCAGCCAGTTACCCCCTCAAATGCAGCCAGTTTCCCCCTCAAATGCATCTAGTTTCCCCTCCAAATGCAGCCATTTTCCCCCTCAAATGCAGCCATTTTCCCCTTCAAATGCAGCTAGTTTCCCCCCAAATGCAGCCAGTTTCCCCCCAAATGCAGCCAGTTTCCCCCCAAATGCGGGCCATTTTCCCCCCAAATGCGGGCCATTTCCCCCCCAAATGCGAGCCATTTCCCCCCCAAATGCAGCCAGTTTCCCCCCAAATGCAGCCAGTTTCCCCCCAAATGCGGCCAGTTTCCCTCCAAATGCGGCCAGTTTCTCCCCAAATGCGGCCAGTTTCTCCCCAAATGCAGCCAGTTTCCCCCTCAAATGCAGCCAGTTTCCCCCCAAATGCGGGCCAGTTTCCCCCCAAATGCGGGCCAGTTTCCCCCAAATGCGGGCCAGTTTCCCCCAAATGCAGCCAGTTTCCCCCCAAATGCAGCCAGTTTCCCCCCAAATGCAGCCAGTTTCCCCCCAAATGCGGGCCAGTTTCCCCCCAAATGCGGGCCAGTTTCCCCCCAAATGCGGGCCAGTTTCTCCACAAATGCGGCCAGTTTCCCCCTCAAATGCGGCCAGTTTCCCCCTCAAATGCAGCCAGTTTCCCCCCAAAATGCGGGCCAGTTTGTCCCCAAATGCGGGCCAGTTTGTCCCCAAATGCGGCCAGTTTCCCTCTAAATGCAGCCAGTTCCCCCCCAAATGCAGCCAGTTTCACCCCAAATGTGGCCAGTTTCACCCCAAATGTGGCCAGTTTCACCCCAAATGTGGCCAGTTTCACCCCAAATGTGGCCAGTTTCCCCCCAAATGCAGCGTTTACCCCCAAATGCAGCCAGTTTCCCTCCAAATGCAGCCAGTTTCCCTCCAAATGCAGCCAGTTTCCCTCCAAATGCGGCCAGTTTCTCCCCAAATGCAGCCAGTTTCCCCCCAAATGCGGCCAGTTTGTCCCCAAATGCAGCCAGTTTCCCCCCAAATGCAGCCAGTTTCCCCCCAAATGCAGCCAGTTTCTCCTCAAATGCAGCCAGTTTCTCCTCAAATGCAGCCAGTTTCTCCTCAAATGCAGCCAGTTTCCCCCCCCCAAATGCAGCCAGTTTCTCCCCAAATGCAGCCAGTTTCCCCCCAAATGCAGCCAGTTTCCCCCCCAAATGCAGCCAGTTTCCCCCCCAAATGCAGCCAGTTTCCCCCCAAATGCAGCCAGTTTCTCCCCAAATGCAGCCAGTTTCTCCCCAAATGCAGCCAGTTTCTCCCCAAATGCAGCCAGTTTCCCCCCCAATGCAGCCAATTTCCCCCTCAAATGCAGCCAGTTTGCCCCCAAATGCAGCCAGTTTGCCCCCAAATGCAGCCAGTTTGCCCCCAAATGCAGCCAGTTTGCCCCCAAATGCAGCCAGTTTGCCCCCAAATGCAGCCAGTTTGCCCCCAAATGCAGCCAGTTTCCCCCAAATCCCCAAATGCAGCCAGTTTGCCCCCAAATGCAGCCAGTTTGCCCCCAAATGCAGCCAGTTTGCCCCCAAATGCAGCCAGTTTGCCCCCAAATGCAGCCAGTTTCTCCCCAAATGCAGCCAGTTTTCCCCCAAATGTAGCCAGTTCCCCCCCCCCCAAATGCAGCCAATTTGTAATGCATGAATATATCTATTGTTGAGTGATGGGTGTGTGCAGGAGAGAGGGGGCTGCCACTGTCTTTCAGTGTAAATGGATAGTCATAACCCTATAATTGCTACTTTTGCTGGACAGGATGGTTAGCTTAAGTCAGGGGTAGGCAACCCCCTCTTTTGCCGGCACCCGACTCTCTCCCCAACAGCAGAGCAGCGCAGGGAAGTGTCAGTGAGACACTAATGTATTCCAATTTCAGAATTCCCTACACCACACCTGCACTGAGGGGGGAAGCACGTTTCCCTGCACATTGTTAACGATGGGAAACATTGATTGGTTATCTAACTTTGTTGTAGCTGTGATCATCAGCTCTTGTTATGGGGAAGAGATTGGGTGCAGTTCTGCTAGGGGGCGTCCCTATTTCCAAGAGGAGGACTGTGATTGGCCACTGCCTAAGCCAATCACTTAGTTGCCACTACCAATCTCAAAGAAGGGATTTCACTGTGATTGGGAACCACAATCAGTTTGTGGAAATACTTTTGAGAACTTAGTTGAAAAAAAATATAAGTAAATAATAAAAAATAAATAAATGTGTTTGTGTGTATGTGTCTTACTACTTACCCCTGAACTTTGTGTCACTTACTACTGAACCCCTGAACTCTGTGTCCCTTTAAGTCACAGCCAGTATTCAACACAATGAAAATCACACCCAATTTTTCTGTGGCACTCAATAACATACTTTTTTTCTCAGCTGCTGGGACCCGATCTTGCACACAGGCCCATTGTTTTCAGAAAATGCCCCTGACCCGAGGTCATCATTGCACATCCATTCCAGTTGTGCAGGGTGGTACAGTGGAAGGGCAGAGGAAAAATGAGGTACATTGGTGGGACAGATGAGCAGGAGGTTAAAGGGGTGGGGCAGGCGAGCAAGGGGGTACAGAGGTGAGACATATGTGCAGAAGGTAAATTGGTAGGGCAGATGAGAAGGGGGTTTAGCAGTGGGACAGAAGAATGGGGGTACAACAGTAGGGCAGATGTTCAAGGGTGTACAGTGGTTGGGCAGAAGTGCAGGAGGTACAGTGGTGGGAGAGATGTAAAGGGGGTTCAGTGGTGAGACAGAAGAGTACAGTACAGTGATAGAGCAGATGAGCAGGGGGTTACATTGGTGGGACAGATGAGAAGGGGATTACAGTGGTGGAAAAGACAAGCAAGGGGGGTTCAATGTTGGGGCAGATGTGAAAGGGATGTGCATTAGTGGGACAGATGAGCAGGGAGTTACATTGATGGGGGAGAAGAGCAGGGGGTACAGAAGTGGGGCAGAAGAGAAGGGGGATACAGAAGTGGGGCAGAAGGGATGGGGGATACAGAAGTGGGGCAGAAGAGAAGGGGGGTACAGAAGTGTTGCAGAAGAGAAGGGAGTACAGAGGTGTTGAAGATGTGCAGGAGGTAAAGTGGTGGGGCAGATGAGAAAGGGGGTGGGAGTGATAAGAAGGGGTTTCAGAGGGGGACAGATGTTCAGGGGGGTACAGTGGTTGGACAGAAGTGCAGGAGGTACAGTGATGGGAGACATGAGAAGGGGGTTCAGCGGTGAGACAGAAGTGTACAGTACAGTGATAGAGCATATGAGCTGGGGGTTACAGTGGTGGGACAGATGAGCAGGGGGGGTTCAGTGTTGTGCAAGGTGAGAAGGTGGTTCAGCGGTGAGACAGAAGAGCATGAGGGTACAGAGGTGGAGCAGATGTGCAGGGAGATAGAGTGGTGGGGCAGATGAGAAAGGGGGTACATTGTTGGGGCAGATAAGCAGGGGGTTACAGTAGTGGGACAGAAGAGCAGGGAGTACAGAGCTGGGGCAGATGAGAAAGGGGGTACATTGTTGGGACAGATGAGCAGGGGGTTTCAGTAGTGGGACAGAAGAGCAGGGAGTACAGAGGTGGGGCAGATGTACGGGGTAGTACAGTAAGGGGACAGATGAGAAGTGGGGTACAGTGGGGGGACAGATTTGCAGGGGTTAGAGAAATCTGAGGTGTGGAGTTGCAGGAATTGGGGCTGATCTAAGGCATGAGAGTGCAGGATGTTATTAATAACCAAGTAGCTTAAAACATTTACTTGATAAAAAATCCTTTTTGTGCTTGAGAGTGTGTTATAAAATCGGCACACTCATTTCTTTGAAAACATTTTTTGACACACTGTGCTCAAAAGGTTGCCTACCTCTTAGGAAGAGGAAGCTGAAAAAATAACAGACTTACGTCTTGATCACCAGCTGAATATAAAGGAAAAAATGCTAAAAAAAATGGAGGAATCTGATCCACACCCATATCAGTAATGACAACAGCATGGACAATGGTCAAACTTAAAATGGTATTAAACTAAAAAACAAAAATGTATTGGATTGGTTTTGTTTTTTGGGTTTAAAGTGATAATAACCACTTAAGGACCGCCGCACGACGATATACGTCGACAAAATGGCGCTGCCGGCAGCGTGCTCAGGACCCGGTCCTCTACTCCGTGACCGTCCCCGCAGGAACAGCGGACCCGATCGCCGCCAGGACCCCGTGATCAGGTCACAGAGAGGAAAACAGGTAAGTGTAAACAAACCTTCCTAATGTGGCTGTCACTAATCATCTGTTCCCTGTGTTAGGGAACGACAAACAGTGATGTCACAAGCACAGCCACGCCTCCCCACAGTAAGAACACTCCCTTAGTACACAGTTAACCCCTACAGCGCCCCCTCCTGGTTAACCCCTTCACTGCCATTGTCATTTTCACAGTAATCAGTGCATTTTTATAGCACTTTTCGCTGTGAAAAGGACAATGGCCTTGGGAAATTTTTGGAAATGTGTCAAAATGTTCGATATGTCCGCAGAAGTGATCAAATACCACCAAAAGAAAGCTCTATTTGTGGTAAAAAAAGGACGCCAATTTTGTTTGGGAGCCACATCGCACGGCCGCGCAATTGTCAGTTAAAGTGACGCAGTGCCGAATCGCAAAAAGGGGCCAGGTCATTAACCGGGTCTTAACCGGTTAAAGGCAACAATTTTTTGTTGAAAAAATAACAAACATTTTATACTTACCTGCGCTGTGCAGTGGTTTTGCACAGAGCAGCCACAATCCTCTTCTTCTTGGATCCCCCCCTCCTGCTGAGAGCCCCCAGAGCACGCAGCTTTCAATGGGGGCACCTAAGCAGGCTCACTCCGGATCCACTGACCTGAGGGTCTATTCAAGGCTTGGCCCCAACCCCTCTCTCTTTTCATTGGCTCACTGGCTGTGATTGACAGCAGTAGGAGCCAATGTGACCACCCTCTTTCTGAACAAAACCAAGCCACATGCCCTCAACATGGGAAGGGTACATTGGCGAGGATAAACCACCAAAAAAAATAGTTGTCTCCATGTTAATAAGGACAAGGGCCTCTTCCCCACAACCCTTGCCTGATGGTTGTGGGGCTCTGCAGGTCGGGTTTATGACAATCTTGTAGCCTCTTTTAAAAATAAGGGATCCCCAGGTAAATGCTCCTCCCCTTTGTGAATGAGTAAGGGGTATATAGTACCCCTACTTAAAAAAAAAAATATATGAACAATGTAAGGAATTAAATCATTTATAAAATAGCCCTCATAAATGGATACAACAGTAAATTCAAAAAGTGGCATTTTGTGAAACTGGAACTTGTATGTAATTTTTTACACGTTATTCTCCTCATGTTATTCTATGAAGCCCGCATTTAGCAACCGGAGGAGTCAAGTGAAATTCCAGAGCCACACACAGCTAATCCCATGGCAGTGCATAGTCATTTACAACCCTCAATTACTAATAAATGACAGCCATTGTGTATAACCAACTTCTGTCACTGTAGAAAATAGTGTTAATTAGTGTTGCTCACGAATATTCGCATTGCGAATATTCGCTACGAATATTGCATATTCAAGTATTCGCGAATAACTCGAATATTCGCTATGGCGAATATTCGTATTTTTTCAAATTTATTTTTAAAACAGATCACATCCTAGTGATCTCCATCGACGTCTAAAAGCATTGCTGGTATGATTAGAGACCCTGGGCCGAGTAGCTGAGGCGATCCTTTTATGCTGCCGAAAATTTGCATTGCGAATTTTCGGCAACATAAAAGAATCGCATCAGCTACTCGGCCCTTCTTTTGCATCAGAGCCAATCAGAATAATTTGAATATTCGACAAACGGAATATTGCGCGATTATCTTCTCCGCCCTTCTTTTGCATCAGAGCCAATCAGAATAACTTGAATATTCAGCAAAAGGAATATTGCGCGATATTCCTTTTGTCGAATATTCAAGTTATTCTGATTGGCTCTGATGCAAAAGAAGGGCGGAGAAGATAATCGCGCAATATTCCTTTTGCCGAATATTCGAGTTATTCTGATTGGCTCTGATGCGCCCTTCTTTTGCATCAGAGCCAATCAGAATAACTCGAATATTCGGCAAAAGGAATATTGCGCGATATTCCTTTTGCCGAATATTCGAGTTATTCTGATTGGCTCTGATGCAAAAGAAGGGCGGAGAAGATAATCGCGCAATAGGAATATTGCGCGATTATCTTCTCCGCCCTTCTTTTGCCCCCTTATTCTCCTTTCTTTTAAGTAGAGTTAGTGTAGAGTTAGGCCCCATACACACGAGCGGACAGATTTGTTCAAATCTGTCCGTCCGACAGATTTGAACAAATCTGTCTGCTGGGATTTTGGTTTGCTCGCGTGTACACACGAGCAAACCAAAATCCCCGCCAGCAGAGAGCGCGCTGACGTGTCGGTGACGTGGCGGTGACGTTGACGCCGCCACGTCACCGCACCAGGAAGTAAAACACTTCCGCGCATGCGCCGAATCCATTCGGCGGCGGTGCGGCGGCGGAGCGGGACGACATGTCTGCTGGTAAGTGTACTAACCAGCAGACATGTCGGGCGGACAGATTCCCACCCGATAGATTTCAAAGCATGCTTTGAAATCTGTCGGGTGGACAAATCTGTCCGCTAGCCCATACACACGATCGGAGATGTCTGCTGAAACGGTCCATCGGACCGTTTTCAGCGGACAAATTCGATCGTGTGTATGAGGCCTTAGTGTTTAGTGCATATTAGTTTAGTAATACAGAAAATGATCTCCGTTTATGAGAATTTCGCAATAATTTTCGCATTAGCGAAATTTCGCAAATTTTTTTTTGGATAAAATATCACGAATATTCGATATTAGCGAATATTCGCGAATATTCTTCTATATATTCGCGCAATATCGCAAAATCGAATATGGCGTATTCCGCTCAACACTAGTGGTAATGACAGCCTGGAAAAAATGCAAGTGCGTGCATGCAACTCATTCATTTCACGGGGGCTCCAGGACCCCCAAACGTGGCTTGTTCTCATACACGTTTACTGGACTGGCCTGTGTCCTTTTTTCTTTCAGAATATTCCAATAGGACTAACCCAATGGGAGGCACCAATGCCCATATTTTTTGTTTTTCAAGGATGAAACATGCATAAAGGGATATCAAGGGGGGAGATAAGAGAGACAGGCGAGAGACAGGCAGGGGTTTAGTCGCCACTCTAGCTATTTTTCAGAACCCAAAAAATGATGTGAAACCCACATACGATCATTTGAAATTACATTTTTTTTAAATGTATTTTTTTACATGCCGAAAAATGATCATGTGTACGCGGCATTAGAACTAGGGTTGTCCCGATACCGATACTAGTACTAGTATCGGTACCGGGACCGATACTGAGCATTTGCGCGAGTACTTGTACTCGCACAAATGCTCCCGATACTTCACCGATACTTTTTTTGTGAGGAGGGGGCGGAGAGCGGATTGAGAGGGGGCGGAGAGCAGGCTTAGAGGGGGCGGAGATCGGGCTGAGAAGGGGGCGGAGAGTGGGCTGAGAAGGGGGCGGAGAGCGGGCTGAGAGGGGGTGAAGAGTGGGCTGAGAGGAGGCGGAGAGCGGGCTGAGAGGGGCAGAGCGTAGGTGTCTAGTTGATCAGCGCGCGGGGAACATAACAGCTTTCATTTGAATAGCTGTGTGTTCCCCACCGCTTGTCGTCCTATATAGCCCCTCCCCCTTTTCTGGGCACTTTGATAGACAGATCACCCGTCTGTCATGGTCTTACCTCCTTTGCAGCCTTCTTATCACTGACTTGTGCTGGCGGCCATCTTGCTTCCTAGGCTTCTTGTAACTTCCCACATCCTGCGGCTCCTCCTTCCCACTGGGAGGAGCTGGATGCTCAGCACATATATACCACGGCTGCTGCAGCATTCCCTTGCTTGGTCCTTGTCCTATACCCTCCTGAGATCGGGCTGCTGTTTTGGTCACCGACCCGGCTCCTACGGACATTCCTTCTGGTTCCTGATCCCTGGCTTTGTCTCACCACCCTTTGGCTACTGACTCCGGCTTGGCTGACTTCCATCCCTGGCTATCGACCCCGGCTCCGGCGGAAGACCCTTCTGGCTTTTGATCATGTTTGGACTTTTACCTTGCTGTTTGGTTTTTAATAAAGACCTCTTTCTTTCATTCATATCTGTGTACGTCTGATTCCTGCTTCCTGACACCGTCCCAGGTTTGGACGGATGATCTGTCTATCAAAGTGCCCGGACAAGGGGGAGGGGCTATATATGACGATACGCGACGGGGAACACACAGCTATTGAAATGAAAGCTGTTATGTTCCCCGTGCACTGATTAACCAGACAGCTGCGGCGGGCGGTAGCAGGGGGATTTCTCTTTGCCTACACAGGTAGGCCACTGGGGACACAAGGCTGCATTTGGGGACACAATTGGGGACACAAGGCTGCATCTGGGGACACAATTGGGGACACAAGGTTGCATTTTGGGACATAATTGGGGACACAAGGCTACATTTGGGGACACATGGCTGCTTCCCACTGACCACCAATGTTAGGCGCATTCTTCTCACTGACCACCAATGTAAGGAACATCCTTCCCACTGACCGCCAATGTGCAACACTGTACTGACCGCCAATGTAAGGAGCATTCTTCTCACTGACCACCAATGTAAGGGACATCCTTCCCACTGACCACCAATGTAAGGAACATCCTTCCCACTGACCACCAATGTAAGGAGCATTCTTCTCACTGACCACCAATGTAAGGAGCATTATTCCCACTGATCACCAATCCAAGGAGCATTCTTCATATCATTAGTCTGTATTGTGGTTTGAAAACTGTCACAAGAAAAGTATCGGTATTTGGTATCGGCGAGTACATGATAAAAAGTATCGGTACTTGTACTCGGTCCTAAAAAAGTGGTATAAGGACAACCCTACAGTTAGAACAAATCCCTTCAGCGGCATGATGTCATCGCTGAGGGTGCTTCCATCTTAACCCAGTCTTCATTCCAGGTTCGTGTCCTCTGGCTGTCTGGCATGTGCTCGGGATGACCTTGACCGCAGCACGGAGCTCTGAGCTCTCTGTGACGTCATTGGCTGCATACAGTGTGAATATGTCCTAAACCATGTAGGAGATATTCACTGTACCTACAGGTAAGCCTTATTTTAGCCTTACCTGTAGGTACAAGATAAAAAAGTACTGATCACTGGTTCCCGCAAAGTGTAAAAAAGTGTCTCATAGTCCACTGCAATATTACAGTCCTGCTATAAGTCTCAGATCGCCACCATAACTAGTATAAAAAATAATAATTCATAACTATATCCTATAGTTTGTAGATGCTATAACATTTGCGTAAACCAATCACTATACGCTTATTGTTTTTAGATTTTTTGTCAAAAACATGCAGCAGAATACATATTGGCCTATCTTTATGAAGAAATCATTTTTTTTTTATTGAATGTGTTTTATAGCAGAAAGTAAACAATTCCCCCCCCCCCCCCCCCCCCCCCCCCAAAATTGTCTATTTTGTTTATACAGTAGCTAAAAAAAAAGAGAAACAAAAAAATGGTGATCAAATACCACCAAAAGAAAGCTCAATATGTGGGGAATTTTTTCTTTTTTTGAGTACAGTGTTACACGATTGCGCAATTATCTCTGCCGACGGGCAGACTGGTTGTTCCGATTAGCGGAGGGGTCCGAACGGCACAATGGTCGGGGGATGATCTGGACATTATATAAGGCTGCTTGGCTGTATCGTATGTAGTGTGTTGGAGTGGACGAAGCTAGAGCAGCCAGCACAAAAATTGTTGAACAACATTGCAAAAACTAGAGCAAAAAGGTTCAACGCTCAAAGATATTGTCCTTAACGTAATCATTCCTCAAAGGGGCTTCAAACTGAACCATACATCATAAGGTAACTGCTTGGTCAGGAAAAGAGGGGAGAACCACCACCAACACCCGAAAACACTGCCTCTTACCCTCCTCTGTGGACCCTTATTACAAGGGTCAGAAGGATGTTGCATATAATGAGATCCTTGATCACAGCACACCACAATCAATCGAACCAGGCAGGATGAACACATATGATCAGGTTTCCACCAACTGCTCCTAACTTAAATGGCGTTAGTTCTACACCAAGGTACATCCCATGAAACATAAATAAACCTCATGGTGCAATAATCCTTGGAACAATGTATTGATGTAAAACCAATGGAAATACACTCACATGATAATGATTAAAAAATGCTTATTTGCTAGATAAAATTCACAACATTCCCATACCGGCAGGTCCCTGACACAAATATTCCGCAAGCTGGACATCCATTCCATTGTGTTCCAAGCAGCAGGAAATCAACCAAGAAAACAAAACCAGATGGACACTTCGCTGGCCCGATAGTCATATCACTGCCATGATGGAACCGTATAATAACACTGCCATGATGGTACATAATAAGGTTATATTCAAACTTACAAAGAAGTTATACATAACCACAATACTAGATAAGTTTAGTAGTCCAGTAAACAAATCTAGACAGACACATCCTAATTAAAGCGGAAGTAAACCCATTGGCCCAGATTCACAGAGCAATTACGCCTGTCTAACTGGTGTTAGACAGGAGTAATTTCAAATTTCGCGCGCCGTATCACTAGTTTGAATCCTCAAACCATGATACTGCGGCTTCGGGCTTCGATCCGAGAGGCTTACGTCTTCGTAAGCCTTCGGATCTATGCTGCGATATTTTTGCGGCCGCTGGGAGGAGTTCGCGTCGTTTTCATGCGTCGGGACATGCAAATGAGTTTTTACGGCGATCCACGAAGATACGAGCGGTCTTCGTAATCGCTTTCGTCCATTTTTTTCTACGTACTGTTAGACCAGCTATTTGCTGGTCTAACGGTGCGTAGCCCATGTTAAGTATGGCCGTCGTTCCCGCGTCGAATTTAAAACATTTTTTTTTTTTTTTTACGTAACTCGTTCGGGAATAGGAATGTCCGTAAACTACGCTACTCAAGAAAAAATGAAGTAACGACGCGATTTCGCGCAATGCACGGCGGGAAATTTCTGAACGGAGCATGCGCAGTTCGATCGCCGCGGGAACGCGCCTATTTTAAATGCTTCACGCCCCCTACTTGTGTAGATGGCTTGCGCCGGGAGAAATACACTACGCCGCCGTCGTTTACTGGACAAAATCTACCGGGATTCCACGTAGAGCCAGGTAAAATACGGCGGCGTAGTGTATTTCTGATACTCTACGGCGTCTACGCGAATCTAATTGTATCTGAATCTGGGCCATTGATTTTAACAGTTTCAAAAAGCAGTTACATTTCCGGCATGCCGAGATTACCAACTGTCACATTGGTTATGCTCTCAACCAAACTGTCAAACCATCCAATGGCTGGTGTCATAACTGATCACATGTGCAGCACCACGGCAGTTGAAGATTAAACATAGGCCAAGATGGCAGCTTCCTTGGCTGAAAATGATAGAAGGGTTTACTTCCACTTTAACCACTTGCCGACCAGCCGCCGCAGTTATACGGCGGCAGGTCGGCACGGGTGCGCGAGAGCCCGTAGCTCTACGTCGCGCCTTTCGCGGCCACTAGGGGACGCGTGCGCGCCGCCGGCGGCCCGCGCGCGCCCCCCCGCTCGCCCCCGAGTCCCGTGCGTGTGCCCGGCGGGCGCGATCGCTGCCGGGCACACGCGATCGCTCGTTACAGAGCGGGGAACGGGAGCTGTGTGTGAAAACACACAGCGCTCGTTCCTGTCAGCGGGGGAAACGCTGATTTTCTGTTCATACAATGTATGAACAGAAGATCAGTGATTCCCCCTAGTAAGTCCACCCCCCATACAGTTAGAACACAAATAGGAACACACTTAACCCCTTCCCCGCCCCCTAGTGTTAACCCCTTCACTGCCAATGGCATTTTTATAGTAATCCAATGCATTTTTATAGCATTGATCGCTAAAAAAATGCCAATGGTCCCAAAAATGTGTCAAAAGTGTCCGATGTGTCCGCCATAATATCGCAGTACCGAAAAAAAACGCTGATCGCCGCCATTACTAGTAAAAAAAAAATAATAATAAAAATGCCATAAAACTACCCCCTATTTTGTAAACGCTATAACTTTTGCGCAAACCAATCAATAAACGCTAATTGCAATTTTTTTTACGAAAAATATGTAGAAGAATACGTATCGGCCTAAACTGAGGAAAAAATATTTTTTTTTTATATATTTTTGGGGATATTTATTATAGAAAAAAGTAAAAAATATTGCATTTTTTTCAAAATAGTCGCTCTGTTTTTGTTTATAGCGCAAAAAATAAAAACCGCAGAGATGATCAAATACCACCAAAAGAAAGCTCTATTTGTGGGAAAAAAAGGACGCCAATTTTGTTTGGGAGCCACATCGCACGACCGCGCAATTGTCAGTTAAAGCGACGCAGTGCCGAATCTCAAAAAGTGCTCTGGTCTTTGGACAGCAATATGGTCCGGGGCTGAAGTGGTTAAGATAGATACTTGCATAGAGAGCTCTGTATGCTGAGGGGGTGCACCATCTTGTGGAGTAATCATAAACAACATTAAATAATAATATAAATAGAACCCTATCCTATAGATTTAGAATCATAGTCCACCAGGACCAATGGTTCAAACAAAAGTAAAAATTATGAATAGAACTATAAAATTCATATAAAAATTATACCTGCAAGAAACAGAAAAATGAAGGATTACTAATGAATGCATTTACATCCCATTCTACATTGATGCTGAAGGGACTATAAGTCTTGGCCTTATATATCCACTCAGTCTCAAGCCCAGAGACACCTCGGGTCATCTGACTCCCTCTACCAATCCCAATATATTTGTCTATCCCCAAGAACACTGTGCCCCTGGGGTTTCCGGTTGTGGTGAGTATCATAGTGTAAATGCATTCATTACTAGTAATGCTTAATTTTTCTGTTTCTTGCATGTTTAATTATTATATGAATTTTATAATTATATTCATCATTTTTACTTTTGTTTGAACAATTGGTCCTGATGGACTATGACTAGGGTTCTATTTATATTATTATTTAATGTTGTTTATGATTATTCCACAAAATGGCTCTGCCTCTCAGCATACAGAGCTCGCTATGCAAGTATCTATCTTAATTAGGATGTGTCTGTCCAAATTTGTTTACTGGACTACTAAACTTATCTAGCATTGTGGTTATGTATAACTACTTTGTCAGTTTGAATATAACCTTATTCTGTTCCATCATGGCAGTGTTATTATTGCTGTGTAGTGAATATCTGGCCAGCGGAGTGTCCGTCAGTTTTTGTTTACTTGGTTGACTTCCTGCTTGTTGGAACACAATGGAACAGATGTCTGGCTTGCGAAATGTTTGTCTCATTGATTAAGGTAGCTTGCTGCTGGTTGGAACGCAAATGATTTCCAGTGTTAGCCAGTCGTAATATCTATATAATGCTCCTTATTGCACGTCTGGTCATGACCCTGATGACATCAATTCATGACGAAATGCGTAGGGTCGAGTAAGTGTATGTCAGCTTGCGGCGCCCATTAAAAAAAATGATGATGGGGGGGGGGGACGGACCCACGCAGATATTTTCATAGATTTTTACCTATATTCTCGGGAGGCGGCAATACATTACAGCCATGAGTAATTTTAAATGATGTTATTTCCTTTAGAAATACAATTTTGCTGCAGCACTGTAAAACACATCAGACAAATGCGCCACTTTACATGTAGGCTGTTTTGCTTTAAGCATTATTAAGATTGCTACATTTTTGTTGTGAACAAGCATAAGTTATCCGCATGAAACCGGTCTACCAATGTTCCTGTAATGTCCTGTCTACGTCCTTTGGCACCTTGACAATAAAGTAACTATTTTATTTTTCTTTAATTAAAATCACTGCTCCTGAAAGAACGGTTGTTTTAAAAAAAATTTTTTTTTGCATTGATACAGGGCAGTACCCGGGTTCCCATACACTTCTAATGGCAATAACTTGCATATAAGCTTTTAACCACTTGCCTACAGGGCACTTTTTACCCCATTACTGCTTAAGCCATTTTCAGCTTTCAGCGCTGTCACACTTTGAATGACAATTGCGCAGTCATGCAACACTGTACCCAAGTGAATTTTTTTCACAAATGGAGCCTTCTTCTGGTGGTATTTTATCACCTCTGCGATTTTTATTCCTTCCGCTATAAACAAAAGAAGAGGGACAAGTTTGAAAAAAAAACACAATATTTTTTACTTTTTGCTATAATAAATATCCATTTTTTTTTTTAAATGTCCTCAGTTTAGGATGATATGTATTCTTCTACATATTTTTGATAAAAAAAATTAAAAAAAATCGCAATAAGCGTATATATTGATTGGTTTGTGCAAAAGTAATAGCAGCTACAAAATAGGGATAGTTTTATAGCATTTTTATTATTATTTTTTTTTACTAGTAATGGCGGCAATCAGCGATTTGTATCATGACTGCAATATTGCGGCGGACACATCAGACATTTTTGACACATTTTTGGGAGCATTCATGTTTATACAGCGATCCCTGCTATAAAAATGCATTGATTACTGTATAAATATGACTGACAGGGAAGGGGAGTGATTCTAACTGTAGGGGGAGGGGACTGACTGGGGGAGGTGACCGATGGTTGTCCCTATGTACAAGGGACACATCATCGGTCTTCTCTCCCTAACAGGACGTGGATCTGTGTGTTTGCACACACAGATCCACGGTCCTGCTCAGTTACTGGGCAATCGTGGGGCACACGCATCGGGTCCCCAGTGACGGGTGGGGCGCGTGTGCCCCCTAGTGGCTTGTGAAGGCGCGACGTCATATGACGTCCGCCCAGCACAAGAGGGTCTTCCTCCTGCCATAATTTGATGGTGGGTGGTGGACAAGCGGTTAAAATGAGCACTTTTGATTTTTCATGTTCGTGTCCCATAGACTTTAATAGGGTGTGCATGTTCGCACAAATTTTTTGCCAGTTTGCATTTTTTGGGGGGTGTTCATCCCATCCCTATTGGAGAGATTGACTTTAATTTCCTATCCCCTAGCCAAACAGGAAGTGATAGGAAATCCTTGTATACTAAGAGAATTGCTGAGGGCCCACAAGTCACCAGAACTAGTATCCCCATTTATATTGTTTTTTTAATCTCACTTTCAAATGATAATGGTAAACAGGATGATTAGAGAGGGTGAATTTCCCTTACCTAGGCACGGACAGCAATAAAGTCCTGACAGGTGTTCTAATCCCTCTCCACTCTATCTAAAGCTAAAAAAAAATGTGTTTTTAGTTATACTTTAACAGCTTTGTTAAAAGTTGCTACAGACTTTTAGTTTAAAGAGAGACACTATGAAAGCAAACAGCTCTGTGATACCAGCACCATTGGAACGCCTAGCTTTAAAGTGTAACTAAAGGCAAACACTGCTTTTAAATTTCGATAAAGCTGTGGGAGGCCATTGTCCCTGTTATGAAGATTGGCCTTCTCGATTTTTTCTTGGTGAAGATTGTCACCGTGACTTAAATTGAGAAAAAATCCAAAATTATGAGGTGACACAACAACAACAATACAGGAAATATCATCCACTGGGGACACTTTTTCCAGTGACGACTGAATACGAGGGCATTTCCCTCACGGTGGGGAGATCTTCTTTCACTTCCTGTTGTGTCCTCAAGGATAGGAAGCAAAGGGAACTCTCTCTATTGGGACATGGAAAAAAAACTGACAGGGTTCCCTGATCTATTCAAAGTGAAAAAATACACTTTGGATTTAAAATACTTTAAATGTTGACTTGTGTATTTTACATAAATATAAACCATCATATTTTTCATTTTAATAAAAATCTGCTACTGTATATCAGTAACCTTAGTAATCTGATATATGGATTTAAAAGCAGGCTTCCACGTAAGCAGTTGGTAGCTAGGAAGTTGCATGCTAAACCTTTAGATATGGAAGTCAGAACTGCATAATGAATGCTGAAGCTTTGGGGACTCTTGAGATGTTCAGGAAGATTAGGAAATAAAAGCGTCTGCTTTTACATCTATGCACCAGCCAGATTCATTTACTGACTCAACGGGTTTATTTTAAAGAGGATTTAGAAATTTAGAATAATTTAGAATATATTGTGAGAACATAGTTAGCGTATAAAGAAAGAAACATTGTAATTAAACAAGATGGAAACAAAATATTAAAGCTTTAGCAGTGTTACTGTACAATTACTGGATTAATATCAGCAATAAGTGGCATCTGGTATCTGTATGGCTAGAGGGCCAATGAACATGCAGGCTCCTATTATACTGATACCAAGCAAGTAAAGTTAGCACCATGTTGTTGAAAAAATTGCCTGACTGCTTTGATTGGTATATGTCTGAACACAGTACGGGGCCCCCTAACAAACACAGGAGTTTATGGAACCTTATGCATCTTAAAATATGAAATGATTCCTTTTCTCTGTTGGCAAATTTATTAGCATATAATGAAACAAATTAATAAACATATATTTGATATATATATAAAGAGGGGTGACACCAACCATTTTTTTTACATTTTTTTTTTTTTGCTGACATGCCCAGAGCCTGTGTCGTTGCTATGTGGGTGCGGCCCGAAAACCGGGTGACACCCGCCAGAGGGTGCCCAAAAAAAAACAACAAATCTTAAAAAAAAAAAAGATTGACTTCGGGGGTTGTAGCTCGACGACCAGAGGTCACATAAGCCCCACATTTGGGGGGGTTGGCAGTTGAAGACCTACCCCACCACCAGTCAAAATATGGGATGGCTATCATTTATGGTTCCGGAGATACGGGCCTGCTTGCACAGCCTGTCAGAAGCTACATACAGAGCGGCCAGTATAAATACAAGCTGACACACTGCAGCAGACTGAGAAAAAAAAATCATCATTTGTTTTTTGCTAGAAAATTACTCTATGGTGGGCTTTGTAACTTTTTATGTTGCACGGTATAGAGCTGCACGATTCTGGCTAAAATGACAATTGCAATTTTTTTGCTTAGATGATAGATCACGATTCTCTCACAATAACATCATCTTTCACATTAAAATGAAAAAAAAAAAAAAAATGGGCTAACTTTACTGTTTTGTTTTTATGGTTTTTATTATTCATTGAAGTGGGCAAATGCAGTGTGACATAAAATATTGCAGCAATTGCCATTTTTGTCTCTGCTAAAATATATATAATGTTTGGCGGTTTCAAGTAATTTTCTAGCAAAAAATATTGCTTTTTAACTTAAACAAGTGTTGGACTTTAAGTGGTTACATTTCTTGCATTTACACACAGAAGTTTGATCTAAAAAGGAAGTTGATTACAATGTTTCATGTTGTTTACAAACATGGCAGACTGCCCGGATATTTTCTTTACACACAGAAGTTTATCCCTTTGATCTATGAAGAAAGCTTTAGTTACAATGTTTCCTGCTAAGAACTTGTCAGACTGCCCAGATATTTTCTTTGACAGCTGAAAGTCTCTCCACTTGTTACTGTATATGAAAGAATCAGCAAACTCTGCATTGGAGATGTCAGGGGGGTTGAATCAAGATCACAATTTTTTAACGATTAATTGTGCAGCTCTAGCACCGTACTGTATTTGCACAGCAATTTTTCAAACATTTTTTTAGGAAACAAATCGTTTAAATTCATTTAAAAAAAAAACACTAAAGTTAGCACGATTTTTTTTGGTATCCTAAGTGATGCTTTAAAAATTTTTTAGGTTACATGTTTAGAGTTACAGAGGAGGTCTAGTGCTAGAATTATTGCTCTCGCTCTAACGATCGCGACGTATGTAACCTGTGTGTATCTGGCTCTGATACTAGCCAGTGCCTACCCAGCCACTGACTGGTATCTCTCCCCAGCCTGTCCTCACACACCCTCTCACCTGCTGACCTGTAGATGGGGGAATCACTTCTGTAGTGTTATTGTGTTCTGCCAGTGAGTACAATGATCAGTGTTGCTATCTATAGCTGGCAGCACTGATTGTTTTGGGAAAAACAGGCTGGTTGTACTCAAGTCGATTAATAGATTGACTTGTGTAAAACCAGCTAGCCCATACATAGATCGACTATGGCTGGTCTCTGCATAATTGGTGTAATTTCAATCCATGTACTGTATGTACCTCTTAACCATTAAGCAGTCCCTAAACATCCTTCCACTCCTGTACATACTGCCCACTGTCATACCCTCCTCCACACTCCTCTCCTGTACATTGTGCCTTTTGCCGTACCCTTTGCACTCTTCTCCTGTACATAGTGCCCAATGTTAGACCCTCCACATTCCTCTCCCTCACCTGCACATACTTCCCACTTATATACCATCCGTACTCCTCCCCTATGTCGCTTACCCGCAAAACAGTTCTTTAAAATGATACTGAATACCCTCAATGTTACCAGCTCTAGAATGGACACACTTGACTTTTGTTAGTTCAACTAAAGGAAATCCAGCTACCCCAGCTATACAGCTACAGCTATACAGTCTGCCCTGTGCCACCCCAGCCTTCTGTGTACCACCCCAGCCTGCCCTGTGCTACCCCAGCCTGCTGTATACCACCCCAGCCTGCCCTGTGCCATACCAGCCTGCCCCATACCACCCCAGCCTGACCTGTGCCACCCCAGCCTGTTTCATACCACCCCAGCCTGTCCTGTGCCACCCCAGCCTGCCCCATACCACCCAGCCTGCTGTGTAACACCCCAGCCTGCAGTGTACCACCCCCAGCCTGCCCCATACCACTCCAGTCTGCCCTGTGCCACCCCACCCTGCCCCATACCACCCCACCCTGCCCTGTGCCACCCCAGCCTGCTATGTACCACCCCAGCCTGCCCTGTGCTACCCCAGCCTGCTGTATACCACCCAGCCTGCCCTGTGCCATACCAGCCTGCCCCATACCACCCCAGCCTGTCCTGTGCCACCCCAGCCTGCTGTATACCACCCCAGCCTGTCCTGTGCCACCCCAGCCTGCTCCATACCACCCAGCCTGCTGTGTACCACCCCAGCCTGCCCAGTGCCATACCAGCCTGCCCCATACCACCCCAGCCTGCCCCATACCACCCCAGTCTGCCCTGTGCCACCCCAGCCTGCTGTATACCACCCCAGCCTGCCCTGTGTCACCCCAACCTGCCCTATACCACCCAACCTGCCCTGTGCCACCCCATATTGCCCTATTCCACCCCAACCTGTCTTATACCACCCCAACCTGCCCTTTCCCACCCTCATTTTCCTGTACTACCCTAACTTGCCCAATACCACCCAACCTGCCCTATGCCACCCTAACTTGCCCTATAACACCCAACCTGCCCCATACTACCTTAACCTGCCCTGTACCACCTTAACCTGCCATATACCACACCAACCTGTCACTATACCACCCTATTCTACCCTAACCTGCCACTATACAGCCCTATACTATCATTTACAGGGGCTGGTTTGGAGTGCGCCCCGTGACTGTGCACTTCCTGCATGGTGCTAGGCAGCCTAGACGGGGGGTGACACCATGTTTTACCGCACCAGGTGACACCAACCCTAGTGACGCCACTGTACTTGTGTCAGGCCAGCCTTACATGTTTCATCCAATAAGGATTTCATCAAAGGCGTGTAGTGCAAAGCTTAAGAAGCTTAAAGGCCAATATAAAAAAAAAAAAATTAAGGATGCTAACAGCCATAGTGGAAACTGTCGGAGTACTTGGAAGTGGCACAACGCCATGGACGCCGTTCACAAACCAAGGCAGGGAGGGAGGTCTGGACTCTGCAACTGCACTCCTCGAATTCATGATAGACCCGTTGGTAATTGTTTTTATACTTGGCATATGATTTCGCTAACCATTTAAAAAATATATCTAACCATATGTGCATTTTTAGATACAGTTAATGGACTGCGTCAAACTTTTCCGACAATGGTCATTCAACGTCTTTCAGCAGCACCAGTACGATTTCATCTAGCCGACCACAGAGTAGCCAACCACAGAGTACACCCAATGCACCCTGGCACACTGGTAAGACATGATGATAATATTGAAAGTTGTAATTGTGCATTTTCTTAAAAAAGAGGGTACAGCGGTGGGGAAGATGTGCTGATATTACTAGTACTGGCTCTTCTGAAGATGTATTCCAATCCCGGTGGAAGAATTCTCCATGAATGGAAGAAAAAATATTATGGACAGCCGCACTCCAATGGATGTTTAAAAACGAATAGATAGCCTTTTAATAAGGTAAAATAAAAAAACACTACAAAAACAAAACGGTGGAGTGGTACAGCTGACGCGTTTCACATTGATGGACAATGCTTATTCATAGCTCCATGACTTTCACAAAGATTGTGAAGAGCACAGCAAGTAAGCACCATGGATTTGGCAAGTTTAATGTTTCTGTTATTCCTCTTCATAAGACACTACCATCTACCCTTAAGGCCTCGTACACACGAGGGGATATGTCCGCTGAAAACGGTCCGATGGACCGTTTCAGCAGACATCTCCGCTCGTGTGTATGGGCTAGCGGACAGATTTCTCCACCCGACAGATTTCAAAGCATGCTTTGAAATCTATCCGATGGGAATCTGTCCGCCCGACATGTCTGCTGGTTAGTACACTTACCAGCAGACATGTCGTCCCCCACCGCTGCCGCGCCGCCGCCGAATGGATTTGGCGCATGCGCGGAAGTGTTTTACTTCCTGGTGCGGTGACGTGGCGGTGACGCGGCGGCGTCAACGTCACCGCCGCGTCACCGCCACGTCACCGCGCCGTCCGGCGGCGGGGAATTTGATCCGATGGTGTGTACACGCCATCGGATCAAACTCCCGATCGGACATATCCGATGGAAATGGTCCGCGGACCGTTTTCATTGGATATGTCTGATGGTGTGTACGCGGCCTGAGTCTTCCGAAAGTATTTTCCACTATGACCCGTGCCCTGGATGTTTTCTTGTTGTAGGTTTGTTGTTCTGCTGTCAGGCGGCCATTGTCTGGCAATGGTTTCAGGAGCCAATTTTGTAAAGGGTAGGCAGAGTCCCTGAGCACATAATAGCCAACATTCACCCCACACAAATGTTCTTAGTGCATAGGGTACAGGCTTCCCTGGCCAACCCAATCCCAAAATATGGACAATTGTAGAACCCAAGCATCATGCAAACTCCTATTATTGGTATGTGTGAGCCATCAATAGCACCAACACACTGTGGAAGGCCCCACTTGTTCTCAAAATAGTCAGCCATGTCTTTAAGCTTTTCCCTTCTAGAAAATGAACAATTTCAGGAGCTAGCAATGTGCACACAGCCTTACAGAAGTCCTACATACACCAGCACACTGATGATTTACTGACACCAAAAAGATGACCTATACTTCTGTATTCACTGTTGGTAGCCAGCTTCCACAGTGCAGTGGCAACTCTTTTCCTCACAGGCAAACTGACTTTGAAGTTGGTGCTTTGCTTCTCCATCGCTGGACGTAGCTTTGCGCAAAGGTATGAAAAGGTTTCCTCTGACATTCTGAAATTGTTCACCCACTGTGTGTGTGCAAATCCCAGGGACGGTCACATGCCACCACTCATTGGCGCGGGGAGAGCCCAAATGACTGGTCAGCGGCACTGCTTCGACAAAAGGAGTAGCATCTAGGAAAAAAAAAAAAAACACAGATGGTAACATATCACAAAAATACAACATATTAATACATATATAATGTACTTTACACCAGGGGTGCCCAACCTTTTGAAGAGCGAGGGCCACTTAAGCCATTTGGTAACCGGTCACGGGCCACAGTGAGCGGAGTGGGTGGATGGCATGTTCGTGTCTGCTTTGCATATGCAGAGTGGACACTGACACAGCCCACAGTACTTTTTAGCAGATCGTATTTGCTTATGTCTTCCACTTCTTATACTTAGAGGTGAAGGGAGGGTCCAATTGGTCGGACTGACCATGTTAAAGGGGCCCATGGCTGCTTTCACACTGATGTGCTGCGGGTTACCCACACCACGGGTGCAACACAGTGTACCTTTTGGCTTTCCTGCACTTTGCAATAGACTTCTATTATATTCTGAAGGTTTTGTACACTTTCAGAAAGCTCACCAAAATCGCAGGTAATAACAGAAGTCTATGACTCACTGCAGGTAAACTAATCTGCACCTGTAGATCAGTTTTAATGCAGCCCAGTAACCACTGCAGAACAGATCTGCCCATACAGTATATACGCTGATTTTAGTAATAAACTTACCTTACCTTACAGTATTCTATTCTATTTCATCCCAAAGCAGGGTTTTTGCGGGCCACATCAGAGGGCTCCGCGGGCCACATGTGGCCCCCGGGCCACTGGTTGGGCACCCCTGCTTTACACGGACAGATAGCATCATGTATAAAAGCTAGCAACATAATAACATATTTATGTATAAGGTGTAATACTTGAAATGTACACTTATACAACATGTATGGTGTTCAATACATAATGTATATCCTTCACATCTTATATTAGATTTTTCTTTGTCCTTTCTTATTTATATTTTGTTTAATACAAGTAGAACTACACGACAAATGGCATACAGTTGCTTACCCTATAGCACTGCCGTCTTTGTCTTTACTGCACAAAAGTATACTTCTCCTCCCGGCTAAATATCCAAGCTAGAAGTTTTATTTTTTTTCTGCTGTGTTTCTCATTGCCGCTCGCAATCTTCTCTCATACAGTGCGGCATGTATTTTAATTACAAAGAACCAAAAGGCAAGTAGAGAAAAAACGAGCTGCTGCATGACCTCCATTGTTGTTGTTGTTTGCAGCGTTACATTTCTTGTCGCACTAGTGTGACGCCACGCTAGGCATTTTTTCTAAACCCTGTAAGGCCCCTGGCGGTCCGACTTGCAGTGGAAACGCTTACCTGAATAGGCTGAACCATTCTAACCCTTCCAAACTGTACCGACCCAAACCGTTCCGCTGAGTGGAAACGAGGCATAAGTGGCTCAATCTCACTGATGCTATCCTCAGACACCAGAAACAGGTCCATGTCACCTGGTTTCCTCCCACGAAAGATCCAGTTCTCCGCTGAAATGCCCAAGTAAAGCCCTATCTCTCCTCCTCTGTGGTGCATAAATCTCTGGGTAAAAAGTCCACCACCCTGCTGCACTGTGCTTCTTGGGGACTTCATCATCCAGAATCAATTGCGGCTGCACAGCAAATCCTCCTCCAAATTTGCACTGTATTCTATTACACAGGTTAAATAATTTTTAACTATGTGAAGAGTTTTGTGTACAATGTACAATAGCAAAGATATTGATTCATAAGAACCACAACAGCAAGTGTTTGTTCTTGTTTTTGTTCTTGTTTTGTAACATCTGAGCGATATTATCAGTTTATAACATTCCAAAATGTCTTGGCAAAGCGAATACATTTTGTTATTATTTCTGTCCCTGCTTTTAAATGGCGTAATAGCAATTAAAAGCTTCTCTACCCTTCTTCCATGAATGAGAGTTGCCATGACAACCTGCTGTCGATCGTCATGTTCTAAAGTAGGCAGCCAGAGCTACAGGCATAGATGTATCTGTGAATGAGAGCTTCCTTCGTTCTATGGTATATAAAAAAAAAAACACACACATTTTGAAAAAGCCAGTAAGCACACTTAGTACAATTCAAGGAACATTTAGCAGTTAATGTGCTCTATATTATAATGACGTTTCGAAATCTGCTTGTGCAATTATTTCTTTTGTTAGCAATATGACTGGACTTCATTCATCCTCCTACAGAAATCTTTGTCACCTGTGATGGAGAAGTGTCGATAATAATATAAGTGTAGTATTTGCAAAAAAAATCACCTTGTAAGTATAAGCCATAAAAAAAAGGAATGAAACCGGAAGCAGATAAATGTATTTGTTTGAATACATTTACTAAATAGTTTTTTTTTACTGTTGTGTACAAAGCATATGTTGCAAATTCAGTCAAGGGTTTTGCATACAATAGCTGTTAAATGTCCTTACAGAAATATGGAACTTAGGCCGCATACACACGATCGGTCAAAACCGATGAAAACAGACTGAAGGTCAGTTTCATCAGTCCAAACCGATCGTGTGTGGGCCCCATCGGTCAGTTATCCTTTGGTCAAAAAAAAGAGAACTTGCTTTAAAATTTAACCGATGGACGCTTAACGATTTTTTTTACCGATGGTGTGTAGGCACATCAGACCATCAGTCAGCTTCATCGGTTAACCAATGAAAACGGTCCTTAGGACTGTTCTCATCGGATGGACTAATCGTGTGTACGCGGCCTTACTCAAAACTCCCATTGGAAATTACATTAAGGCTAAGATTACACTAGTGGCAGCCCTTGTCCTCCTTCTGAAAAGTGATCCTTGGCGGACCACAATTGAGATGCATTGGCAGGGTGAAATGTCACCCCCTCAGGACCTTTTTTAACCATATAAATCTTCAACCACTATACCGCAACCTGGACAAGGTTGTGTTATGGTCCCATTCTCTTGACCACCAGCCAAATACAACAGGGGATCATTTTGACTGCAGCTATAAAGCAAAGCATCACGATTGCGGCTGTCAGGGAAGAAATGCCCAAAGTGCAGATAAAGTGTCCTGGCGCATACCTATGTGCATGCGGAGATCGGTTACTGGCAGATGTACATGAACGTAAGAATAGGTGTGTGAAATTGCACGTATGCGCACTCGAGCATCCAGGCACCTGCCTGTCACCAATGATTGTCTCTGGACAGCCGCAAAATGAACAAATTGTAGCCTTTATTGAAAAAAGGACAGCACTGTAACGGTCGCCACCGCTTACGACCTTCCATCCAGCCACGACAAGCTTATCCGACACACCAACAACCAGGCAGACATGATCCATTCCATTTCCCAGAATAAACGAGACTGCGCTCCGTTCTCTAGTTTCCAAAATGTATGAATGAATTTATTGGTTTTCTTAGCTTGCTTAAATACAGTACAGCATAATACAGTTAATCACAGGACAATGCAATCTCCACCCCCCTTTACACCATGGGGGGCTTCAATCACACTCTAAAAGGCATTCAGGTAAGCTAACCATGTAGACCGGTCGGCACCGCATCTTCAATAGAGTTCAATTAACCTTTAATAATAACACAGACATCTAGTTGAATAAGTTCCCTAGACAGCTTTATCACACAATGGCAGAGTCTTGTGAGAGTGGGTGCAATCCACACCTTCAATGGAATGTCTTTACAGCGCATAGCCAACACCTTAAGATTTCAATAGCCTATTATACAAAGGGATGTGTCACTGTGTTGGTAACCTGGTCTCAAGTCCACATGAACCACTTTTGTAATATTCCAGTCCTGCAATATGAATTATTATTAATGTCCCATCTCATGTAATATATGAATTATGATTCACTATTAGCCACCCTACACCCAAAAGGGCACAGGGTGGATTTCGACCCAAGAGTTATTGTTGCTGCTGGCACAAGAGTATCTCTCATCCTTCCTACGTCTCTGGGTGTCACGGGCCATTCTGTAACATCTCTCCCCTTTCGGTGGGAGACGGACACAGGAGGGAACCCCAAACGGGTTGACTCCGAAGTCTGTCAGTAGTTCCAGTCCTCCAATGCTGTTATCCATACTGTACCCCAAATAAATGGCTCCAAACTGAGCATTACTCACCCCGCCAACCTCTGCCTCTCTCATAGAACACGCCTGACGCTGGGGAGAAGGCAGGGTGGCTGGGCTCAGTCCATCATGCTGTTGGGGGTCTGGGCCAACTGCCCCCCCTTCCTGGGGTATACCAGTGGAGACTGAAGTCCCATCCACTGGTGCTAGGTGAAAACCCCCTGGTGCTTGCAAAGCAAAGCCGACATCCTCCTGTCCCAGTCCTGTACCATTTTCTGGTGATGTGCCAGTGGAGACTGAAGTCCCATCCACTACCCCAGGAACCCCCTCTTCTGTTAGTGAGGAGCAGAGGCCTATGACACTCTGCTCTGTTGCCAGCTCCTCCGCTGGGTTGCTGTGAGTGGAGACCACAGTCCCATCCACTACCCCAGGAACCCCCTCTTCTGTTAGTGAGGAGCAGAGGCCTATGACACTCTGCTCTGTTGCCAGCTCTTCCGCTGGGTTGCTGTGAGTGGAGACCACAGTCCCATCCACTACCACAGGGTCCCCCTCTTCTGTTAGTTGGGAGCAGAGGCCTATGACACTCTGTTCTGTTGCCAGTGATTCAGCTGGGGGTAAAAGCTTTACCACCTCAGCTTGTTGCTGGAGAGGGGGGCCAACCGCCCCGGCTCCCTGGAACTCCACACCATCCGCTTCGGCTTTAGGGATGAAAATCTCCATATTTTCCACTGCCGATTCATCAGCCAGGAGTTCACAGTTGTCATCTGAACTTTCCTCATAGTCCCAGGCAATGGGAGCCCCACCCTGCTGCTGAGCCGAGTCTAGCAGCTGTCTGTAGGCAACCTCCAGCTCCCATTCTTGAATGGCCAGAAATTCTAAATCTTCCTGTGACCAGTGGCCTCCCGAGATATTCAATTTTTCCTCTCTGTGCTCCATTATGTCCTCCAAGCGCCACTCCCGATCATCCCCGAAGTCGGGATCACTGGACATCCTCCAATACAACAATCCCAGGCCATCATAGTCATAGCCTTCTGTGGGGCTGTCATCCGCTGACCACGGGCACTCTTGGGCTACATACCACCGGAGGGCTCTGTAGCTCTCATCCAGCTGCATCTCTGCCCGGATCAGCCTGCTCAACTCGGCTGTCCACTCCTGCTTCGGTTGTTTCCCCAACAACAGCATTCCTACGTCATACTGCGGCCAGTACCATGCATAGATGGAGGGCAGGACCTTTCCTAGGTTTTGCTGCTCCCGAGCTAACGCTTCCTTTCAGAGTTGGCACCGAATCACATCCGACCATCCCAACAGGACCTCCTCTGATACTAATCCTCTATGCTGTATCCGCATCTCTTGTAACCTCCTTTGGAATTCCTCTTCCATGGAGACTGGTATCTGCACCTCTCCTTTCTCTTTAGTTGGTGCTGCTGTGACTTCAGCTGCTGCAGCACTTCTTCTCTGTAGCAAGGTGGCATTCAGAGCTGCTATAACTCGGTCCCTGATCTCCGGAGGAGGGTTAGGACCATAATGTGTCAGTCTTATGTTAACCGCCTGATCAAAACTTGCTTCTTCGGGTGTCCTGTCTGTTACGGCGGGCCTTTTAGCTCTATCCATTTCGACCAGTTCTGTGATAATGTCCCTTTTCTTACGGTTGCTGGCCCGGTCTGCCCCGGCTCTCCAGTAAGTCCATGAGGGAAGAGAGCTTCATCCGTTCATACACCGTCTCCATTGTCATGTGTCCTTGTAGCCGTCCTTCTGAAGATGGAATCATCCCACTGCTTTGCCACCAATGTAACGGTCACCACCGCTTACGACCTTCCATCCAACCATGACAAGCTTATCCGACACACCAACAACCAGGCAGACATGATCCATTCCATTTCCCAGAATAAACGAGACAGCGCTCCGTTCTCTAGTTTCCAAAATGTATGAATGAATTTATTGGTTTTCTTAGCTTGCTTATATACAGTACAGCATAATACAGTTAATCACAGGACAATGCCATCTCCACTCCCCTTTACACCATGGGGGGCTTCAATCACACTCTAAAAGGCATTCAGGTAAGCTAACCATGTAGACCGGTCGGCACCGCATCTTCAATAGAGTTCAATTAACCTTTAATAATAACACAGACATCTAGTTGAATAAGTTCCCTGAATGAATGAATGAATGAATGAATGAATGAATGAATGAATGAAAAACTTATATAGCGCAGCACATGCAAAGTAAATCGCCTATGGGCGCTTGTTGTTCCTGTCTCCTTTGAGATCAAAAGAGATGAGTCTTAATCTTTCTCCTGAAGACCAAGTAGTTCTCCTCCAGCCGAATACTCGCTGGTAAGGCGTTCCATAGTTTGGGACCTTGGACAGCGAATCTCCTATCACCTTTGGACTTGTATCTGGCTTTCGGTATCTGAAGCCGATTTTGATTGATGGATCGAAGGATACGATTGGGCTTGTGAACTTTTAATTTTTCGCATAGATAATGGGGAGCATTCCCATGGATACATCTATGCGTTAGACAGAGAGCTTTAAAGGTGATTCTGTCTTTAACTGGTAGCCAGTGAAGAGATCTCAGTGAAGGTGAGATTGATTCCCAGGGTTTTTTCCCAGTCACAAGTCTGGCGGCCGTATTTTGAACGACTTGCAGACGAGCGATTTGGTACTTGGGGAGTCCGAGGTAAAGGGCATTTGCATAGTCCAGTCTGGAGTTTACAATTGCTCCCACCACGACCGCTATATCTTTCTTGGGAATAAATGGCGTGAGTCTGCGTAGTAGGCGCAGCAGATGGTGAGACCCGCTGACTACTGACCCTATTTGTGCGTTCATTGTCATGTCGGAGTCAAAGATGACCCCAAGACTTTTGACTTTGGCGCTAGGGGTGATGATTTTGCCCAGAATGGGCGGGGGGATCCAGGTTATTGTCGCTAGATTCCTACGCTTGGCGTGAAACAGAATAAGTTCTGTTTTCGCTCCATTGAGTTTGAGATAACTCTTTGTCATCCAGTCCTCTACCAAAGAGAGGCATGTCTCTAGGTTGAGGTGGTGATCCTTTTTATTGCAAATGCGGAAGTACAGTTGCGTGTCGTCTGCATAAGAGTGATATAGCAGTTTTTGGCTGCTGATGATGTCAAAGAGAGGACGCACATAAATGTTGAATAATATTGGCGACAGGGGAGATCCTTGAGGGACCCCGCACGATAATGTGCGTTGTTCAGAAGAGAAGGGTCCTAGCTTCACTGTTTGCGATCTGTTTTCCAAAAAAGAGGAGAACCAGGATAGATCGCTTTTTGCGACTTTGGCTATTTTAGCCAGTCGAGACAATAACAGCTTGTGATCAACTGTATCAAAGGCTGCGCTTAGGTCCAGCAGAACCAGAAGAGAAGATTCTCCTTCGTCTGCGGCCTCGAGAACGTCGTCCCATATCTTGAGCAATGCTGTTTCCGTCCCGTGTCCGGGACGGAATCCTGATTGAAATGGGTCAAGTAAGTTGTGGGTATCTAGATGCTGTTGCAGCTGCTGTACCACTGCTTTCTCCATTACCTTGGAGAGAACAGTTAGGCCTGTTATGGGGCGCCAGTTGAGTGGATCCTTAGGATCCAAAGTGGCTTTCTTCAAGATAGGTTGAATGAAGCCCTCCTTCAGCTGGGAGGGCATTAGGCCATCCCTGAAGGATTGGTTGATAAGCTGCGTGACAGGAGGTGCCAGGATGTCGGCGCATTCCTTCAGCAGTTTGGTGGGGATAATATCATTTGGCGCAGTGCTGTTGCGCAGAGTGCCGATGATATTTTTAGTGGTCTGAATGGAGATGGGTTCCAGCGTAAACTCATCAGACTGTGGTGAATTGCTGTCGGTGCTGTGTAAATGACTACGGGGGGGGCTGGGAGAGAAATTGTTTTGCTGAATGCTTTGCCGGATTGCCCCAATTTTGTTAATGAAGCAATCCGATAACTCATCGCAAAATTCTTGTGTATCCAAGTTGGGGGCCTCAAGACATCTTGGATTCATGGTCTGAGTGACCAGTTTGAAGAGTTTGCGGGGGCGATTTAGGGCACCCTTGATAGCCTTGGAAAAATAGTTTTTCTTGGCTTCGAAGATTTGCTTGTAGTATTTTCTGGTAATTGCTTTGTAGACCGAGAGGTTCTCGTCTGAAGAGCTTCTTTTCCAGGCTGCTTCTGCCCTTCTGCGCTCTTGCTTCAGTAACGCCAGCTGGTTGTTGAACCAGCCGGAGTTATTTTTCCTGATCTGGGTCTTTCGTTTCGGCGCTATCAAGACAGCTTTATCACACAATGGCAGAGTCTTGTGAGAGTGGGTGCAATCCACACCTTCAACGGAATGTCTTTACAGCGCATAGCCAACACCTTAAGATTTCAATAGCCTATTATACAAAGGGATGTGTCACTGTGTTGGTAACCTGGTCTCAAGTCCACATGAACCACTTTTGTAATATTCCAGTCCTGCAATATGAATTATTATTAATGTCCCATCTCATGTAATATATGAATTATGATTCACTATTAGCCACCCTACACCCAAAAGGGCACAGGGTGGATTTCGACCCAAAAGTTATTGTTGCTGCTGGCACAAGAGTATCTCTCATCCTTCCAACGTCTCTGGGTGTCACGGGCCATTCTGTTACAAGCACCAGGGATGTATTCTGGCCTAGGCCAACAAGGCCCAGGCCTAGGGCAGCACTTTGTGGGGGGCGGCCCTCTGTCCTCTTCCCACGGCGTCCCTCTCTCCTCCTCCCAGGGCGTCCCTCTGTCCTTCTCCCAGGGCGTCCCTCTGTCCTTCTCCCAGGGCGTCCCTCTGTCCTTCTCCCAGGGCGTCCCTCTGTCCTCTTCCCAAGAATATGACAGGGATGTGGCTTTGACAGGAAGGGGTGGGTCATATTTAAATTAGAGGGTGCGCAAGTTTAGTCAGGCCTAGGGCAGCACAAAACCTAAATACACCTCTGACAAGCACTACAAGTCACAGCACAGCAAAGTAAAATAAACTCAACAGCAGTTGGGCTTTATTTTACTTTGCTGTGCTGTGACTTGTAGTGCTGTCCTTTTTTTTCAATAAAGGCTACAATTTGTTCAGTGTGCGGCTGTCCGGAGACCATCTTTGTTCCTGCTTTGCTAAGTGCATTGCCTGCACCTGAGTTGTCTGCAACGGTGGATGTTCGTTTGGGTTCCCACCTGGAGCGGCTATTCCCCTTTCCCCTTGCATGTCACCAATGCTAGTGCCAAATGGCCTATTTAAACAGGCTACAGTTTGGACTCATTCTTTTTGGTTTGCAGCTTCTGTGTGTTTGAGTCCTGATTCCTGTGTTCCTGACTAGTGTTGAGCGGAATACGCCATATTCGATTTCGCGATATTGCGCGAATATATAGAAGAATATTCGCTAATATCGAATATTCGTGATATTTTATCCACATTTTTTTTCTCATAAACGGAGATCATTTCCTGTATTACTAAACTAATATGCACTAAACACTAACTCTACACTAACTCTACTTAAAAGAAAGGAGAATAAGGGGGCAAAAGAAGGGCGGAGAAGATAATCGCGCAATATTCCTATTGCGCGATTATCTTCTCCGCCCTTCTTTTACATCAGAGCCAATCAGAATAACTCGCGCAATATTCCTTTTTCCTTATTCGAGTTATTCTGATTGGCTCTGATGCAAAAGAAGGGCGGAGAAGATAATCGCGCAATATTCCGTTTGTCGAATATTCGAGTTATTCTGATTGGCTCTGGTGCAAAAGAAGGGCGCATCAGAGCCAATCAGAATAACTTGAATATTCGGCAAAAGGAATATTGCGCGATTATCTTCTCCGCCCTTCTTTTGCATCAGAGCCAATCAGAATAACTCGAATATTCGGCAAAAGGAATATCGCGCAATAGAAGCAAAAGAAGGGCGGAGAAGATAATCGCGCAATATTCCTTTTGCCGAATATTCGAGTTATTCTGATTGGCTCTAATGCAAAAGAAGGTGACTTGGCTTGTGATTTGACTATCATGCTGTCTGCCATCTATGCTTGACCCAGCTTGTCTGACCCTGCGTCCTGCTCATTCAGCTTGCTACAGTTCTTCAGTAAAGCAAGCTCTCATCTGGCTCCTGCTTCCAGCTGCTTACCCACAGTCTGTTGCCACCCATACTCAGCTCATCTGCCACCAGCCTATTCTACTACTACATCCACCTGCTTACTGCTGCCGCTATTTAGACTACTGAATTTATCACAGGCACTCATACCTCACCATGCTCTCATGGCTGCTGTCTTACTACCATTAGCCCCCGAGTCAGAGCTGTACGAAAGGTCTTACTCTTTATGTCAGGCTCACTGACTAGGTATGTGAGAGCGGCATGTGTACTACCCTGTCCAGCTGCCTTTAGAGTTTAAGAGTGGTGGTCCTATTGAGTCCTCTCCTGCAGCTTACTAATGAGAGGACATTGGAGCCTAGAATAAACATATAAATACGTTTTGTTAATGGGTTACCCAAAACACAAGATTATGTAGCAAAGAGAACATACGTTTTCACGTTTCAGGTCTTCTCCCAGAGACGTCACGAATACATGATGAAATGCGTAGGGTAGTGACATCACTTTCGCTCTCCAGGAGTGCATGCTGGAGGGCAAAGCAGCATTTCATGTATGTTTTGTGAGCTTCAGATTCCTAATAAATGTAAGTGCCATTGGCTTTTTTTAGGAGATATAATAAATAATGATACACTAAGACAGGCTTTTTCTTTTTATGGTTTTGTGGTACATTCTCAACTGCTACATGAAGAAATTAAGTGACACCAGTCTCCAGTGAATACCGATGGGGGATCCAGGGGGCATGATATTCTTTACTTGGTGCTTGTTTATGCAAGACGTCAATCGAGGTCACACAGTAAAAGAAGACACTTGGATTTACAGTCACTTTTTTTTCATAATTTTGTTTTTATTAAGAGGTTTTCTAAAACATAGGAGGCATAGAATACAGTTTTACAAGTATGATAAAAAAAAATCATACAGAGAAATATGCATATTTAACCACTTGACCACTGGGCACTTAAACCCACTTAATAACCAGACCAATTTTCAGCTTTCGGTGCTCTCACATTTTGAATGACAATAACTCAGTCATACAACACTGTAACCAAATGAATTTTTTTATTTTTTTTCCCACAAATAGAGCTTTCTTTTGGTGGTATTTTATCACCTCTGCGGTTTTTATTTTTTTCGCTATAATTGAAAAAAGAACGAAACTTTTGTAAAAAAAAAATGTTTTCTTCATTTCTATTATAACATTTTGCAAAAAAGTAATTTTTCTTCATAAACTTGGCCTAAAATGTATACTACATACCTTTGGTAACAAAACAAAAACATTTTAGATATTATTTAGTCTGGGTGAAAGTTATAGGGTCTAAAATCTATGGTACCAATTACTGAAAATTGATCAATTTGATGACATCTAATGTACTGATGGCCTCTCTCATTTCTTGAGACCCTAACATGCCAGAAAAGTACAGATACCCCCCAAATGACCCCTTTATGGAAAGAAGACATTCCAATGTATTTAGAAAGAGTCATTGTGAGTTTTTTGAAGTTGTCATTTTTTCCCACAATTCTTTGCAAAATCAAGATTTTTTTCATTTTTATTTCCTTTCCACAAAATTTTCATATTAGCAGGTTATTTCTCACACACAGCATATGCATACCACAAATTACACCCCAAAACACCTTCTGCTATTCCTCCCGAGTATGGCGATACCACATGTGTGAGACTTTTACACAGCGTGGCCACATACAGAGGCCAAACATGCAGGGAGCACCATCAGGCATTCTGGAGCACCCAGACCAATTCTGACATTTCTCTCCTACATGGAAAAATCATCATTTATTTGCTAGAAAATTACATAGAACCCCAAAACATTATATATGTTTTTTAGCAAAGACCCTAGAGAATACAATGGCGGTTGTTGCAACTTTTTATCGCGCATGGTATTTGCACAGCAATTTTTCGAACAAATTTTTTTTGGAAATAAAACAGTTTTGTGCTTTTTTAAAAAAAAACATTAAATTTAGCCCAATGTTTTTGCATAATATGAAAGATGAAGTTATGCCGAGTAAATAGATACCCAACATGTCACCCTTCAATATTGCACACACTCGTGGAATGGCGCCAAACTTCGCGACTTAAAAATCCCCATAGGTGACGCTTTAAATATTTTTACTGGTTACATCATTTTAGTTGGAGAAGAGGTCTAGGGCCAAAATGATTGCTCTCGCTCTAACGTTCGCAGCGATACCTCACATGTGTGGTTTGAACACCGTTTTCATATGTAGGCGGGACTTACGTGCACGTTCGCTTCTGTATACGAGCATGCGGGAACAGGGGCGCTTTAATTTTTTTTGTTTTTTTTATTGTTCATTTTACTTTATTTATTTTAGTTTGACACCTTTTTCCCCAAAAATAAATGTTTTGATTACTTTTGTTCTTATTACAAGGAATGTAAACATCCCTTGTAATAGGAATATAGCGTGACAGGTCCTCTTCAGTGAGATATGGGGTCAATAAGACCCCACATCTCACCTCTAGGCTGGGAAGCCTGAAAAAAAAACGACCGCAGGGAGTATTGTTCAGAGTATTGCAGAGTATTGCGCAGGGGGTACTGCAGAGTATTGTTCAGAGTATTGCAGAGTATTGCGCAGGGGGTACTGCAGAGTATTGTTCAGAGTATTGCAGAGTATTGCGCAGGGGGTTATTGCAGAGTATTGTTCAGAGTATTGCAGAGTATTGCGCAGGGGGTACTGCAGAGTATTGTTCAGAGTATTGCAGAGTATTGCGCAGGGGGTACTGCAGAGTATTGTTCAGAGTATTGCGCAGGGGGTACTGCAGAGTATTGTTCAGAGTATTGCAGAGTATTGCGCCGGGGTACTGCAGAGTATTGTTCAGAGTATTGCGCGGGGGGTACTGCAGAGTATTGTTCAGAGTATTGCAGAGTATTGCGCCGGGGTACTGCAGAGTATTGTTCAGAGTATTGCAGAGTATTGCGCTGGGGTACTACAGAGTATTGTTCGGAGTATTGTAGAGTATTGCGCCGGGGTACTGCAGAGTATTGCGCCGGGGTACTGCTGAGTATTGCGCTGGGGTACTGCTGAGTATTGCACCAGGGTACTGCTGAGTATTGGGCCAGGGGAATTGCTGAGTATTGCTGGGGGGTATGCTGAGTATTGCTGGGGGGGTATGCTGAGTATTGCTGGGGGGGTATGCTGAGTATTGCTGGGGGGGTATGCTGAGTATTGCTGGGGGGGTATGCTGAGTATTGCTGGGGGGGTATGCTGAGTATTGCTGGGGGGGGTATGTACAGTATTGCTGGGGGGGTATGCACAGTATTGCTGGGGGGGTATGCACAGTATTTCTGGGGGGGGTATGCACAGTATTGCTGGGGGGGTATGCACAGTATTGCTGGGGGGGTTGCAGGGATGGATGGATCTGTGACTGCAATAGTCACAGATCCATCCACAGCGCTGCCGCCATCCGCGCTCCCCCTCTTACACTGTACCGATCGGTACAGAGAGAGGAGGGAGGAACCGGCGTCATCAAATGACGCCGGTCTGTTTACATGTGATCGCGCCTTCATTGGACAGCGCGATCACGTGGTAAACCGCCGCTATCAGCGGCGATTTACCGTGATCCGTGACCCGTCGGGTCCAGAGGACCCGGCGGTCACGGACATTCCCGTGTGCGCGCCCCGGGGGGGCGCGGGAGCGCGACTCTGGAATCACGTTATATAACGTGATCCCAGAGTTAAGCAACCACCTTGCCGCCGTTATTTTTCGGCAGGTGGTTGCTAAGTGGTTAAAGCATTAATAAAGACAAAAATATGCAAAGTCAAAAGGAAATTGACAAACAATGACAGGCCAAACATATTAATAGTACAGTGACAGTGAAAGTAAGTAAATACTCTAAAACATGAGAGAGTGGGAATAGTAAACAATGGCAAATCAGTAATGTGATAACAGAGTGAGTGGGGGGATCCAAGTAACCCTCAGGGGAACAAATGGGATTGCCCATGAAGGGTAGATAGGGACCAGACAAAATATCAGGAAGTAGGATGATCAGATACGTAATCAGATATGGTAGATCAGATAGATCCCATATTTTATTAAATTGCGTTATGGTAAGATATTCCATTGTGCAAATTTCAGCTATAGTGTTCTACAATTACTTTTTTATTAAAGCATTAAAGTACATTTACAGTTTGGCACCGAACACCTTATGTGTCAGGAATGCTTTTATCACGTGAACTTTTTTGAATTGCATATTTCAATTACAGTAAAACCTTTGATTGCAAGCATAATTTGTTTTAGAAACATGCTTGTAATCCAAAGCACTCTTATGTCAAAGCAAATTTTTCCATGAGAAATAATGGAAACTCAAATGATTCGTTCCACAACCATTTCTTCATAAGTCCTTCAGTCTATAGTCCATATATAAGATAGCAATGTGACTAGGTTGTGTAACCATAAAATGTCCATCCACAAATGGAAGCCTTCACAAGGGAATTAGAAGCAAAATCCAGCAGGAGCTACAGAGTATAAAAGAGGAGAGAGGCACCTCTAAGTGTAGCAGTATGAATACATTTAACCTCTTATGGACCGCCGCATGTACATTTACGTCGGCAGAATGGCACCGACAAGCACATCAACGTATATATAAGTTGGTGCCTAGACGTGGGTCGGGGGTCCGATCGGGACCCCCCCCCCGGTACATGCGGCAGTCCGGTTACCTGGCCGAGCGATCCGTGCTGAGGGAGTGGCGGTTCGTTTTTGTCCGCCCCCTCTGGATCGCTCCCAGCCAATCCGCGCGCTCCCCCTGCGTGTCATTTCCTCCTCCTGTGTAAAGGAGGAGGAAGTGATGTGATCTCTGCTCTCGTCGTTTTTTTCAACCGCCCCTGAGGAGAGATCACATCTCACGGTAAGTCTGCACAACACCACACTGACACCAGTACACGCAGGCAGACTTAACTCCTTGCGATCATCCCCCCCCACCCCCTCCCCCCTGTCACAGTGTCACTGAATGCAGTGATCATATGTATGATCACTGCAGTTAGTGTCAGTGTGACAGGCAGTTAGTGTTAGGTCCAGGGCAGCCCCCGTACCCCACTAATAAAGTTTTAACCCCTTGATCACCGCCCTAGTTAACCCTTTCACTCCCTATTCCCAGTGTCACTAAGCGATCATTTTTCTGATCGCTGTATTAGTGTCGCTGTTCCCGCTAGGTAGCTATTTTTTTTTATTGCGATTTTTTTTTACTAAAGACATGTGGCTAAATACATTTTGGCCTAAATGTTTGACTAAAATTTAGTTTATTTGATTTTTCTTATAACAAAAATTAAAAAATATTGATTTTTTTTTTAAAATGTCGCTCTATTTTTGTTTATAGCGCAAAAAATAAAAATCGCAGAGGCGATCAAATACCACCAAAAGAAAGCTCTATTTGTGGGAAGAAAAGGACGCAAATTTTGTTTGGTAGCCACGTCGCACGACCAGGCAATTGTCAGTTATATCGACGCAGTGCCGAATCGCAAAAAGGGGCCTGGTCCTTTACCTGCATTTTGGTCCGGGTCTTAAGTGGTTAATGAAGGTACAACATGTAACAACTCACATGGTTGATGATTAAAACAGACACATCTAAGTATGCAGGCATCCAGGATAAAGCTGTCCACATTGACCATCCTCCGCACCATCGGATCTCACCGCTGTCAGCATGCAATCGTGACCGGGAATACTACCCTGCTGTAGAGCAATCTGAAAGCGAGCCTTGGAATGCTTGGGGAGTGCAGTGTGGAAGGGATAACATCAATGGCAGTGAGGAGAATGGTCTATGTGGACAGCTTTACCCCAGATGCCTGCATACTTAGATGTGCCTGTTTAATCATCAACCATGTGAGTTGCTTAATGTTGTACCTTCATTAAATGTAACCATACTGCTACACTTAGAGGAGCCTCTCTTCTATTTTATACTCAGTTGTGACATGATGCTACTTGTATATCAAGACATCGCTTGTATATCAAGTCAAAATGTATTTAACCACTTCAGCCCCGGACCATATTGCTGCCCAACGACCAGAGCACTTTTTGCGATTCGGCACTGTGTCGCTTTAACTGACAATTGCGCAGTCGTGCGACGTGGCTCCCAAACAAAATTGGCGTCCTTTTTTCCCCACAAATAGAGCTTTCTTTTGGTGTTATTTGATCATCTCTGCGGTTTTTATTTTTTGCGCTATAAACAAAAATAGAGAGACTATTTTGAAAAAAATTCAATATTTTTTACATTTTTCTGTAATAAATATCCCCCAAAAATATATAAAAAAAAACGTTTTTTTCCTCAGTTTAGGCCGATACCTATTCTTCTACATATTTTTCATTAAAAAAAGAATCGCGATTAGCGTTTATTGATTGGTTTGCGCAAAAGTTATAGCGTTTACAAAATAGGGGGTTGTTTTATGGCATTTTTATTATTTTTTTTACTAGTAATGGCAGCGATCAGCGTTTTTTTTCAGTACTGCGACCTTATGGCGGACACTTTGGACACTTTTGACACATTTTTGGGACCATTGGCATTTTTTTAGCGATCAATGCTATAAAAATGCATTGGACTACTATAAAAATGCCATTGGCAGTGAAGGGGTTAACACTAGGGGGCGGCGGGGAAGGGGTTAAGTGTGTTCCTGGGTGTGTTCTAACTGTATGGGGGGGTGGCCTCACTAGGGGAAATCACTGATCTTCTGTTCATACATTGTATGAACAGGAGATCAGCGTTTCCCCCGCTGACAGGAACGAGAGCTATGTGTTTACACACATAGCTCCCGTTCTCCGCTCTGTAACGAGCGAACGCGTGTGCCCAGCGGCGATCGTGCCCGCCGGACAATCGCACAGGACTCGGGGGCGATCGGGGGCGCGCACGCGGGCCGCCGGCGGCGCGCACCCGCCCCCTAGTGGCCGTCGAAAGTGCGGACGTAGAGCTACGGGCTCTCGCCCAGGAGAGCCGACCTGCTGCCGTATAACTGCGGCGGCTGGTCGGCAAGCGGTTAAAGCTTTTGCTTATCTTGCAAAACTCTCTCAAACCAAGTTACTCTCAAACCAAGGTTTTACGGTGTATGGTTTTGTATTTTCTGTGTTTTCCCTAGTTTTGGGATGTATTTATTTGCCCTATAGTGCCATAGTATCGTGTTATATACTGAAAAACTATTGCATATTAGCTGAAGAAAACATAAGTGATCTCAGCTGGTCAATATTAATTGACATGATCTTAATGCATACAACATAACTTTCCATTTATAATTACATCAGTTGCATTTAAATTGTGTAAATGTGAGCTTTCCACAGCTTGCTTGTATCTAAATTCATGATGCACACTTCGATTTCCACTGATAAGCAATGGGAGATCATATTTATCATTACATTGTGATCTGTCATCCCAACAAAAGGTTAGCCGTGCATCTAAAATGATCTCATTATTGTGAGGTGAATAGAAATTGTAGCTAGTCTACAGTGATTGACAATGAGATGTAGGTAGCATTTGGAAACAACATTAGTTAAAACTTTAGTCAATTTGAAGAAGATGTAATATAATGAGCTGCCTAATGCTGTGATCTTTTCTCAGTCACACTGTCAGATGCAATGTGACAGTTTCCAAAAATGACTATCAATGACATGTGTTGATAATCATGAAGATTTATATATCTGTATAAAAGTGCTTCCAGACGAGCCTGTTTAGGTCAGACATCCCACCCACTGTGACTTCAAAGCTATGGTACAGTGGTTAAACAAATTAGGTTGCTGTGAAATAATAGCAATGATAATAATATTCCCTTATTCAAATATAATGTATTGTGTTTGTAAGAACCATACTGAGCTGCCGCCCAGACTTCGTTTTGATATGCTTTCTAGTGAGATGGTAGTAGATTGTATCCTCAAAGGTGAATTCCAAGAGGTATTTATATAGTCATAGGTAGGACTCCTAGTCTCTGCCACATCCCGGACCCTGGTGAACAGCAATTGAATCTGTAGCATGGTCTTCAGAGCTGGCAGCTTTCTCAGCTGGTCAAATGTGTAGGACTGGATACCCAGCACATGCTAGGCCCCTCATAGGCTTTTGGGCCTAGCAGCATAAACAGTCCAACAGCAACGCCTTAGGCCTCAGCCTGAAGTATGAGATCTAGCACATGGCCTTCCCTAATATTTATACCCTAATCCATCATTCCCCGGTGGGAGATGGTCTGAGGGAAACATGAATGTTCATAACTCATTCTGGCAGGGAAACCTCATACAAAAGACACCAAGGACACCTACTGCCAACAGTGCCAACAGTGAGAGATCACAACCCCACTGAGCTTAGGGAGAAGCCATATGCACAACTATACAAATCAAAACTAGGCTTACTACCACCCAGCCAAAACCTAAAATGTTCATATTAGCAACCTAACTAAAAGGGTGCTACATGTGTATATATCTATAATAGTAGCTATAATAATAGATTTCTGAGCATTATACCAATGCAAAGCTCATACATATAAACAACTACAGTATCTAAAGCTGGGATCCAGGTAGATATAAGACACAGTCTTACGTGATGACCCATTGCAAACACACTTGCAACCCAACTAGGGCTTACCACCCAAAAGCTGTCACTGCATGTTGCCTTAAGGACACAATGTGGTTTATAGGACCTGCATTCTTGTACAGCACAGAACAGATTGATCTTGACGGTACACAATTGAGCTAGTGGATCCAGGCTCAAATGTTGACATCCACCCTGAAATTTCTACGCTTTAGACAGTGACTTCAGAAAGACAGTCAGCTTAAATCCTATGCATTTACAAGATACTCAACCTGGAATTCACCTGTTTGAGCTATTACTTGCCTCGTCCATATAGCTCATTCCTGTAAATGTGCCACCCATGCAAATGCCTTTGCATGGGTGGTGAAATAGTTCAGCAGTAGAACTCCAGTTGTCTAAATATTTCATCATTCACACTGTGCAATATAAAACTTATGCCATGGCGATTGACTGTATCCTAAACAAGAAATCAATTCCCACTGACAGTGCTAAGCAAAATCTGACCCATTTCTTGATCAAAATCGTCTTGTAACCAAAACTCTTCCAAGTGAGAATGTGGGAGTCAGAATGGTTGAAGTTAGTTCACAGGAACAAGGATAAAATGTTTATTTTCTTTTTCCAATTTTGTTCCTCAGACAAGTCTCTGATGTGGTCTTGCTGTTTTTTTTTCTGAGGAATCAAACAGTGGTATCAGTTGATATCAGGCAGAGATAGGTCTGCCTCCAGTCGGAAAATCATTATGTCTGTTCCCCCTGCAATATTATAGAATTTACTGTTTTAGAAAAACTAGAAACGGTTTAGCTTTAATAAAATCTCCCATCATCCCTCATCCTAAGAAAGGGAAACAGGTGCATCCTAGGATCTCAGACTCCATATTAATCACTTGCCGACCACCCGCCACAGTTATACTGCGGCATGGTGGCTCGGCTGTGCAAATCGCAGTAGGTGTACATCGGCTCATGCACTCGATGTTTGCCGGCGTCCCTGCAGGGATTTCTTCCCTATACTGAGGACGACCCTTTCCAGTGGCATTAAGGATTTCGTTGAGGCTCCTTTTCTTCCTTTGGGAGGTAAGCGCTCTGTAAACACATTTTTTTTGAAGATGATTGCTTCATTGCCGTTCATGGACAGGAGCTTTTGAACCAGTTGATGCACTGTTTTTATGTGTTGGACTTAATTTTATTCACCTGTGTTATTATTTTTCACTTTTAGGTGCTGTTTGTTCACCTATTCATTTTCACTCTATTGTGATCATATATGCTTTGTTCACTGTTCATTTGTTTAGGATTATATCACTCACTTTTAGTGTTGCAATTTGCGGTCATCATTTCCATTTTCACACCTATTTTTTGTTGTTAGCACATACTAGATTTGAGCTGCATTTTGTTTTCTCACCAGTTATTCACTCTAGTTCACTGTTGGCTAGCGCTTTAGTTTATTTTTACTAGTGACAGAAGAGGGATCTGCCTGTACAAACAAGGCAGATCTCCGTTCTGACAGGGAAGATCACATAGATCCTGTCTTTCTGCTATGCAGAAGGTTTCCCCAGTCACACAGTCCCCCATGTAGTTAGAACACACAGTGAGGGAACACAGTTCACCCTTTGATTGCCCCTAATATTAGCCCCTTTCCTGCCAGTGTCATTAGTACAATAACAGTGCAGTAAGGTCACTGGTTCTCCAAAAAAGTGTCAAAAATGTCTGTTAGGTGTCCCATCTGTCCTCCGCAATGTCGCAGTCCTGCTAAAAAAAAATCACTGATCGCCGCCATAACTAGTACAAAAAAAAATTATGATAAAAATGCCAAAAAACGTTTGCGCAAACCAATCAATTTACACTTACTGGTATTTTTTACCATAAATATGTAGCAGAATACATATTGGCCTAAACTGATGAATAAATTAGTTTTATATATATATATATATATATATATATATATTTATGAAAATACATTTTTGTTTTTTTTTCTAAAATTTTCACTCTTTTTTGCCTATAGTTCAAAAAATAAAAACCGCAGAGGTGATCAAATACCATTAAATAAAATCTCTATTTGTAGGAAAAAGAGACATCAATTTTGTTTGGGTACAGTGTCGCACGACTGCGCAATTGCCAGTTAAAGCGGAGCAGTGCCGTATCACATAGAATGGCCTGGTTATTAAGGGGGTAAATGCTTACGGGGCTGAGGTGGTTAAAGAGGTTGTAAACCCTGGAAGAAAAAAAACCTGTAAGACAAAGGCATAATGAGCTAGTATGCATCACGTACTAGCTCATTATGAAATACTTGCCTTAGAACTAGGCGCTCCAGCGGCGTCTACACACTGCTGAGATGGCCGACATCTTCCCCGGTGTTTCTTCCAGGTTCCCAGCGTCTGGTGCAGTGCGTGGCCAGTGCTGCGATCACGTCACTCCTGCGCATGCACGGCACAGGCTCTGAAGAAACAGCACGTCGCTGTTCCTTCAAAGTACATGCGCCAATGGTGTAATCGGTGGGGTATACAGTAAATATCTCCTAAACGGTGCAAGTTTAGGAGATATTTACAGTACCTATAGGTAAACCTCATTACAGGCTTGCCTATAGGTACAAACAATACAAGGAGGTTTACTTCCTCTTTAAAGCTGGGTTCACACCTATGCGAATTGGGTGCGGCTTACACTGCATCCAATTCAAAGGACATTTTAAAATACACAATCATTTGAATAAGGCTGGTTTACATATCTGTGGTGCATTTGCACTGCGCATTGCCCAAAAAACATGTGCGTTTTCTAGGCAGTGCGGTTCGGCTCAGGCAAAAAATCCAGGCCCATTGACTGCTATGGGAATGCTTCTGAACTGCACATGTCATTCAGTTGTGAACAGTATAACATCCTGACCTGATCCTGATCAAAAACTGACATGAAACGCTAAAAAAACAAAAACTTTGTCAATTAGCTGTAAAAACAGAGCTCAAATTCGCACCGCACATGTGTGAACCCAGCCTAATGCCGCGTACACACGGTCGTTTTTTGCGATGAAATAAAACGACGTTTTTTAAAACGTCATTTAAATTGATCGTGTGTGGGCAAAACGTCGTTTTTTGTCTTCAAAAAAACGACCAAAAAAAAATTCCAACATGCTTGAATTTTTTGTGTCGTTTTTCAAAACGTCGTTTTTTGTTTCACAAAAAGTCACCGTGTGTAGCAAAAACGTCTTTCAAAACAACGTTTTTCAACCCGCGCATGCCCAGAAGCTAGTTATGAAGCGAGCTTCAATGGAAAAGAGTGGTGAACGTAACCTTGCTTTTTGTGAAAAAACGATGGTGTGTATGCAAAATTGTCTTTGAAAGTGACGTTTCAAAAACGTCGTTTTTTACTTCACAAAAACGTCGTTTTTTTTTCATCGCAAAAAACGACCGTGTGTACGCGGCATTACGCCGGTCGTATCTTAGCAACATTTATCGTATCTCACTTTGAGAATACGCTTAAAGATACGACGGCGCAGATTCTGAGTTACGACGGCGTATCTACTGATACGCCGTCGTAAGTTTACCTTAATCTGGCCAATAGACTTTACTCAAATAAATAATAGTGAAAAATACATGTATTGTGCAAAATTTGTTAAATGTATCTTAATTAAATGAAATAACATTGAACAAATTAAAAGTCTATACACCATTCAATGTTTAAACAAAATCTTTTGCAAAGGAAACTAAGCAGTAATGGTCATTGCTGGGATTCTTGGAATGATATCTCAGCTTCTAAATGGTATTCACATTGAAAAATTCATACTTTGGATCATAAACACTCTAATAAATGCTGGGAATAAAATGATACACTCTTGTTTATTAAAGGAAACGTGAAACCACATAAATGATGTAGCTAGCAGACTACTCATACCCCAGATTAGTCCCACTGTGAAAAGAAATGGAACATCATCACAATATCATAGGTGAAGGATCTTGTCAGCTTTTCCCACTTATGATTGATGTGATGACGTAAGCATATCAAATTAGACAAGCATTTACTGTGGTTTCTGTAACATAAGAGGTCTGTGAGCTCCCCACCTGTAGAGATCTTGGATTTTATTCTCCATTATGAATGCTTCCCTTAGAGACATGCCGACTAACAGTCATGCTTCAAAATACGGCATTATTCAGCGAGAAAAGTTATTACCTTGCACCACAGTGTCCAAGTTTGAAGCAAATATGAAAGCTTTTATTTTTTTTAATACATAGTATAATTTTTCCTGAAACTATTTTCCTTTTAAGTTTTAATTAAAACAGTGATTTCCAGCTAGGCTTAAAGGAACACTAAAGGTTTTTATTAGATCAATTGATTGCTGTAAGTTGGAGCATTTAAATATCATTTACCTCGTTTTCCTTTTGACCTCCAAAATACAGTAATCCAGGTTTGAAAATGCCATTTCCTGTCTCTCCTCTTCTTGCTTTCCACCAGCACCTGAGCCGTTTTGCATGGTGGAAAGCAGAATGTGCTCACCCCCTCCCTATGACTACAGCCCTGCGTGAAGATGCTCTCCTATCCCTCACAGGCATGGAGGCTAAGCCTAATGGGAACTGTAGTTCCCATCAGGCCGTGATGTAGCAAGAATGAATGCGCACCGCAAACCAGGAAGTCGTGAGAATAACATTCAGGAGTGACGGAGGTGAATAAAACGTGTACTAGGGTTGTCCCGATGCCTCCTTTTTAGGACCGAGTACAAGTACCGATACTTTTTTTCATGTACTCGCCGATACCGAATACCAATACTTTTTTTAAATGTGTCCCCAAATGCAGCCATGTCCCCCCACATATGCAGCAATGTCCCCCCACATATATTGCAGCCATGTCCCCCACAAATGCAGCCATCTCCCGCACAAATGCAGCCATGTCCCCCCACATATATTGCAGCCATCTCCCCCACAAATGCAGCCACCTCCCCCACAAATGCAGCCATCTCCCCCACAAATGCAGCCATGTCCCCCACAAATGCAGCCATCTCCCCCACAAATGCAGCCATCTCCCCCACAAATGTAGCCATCTCCCCCACAAATGCAGCCATCTCCCCCACACATGCAGCCATGTCCCCCACAAATGCAGCCATCTCCCCCACAAATGCAGCCATCTCCCCCACACATGCAGCCATCGCCCCCACAAATGCAGCCATGTCACCCACAAATGCAGCCATCTCCCCCACAAATGCAGCCATCTCCCCCCAGCCATGTCCCCCAGAGAGAGGCAGCATGTAATGCCTGTATGTGTGTATAATCTATTCCTCAGACAGCGGCCATCCAGTGTACAAAGCCGCACCTCCTCCTCTGTGGGAGAGAGAGGCAGTGTTTAATGCCTGTGTACCTTTATTATCCTCCGACGGCAGCCATCCTGTGTTCAAAAGCCGCGCCTCCTCCTTCTCCTCGTCTGTGATAGGGGAACACTCCCAGCAAGTGAGTCAGTGTTCTGCCTATCACAGACACCCTCTCATCCTCATCCCATGGACGAGGATGAGAGGATGTCCGTGATAGGCAGAACACTGACTCACATGCTGGGAGTGTTCCCCTATCACAGACGAGGAGGAGGCGCGGCTTTGTACACTGGATGGCTGCCGTCTGAGGATTACGCCGCGCATACAGGCATTACATGCTGCCTCTCTCTCCCCAAGGTATGCCGTCTGATGCAGCGTGTAATGCACACAGGGACACAGGCTGCCTCTCTCTTACTGGTATGATCAGCTGTCTGAGCATTACATGCTGCATCGCTCTCCCCCAAGTATTCTATTTAGGCATCGGGAGTATTTGCGCGAGTACAAGTACTCCCGCAAATACTCGACATCGGTCCCGATACCGATACTAGTATCGGTATCGGGACAACCCTAGCGTGTACAATGGCTACACAAGTCAAACTGTAATTGACTATTATTAAAAAGTACCTTTCGTTTTCAATCTGCAGCGCTGTAATTTTCTGTAAAATGCGATGCAAGATGGCTACCTGGAGGGGAGGTGTCCTGTACACAAATGGTGATTTCATATTCCTGATATGTGTCTGTGTTGCCATGTACTTGTATTAAAGTATCCTGTTTTCCTTGCTTCCTTTGGGGGAACCCCTGGTGATCCTGCCAGTAACTCTGCTTTCATATTTCAAAACTGACCACACCATGGACTTGGGAGCATATCTTTCCCAGTGTGGTCAGTTTTCTTCTTTGCATTATTCTTGGGAGCACTGCCTGCCTTTACTCCAGTGCCAGCACAGGTGGTCAGACTTGTGCTCACAAGCCCCTGCCCCCTGCACAGCCAATAATGGGAAAGATCTGTGTACTGCTGTTTCTCTGCCTCCTGCTGACATGCCCCCCTGCAGTCTCCACACGCAGCTTCTTAAGGCTTTTATGCAGCTAAGATGAGAGGTCATGTCATTACCTATAAAAAAGCCATTTATAATTTTTATAGCTATATATACACAGTATCCCACAAAAGTAAGTACACCCCTTTACATTTTTGTAAATATTTTATTATACCTTTTTATGTGACAACACTGAAGAAATTACACTTTATAAGGACCCTGACGGTAGATTTATTTTGGTCAAAGGGATATTGGATGAACAATTGTTCTCTTTGTTTCATACTATACCCCCAATAAAGGCCAATTTAAGTTCTTTCAATCCATGTTTAATGTCTTAGAAACTCTCTTAGAAGGGACAGTAATATTCGGGGGAGACTCCAATATTGCGTTTGACTAAAATTTCGACAAATCCAAACCATTAGCGACACAGTTGAGCCAGCTCTCACATAGCAAAGTTAATATTTCAACAGGGTCTTGTAGACATCTGGAGGAAACTTAAACCTTCAAAAATGGATTATACCCACTTTTCAAACCCACACCATTCCTATTCTAGGATAGATCACGTTCTTATTTCATCTAAACATGTCCCTTTGGTCAACAAAGCTTATATAAAAGATACGGCCCTTTCAGACCACTCTATGGTTGTCTTCTCTCTACAAGGCCATCTGGTCGTTCCACTGGAAACTTAATGAAAATCTTCTAAATAACCCTGATAGAGTTTTGGAAATTGACGGGGTATTGAAAGAATATTTTCTTATGAATGATGTTGATGGAGTCTCGGCTGAGATTTTGTGGGCAGCACACAAGGCTACGATCCGAGTAAAGCTTATTCAGATAGCTTCTAAATTAAAAAAAGAAAGAACCTCGGAAGTAGAGAAATTGGAAAAATAATTTGCAGCTTTATGTAAACAGCATAAGAAAGATCAGACAAAGGTCCGTATTTCTCAGCTAGATACTGCCCGACTAGCATTGAATTTAGCTCTCACAGTAAAGGCTGAGAAATCCTTGGACTGGAGTGGTGCAAGATTCTATCAACAGAAGGATAAAATGAGCACTATGTTAGCCACCAAGCTCTCACCGAGATTCCGCACATTCGCTCTTCCAAAACTTAGAACTCAGGATGAGACCACAACCCTTAACCCTAAACGCATACTACAAACATTTCAGAAGTATTATTCTACTCTATACCAGTCAAATGATTCAGCTAAGGTCTCTGAGATTATCTCCTTCATAGACAAGATTCCAATTCCTAGCCTACATGTTAGTCATATCGATCTCATGGAGGCCCCAATTTCTTTGAAAGAAACCTTAGAGGTAATCAAAAATTTAAAAGGTTGTTCAGCACCGGGGCCAGATGGCTTTTCGCCACCTTATTACAAAATGTTTGCAGATACCTTAGCCCCTCACCTTACGAAATGTTTTAATTCCAAAAGGAAGGGGGAAGCTATGCATCCCCATCTAAATGAGGCTTTTATTTCCGTTATTCCCAAGCCAGATAAAGATTCAGAACAGGTAGAAAACTACAGACCCACCTCCTTAATCAACAATGATTTGAAAATCCTCACCAAAATTTTAGCTAACAGAATAAATTATTTTATTACCCAATACATTCATAAAGACCAAGTCGGTTTTATTCCTGGCAGACAGGGCCCGGACCAAGTCAGGAGAGCGGTAAATATTATTTCTATCCTTCAATCTGGGTGGGATGGAGGTCCTGCCCAGGAGGGACTCCTTCTGTCGTTGGACCTTCAGAAGGCCTTCGATTCCCTCTTCTGGTCGTACTTATTCATGGTTCTAAAACGTTGGGGGTTCGGGGAGAATTTTCTGGGACTACTACATTCCTTGTATTCTGAACCAACAGCGAGGGTCAAATTACAAGGTTATTACTCAGATCCAATTAGGATTGCCAGAGGTACTAGACAGAGCTGCCCCTTGTCCCCACTGATCTTTGCCATAGCAATTGAGACACTGGGCATTGCTATCAGATCTGACCAAAATATAAAAGGGGTTCACTGCGGACAACGAGTTCACAAGTGCGCCTTGTTTGCAGACGACTTCCTTCTTTTTGTTACTTCCCCAATAACCTCGCTGCCTTCCATTTGCAAGTTGCTTGTATCCTTCGGTAATATTTCAGGGTTACGGGTTAATATGAACAAATCCCAAGCACTGAACATTACCATTCAACACTCAGTAGCTAAAACCTTCTTTTCAATACAAGTGGGCAGATACTTCCATTCGATATCTTGGAATAAATTTAACTCCCAAGTTCGAACACCTTTGTCAGGCTAATTTCCCTCCCATGATTCGCAAACTCGAAGTTGACCTCCAGAAGTGGGCACATCATAAAATATCTTGGTTAGGCAAAATCAATTCCATTAATATGACGCTCCTACCTAGATTGCTTTACTTATTTAGGTCTCTCTCGATAGCAATTAAGAAAGATCAACTTAAGACATTCCAGGGTAAAATAATTAAGTTCTTATGGGGTGGTAAAGGATATAGGCTAGCCCAAAATGTTTTATACAGTCCCAAGACTCGAGGGGGATTAGGTCTCCCACACCTATTTAGGTACTATCAAGCAGCGAGGCTGGCCCAACTATCGCTAGTCTACTCTAGACAGGAGAAACCTGATTGGATTGAGATGGAGAGACAGGCAATACCTGATCGTTTGTTAGATGACCTAATATGGTGTCCCCAAAAATCCAGACCCGCCATAATGTCACCTGCGTTGTCTCAATCTTTCAAACTTTGGGATGATTTGAGGCATCTTCCTTCTTTAATTTCTGATATGCGACCTTTGGCAAATCTCTTTCATAATCCCCATTTCAACCCAGACATGGATACCAAGGCGTTTCATTGGTGGTTGGATAAGGGGCTCTATAGAATTGGACACTTCCTTTCTACCTCTGGCCCGATCCCGTTGAAATACTGTGTGGAGAAATTGGGTCTGCCGGACTCGGAGAAGGATCGGCATTCCCGGATTTTCCAATTCGTTTCATCAGTTTGGAAGAACAAACCATGCGCCCCAGATTTTACTCTATGAGCGCTGGTGTAGCCAAACAACAGAACAAAGAGGAGGCATTTCCATAATATACACATCACTTTCTGAACCCACATCCAAGTTTTCCTATATGGAGGTGTGGGAGAGGGACCTTTGAGTGACCTGGGACCTGGAGGAGTGGCATAAGAGCTTTTAAAGGTCTTGTTAATATTTCTAGGATAGAAGCTAATCTGAAAGTTTTGATGAGATGGTACCTAGTCCCCAGTAGGCTGGCAGCAATGTTCCCGACCGCATCCCCACTATGTTTCCGAGATTGTCAAGCCCAGGGTTCCATGTTACATATTTGGTGGGAATGTCCAAGAATCAGAGGATTCTGGATCAAAATCTTCTACCTCATCAGGAAGGTAACCAGCAATCCTGTAGAGAAATCCCCCCCAAATAGCTTTACTTGGGATTCTTGTCCCCCAAGCTCCTAAAAACATTCAAAAACTGATAACCTTCATGCTTCTAGGAGCAAAAATTACACTGGCTGGAGTCTGAAAACAGCCATTAGTCTCTGTCTCTATGGCCAAGAGGAAAATCTCTTGGATTATGCATCAAGAGAAGATGGTCAGCTCAATACTCAACTCCACTAACATTTTTGAGACAATATGGGAACCCTGGGCTAGGCATGTCGGCATATCCTTTACCCCAGGAACTTTGACGACTCATGCAAATGTTTGAAGTCTGTAGCTGGCAACACTCTTATCTTCTTTCTTTTCTCTTTTCTGGTCCTATTCTTTTGCCTGTTTTTTTTTTTTTTTTCTACTACACTGTTTGATAGCAGTCAGTTTTGATATGTTAATAAACACAAAATTTGGAGGGCATGTTATGGACTTTAGAGGCACGGTAGTATGATGTGGGTACAATGCAAGAGAGACAATCTCTTAAGTTAAAAAAGTTTTTTTTTAATACAGTATAAGAATAATACGTTAACAAACATATTCCAGTTCCATAGGAGCTGTGAATATAGACAGCATACTCAATTGATTACATCAAAGTCCCATATACTTCACACTTTAGTATGTACAAACTGGTAAACTCATAATCATAATACAAATCTTAAATGAGGATCAAGGTTCCATGGTGAGATTTCTGTTCAAAGAAGTATAGAGAAGACGAACAGGCTTGGTGTTGCGAAGGGCGATGATGTAATGTATTGGCTCTGACCGGTTTTGCGTTGATGACAACGCTTCTTCAAAGAGCACCTTGGGTGAGATTAGCTGAAGGACATAGTATTCAAGTTATACAGCAGAACAAGTTCAGAAAAACAACACATATTGAATTAACATATTTATATATACACGTCAATCTTTGAACAGAAATCTCACCATGGAACCTTGATCTTCATTTAAGATTTGTATTATGATTATGAGTATATGAAGTATATGGGACTTTGATGTAATCAATTAAGTATGCTGTCTATATTCACAGCTCCTATCGAACTGGAATATGTTTGTTAACGTATTATTCTTATACTGTATTAAAAAAAAAACTTTTTTAACTTAAGAGATTGTCTCTCTTGCATTGTACCCACATCATACTACCGTGCCTCTAAAGTCCATAACATGCCCTCCAAATTTTGTGTTTACTGAAATTTCAGGACGTGGCACGTGCTCTATTTATGTATCCACATGCTCACTACATGTGAGGATACTTTCTTCTTGTTTTCTAAAAGTTTTGATATGTTCATTTACGTCAGAGATTATCTCCTCTACGGTACCCCGACCATAGGAGATGTTGTAAATTTCGAATGATATCTTCAAGATACTCCAGGTTTTAATGAACCACTGGAATACAACAATGTATTCCTCACTCTGAGACTGTCTCACGGCTCTGGAGGCCTCAGTTATTCTGGAGCTGGGAGTCCAGTCTTGCACTTAAACAGGCACACTTTTTGGTTTTAACATTTTAGTCGGTCCCCGACACAGTATGAACCCATAGGGGTGTCAGGACAGACAATGGTATTAGGTGCCTTTATGGGGTATTCTACTTTCTCATGACTTTTGATTCAAGGTACAGTGGGATATCCTATTCTATGTAGAGTGATGAACTTTTTTTATTTTTTTATTTATTCTAAGTTGTATACTTTATTTTGTACTGTTTGTATATCATTCTGCACCAGGATGTTCTGGGGCATTTAAATGTACTGCACTGCTCCTTAATAAACTTCTTTTGAAGATAAAAAAAAAAAAAATTACACTTTGCTACAATGTAAAGTAATGAGAGTGCAGCTTGTATAACCATGGGAATCTGTTGTCCCCTCAAAATAATTCAACACACGCCATTAATGTCTAAACCGCTGGCAACAAAAGTGAGTACACCTCAAATTGAAAATGTCCAAATTGAGCCCAAAGTGTCAATATTTTGTGTGGCCACCATTATTTTCCAGCACTGCCTTAACCCTCTTTGGCATAGAGTTCACCAGAGCTTCACAGGTTGCCACTGGAGTCCTCTTCCACTCCTCCATGACGACATCACAGAGCTGGTGGATGTTAGAGACCTCACTCCTCCACCTTCCATTTGAGGATGTCCCACAGATGCTCAATAGGATTTAGGTCTGGAGACATGCTTGGCCAGTCTATCACCTTTACCCTCAGCTTCTTTAGCAAGGCAGTGGTCATCTTGGAGGTGTGTTTAGGGTCATTATGTTGGAATACTGCCCTGCGGCCCAGTCTTCGATGGAAGGGGATCATGCTTTGCTTCAGTATATCACAATACATATTGGCATTCATGGTTCCCTCAATGAACTGTAGCTCCCCAGTGCCAGCAGCACTCTTGCAGCCCAAGACCATGACACTCCCACCACCATGCTTGACTGTAGACAAGACACTTGTCTTTGTACTCCTCACCTGGTTGCCGCCACACACGCCTGACACCATCTGAACCAAATAAGTTTATCTTGGTTTCATCAGACCACATGACATGGTTCTAGTAATCCCTGTCCTTAGTCTGCTTGTCTTCAAACTGTTTGTGGGCTTTCTTGTGCATCATGTATAGAAGAGGCTTCCTTCTGGGACGACAGCCATGCAGACCAATTTGATGCAGTGTGCAGCATATGGTCTGAGCACTGACAGGCTGACCCCCCCCTATCCCTTCAACCTCTGCAATGCTGGCAGCACTCATATGCCCATTTCTCAAAGACAACCTCTGGATATGATTCTCAGTGGAACCTGTCCTGTTAAACCATTGTATGGTCTTGGCTATCGTGCTGCAGCTCAGTTTCAGGGTCTTGGCAATCTTCTTAAAGCCTAGGCCATCTTTATGTAGAGCAACAATTCTTTTTTTCAGATCAACAGAGAGTTCTTTGCCATAAGGTGCCATGTTGAACTTCTAGTGACCAGTATGAGAGAGTGAGAGCGATAACACCAGATTTAAAGCGTAGTTACACCTAAAAATGGAACTTCTGTTTTTCCAGTTCCTCCCCACCTCTGATGTCGCATTTGGCAACTTTCGGGGGGGAGGGGGGGCAGATACCTATCTAATACAGGTATTTGCTCCTACTTCAGGTGCAGATTCCACAGCGATCTACACCATGTCTGACCCCTCCTCCACCCCCCGCTGTCTTCTAGAAGATACACAGGTCCCAAAATAGAATATAATTAATAAAAGTTCAAAGGATTGCTGCACAAACATTTAATAAAGTAAAAACCATACAAAAAACAGTTAAGGTATTCCACCATATTACAGTTTCCAGCTATTTAGATAACGCCCTTCTTCAGTCAGGAACACATTCATGAGATCACTTTACAATGCTCGTCTATGGAGTGTCCCTGGTGGCAGCCATCTTGGTTGGGTCTGATTCAGTTCTAAAATATGGTGATTGCCTGAGGCAATAAAGCAAAGAGAAAAAAGGTTCTGCAGGCTGCAGGAGAGAACTGTCTTAAAGCAAGCAGGTGTGTGGAGAAAAGACTGAGTTGATGCTGCTGGCTGAACAGATCCCTGCCATAGATGACCACAATCGTGCGAGAACTCAAAGAAACAGAGCCTGGGAGGTTATGAGGTGTGATATGGGCCCCTGGTGAGATCAGACTGTACTGGAGAGTTTTTCTACCACTTGTGAGGAAGAAAAAGAGGGTGTCACGGGGGTGTGAAATTCTTACCTCCTTGCTGCAGTATTCTGCTAGATCTATGACTCCACTTCACATGTGCTGCTGGCTATGGGGATCACCTGCTCCACTGTGGGTTTAAATCATTTTCTGTTTTATCACTTCCTGGGTCACCTCCCTGTTTGCTTCCCTATATACAGTGCCTTGCGAAAGTATTCGGCCCCCTTGAACTTTGCGACCTTTGCCACATTTCAGGCTTCAAACATAAAGATATAAAACTGTAATTTTTTTGTAAAGAATCAACAACACGTGGGACACAATCATGAAGTGGAACGAAATTTATTGGATATTTCAAACTGTTTTAACATTTAAATAACTGAAAAATTGGGCGTGCAAAATTATTCAGCCCCTTTACTTTAAGTGCAGCAAACTCTCTCCAGAAGTTCAGTGAGGATCTCTGAAAGATCCAATGTTGACCTAAATGACTAATGATAAATAGAACCCACCTGTGTGTAATCAAGTCTCCGTATAAATGCACCTGCACTGTGATAGTCTCAGAGGTCAGTTTAAAGCGCAGAGAGTATCATGAAGAACAAGGAATACACCAGGCAGGTCCAAGATACCGTTGTGGAGAAGTTTAAAGCCGTATTTGGATACAAAAAGATTTTCCAAGCTTTAAACATCCCAAGGAGCACTGTGCAAGCGATAATATTGAAATGGAAGGAGTATCAGACCACTGCAAATCTACCAAGACCTGGCTGTTCCTCTAAACTTTCAGCTCATACAAGGAGAAGACTGATCAGAGATGCAGCCAAGAGGCCCATGATCACTCTGGATGAACTGCAGAGATCTACAGCTGAAGTGGGAGACTCTGTCCATAGGACAACAATCAGTCGTATACTGCACAAATCTGGCCTTTATGGAAGAGTGGCAAGAAGAAAGCCATTTCTTAAAGATATCCATACAAAGTGTTGTTTAAAGTTTGCCACAAGCCACCTGGGAGACACACCAAACATTTGGAAGAAGGTGCTCTGGTCAGATGAAACCAAAATCAAACTTTTTGGCAACAATGCAAAATGTTACGTTTGGCGTAAAAGCAACACAGCTCATCACCCTGAACACACCATCCCCACTGTCAAACATGGTGGTGGCAGCATCCTGGTTTGGGCCTGCTTTTCTTCAGCAGGGACAGGGAAGATGGTTAAAATTGATGGGAAGATGGATGGAGCCAAATACAGGACCATTCTGGAAGAAACCCCGATGGAGTCTGCAAAAGACCTGAGACTGGGACGGAGACAATGATCCAAAACATAAAGCAAAATCTACAATGGAATGGTTCACAAATAAACATATCCAGGTGTAAGAATGGCCAAGTCAAAGTCCAGACCTGAATCCAGTCAAGAATCTGTGGAAAGAACTGAAAACTGCTGTTCACAAACGCTCTCCATCCAACCTCACTGAGCTCGAGCTGTTTTGCAAGGAGGAATGGGCAAAAATTTCAGTCTCTCGATGTGAAAAACTGATAGAGACATACCCCAAGCAACTTACAGCTGTAATCACAGCAAAAGGTGGAGCTACAAAGTATTAAATTAAGGGGGATGAATAATTTTGTACGCCCAATTTTTCATTTTTTATTTGTTAAAAAAGTTTGAAATATCCAATAAATTTCGTTCCACTTCATGATTCTGTCCCACTTGTTGTTGATTCTTCACAAATATTACAATTTTATATCTTTATGTTTGAAGCCTGAAATGTGTCAAAATGTCGCAAAGTTCAAGGGGGCCTAATACTTTCGCAAGGCACTGTATAAACACATGCTCGTGCAGTGCTCCTTGCCTGAGCAACTTCACAGTTCTTTGAGCTCGTGTTCACTTGTCACTTGTTTGTCCTGTGTCTGACTACCTGTGTAAAATACAAAAACATATTTGGGGGGCACACCCTAAAAATGCTATACATCTTAGATGGTGCTGCTAAAAGACCAAAGACAGTACAAAATGTAATTTTTGCATGTGTGCGCTATAATCTGTTTTGTATTGTTTTGTTTTGACTACCTGTGCACTGACCCCTAGATTGGTTTACCGTCTGTGCTTGTTTTCTACCCACCCTGACCTCGGCATCTGGATTTCCTAATGTCTCTTGCACCTTGTACTCTGCACATGCAAGTGGTCCCTGCATCCTCAGCTGGGCATACTTGGGGGCCGTGACCCAATTCCAGCTTGCTGCAAGCCCATCTCCACCACCAGGGGCTATGGTAAAGAAGCAGGCTGAGGCTTATGCCGCGTACACACGATCACTTTTTGCGATGAAAAAAAACGACGTTTTCTCTCATGAAAAAAAACGACGTTTTTCAAACTTCATTTTCCAAAACGACGTTGCGTACACACCATCGTTTTTCACAAAAGCTCGAGCAGTGCGCGGTGACGTCCATCACGTACGACGGGACTATAAAGGGTCATTTCCATGCGGAAGACGGCCTCTTTTGCTGATATCGTGTTGCTGCGTGTTAGTAAAAGTTTGGTGAGAGACGATTCGCGCTTTTCAGTCTTCGTGCTTTAAAAAACGTTTTCTGTCTTACAGTTTGTGCTTTTGGGTTCGTATCTGTGTTACAGTGCTTGTTTTCCGATCGTATCTGTTTTGGCAGTGCGTTCTTGTTTGCACGTTACTGTTTTGCAGGTCGTTCTTCAGAGGCCTTTCTGTTCTTCAGCGCGTTTTTTTTTTTAGTCCGATCTGATTTGACGACCGTTTTCTAACCATGTTGCGGGTACGTTCTCGTCGCCGAGAGCGTGCTTTGCATCTTGTTAGGATGTGTGCTGCATCCCGGCTCCGGTCCTTGAGGAGGGCGAGAAGGACTTTGTGGGCCAAGGACTGGTTTCTTCGCAGGGACCAGTTCTCTCATATGCCTCTGCTGCGGGAGATCCAAGAAAATAACCCTGATGATTTCAGGAATTTTCTTCGGATGTCTGACCCCGTATTCCAGCAGCTTTTGGCTTCGGTGTCGCCTTATATCACCAGGCAGGACACCGTTATGCGGGAAGCCATCACTGCTGAGCAGCGGCTAGTTGCCACCTTGCGGTACCTGGCAACAGGGAGAAGTCTGCAGGACTTGAAGTTCTCGACGGGCATCTCCCCCCAGGCTCTGGGCCTCATAATCCCGGACACCTGTTGTGCCATAATCCAGGTTTTGCAGGAGGAGTATATTAAGGTAAGTGGTGTCCTTTAAATGCACAAACTGTTCTTATTTTTCATATTTGTGAGTAATGTACAAGCCCACCTAGCCTAGTCCCTATATCCCCCTTGATGTTAGTTCCCTATTGTTGTTCAGTATTTTGTAGTCCCTATATCCCCCTTGATTTTAGTTCCCTATTGTTGTTCAGTATTTTGTAGTCCCTATATCCCCCTTGATTTTAGTTCCCTATTGTTGTTCAGTATTTTGTAGTCCCTATATCCCCCTTGATTTTAGTTCCCTATTGTTGTTCAGTATTTTGTAGTCCCTATATCCCCCTTGATTTTAGTTCCCTATTGTTGTTCAGTATTTTGTAGTCCCTATATCCCCCTTGATTTTAGTTCCCTATTGTTGTTCAGTATTTTGTAGTCCCTATATCCCCCTTGATTTTAGTTCCCTATTGTTGTTCAGTATTTTGTAGTCCCTATATCCCCCTTGATTTTAGTTCCCTATTGTTGTTCAGTATTTTGTAGTCCCTATATCCCCCTTGATTTTAGTTCCCTATTGTTGTTCAGTATTTTGTAGTCCCTATATCCCCCTTGATTTTAGTTCCCTATTGTTGTTCAGTATTTTGTAGTCCCTATATCCCCCTTGATTTTTGTTCCCTATTGTAGTTCCCCCTCCCCCCCCCAATCTTTTTTACAATTTCCCATTTTTTTTTTAAAAGAAATGTTTCAAGGTCTCAAACTCATCTTGGGGCCCCCCCTCACCCTATTTTGTTTGTGTTTTGTGACCATCAGAGGGTGTGATTAATATGCTTAGTAATTATTTTGAATTTATGATTGGGTCAATAATTAATACTTGAACTTAACACTCTTCTTTTTTTAGGATCCAAGAATGTTTTTGGATATTCTATTAGGAATGTTTGTTTGTTTAATTTTTTTTGGTTTTCTCTACAGTTCCCCACCACGCCACAGGAATGGCAGACTGTGGCAGCGGAATTCTCCCAGCGCTGGAATTTTCCGAATTGTGGAGGAGCTATTGACGGCAAGCACGTCCGCATCGTGCCACCACCCCATTCCGGATCCCATTTTTATAACTACAAGGGGTTCCACAGTGTCGTGCTGATGGCGGTGGTTTCAGCAAATTATGAATTTCTATATCTAGACGTTGGGAAGAATGGGCGGATGTCGGACGGCGGGGTCTTTGCCGAGACCGAGTTTGCCCAACGGCTTCAGTCGGAGGAGCTGGGATTGCCACCTGCGGAGGAGAACGAAGAGGGGCTTCCTTTTGTGTTCATTGCAGACGAGGCATTTGGCTTGGGTCCCCACCTCCTGAGGCCATTTCCCCAACGTGCCCTCACCCATGAGAGGAGGGTCTTTAATTATCGGCTGGCCAGAGCCAGAAGAGTGGTTGAGAATGCGTTTGGCATCATGGCCAGCCGGTTCCGCTTGTTTTTAACGGCCATAAACATGGCTGAATACAAATGGGATACCATCATTTTATGTTGCTGTATCCTACATAATTATCTCAGAAGACATTCTGTCAATTATATTGCTTTATTGCCTGACGAGGCAGTTCATGTTCCTGATGTGGCCCGTGAGGCAGGCCATCCAGGCTTGGCCCCCCAAAATGCACGTGATGTGCGCCAGGCCTACGTGGACTACTTTATGGGTAGGGGGGCCATACCAATGCCAGATCTTGGCTGATTTGCATAATAAAAATCTTTAATGAAAGAAACAGTCTACTTATTGTTTTTACAATATTGTGAATGTTTGTGTTTTTTCATTGCCTCCTAGGTTATCATAGTGTTATGTGTTTTGAATGGTCTAAATATCCATCATTGTTTGATGTCACCAGCAGTAACATATTTTGAAGGTCAGCATTCATATAAAATAACAAGCCACACAATTGTGAAAGTGACAATTTTTTTTATTTTTAACATTATTTGAACAAGAAAACGGGTACAATCCTTTGGTTGTTTTTCTAGTGATTCAAACAAAAACCCTTTTTTTTTTCTGGTGATTAAAATAACTATACAATCATATTATTATTTTTTTTTTTTTTTTCTGGTGATTAAAATAACTATACAATCATATTAATTTTTTTTTTTTTTTTCTGGTGATTAAAATAACTATACAATCATATTATTATTTTTTTTTTTTTTTCTGGTGATTAAAATAACTATACAATCATATTAATTTTTTTTTTTTTTTTTCTGGTGATTAAAATAACTATACAATCATATTATATTTTTTTTTTTTTTTTTTTCTGGTGATTAAAATAACTATACAATCATATTATTTTTTTTTTTTTTTTTTTCTGGTGATTAAAATAACTATACAATCATATTATATTTTTTTTTTTATTTTTTCTGGTGATTAAAATAACTATACAATCATATTATATTTTTTTTTTTTTTTTTTCTGGTGATTAAAATAACTATAAAATAGTGTTTGTTCCTCTCATTAACAAAACGTATATAAAAAAATTAAAAAAAAAAAACTTTAAACCCTCCCCAAAACATCCAGGACATTTTTGAGCTGGAGTCCCACCCTTTTTGTTTTTTCCAGGACTTGTCTGGATGCTTGCTGGATGTCCTCAATTTGTTCGGCGCAGGACCATATTTCTCGAATTAGGTAAGGTGCAGTGTCCTTATCAAGTGCTGACCCAGCACGACTTGCTCCTGAAATGTGCGAGCAAACCAGGTATTAATAAAAATTAATCCTACCTACATAACCTGTGTATCTGTGTTATCAGACACATTACCGGATGTGGTGGCAGCTTCCCCTTCATCCAGATCCCTCGGGGGTGTTACTTGATCAGTACTTGCGTCCTGCCTTGATGCTTCCTTACGCCCTACGAAATAGAAGAAAGGGAAACCAGAAAGGTAAAAGATTAGAGGGATGAAAGATAATTAAAAATACAACTACAGAGTCCACATGTGTAGAATCCACTGCTGAGCACACTCTCCTTTTTCTGCGTATTGTTATTACTATTAATTATTCACATCTACTAGGTACACATCTACATTAAAAAAAAAACAATTGATGTCACATTAAAACATAATAAAGATGTCTCAACTTTAATGTTTGTGAGAACAATAACTGGTCGTAGGAGTCGTCGTATGTTCAAACTGCAATCATACAAATACGCCCTTTTTAGAGGATACAGTGATTGCACTCCGATTTGTCCACGGGAACTAGTCATGAAGATGGTCGTTTATTAGTACAAAAAGCGACGAATGATCGACTACTCCTACGACCAATTTTAGTGTGAGCACAAACAGATACAGTACAACCTGAAAGAAGAAGCACATGGCACAAAGAACAAACACCAAAAATGAGGCCACATCAAAATTACTTACTTTTGTTTCGAATCATTCTTTGGATTCGCTGCAGCTGCTCTGGCTCTCTATTCTTCAGGTCACACCACCTCTTTCTGACTTGTTCTTTGCTCCTGCTTTGTCCAAATTTCCGCCTGAGGCTCCTAATGACTTTCTCCATTATGTCCGCCTTCACCTTATTGGGGTGAAGGTAAGGGCCGTGCTTGCCATCATAGTCCTCTTGCTGAAAGATGGTCACCATCTCCACCATCTCCTTGAAAGCCATGTTTGAGGCCTTGTACCTCCGCCTGGAGCTTCTTCTGGTCTGGCTCTGGCCTGCCTCCTGGCTTGAGCTTGCCATATTTTTGCCCGGGCTTGTTCCTCCAGAAATGACACCCACCAAAAAAAGTTAGAGAAAGGGGCGTGTAAAGGACGAGACCGAACGTCAGGGGCGGGGTATGCCTCGCATCACACGTGTGCGTCGCGTCACACGTGCGCAGTGTTTAAAGGGATCCGACGTCATTGAAAGCGACGTTCACAGTCTGCGGAAGAAGGCGCAAGTCACGATCGAATCATACGACGGTATGTAACTGAATTTTTTACGTTAATATTATTGAACAGTGGATGATGTTGTGTGCTAGAGAAGATATGGTGTTTTAAAGCTTTTAGTAGTAGGAGTGGCTTCACTGACACTAGGTTTTTCCATTTTACATGCAGACAACATGGAGGCCTTCAAGGAGCAGGAATTTTTTACAGAATTCATACAAAGATGGAGGGAGCAGCCAGTCCTCTGGCAAACAAAAAACAAAAAAAATAAAAACAAAGAGGCCAGGAAGCAAGCACTGGAGATCATTCTGGTATTTGTCAAGACAAGGGTCCCAAATGCAACTACTGCGACTGTGAAGACCAAAATAAATTCGATTAGGGGCACCTACAGGACCCAACGGTCATTAGTCCAGGCCTCAATCCGATCAGGAGCTGCAGCTGAGTCCGTATATAGGCCAAACCTCTGGTATTATAATCAGCTGCAGTTCCTGGATGACCATATAGAATCCCGGCCATCCGTGTCGACCCTTCCCCCAAGGAGACAGGCCCCTCTTCCCTGCAGTCAGTCCTCCAGTCTTCCCTGCAGGCAAGAGCAGGCTACCTCGGAGGAAGAGGCTGAGTTACAGGAGGACCCAGATTGTGACCCATGGAGCCAGGTATTGCATTTTACTAACAAGTTATGAACTGCAATGTAGAATAATGTTGTCAAATTGATGTTACAAGTGTTGTAAATTATATATGATTGCAGCAAAAATTAGGAACATGTCACTAGGCAATAGCCGCAAAACAGAATGGGGACAAAATCCATAAATGCACAGGTCATAATGATTGTGTGTAAATTTTGGGTACACCTCTAGGGGGGTAAACACAATACACCGGGAAGGGGTCGCAGATGAGAAACAGCCTTTTTGTTAATTCCCATTTTGGCCACCCCCACAAAACAAAACATCCATTTTTAGTTTGTGGAAAGGCCCCCTACTGAGCAATTTCAGCCAACATCAACCCCCCACCGCTAGGGGGCACATTTCTGTAGCTGGGTAAGAGGCCACAAAATTAGGGATGTGTGCCCTGTGTGTAAACGATTTTTGCAGACAATTAGCATATGTCAGGATTTTAGAAATGGGTGTGATTAATGAGGACAACAAATTAACTAGGTCCCTTTTTTTCCTACACAGACAGAGCAAAGCCAGGAGGAGGCAGAGCCCACTGGGAGCCAGGAGGAGGCAGAGCCCACTGGGAGCCAGGAGGAGGCAGGCCCCACGGGGAGCCAGGAGGAGGCAGGCCCCACGGGGGGACAGGAGGAGGCAGGCCCCACGGGGGGACAGGAGTCACGCCGGCGAGATTGCATCTCCCAGATCCCTCCTCTACGCACTCCCGCAAAAAGGGCACGGAGACTTATGCAAATGGAGGAGGAGACCCAGGCCATGCTCCGTGAAGCAACAGCGGCCATCAGAGAGCAACCCAGTGAAGAAGAGGGCTTTGGAGCGCTGATCGCGGCCAAGCTCCAAAAGCTGGAGCCGGGCCAGCGTGTGCGCTGCGAGCTCTTAATCTTTAAGGCCATAAGCATGGCCACACTGGGCAAGCTCAATGACGACATTGACATTGGGCTGATCGGCACTCCTGTCCTCTCTGCTCTTCCTGCTCCGGCTCCTGCTCCTGCTCCTGCTCCTTCTCCTGCTCCTCCTCTTCCTGAGCCTGCTCTGGCTCCTGCCACAACCTTGCCTCCAGGAACCCAGCCCCCGAAGACTCGGGCTGCAGGGAAGGCTGCAGGGAAGACTGCAGGGAAGACTGCAGGGAAGAGTAAAGGGAAGAAGAAATGATGGTGCCCCTAATCGAATTTCTTTTGTCTTGACAGACGTCAGTGTTGCTTTGTTGGACCCTTGTCTTTTCAAATACCAGCAGGGTCTCCTTTGCTTTCTTCCTGGCTTTTTTGTTTTTATTTTGATTACATTTTTATTTGCCAGATGTGTGTAATTTTTTGATTTGCTTTATTGCTTTGCGACAGAAATAAATGTCTTTTTTTTTTCGTTGCAAAATTTGTACATGTGTATTTTGAACAATATATAGAGATCATTTACTGAGTAGGCAGACACATTTAAAAAAAATAAGGAACATGGGACAACAACCTCCTTGTTGGTAATCAGGGCCGCCATTAGGGGGGTACAGCCATTACACCTGTAAGGGGCCCGGGGGTCCCCAGGGGCCCGGATGGGAACCACCCTAAAAAAAAAAAAAAAAAATGATTTTTTTTTTTTTTTTTTTTTAGGGGTCCGAAGGTCCCCAGGGGCCCGGAGGCCACTAAGGGCCCCAGATGGCAAGCCCTTTTTTTTATAAAAAAATATATATATTTTAAAAAATATATATATTTTTTTTTATATATTTTTCTTTTATTTTTTATTAAAGGGCCAATTTTTTTTCTTTTATTTTTTTAGAGGTCCGGAGGTCCACAGGGACCTGGAAATCTCCAGGGCCCCAGATGACAACCCCCCTTTTTTTATAAAATATATTTTTTATATATTTTTTTTATTTCTTTTATTTTCATATTATATATATATAGATATATATATATAATATATATATATATTTTATTATTAAAGGGCCCAGAGGTCCCCAGGGCCCCATGTGTCAAACCCCCTTTTTTTATAATTGTTTTTTTATACATTTTTTTGATATTTTTATTTTTTTATTAAATGTTATATTTAAAAAAAAATATATATATATATATATATTTTCTCTCTTTTTTATTTTTAGTTTATAAAGGGCACAGAGGTCCCCAGGGCCCCGGATGGCTACCCCCCTTTTTTATATATTTTTTATATATTTTTTTTTTATTTCTTCTTATTGTAAAGGGCCCCCCCGCTTCTTAATTCGCGGCAGCACCCCCCCCCCGCTTCTCAATTTCATGCAGCAGCACCCCCCCCCCCCCGGTTCTCTGCTCCAGGGGGGGCCCATGCCTGAAGCTGTGTAAGGGGCCCCAAAATTCCTGATGGCGGCCCTGTTGGTAATTTATTAAAATAATAAATAAAAAATATGTTGGGTCACTTCACACACTCCAAAATCAACCAGAATTCACATTTTGATAAACATTTAAACATTTAAAAAAAAAAAAGGGAGATGATGTGCTTAAACAAAAAAAGAGGAAATAAAGACATAAAGAAAAAAAAAAAAAAAGGTTAACAAAAATATGTAACAAGATCTGTTAACCTTTTGACTTTCTATTTTTTTTTTTTTTTTTTGTCTTTATTTCTTTATTTCCTCTTTTTTGGTTTAAGCACATCATCTCCCTTTTTTTTATTTTTAAATAAAAAGTTTTTTTAAATGTCAACTATGTAACAAGATGAGCCACAACAAACTAGGAATTTAGTGTAGCATTTAAATGCATTGATTCAAATGCAGCGCATTCTTTGCTTCATTATACTTTTAAAAAGAAACGAATGTGCTTAATCCATTCTGAACAGTAGTTTTACCTGAACAAGCGCTCCCGTCTGAAAAATTGCTTCTGAGCAGGCGCGGGTTGAAAACGTCGTTTTGCACATCGTTTTGCCCACACACGCTGACTTTTTATGACACAAAAAACGACGTTTTGAAAAACGACACAAAAAATTCAAGCATGTTCGAATTTTTTTTTCATCGTTTTTTTGAAGACATAAAACGACGTTTTGCCCACACACGATGATTTTAAATGACGTTTTTCAAAACGTCGTTTTTTTTCATCGCAAAAAACGACCGTGTGTACGCGGCATTAGACTCTGCACCCTGGGGAACCCTGCGTTGATAATCTACAAGGGCTCAAACGCTTCACAGAGGGATGGTCTCAGTAGGATGGAAAGAAAGGCATCATAGAAATTCCTATCCCTGTCTGAGGACTAGAACTGAACCAGAGCATGTGTCCAGAGGCCCAGAGGTGGGCCCCCTGGGTCTTGTTAAGACCTGTACACATGATCGGAATTTTCAATGGATAAAGTCACACGGGCTTTTTCCATTGGAATTTCTGACCGTGTGTATGCCCCATCAGAGTAATTCCATCATGAAATTCCGATGAATTCCATTAAAGTTTAGATAGAGAACATTCTGTTATGAATTTGGTCGGACAAAGGTTCGATCATGTGTACAGGGCTTAAGAGACTTATATCGCACAAGTTAATCTGTTGTATTCTGGGAACTATTGTGTTTTCTTTAAGGGTCCCAACTTTGCCAGCCAATGTTTTTTTTCCACCATTCACTGGCTAGTGGGATAAAACTGGGACTGTTATAGTTATAACTTTCAGTCAATGTAGCAGCAATAGCACTGGGGTTCTTGGTTTGAACCCCAACCACGACACTACCTGCCTGAAGTGTGTATGTTCTCCCTGTGCCTGCATGGGTTTCCTCCCGCACTCCAAAGACATGCTGGTAGGTTAATAAGCTCCTGTCTAAATTGGCCCTAGTATGTGTATATCTGCATGTGGGTTAGGGACTTTATATTGTAAGCTCCTTGAGGGAAAGGACTAATGTTATTGTGCTATATGTAAAAGCACTGTGTTAATTTAATGTACTATACAAGTAACTGTAATAATGAAAAAAAAAATGGATGTCTAAAATGAAAAAATGATGCATGGTAAAGGGAATACCACATGCATTATGGTTTTGTGAATTACAACTACGGTGTTGTAAATGGACTATGCTTATCATAGATCAGTTTTAATTTGATGCGGTCCCCTTGGGTATAACCTCTGTTTAATAATACAGTATATGTTTTTCTGTGTATTTTGTCTACTGAAAGTAGCACATCTGTCTTACAATTTACATCTGTTTGACATTCCTACCACACATCCTTATTTCTTCATGTTAGAAATGTGAGCATGTTTGCGCACAAAATGAGTCAAATGTTATTATTTTTAATTATGTAGAAAAGCTAATTAAATGCACAAACAGTGAGCTGTTTACATATTATGCTAATATGTAATTAAAGCAGAATCCTAAAATTAAATTTGAAATGTTTCTTTTAGCTAGGCGATTATCTGTAATTTTTTTTTTTTTTTTTACTGAGCCAGCATTGTGTTAAGAGGTTGCTTTTATAATAATAAAAGTACTTGTGTAACTAGATGCTGGACTTTGCATGAATTAAAATGTATTAAATCTAGTTATGTATTCAATAAATGTATTGTATTTGTACAAAGTAGTAGCATAGGTACCCAAATCTGACATCAGCCTACTGTGCTTCCTGTATATCAGATTGCAAGAGGGATGGTCAGCAACCTACTGCTTTACATGAGCTGAGAGCACTGGGTTGACCCCATCAGTGTACTGCTGCTCTTTCGTTGACCAGTCACAAGCAGAGATGGGTCCTAAACCAGGAAATTGTAATGGTTGTAGGTTAATTTTTAATTGTTGATGTTTTATGTAATGTTTTAGTATCTATTAACAGCATTTAAATAGTACTTTACATCAGTCCCTGCCCTGAAGCTTACAGCCTAAGGTCCCTATTTCACATACACAAACACATATTGGAACCAATTTAGACAGAAGCCAAACAATCCACCAAGCAAGCAATGCATTAAAAGTAAAAAAAAAAAAGTTTAGGTTTTAGAACTACTTTAAGAGGAATGCGGAATACCCCCACACAAGAACAGGAAGAACATGGGAACTCCATGCAGATAGTGTCCTGGCCAGGGTTCAAACCAAGGGCTGCAGTGCTGTAAGGCAAAAGTGCTAACCATTAAGCCACAGAGTACACCTATGACATTAATTGTGCAGAGCGTTCTGGGTTTTCTAGAAACAAAGCGCAACAATATCTTCCCCTTTGTGCCTATAAATCTCTATTTAAAACTTCATGGGAAGTCTTACATGGCAGGGATGGAGGTAGGATAAATCAACTGTATGTAAACTAATTTCACCTTGGGATCAATAATTTCCCATATAATATTGGAAGCAATACATTATTTTGAGTATTTTTTGAGTTTTAGTTATTCAATTCTTTAAACTGTGTGCTTACAGTGCCTTCAAAAAGTATTCATACCCCTTGACATTTTCCACATTTTGTCAAGTTACAGCCTAAAATGTAAATGTATTTTATTGGAATTTTATGCGATAGATAAAGTGGCACAAATTTTCCGACAAGAAAAGTTCCGGGAGGAAATTCCAATCTTCTGTATGCAATCTGACGCGAAAAAATCCTACAATGCTCGGAATCAATTTGACGCATTCTCGTAATCATTGAACTTTTCTTGACGGTCGGAATTTTGTGTGACCGTGTGTATGCAAAACAAGTTTGAGACAAAATTCCGTCTGAAAAAAATCCACGGTTTCCTTGTCGGAACTTCCGATCGTGTGTACGCGGCATAATAGTTGTCTTGTGGACAGATGCTCCTACCTGAGCTGTGGATCTCTGCAGCTCCTCCAGAGTCACCATGGGCCTATTGGCTGCTTCTCTGATAAATGCTTTCCTTGCCTGGCCTGTCAGTTTAGGTGGATGGCCATGTCTTGGTAGGTTTGCAGTTGTGCCATACTCTTTCCATTTTCGGATGGTGGATTAAACAGTGCTCTGTGCGATGTTCAAAGCTTGGGTAAGTTTTTTTATAACCTAACCGTGCATTAAACTTCTCCACAACTTTATTTATGACCTGTCTGTTGTGTTCCTTGCCCTTCGTGATGCTGTTTGCTCACTAAGGTTCTCTAAAAAAAAGGGCTTCACAGAACAGCTATATTTATGCTGAGAACCCAGGTGGACTCGATTTACAAATTAGGTGACTTCTGAAAGCAATTGGTTCCACCAGATTTGAGTTAGATGTATTAACGTAAAGGGGGCTGAATACAACCCCCTCCCCCCCCCCCCCACACACACACACATACTTTTCAGATATTTATTTGCAAAAAAAAATTTGAAAACCATTTATCATTTTCCTTCCACTTCACAATTATGTGCCACTTTGTGTTGGTCTATCACATAAAATCCCAATAACATATAAGTACGTTTTTGGTTGTAACATGACAAAATGTCAAGGGTTATGATTTCTATTTCAAGGCACTGTATATGCAATTAGGTTTGCAAAGTAACATTTGAAAAGGAGTCTAGATCTTCATCCTCTACTGAAAAAAAAAATATAATATTATATTAATAACATTTTTTTTATATACACACACTTGATTAAAAAATGTCCTAAAACAATAAAAATATAAATACAATAACATAGTTCCCAACTGTCACTGATTTCGAGGGACTGTCCCTGATTTGGAGCAATGTCCCTCTGTCCTCCTTATTTGTCCCTCATTTTGATCTATATAGTGCATTTTATTTACATTTACTAAATGTACATTTTATTTACTTTTTATCTATCAAAAAGTGTTCCCCATTGCTAAACCATCATCCAAATTCTAAATGGCTGCATTTGTAAAAATTTTAAGCCAATATAAAATTAATAGTAGTGATAAAAAAAAAAGCTCTTGTGTATTTAATTAACTTTTTTTTGGTCAATTCTCCTTTAAGGGGGTGTGGCGTGGGGTGTGTCCTATGCCTGCATACATTTGCTAGTAGGTGTCCCTCATTCCCATCTTAAAATGTTGGAAGGGATGCAATAACTCTGCCTGTTCCTTCTGACTGCAGTGTAGTCAGTTGAAGATTCTGAACCTTGTAGTCTTTCAGGGGTGGCTGGATCACAAGACATGACAACTAATATTAATGGCCAGAAAAGAAAAGCGGACAGTGAAAATTGTAGTGCTCTTTCATTTTGGTGCTCATTGGAGAAGTGTGCCCCTAGTACATTGGATTTCTGTCACATGCAGGATTAACAGTTAAAAAATAAAAAAATAAATCAAATGCAGCCACCACACCAAGGACTAATAATCCTTGGTGTGGTTTAGATTAAAACAGTTTAAGGTGGATCAAGAATTCCTCTCTTTCTTGTTTACCAAACATTAGATATGTGCATTCCCGTTCGTACGAATGTTATTTTCGTACCCGCGGGATAATGTGTACATACGAAAACGGTAAAGCACCAAAATACGAAAACGACGGGATAACGGATAAGCCGCATAACGAACGACCGCAAATACGAATGAACGATCCGACGGGAAAAAACGACAAAACGAAAACGGCAAAATAATGAAAATGAAATCTGTATCAAGAGGTTTGCATTGTGTATTTTGTTTGAATCCGTTTTGTGTTCGTTTTTGTGTTTTTGTGTTCGTATGTTGATATGACACCTATAACAAAAGATTTGCCTTCAGTATTTTGAATACACAGAAAACAGAAAAGGGAATTCATTCAATATACATAATGAAATTCTTTTGTTATAGATGTCATTGAACAATGAACATGCAACTGACACTAACAAAAGAAAAGCATTCAAGATACACAGAATGCAAATTGATGAAAATTCACGATAATTATTGTCTAACAAGAAACGAACATGAATTAAACAGAATAACGAATCATCCCGCATGTACGAAAATAAAACGGTAACGGAAATACGAAAAAATCACGTCGTACGACAAACGAACGGGAAAACGGGCGTCTTACGAAAAACGAACAGACGGGACCATACGAAACGGAACAAAAAAAAAACGAACATTTTTTCTGTGCACATGTCTACCAAACATTAATTATAGCCCATAAATCTAAAATGCATAGAACTAAAACTGTCATTGTCTGTTGTACCTGGTACTGCTTTTGACAGAGATACCAATGTTGTCATCCAGACTAATTAGCTTAAATCATATGTAAACCATCTGTCTTTACATTGGACATCTTGCTGTATTTGTGTCGTTAACCTTTGCCTAGTATGTACATAGCCAGAAAGGACACACTGGGAAATCTAGATACATTTTCCAAAAATTTGTTTGAATTCTTCATGTGAATACTATGGGACATACTTAAATATAAAGCAGTGAATCTTTAAATGAGTAAGTGAATATCTTGTATAGCGCTACAAATGCGAACTGAATCGCCTCAAGGTGATTGGCATCCAACTTAAAAGCGGTCAACTTAAAAGTGTATATGTGTTAAATGACATTGATTAAGTCATCCATGAATGGCTTGTGGAAGTGTCAGTACTGGATCCCTCTAGGACCCAGCACTCTCACCTGACACAGCCTTGGCTGGGAAACACTGATTGGCCAGCTCTCCTTTAAAACACCTGTGGCTTCACCCAATCAGTGCTCGTGATAGAGTTACTCTGCTTGCCTTGTGTGATCCAGCCTGACCTGTTTATCTGTAAACTTTGTGTATGACCCGGCTTGTTTGACCCTGCTTGTTGCTTCCGATTTGGTACCTTTTTGAACTCTGATCTATCCGTGTATGACCTGGCTTGCCTAGAACACACTTTGCCTGACTCCTGTAAGCAACATCCATTGCAGCGGTGCACTACTAGCACCAGCAACACCACCAACATCCACACCTGCCGTGAACTACAAGTTCCAGCCTTCCTGCTCATCACAACACCTACTTTAGCAGTGAACTACAAGTGCCAGCTGTCCCGCTCGTCTCAACCCTGCATCTGTGGTGAACTACAAGTCCCAGCGCTGACCTGCTTCTCAAGACCTGCTCATGGTATGTGCTTTTGTTATTGAACTATAGGCATATTAGCACACCTGAACTGTTGTCTGCTGCTAGCCTGATATGAAACCTGACAGAAAGTCACTATTGCTGCTTTATAAATTTACCCCCATGTGTTAACCACTTAAGGATCGCCTCCTGCACATATACGTCGGCAGAATGGCATGGCTGGGCACAGGCACGTCGCCTTTAAGAGCCCAGCCGTGGGTGTCCCGCAATCGGTCACAGGAGCTGAAGAACGGGGAAGGTGTGTGTAAACACACCTTCCCCATTCTTCACAGTGGCAGTGTCATTGATCGTCTGTTCCCTGATATAGGGAAAGACGATCAATGATGTCACACATTTTGTTTATAGCGCAAAAAATAAAAAACCACAGAGGTGATCAATTACCGCCAAAAGAAAGCTCTATTTGTGGGGAAAAAAGGACGCCAATTTTGTTTGGAAGCCACGTCACACGACCGCGCAATTGTCAATTAAAGCGACACAGTGCCGGATCGCAAAAAGGGGCTAGGTCCTTAACCTGCATATTGGTCCGGGTCTTAAGTGGTTAAAGAAGGCTTTCACTGGTATTCTAACAAGAAATAATTTAAGTCAACCGGATATCAACAGATTTTGTTTAACTTTAAAATATATACACATTTAATAAAGCGCAAAATTAATTTTCGCTAATTCTTTTCACAGTTTAATGTAATGTTATATAACCGAGAAATGTTTAAGCCTTACTTGTCATGTTTTATTTTCATGTCTATTCCTTATTTCATTAATACTCCATAATTAGCAGGGTGGCGACATCGTAGCTAGTTTTGCAAGAATTTCCCCAGCAAGGTTTATGAAAATGTACTGTGTTACCACAGTAAATTATGAAATTATCATTAACATACCATGAAGTCCCATGTTAATTTGGTTACTGCCAATAATACTGGAACACATTCATAATGAGAAGAGATGTACTGAGCTATGCAGGGCCCACCAGAAAATCAACTTATGAGGGACCATCAGTAATGTTAAACAAAATCACCATTTTATGCCATAAATAGACAATACTGCATGTACGTGCTTCATTTTTAGAAAAAATATTTAATGTGCAGTTTTGCCTATTTGCCATGATCCAGCAGTGAATAGGCTTGTATATTTATTGCACTTTCTAAAAAAAAAAAGAAAAAAAAATTATTAACATTACAGTCAAAACTCAACCAAGCAGACATTCATTTAGTATATACAGGAGATTCTAAAAATGCAGTGTTAGAGCAAGGCAGAATGCTTAATGTGTGTGTTTTACAGTTGGGGGTAGTGGTGGTAATCCTCACTGGACACCAGCCAATGCATCTGCAACACAAATCGTATTCTCATCTAGTTTCTTGGACAAATATATGTATTTCAGCCTTTAAAATTCAAAAAAACAAACATAAAACTCACATTATACATTTATAAAAATACATAGACGAGCTTTGTTTCATTAGTGGCGGTCAACTTAAAAATTACAGGGGACCTCAGGTGCCTTCAACATTTCCAGAATGAGGCACAATAGCAGCCCTTTTTTGCTCCTCATCTTCCAAAAATGTCAGTTCTGCTCCACTTTTTGCAGCATATTGCAAGAATTTGGAGAACAATAACATCCAGCATTGGTGTTAGTAAATGCAATAATAACCCCCAGCATCGGTGTCAGTGAGTGTAATAATAAAGCCCAACATTGGTGCCAGTGAGTGCAATAATAACCCTCAGCATTGGCGTTAGTGGACACAATAATAACCCCCATCATTTTTGTTACTTACCACAATAATAGCAACAATTAAAATGTGTGCTAAAGTGCAAATAAACTCAATTACATAAAAAGAGACAGCAGCACTCACCAACACCCAGATACCAGTGTAGCAACTTAAATAGTAAACAAAAAAAACTGTGTTGCGCTGCTTTAATGTGTTAAAAAAAAAAAATCCTATCTCTTGAAATTATAATGCCATAAATAGTGATCACAAAAACAATATTTCATATGTGAATAGTTAAAGTTGTAAAACAGAAAATCCAACCGATTTAAATAAAGCCCACAGGTGAATAAATATTCAAACAAAATATATCCCATATACTTGTAAACGTATAGGTCTTCTGTGTAGTAATAGTAAATCTAGTGTGCCTCCACCGAAGTAGTAATAAGGCCATTAATAAGGCCTGTAGGCAGGTGCATTCTGCAGGTGGTGCTCAACCGCATGGCGTGGCAAAGGGAAAAGGTAGTCAAGAGGAACATGGTTCCTCTATAGTTTTTTTGGTCACTAGGCATAGCTCCCAACTGTCCCTGATTTGGAACAATGTCCCTCTTTCCTCCTCATATGTCCCTCATTTTGGTCTGATCTATATAGTTGTATATAAAATGCACTATTTATCTTTCAAAAGATAAATCACAGTGCTAAACCTTTCATCCAATTCCTAAATTGCTGCATTTCTAAAAGCCAGTATAAAAGGAATAATAGTTGTGAGAAAAAAACTTGTGGGTTTAACTATTTTGTTTTGTACAATTCTCCTTTAAGGGGGTGTGGCAAGGTGTCCCTCGTTCCCATTTCAAAAAGTTGGGAGGTATGCACTAGGGCAACTATATGATTGCATACTGAAGGCCCTGTGGCTCTGACAGCCATCTTTGATTAGGCAGAGTATATTTTAGACCCTGTCTCCTGGGCTTGGCGCTCATTTCGCATTTAGGTAGTGCAGAGACAGGTCACCTGTCTGTCAGGAACAGAGATTAGGGTCAGGTAAAGATTCCAGATGAGTAGGGAAAAAACAGGGAGACATCATCCTTCCTTTAAGTATACCTGCCAGGCCACATTCTGCCCCTAAGAAAGACACTGTCGGTGTGCCGGAGACCTACTGTCATAGTTTTGCTGCAACATTCTGTGGGTGAGCCTGGTCAGGTTTTGCTGAACATTTACTTCAATACAGTTCTCTTACTGCTCCTTTACCATACTGCCTCTCCCACGGGCTGTTTACCGGACTCCCTGACCCCAATACCATGGAGGTCTAAGCAAGCTTAGAATTCCCCTAAGCAAGCAGTGACACCATCACATCCAATGGAGATATAAGAGCGGTGGTTTGTTTGAAACCTGTATACCTACACTGTCTAGTTTTAACCTGCTTTTTTGGAGTTTTTGATGTTGGAAGAACTGTCTGAGGAAGTGTTGAGCACATAGAAGTTGTATTTGTACATCTGGGAGTTGGTTGGGGAATGCTGACCTTGCTACCCCATAGTATAGGGTTTTGGTGTCCGGTAAGCGACCTTATTACTTCTGAAGGCACACTGGATTATTACAGCTCAGACGACCTATGTGATTGCACATCTAAAGTACATTATTTGTTAAATTCCCCACCCCTATTCCAGCATTGATGGTCAAGGCAGTGAAAGTAAACCCCCTCCTTGTTGATTACCTAGTTGATTACCTAGCCTATCACATGCTCCCATGCTGCTCTCTCTCTATCTCCCCCATGCCAGGACTTTACTAGTACTGTGGGTGGAGTTTTAATAGAGACAGAAACACCGGGCGAGGCTTAACACAACGTTAAGCCTCGTTTTATTTTTTTCCAAAGATCTATTTTATTTTCAATAAAAAAAAGGCAATAATGATATAACAATAGTGTACCGATAAACATAATATATATACATCACATCAATAAGTATTCATAAAGTCCAAAGTAAAGCATTATACCTATGAAAAGTAACCAACCCTCTCCTATCTTCCTGAGATTGGGAGTCATCAAAACGCCGGATACACTAACCACATGGGTCACCTGCCTTATGTAATTCTTTCCCTATATATCCCCCCAAAAACAAAAAAAACGAAAAACATATATAGACATACATATACCCATATATATCTAACTCTGTCTGCCGGAGGGTACGAAGGCCCCTGCCTACCCCACCACCCTATATCTTTATTCTATTCAATTCTCCTACATAATTGTTACATTGTCGAGAAGAGTTTTTCCCTCATCAGAAGCGAGAAAGGCATTCCAGGGACCCCAGGTCCCGGAATATCTCTCTCGCTGATGGCAGGAGGAGAGCACCAGATCTTCCAATCCACTGATCTTCCTCACTTTACAGACCCACATCTGTAATGTTGGTGGTGATGTTGATTTCCACTTTAGTGCTATACAAGCTTTTGCAGCATCTAGAAGATGACAAATAATTGATTCCTTGCATGCTGGAAACGGTCCGTCGGACATGTTTGAGCGGAAATGTCTCCTCGTCTGTACGCGGCCTTATAGTTAGTTTCCTGTGTTTTAGCACATCTTGATGTTTCATGTATAAATTTAATCATCCTTTGTTGCTGTTCCAGGCTAAAAGCCTTGTTTTAATCGCGTTTAACACCTTTTTGCCGGCGTCTGATGTTTTTACAGCCCTAGAGCCTCAGAACGCACTGGTCCTGGGTTTGTTTTGGAGCTTAAAAACGTCTATGCCACTTACAGCTCCTAAACGCCTTGGTGGGCATGAGACCATAGGCTAACACGGAGAGGGGTTTTTAAGCTGTGAAAAACTCTCCTAAAAGCGGCTGTAAAAACGTCCGTGGGAATAAGGCCTTATACAAAATACATTAACTTTTTACTTTTCTACTTCACAAATGAGAAAACACTAAGGACTATAATAGAATGGGAACAATAACATTTGCTGGAATTTGTTTCAAGGGTTTGTGCAATAGCTGTTGCTACAATCTAAAAAATTTGCAATAATAAAGGTACACGTTGAAAACATATTACCTTCCATGTGCCACAGATAAAATGCCTGCAAACAAGAGGAGTTGAACTTTATGAATTGAATTTTCCTGACGCATTCATGGCAGCACACACTGGGTTGTGACTCCGCCCCCACAACCTGACAGGATTGGTTAGCTATAAATTTGAAGGGGAGACGCCCCGCACCATTCTCTTTTTTTATCCTCACCTGACAGATTGGATGAACAAGCAAAAAGCATGCCTCTTACCGCAAATCGCCCCAGCAGGTTCAGCCTCTCCTGTTTGGAAGTCCCTCCTGTACAGTCTCTAAATGAGCTTTATGGTGGGAACCCCGTTCTGGTGGTCTCAGGGGCTCTGGAATTATACTGGCATCTGTAACAAGCTTTAAAGAAGCTTCAAATCTCGCAGTGGCCCCCACTTTCGCTCTGTCTTTCCTTCCAGTGCAGTGTGTGCTTCCACAAAGGTATTTGTATCATTACATTTACCACCTAAGGTTAGTCTGTTTTGTACCTTTGTCTGCCTGTTGTTTTTTTCTCAGCTCTGCTGAGCCCTGTGGTTCCTCTGACACCCCATACTCTCGGGGTCACCGCTGCGTACCCCTTGGTGCTCTGCACATGCGCGCAGCTCAGTGATGACGCCGCCTGTCTCCTCTGCCCTCTTCCAAAATGGCGCCGGGCGAGCGGGGTGCTTCTGAGCATGCGCGCGTCATAAAAAAAAAAAAAAAGAAACAGTCCTATTGCTCTGTAGTTCTGGCTGCCGCCCTGCTGCTCTGCTCTACTCAGAGTGAAGATTGCACCAGGTGTGTGCAGGCATGTCCCAGATCAGCCTAGGCTAATTGATTACACACACAAAAAAAAAAAAGGAACATATAGGATAGAAGATCTAATACATTTATATATTAATTTATAACATACCATAGGAGAAAGTATATCCATAATTAAACAATTAATATAATCCAAAAAAAAAAAAAAAAAGGATAGATATATGTATATAAAATTATTATATTCATTTAATAAATAGAAATGTTGGGGGGAACATATTGTAATGTTTTCCCTTCTCTCTTTTTTTCCCACCTTTTCGGGCTGTCTCTCTGCTATCCTCATGGGGGCCACTGCCCTCCCAGACCACCGTCAGCTGACCAGGTATAGAGGCCGTCCAGAAGGTGGTAAGTAGAGGGGAGACAAAAAAGAGAGCCTGGCCACTGACGCTACAGTTTTGGTAGCCCTATCGGGTCAAGAGACGCAAGTTTGCGGCACAGAGGGAGATTCCAGCCATGCTTCCGGCAGAAGGCGCAAGAAGTCGCTCAAGGTTACCCTCTTGATTTCTTCAATCAAGGCATAGCCGCTCGCGTCACAGCACTCCCGTCATAATCGGTCCCACCGCAGACGATTACCTTCATCCCAGACAGAGCTATCTTACCCGCACCACGGCAAATGTTTGCCAAATATGCGGGGTGCCAGCCTTGCCAGGGGAATTGGCCTGCCGCTCGTGCTTCATTGAAATACCCAAGGATTCAGAGGCCAGAGTAGATACTGAACTCCTAGGAGAATCGCCACAGGGATCATATGTGGGCGATCCTTCCCCAAGCACATCGCCCGGCCGTTACGCCAGGCTGCAGTAACCCTCTCTAAGAATGAGGAGTGTGAGCAGGCGTCGGACTGTATCTTTTTAGTTGAACCATTTGCCCATTCAGTCAAGGAAGCGATCGGCTGGGAGGAGGTTATGGCAGAACTTCTGAAGGTTCAGAAATATTTCCCGGTGATGAAAGAGGGGTCCTGAATCATTTCCCTTCATCAAAGAGCTGGAAAACCTCATAAAGGATAAGTGGGGGGATCGCATAAGCGGCCCAGTATGAGCAACAAGTTTGCAGATTGTACCCCTTGTGGGATTCTAAGATCAATTCTTTTGATTAATGCAACTACGGTGGATTCATCTTTAATGCGACTCGCTAGAGACGTTTCTCTACCGATTGAAGATGCAGTTACCTTCCGGGACGCTCTTGATTGTAAAATCAATATAGAACTGAAGAAAGCCTGCTCCACGACAGGAGACGCTTGTAGGCCGGCTATCACCATGGCGGCAGTCGCTAAAACTATCGCTGCATGGGCGGCTAATGTTGAGAAGATATTCTCCTCCCTGAAGGAAAATTAAGTTGGCTTACGGCTCCTGAGGGGGCGACTTCATGGCTGGGAAGAGCCTTATGGCTGAGACCCTGGATAGTGAAGGCAGCGTCAAAATCAACTGGTGCAAAATTCCATATGGCGGCTCAAGTTTATTCGGCACAAAGATGGACTCGGCCATCTCCAAGGTTACCGGGGGAAAGTCCGGGCTGATTCCCTCCGATAGGAAACCAGAGCCCCAGAAGGGCCCCGCTTACAGGCATGATCTTCCTGTCAAAGACAGGGATGTTAGATCCTACCGCCCCGGCAGGGAATTTAGGAGGGACTGGAAGACTCGACCCTCCTTCATGTAGATACAGTAAGCCAATCACAGCTGGGGAACAGCAGAAGTCCTTTTTGAGGGTCCGTCTGCCCACCCAGCTCAGGTGAGCACCAGACTCCAGAGATTCGCTCGGATGTGGGCAACTCGTATAACAGATCCATGGACTCTATCCTCTATCAAGACCGGTCACAATTGGAAATTCATGGGCACATTGCCAGGGAACACATTCCAGCCTACCAAGTACTTCCGCACCAGAAAGGGAGGGGGTTTTATTCTCCTTTATTTCTGGTATAAAAAAAAAAAAGAAACGGGGATCTACGTCCAGTCTTGGACCTAAAGAAGTTCAACAGACGATCAAAATAGAGGCTCTCAGATTGGAAAAGCCTTCAGTCCATTTTGTTGTCAGTGGACGTGGGAGACTGGATGCTATCTCTAGATTTTTCGGACGTTTACCTTCACATCCCAGTTCATCTTAACTTCCAGAGGTCCCTTTGGTTCTCAATCGATCAATCCCATTTCCAATTTTGGTGCCCCCCATTCGGCATCGCCTCAGCACCCAGAGCATTCGGTTAGGGTGTTCCTAGGGGCAGAATAAAATACCAGGTTGTACCGGGTGCAACTCCCTCAAGAGAGGCTGAAGCCCTTGCTCCAGAAGATACAGAATCTGCTATCATCCAGACGTCTAACTGTCAGAGCCTGCCTCAGTACCCTGGGGTCCATGTCAGCATCCATACCCTTGATACAGTGGCCCCTGTGGCACATGCGAGTCTTACAGAACTCCTTTCTCAGGCAGTGGAATAGAACATCAATACTCCAAACCATTCACATCCCGAACTTTGGTAAAGCAATTAGTATGGTGGTGGACACACCCGTCCAACTTCAGGGAGTCCATTCCAAAAGTTCCCCCAAGTCCAGAAGTAGTAACATCGGACGCCAGCCAGGGGTGATGGGGTCCACACTATCTAGACTGAGTAGCCCAGGGACAGTGGCACTTTCGGGCTCAGGGCATAGTGTCAAATATTTTAGAGCTCAGAGCAGCCTTTCAGGCCCTCCTGGCCATTGCGCCTCTTCTAGAGAGGAAAAGTGTCCTGATCAGGATGGACAACAAGTAGCGGTGTCATGTATCCAGAGACAGGGGGGCATCAGGAGTCGCACGCTTCAGGAGGAAGTTCACCCATAATGGAAGGGGCACAAGTGCACCTGTTAGATCTGTGGGGAGTATGCGTCCCAGCAACACAGAATTCGTTGGCCAACTACCTAAGCCGAGAGACACTTTCAGACAACGAATGGTCCCTGAACCAACAGGTATTCTCCATTCTTACGAAAACTTGTGGAGTACCAGAAGTCGACCTAGCGGCCACGCCAAAGAACTCCAAGTGTCAGAGGTTCCTGTCCAGAGCCCACTTTCCATTACCTGAAGGGACAAACTGCCTAGTTCTTCCATGGAGCTGCGAGCTAGGGTACATTTTTCTTCCAACTTCTCGGATTACAAGATTCCTGTCCCGACTTCGGAAGTCCTCAGCCACGGTTATTGTACTAATACCGTTCTGGCTGAGGAGGCCATGGTTTACGACCCCGCTACAGCTAGGTGCGCGGCCTCCAATACATCTTCCAGTAACCTGGGATCTCATACATCAGAGGCAATTCTTCCATCCAGCCCAGAGAAGCTGCATTTGCCAGCTTTGAAGCGGAGAGGGCTAGGTTAGGGGAACTAGGATACTCTCGGGAGGTAATATCAACCTTAGTACAAGCTCTAAGGAGCTCCACTGATGTCACCTATACTAGGATCTGGGAGAGGTTCATGTCATCGCAGCAAAGAGATTGGAATCCCATCTCAAATTCTTGAATTTCTTCAGTCAGGGCTTAACAAGGGCCCGGGCTTGGGTACCCTGAAGGTGCAAGTATCTGCCCTTTCAGCCATGACGGGTACTAGATGGGCTCTTCATCATCCGGTCACTCTGTTCCTCAGGGCCTACGTAAGATCAGACCACCTAGGAGGCCAGCCTTTCCAACAGGGGATCTCTGTGTAGTACTCGGGAGCCCTGTCCAATCCACCTTTTTCTCCATTCAACTTAGTCTCACCGGTCACCGTGGAACCTAGCTCTGAAGATGGCTTCCCGTATTGCTATCACCTCAGTTAAGAGGGCGTCGGAGATACAGCACTTATGGCTACGGAACCCCTATTTAGTGTTCTTCCCTGACAGAGTGGTTCTGAAGCCCTCAGACCATTTTTATCCAAGGGTAACTTCCTCCTTTCATTATAACCAGGACATCGTCCTTTCGTCTTTTACTAATGAGAGGGGCGAGTCCCATGACTAGGATGTCAAGTCTACCATCTCCAGTTACGTCACAGCTACATCTCAGGAAGACGGATTCTCTCTTGATTATCCCACACGGGAGCAGACGAGGTCAGCCAGCTACCTCCCGTACCATTAACTCTTGGTTGTTAAAGCTATCAAAGAGACCTATTCCATCCAGCAACTTACGACTCCTAGAGGGCATTAGGGCTCATTCGACAGGGGCAGAGGCCACTTCTTGGGCAGCATATTGCGGGACTTCACCGGAAACCATAGGCAGAACAGCAACTTGGTCTACCCAACACATCTTCATTTCTCACTACAGAGTGAATTCTGCTCTCCTGGCTACCGTCGACTTCGGCATATCTGTTCTTAGAGCCAATTCCTCAGCGCTATAAAGAATAAATATTACTGTTTTCTTGCACCCTCCCGACTGGCGAGTTATTTCCCAGTGTGTGCTGCCATGAATGCGTCAGGAAAATGGAAAATTGTATACTCACCTTTCCGTAATTTTCCTTTCCTGACGCATCTTCATGGCAGCACACAGATGCCCACCCTGCTGTTTTATGATGATATATACAGAGAATGGTGCGGGGCGTCTCGCCTTCAAATTTATAGCTAACCAATCCTGTCAGGTTGTGGGGGCGGAGTCACAACCCAGTGTGTGCTGCCATGAAGATGTGTCAGGAAAGGAAAATTACGGAAAGGTGAGTATACAATTTTCCATTATTATAACTTTTGTAAACTTTGTTTACACATAATTACATCTGTAAGCAATAGCATCTGTCTGACCTATTTCCTTGTGGGTTTAGTGAGCCCTATTTAAAATAAATGATAAGTCCATCAAAATGTAATGTATGAAATATTAACTTACAAAACACTTTATACAAAAGGGACATACTGTAATGTGCTGTATATATTGACAAATCGACTGTTCACTTTGCAAGTTAAAGGGGTGGTTCACCCAAAAACCTTTTTTTTAACATTAGATTGAGGCTCGTTTTGTCAAGGGGAATCGGGTGTTTTTTTTACAATCGAAGCAGTACTTACCGGTTTAGAGATGCATCTTCTCCGTCGCTTCCGGGTATGATCTTCAGGACTGGGCGTTCCTATTTGATTGACAGGCTTCCGACAGGCTTCCGACGCGTCACGATTTTCCGAAAGTAGCCGAACGACGGTGCGCAGGCGCCGTATAGAGCCGCACTGGTGTTTGGCTTCTTTCGGCTACTCCTGACGCGATATATGCGACCGTCGGAAGCCTGTCAATCAAATAGGAACGCCCAGACCAGAAGACCATACCCGGAAGTGACGGAGAAGATGCATCTCTAAAACGGTAAGTACTGCTTCGATTGTAAAAAAAACACCCGATTCCCCTTGACATAACGAGCCTCAATCCAATGTTAAAAAAAAGGTTTTTGGGTGAACCACCCCTTTAAGGGAATTATCATCTGAACTTAGCAAATAAGGTGATATTCTGTTAACTTCCATCACCCAATCACATGCCAGCAAAGTGCACATCCTGGCCCCTCTGTATACTGGGAGCCCTCTATATATGTGGGAGTGCAGCAGTCAAGAGCATGCAATATACATCACAGCATACAGAATGCAGTTAGGAATATTATCAGCACAACTGACAGAGTGCAGTGATCAGGAATATATAACATACAGCTTAGTATAAAAAGAGAGCATATAGATAACAGTAGTCAGGATTATGTACATTACATACTCCTGACTCTGGGTGTTTTATGAAATCAATGGGCCTGTGTGCAAGATCATATGCTGGGCCCCAATGTTTCATAAAAAAAATGTGGAGTGCTTAGTATGCGATAGTGAACAGTGGAAATGGCTTTTATAGTTTCAGGGGTATTGCTAGGAATGTAACAAACCTGGGGTGTCTTTGGGCATACCAAGTAGAAAAGCAATGTGGTGAGCTACACACGCTGCAGTGAACAGTCGGTGTGGCCAATATGCAATAATTGTGTTAGGGACTTAGGGGTCATGGTTAACAACTTCAGCCCCGGAACATTTTACCCCCTATAAAAACCAGAGTACTTTATACAATTTGGCACTGCGCTGCTTTAACTGGTAATTGTTCGGTCATGCAATGCTGTACACAACAAAACTATTGTCCTTTTTTTCCCACAAATAGAGCTTTCTTTTGTGGGTATTTGATCACCTCTGGGATTTATATTTTTTGTGATAAAAAAAAAAAAACAATATGACAGAACAGTCCGAATGCAGATTGTGTGAGCTCAGGGACATGCACTTGTAACTACATGTCTGTGCAGCCACTTCTTCCCAATTGACAGCAATGGCATAGCTCCCAACTGTCCCTGATTTGGAGCAATGTCCCTCTGTTCCTTTTTCCATCTTATTTGTCCCTCATTTTGGTCTAATCTATATAGTTGTATATACAATTCACTTTTTATCTTTCAAAAAGTGTTTCCCAGTGCTAAACCTTTAATCCAATTTCTAAATTGCAGCATTTGTGAATTTTAAAAGCCAATATAAAGGAATTGGAGTGGTAAAAACAAAAAAAAAAGCCCTTGTGGATTTAATTACCTTTTTTTTGGTCAATTCCTTTTTAAGGGGGGTGTGGCAGGGGGTGTGTCTATGCCTGTATAGATTTGCTAGTAGGTGTCCTTCTTTCCCATCTCAAAATGTTGATAGGTATGCAATTGGACTACCTGCATGGGGATGTACAAAGCAGTTAATGTGGGTAAACAAAGCCTCAGTAGTATGCCTATTTGAACGATGCCCCCCTTTTTTTTTTTTTACAGCTACTGGAGTAGCCAAGACTACTCTAGTGATTTTCAGTTTCCACAGTAGTCTCGCGGGTATGGCATACGCATACTTACATTGGTCTAGCCAGAACCATTGTATCTATGTTATAAAACTCATACCTGGAATTCAGCTTTACTACCTGCTGTAAAAGATGTGTGACTATTTATTATGCTGTATGAATATACTGTAAATATCTGGCTGGCTAAAGAACTGCTTTATACAAAATGCAACCTAAATATTCAGCGCAGCAGAGAATTTGCACTGCATGGTTACAATGGACAACATTGCTTTGGCATAGATCCCAAGTGTCCCTGATTTCAAAGGGACCGTCCCTGATTTTGAGCAATGTCCCTCTGTCCCTCATTTGTCCCTCATTTTGGTCTGATCTATATATTTGTATATACAATGCACTTTTTATCTATCAAAAAGTGTTTCCCAGTGCGAAACCTTTCATCCAATTTCTAAATTGCTGCACGTGTAAGTTTCAAAAGCCAATATAAAGGAATAGCAGTGGTAAAAAAAAAAAAAGTACTTGTGGCTTTATCTAATAATGTTTTGTAGAATGCTCCTTTAAGGGGGCATGGCAAGGGGCGTGTTCTATGCTTATGTACCTTTTGCTAATAGGTGTCCCTCATTCTCATCTCAAAAAGTTGGGAGGTATGGCTTTGGCCTTATAGGGCCAGATTCACGTATTCCAGAGCATCTTTGCTCTGGAGTAACGCTTCTGATTTGCGTTGCGCTGCCGAAATTTTAGGAGCAAGTGCTGTCATTCACGAAGCACTTGCTCCTAAAGTTGCGGCAGCGCATCACAAATGAGCCGGCGGAATTCAAATGTCGCGGGTACGGGGCGTGTAGTATGCTAACTACGCGCGATCCCGCCGCCAACGTACTGCGCATGCGTCGAGTGTCAAAACATCCCCGTGCGCATGCTCCAAAATCTGTGAATGAACGTCAATGACGTCACATTCCCATTCATGAACGTTTTACGCAAGCGACGTTTTTTTTTTTTTTTTTCCGACGCGATGACGACGCCTATACCTAACATAGGATACTCCAACCCCATGTAGGTATATCTATGCGCCGCGTATCCCGTCCGGAAACGTCGTATCGTCATTGCGTCGCGCCGGATTTCGATCGTGAATTGCCGATTTCCGCTCATTAACATATTTTTTGAGCGTAAATCGGCGGGAACGCCCCCGGCGCCATTTTTAAGTTGAAGTAACGATGCGATGGCGAAACTCAGTTACGCTGCTCGCATCGGAACTTCAACCCGGCGTTTCTTGTTTTCTGGTTACAGAAAACAGAAACGCCGGCTCAAAGCCACAGTTAGGCTGGCGGATCACTCGATCCGCCAGCGTAACCTTTCCTGAATCTGGCCCATAGTTTATATGAGGGCAGGTGGATGGTTTTTTTTTTTTTTTTTTACATTTTACTGTTTTGCCACCTGCCTGGAACTTTTGTAGGAGATCCTGTTTAAAATGTATTTCCACAGTCAGGAGTCCCAGGTTTTATATTTAAAACAAAAGCATACAATGTGACCACTGCTATTACCACACCTTGCTATGGATTCCTATGCGTTATTGCAATTTTAGCATTGCTTTTTGCCTTATTAAAAGTCACATATGGTAATTTGCTTAACAAAGAGAATACGTTTTCTGTCTCTCACAGCAACCAGACACAAGTCTTTCTGGATTCTAAAGGTAAACATTCCTTCCAGTATGCTATCTATTTGTTTAGTTTTCTATTTAATTTAATTTAATATAATCATTTTTTATTATAACATAAGATAGTTTTGTATTAACATCTTATAAGTATGTTTTAATGCATTCTATTTGCACATGTAGTAATGTCAATAAGTTATATTTAATGTAACGCACAAACCTGAATTCAATATTTACCTTAACACGTTAGCGTACTTACACCATTGTTTGCTGCTAAGGAGCAAATGGATAGTCGTTGGCTAACACAGTATAGAAAGTGCTTTTTGTTATCTGCAGGTGAGGTAACAGAAAGCTTTCCCGCACTGATTGGATATGTGTTAAGGTTAGTGTAACCTTTGTATTCCTGGTGCAGCTGTTCAAATACTAGTATCAAATTGTTGCTGTTTTTACAATTTACAAAGAAATACTGTATAGGTAAAATGAAGGCTGTTCTTTTCCTAAATGCTTCATAAAAAATTGTAAAACAGATGAATGCATGCCATTTTTTAGTACTACACATATATGATAGAACAAGGGAAGAAGCTTGCAATCATAACTCATTTTCATATGTGTCTGTGCTCAGATTTATCAAGATGTATTTCCATGTAATAAATGTGCTGTATCGCTTTGCTCCCACTGTATGGTCCAATTATTGTGTTCATGGGACCGCACAAAGGATTCAATAATAATTAAATAAAAAGAGACATAACACAAACTTTTTTTTATGTTTGGCTATAATACCACAGCATTTAGAGCCTGTTCACACTGCGGCGGCACGACTTCAGGGGCGACTCTGCAAGACCTCCTGAAGACGACTTCAGAGGCGATTAGCAAATGTACTTCTGTATAGAAGTCAATGCAAATCGCCCCAAGCCGTCCCCGGAGTCGTACAAGAACCTTTTTCTAAGTCGGAGTGACTTATTAGAACGGTTCTATTGCATAGAATGGGACGTGACTCGTCAGGCAGCTGAGCCGTCTGACGAGTCGCCCCAGTGTGAACCGGCTCTTAGCAATATATTTAATCTTAAAGTTACATAAACATTAATCATGTATTTAATAATACTATCACCTAGTCCATCTAGAACTGAACTGGATGAGAAACCTCCACTAACAAATGCGGGTGGGTGGGAGCAAAACTGGGCTTCATCTTCAGCGGGGGGGGGGGGGGGTTCCTTAGATGGCAGACAGGGTGTGAAAGCCGCAGGCTTTTATTCCCAGCCCGCCCGATTTGATCAATCAGGACCACGTTGCTACACTGCTCCACAGTCTACCAGTGCAACCTATGAGAGGAGGGGAGGAGAGAACCGAGGAGGAAGGCAGCCCTTTGTACTGTCCCATGGAGCTCCACATAAGCGCTAGCGGCTCAATCATGGTATAGCACAAAGGATTCAATAATAATTAAATAAAGAGACATAACACAAACTTATTTTTATGTTTGGCTATAATGGCCACGAATCAGGCTCCAGAGAAATTCCAGGCATGGAAATCCTTCTTGATCTGCCTCTGGAGCGAGCTCTCGAAACTTCTGGAACTGCGAATGAGATGATGAATTGGCAATCTCGTTAATGGGACAGGTAAAAGAAACATGAAAAAGAGGATTTTTGGAGGCCACTAGGGGATAGAGCAAATCTTCGAGAGAAGATTCTGGCTACTGGAATTACTCTAGACGCAAAAGCGAAGAGCCCCAACAAGGACTGAAGATCCCGTAAAATAACAACCTTTCTTCTTGACAAAAAATTAGAAAAAAAGTGACCTCATCTTTATAGCGTTTGACATTAGTAAACGGAATTCCATTGCGATCAAATCAATTGTAATGCCCAGGAATTCAATTACAGTCACTGGGCTCACAGTTTTCTCGTGGGCTAGGGGAATGCCAAAGGACTCACAGATGTTGAAAAAACAAGCTAGACCTTTAAATAAAAAAACATCTAAATAATGAATAGCGCCACCCTGGGGGGAATTCTGCGACAAAACCCACTGTAAAAAGGTTGAAAAAGCTTCAAAATAAAAACAAGGCTTGGAAAAACCCATGGGCATGCACTTATCAAAATAAAATTGATCCTCAAAATAAAAGCAGAGAGAATAAAAACCAATGGAATGGACAGGAAAGAGGCAAAATGTTCATTTTATGTCAGCTTTTGCCATGAAGAATGACTTGCCATATTGCCTTAGCAGAACCAATGCTTTGTCAAAAAAAGCATAAGATATGGATGATTTAAATTCTGCTATTTTATTAGTTAAATAATTACCATGAGGGAAGGATAAATAATGACACAAACTAAAGGAACCTGACTTTTTTGGGAGCAAACCTGAAGGGTAGAAACAACAATTTATAAGGGGGTGGGGGGAGAAAAGGGTCCAGCTATTCTGCTTATTGTAATTATTTTGAAATCTTTTCTCTAGTTATGCCAGGGGGAGCAAGGACAGAATGTACATTTTTAACCAGAGAACAACCCTGACCTACAAAAGAAGGGACTAGAAAACCAAACTAGAATCCTTTATAAAGTAGTTCTGCCATCTTGCGATCTGGGTATTGTTCTAGCCAGAACAGCATTTTTGACAACCTCACTGGAATCCATGCCTTTTGCATTACTGTCTCTTAACTGAAGTATGTTAGAGGATTTTTTAAAACAACGGGATGCTGGTGGGTAAAATGAACATTTGTGCTTTTACCTGCAATTAGATAAGAATCTGCATTGGTGAATCATTAAATGAGAAGCTTACTCCCTTACGAAAAGTAGACTGGGTATTCATTGTGGCTCTCTGTGAATATTGAGGTCTTTGTGGCAGCATAAGGTTCAACAACAGCCCTACACTCTTACCCCCCCCCCCCAGCGGAGGGAATGGTTGAACCCGAGAGCTTTTGTCTAAAGTAGAGTTGAGCGGACACCTGGATGTTCGGGACCCGAACTTGACCCTGAACTTGAACCCTATTGAAGTCAATGGGGACCCGGACTTTTGACTACCAAAGTGTCTCTAAAAGACTAAGGGAAAGGGCTAGGGGGCTGCAAATGGTGCTAAATGTCGGTAAGAGCATGGCAAGTACTCTGAAAAAATATGTGGATAGGGAAATAATTTAAAATAACATAAAAAAAAAAACAATCTTGACAAGCAGGAACCTTCTCCTAAAGCAGTGGTCTCCAAACTGCGGCCCCCAGGGCCGGATGTGGACCTTTGCATGCATTTATCTGGCCTTTGGGAATTCCTCCTACAGATATGAAGCGCTATTCCTCCCAATGATATGGGTGATGAGGCATTTTTCCTCCCACTGATACCAATGATGGTGTACTACTTCTCCCACTAACACCAATGATGGGACACTATTTCTCCCACTGACACAAATGATGGGACACTATTCCTCTCACTGATACCAATGATGGGGCACTATTTCTCCCACTGACACAAATGATGGGACACTATTCCTCTCACTGATACCAATGATGGGGCACTATTTCTCCCACTGACACAAATGATGGGACACTATTTCTCCCACTGACACAAATGATGGGACACTATTCCTCCCACTGACACCAACAATGGGGCACTATTCCTATAACTAATACCTTTTATGGGGCACTATTCTACCTACTGACTACCGACACTATAACTTTCATTTATTTTTTATTCCCACTGACCACAGTTCGGCTCCCCTAAAATCGGAAGAACAGTAAACTCGCCCTTTGTTTAAAAAGTTTGGAGACCCCTGCCCTAAAGTATCTTGCAGAGTATCTCACAGGAACAGATGCAGTGCTGGTGTAATTAGAAACAGGACAGACTCCTATATATTTTTATTCTCTACAAGCACAAACAGGAAGCTTCCCCTAACCTATCTTGCAGAGTATCTCATAGTGACATATGCAGTGCTGGTGTAATTAGATTTTAGAAACAGGACAGACTCCTATGTATTTCTATTCCCTACAAGCACAAACAGGAACCTTCCCCTAACCTATCTTGCAGAGTATCTCATAGTGACATATGCAGTGCTGGCATTTCTGAAGCAGGACAGTCTGACTCCTATCTAAATCTCTCCCTGAGAGCAGCAGCAGCCTTTCCCTACCCTAGCTAAAGCAGAGTGCAGAGTGACAAGCTGCGCTGTGTGCCTCTAGCTTATATAGAGGCTAGGTCACATGCTGGGTCACATGCTGCACTGTACAATCACAGCCATGCCATTAGTAGGCATGGCTGTGATGGCTTCTAGGTCACATGAGTAAAACAAATGGCGATTGGCTGCCGTGCATCGCTATTACATTGCCGAACTCTGAACCCGAACTTTCAGCAAATTATTCGGGTTTGGGTCCAAAAAAAAAAAAAAGTTCGGTACGAACCCGAACTTTACAGTTTGGGTTCGCTCAACCCTAGTCTAAAGCTCTCGTCATTGCTGAGCCAAGAAATGCCCCCAAAGTGGCAGATTGCCTCAGCCAAGTGTTGAAACAATTCTGAGCATTTTTCAGGAAAATGCTCACCCATCACTGAAGAAAAAACACAGAAGGCCTGAGGTGAGTTCTGAAAAGTCCAAGGAATTACCCTCCTCCTATCTTCCTCAGACCTGTCATCGATTCTCTTATCAGATTTCAGCAAGAATTATTTTGGAGATGGGAGCAAGGATAAGATATCTATGAATTCTCCACGCCATATCTTTTCTTTAACAGTGGTAGATAAATGATAGCCCAGAGGAGACAATTCACTGGGGAGAGCCTCCCTGAGGCATGATTCAGAAACAAGGGCATTGACCGGTAAAGAAAGTAAAGAATTTAAAACGTGTCCATATTAGAAGCAATGGTATTTAATGGGTTAACACCCAGCAGAATGGCGGGGTTACCTTATGAAAAACCAACATTATCAGACATAGGTATACCACCTGAGCCACCGCCATTCTACATAGTACCAATATTATGAGATTCACTCAATTTAGCAAGTACGTTGGCCAAAGAACCAACTACTTTACCCAATTCAGAAAAATGTAAATCATATTTCTCACCAGAACTGTGGTCCACGCTAACAGGCTGCCCAGACATGCCCGCAGAATCTAGCTCAGGTGATTAATTTCTGAGGAGCATGACCTTGCCTTCTTTAATTCATCTGTGACAGCAGAATCTTCTCTTCTCAACCTTTTTCCCCTGTTACTTATGTGACCTCTTCTTTGGGCAGTAGGGGAAGCTGGACGACTGCCATTCTCTAGGTTTTCTTCCACTGGCATGGGGCATGTGCCAAATATCTCGGACAGAAAAACTGTCACCTGTGCCACGATAGGTAGCTGCCTAGACTACTGCAACTCTCTTTATCTGGGATTGCCAAAGATGTTAGTGCAGAAGCTTCAACTTTTTCAAAATGCTGCTATTAGGTTACTTATGGATGTCCCACTGAGGGGTCATATTACTCCTGCTCTCTGCGTCTTGCACTGGCTGCTGGTCCACTATCACACTTTATTTAAGGCTGGATGTATTATGTTTAAGATTATGAGAGGCCTGGCCCCAAGCTATCTCTGCTCTTGTTTTCATAAACAAGCTAGATAACTCAGATCTATGGCAGAGATCTCCTCTACATCTCAGTGCCCAAGAAGATCTGGCATGGTGGCCGGGCCTTCTCCCACCAGGGTGCCGTTCTATGGAATAGCATCCCTGTCAAGCTCCAGGAGGCCCCTACTATTCCAGTCTTCTGCGGGTTACTGAAGACTTGGCTTTTCACGCAAGCCTTCCCTGCGTAGCCTTTCTCTTCCACCCTTTTTGCCGCTATGTGCTGCTTCTGGTTCCTGGGTCCTCTTTTTCCAGGAACTCTTCTATGCGCGTCAGGACCCTTCGGGGTAAGACCGCGCTATATTACGTTACCTATCAACTCAACTAAACTCCAGATCAGCTGAAACTCATACCGACGAGATCGCCTCTTCTTTCAAACACCTCCTCAGCCACTCCTCCCCTCCGCAGCCCTCAGCTTTCTTGATGAGATGGCGCAACAGTTCCTCCATGACACAGGTACCGCATTCTTGCAGCAACGCAGGGCTATGTCTTCATTGAGGGTCTCCCCAGGAGGCAGAAAGGGCAGGAAACCTGACGGCTTTTATACCTTGTGCTCGGCTCCAGCCCGTGTGATTTGACCAATTAGGACCATGTTGCTACACTGCACCACAGTCTGCTGTCTCTTGGAGAAACCTATAAGGAGAGGAGGAGAGAAACGAGGAGGAAGGCAGCCCCTTGTACTGTCCCATGGAGCCCCGCATAAGCACTAGTTCACAACACTTCGAAAACAGACATTTGCAAAAACAGGAAGCGGATGGGCATTTGCAAATGTTCAGCTGCAAAAAGTAGAACAATCTGTACACATTCACACAGTGTGTCATTTGAAACTGTGTTCATAAACGTGCCCCACTGTAATTTGTAATACAAAAAATTGGATCCAAAAGTGGTTTTCCAGTCCTGTTGGAGTTGATTCACTAAAGCTAAATAGTGAACTTTGGAAGGGAAGCTGCAATTTGCAAGTATATTTTCTCCAAAGCTTAGTGAATATGGTGGTATTTTACTTTGCAAGGAATACTTGATCATTAGAGTTGCCTTCCATTTTTCTGGGCACAGCATTCAGAGTTTAGTTCCTCTTTAAAAATGTAAGCAGTAACCTGTTTATATAGTTTTCTGAATCTGGGATTTCCAATTCTCCAGCCAAAATATTTAGAATTCTGTAGTGGACTGCAACAAGGGAAGACTGGGCTTTCTGTGTGAGTTTACTGTATACTGTCAGGTTTCAGGACTCCAGTTCTAAAAAAAAACAAAAAAAAAACATATAGTTAGGCTAAATATACTGTAGATTTTTATTAGGTAGTAGTAGTGGATTTAGAAAATAAGTGTAGCGCTTAAAAATAAAATTGAAAAGACTATATGAATAAATCTTATGACAAATAAATGAGAACACCACATGTGCTCATATACCTTTTTTCCCTGAAAATAAGCCCGGGTCTTATATTAATTATGCCAACAAAAGACACAATAGGGCTTATTTTCGGGGTAGGTCTTACCATGTAATGTGCTGTCTTCTCTCCCCCCTCCCTCCCTGCCTGTCAGGAATCCCCAGTGTGAACTTAGCTAAAATGCTTGTAAAATCCTACAATCCATACTATTACAGTATTACATAATGTACAATGTGCGTGTTTCTGTAATATGATTGTGCCAAATACCTTTGTTATAGCGCCATTCTGCGCTTCTGTGACCCGCCGGAGCTCTCTTTCCCACAATTATATTACAGAAACACACACATTGTACATTATATACTACTGTAATAGAGTGGATTTTAGGATTTTACAAGCATTTTTAACTAGGGCTTATTGTTGGGGTAGGTCTTATATTGCAGCCCTCCTGGGAAATAATGTTAGGTCTTATTTTCAGGGTAGGTCTTATTTTCAGGAAAACAGGGTAGTCAACTATGCACAGTGCAGATTGACTAAAATAAAGTCTGTGAAACAGAGAGTGACTGTGTAATCACTCTCAGTTGGATTGTTTGGATTGTTTCACAGACTTTAGTCAATCTGCACTTTGCATAGTTGACTATATGAGCACATGTGGTGTTCTCATTTATTTGTCATAAGATTTATTCATATAGTCTTTTCAATTTTATTTTTTAGCGCTACACTTATTTTCTATGTTTGGTTTGTGTTGCAAAATTGATCTATTTTGTGGTGTTGGCTGCTATCAATTTACTGCATTCTGGTTAGCGCGGTGGACATATGTATACATTGTATATATATTTGCATTTTGGTAGTAGTGGATTACTTTAGGTTGGGAGGTGTAGACAGGAGGGGCAAGTGTAATTTTAACCGCTTAAGGACCAGCTACCGCAGTTATATTGTGGCAATGTGGCTCGATCCTGCAAATCTCCTTAGGTGTACGTTGGCTTATACACGGCGATTTGTAGGAACGCACGTGCACCCGTTGGCCAGCGAAAGAGCCAATCACTGAGTGGGGCGGACTCGATGTCTGCTGGCCACCTGCGATCGGTCTCCACAGTGACAGAACGGGGATCTGTCTGTGTAATGAAGGCAAATCTCCATTCTGACAGGGGAGATCACACAGATCCTGTCTTTCTGCTAAGCAGAAAGATGGATCTTTGTGTTTCCCCCAGTCACACAGTTAGGGTCCTTTCACACAGAGCGGACCATTTTTCGGTCCGCTCCGTGTGTGTCCGTCAGCTCAGCGGGGGGTCTCCGCTCAGCTGTTGGCGGACAGGGCGGTCCCCGCACACTGTGCAGGGACCACCCTGTCTCTCCTCCTCTCTCCCCTATTGGGAATCGGATGAAAACGGACCGTTTGTCCGTCTTCATCCGATCCGTTACGCCGGACGGAAGAAAAATAGGGTTTTCTTCCGTCCGAAAAAACGGATCCAGACGGACGCGGATCATTGCGGACGTTAGCGGATGCATCATCCGCTAACGGACGCAATCCCATAGGGAACCATGACAAGTCCGTTTACGGACTTGTAAAAACGGACGAGCGGAGGCGGACGTGTGAAAGGGCCCTTAGAAAACACCTACAGGGAACACTTTTAACACCTTGATCCCCGCCAGTGTCCTTAGTACAATGACATATTTTTAGCACTGATTACTGTAGCAATGTCACTGATTCCCCCAAAAGTGACAAAAATGTCAGTTAGGTGTCCGATCTGTCCGCCGCAATCCTGCAAAAAAATAAAAATAATAATAATAAAAAAAATACCCTAAATCTATCTCCTATTTTGTAGACGCTATAACTTTTGCGCAAACCAATCAATATACACTTATTGCAATTTGTTTTACCAAAAATATGTAGAAGAATACGTATTGGCCTAAACTGAAATTTGTTTAGTTTTTTACATTTTTTGGGGGATATTTATTATAGGAAAAAAATATTCTTTGTTTTTCAAAATTGTCACTCTTTTTTTGTTTAAAGTGCAAAAAACAAAACAAAACAAAACAAAAAAAAAAATGCAGAGGTGATCAAATACCACCAAAAGAAATCTCTATTTGTGGGAAAAAAAGGATGTCAATTTTGTTTGCATACAGCGTCGCACCACCGCGCAATTGTCAGTTAAAGTGACAGAGCGCTGTAACACAAAAAATGGCCTGGTCATTAAGGGTGGAAAACTTCTGAGGTTGAAGAAGTTAAAAGTCCTGCATCTGCATGTGAAAAACCACATCATACATGCATCCACTGTGTGTTTTTGGTGCATTTTTTTGAGTCACATGTCCAAATTTCACAGGTGGATGCTGGTAGTCAAGAATTCAGAAAATGCACCAAACATATATAAGTGTTTAATGCGTTTTTCAGCAAAGTGTGATAGGGCCCTAAAGTACAGCTTTATGGAAAGAGGGAAGGAAACAAACCATGCAGAACACACAAGTATATAACAAAAAGTATATTCTAATGGTGTACTTGCATTGTAAAGTCACAAGAATACACACCGCCAAAAAGACTGGTCACAGCAAACATAGCAGCCATTGTAATTCCTAGGACAAATCCCATTTAGCAGTGCTCTATCACTTCTCGTTCAATCAGTCTGACTCATGCTCCATTTTCTGGCTGAGGCACTTCAATACAGGTGGAAATAACAAGCTGGCAGGATGTAAGAGCAGAGCAGCAGTTGACATCAATGCTCAAGGCTAGGACACTGCAGTCTGCAGCAGCCAAGTGCATTAGCCTAGCTTAATCTTCCAGGTAAATTGGCCTTATTTATTGCACAGAACTACATTTTGTTTAGATTATCTCATATCGTTTTCCCACTCTCTCTAAGTTACTTTTGCTAATGATGGATTGCAGTAGTGTATCTACATAAGGAAGAAGTTTTTTTTTTTTTTCCTTTATTCTTCAGGGTTGTGGTTCTGGGTTAGTACACAGCTGTCTAGAGCCAATCACGACAGATTATCCAACAATATCTGAAAGGACAGGCGCAAAAATTTTCGTTTGATCAGTTGAGCATTTGTCCAGAAAAAATTGGAAGATAAAGACTACACATTCTCGGAATACATTACGTGACTTCCCAAGTTGTATTCTGCTGTATGAGAATTTTTGTAAAGTTAGTAACCACTTCATTTTTAAGATGGGACCAGCATGCAACAAAAAACGGATGATTATTCACCTGATAATCTCATCGTGTGTACGTGGCATAAGGGATTGATTTACTCAGGCTGGATTCACACCTATGCGAATTGCTTAAACCGCATCTAATACGCAGAACATTTCTAAATACATTGTTTTTAATGAGGCTGGTTCACATATGTGCGATGCATTCGCACTGCGCATTGCAGAAAAAACGTGTGCGGATTTTATGCCTTGCGGTGCGGCTCAGGTGCGAATTCAGTCCCATTATCTTCTATGGGTACGCAGCTGATTCGCAGATGTGTTCAGTTCTCTTCAGGAATTTCTCTCATTCAGCTCAATACACTTCTCCCCCACTCTCCTCTCACCCGGAACTTCTCCCAGGTCTCCAAATTCGCAGCTTAAGGCTCCATTCACATCTGAGCGACAAAACGCCGGACGCCCGTCGCGCTTGTCGCTCGAGATGTGAAATAACATTGCGGTCTATGGAGACTGTTCACATCTCCACGCCTGTCGCCTGAAAAAAAGTCCCGGACCCTTTTTTTCAGGCGACATTGGCGTTCGCTCATAGACCGCAATGTTAAAGAAAAAAAAAAAAAAAGTTTTATCTACAGGCGGCAAGATAAGCCGCGTACGCGGCGTATCTTGTCGCCTAGGTGTGAATGCAGCCTAAACGTTGCTAATCTGCTGAACACTTCCCTTATCTATCTGCAGAGATTACAGAGCTGAAATTCGCACTGCACAAGTGTGATTCCGGCCTACAACTAGAGAGTGAAAAAATCTGGGAGTAGCTCTGCACGGTAGCCAATCAGATTCTAACTTCAGCTTGGTCAATTAAGGCCCACACGGGTGCCTCCCCTAGTGGTGATTAAGGATGAGCTCCGGCGTGTTCACACAGTCCAGAGCCTGCCAGGAAGTCGGCACCGCGCTGTGCTAATCACAGGCAGGGAGATACTGTCCCGATGCTCGGCTGCAGAGATCGGGAAATGTCTCCCTGCCTGTGTATAGCGCAGCGCGGTGGCGACTTCCTGGCGGGCTCTGGACGTGGACTGTGCGAACACGCCGGAGCTCATCCTTAGTGGTAATCGAATAACACCGAAGGACAGCTCTATATGTGGGGGGGGGGGGGGGAGGACAAACATTTTATTTGAGTACAGCGTTGCATGATCACGCAATTGTCGTTTAAAGTAACGCAGTGCCGTATAGCAAAAAAAATGGCTTGGTCAGGAAGGGGGGTAAATCTTCCAGAGGTCAAGTGGTTAAGACAGTGTTTCTTAACTACAGTCCTCAGGGCGCCCCAACAGGTCATGTTTTCAGGATTTCCATTATTTTGCACAGGTGGTTTGAGTAATTACCCACAGCTGCAGTCGTAGGCAGTGTTCGGCGTATCTTAGGCATTCTATCTGACGTGATTCTGAGCATGCACACTGGGTTACGTCCACGGACGGCGCATGCGCCGTTCGTTCGGCCATGCATCTACATGGGGTCACGCTTCATTAATATTCAACACGCCCCATACCTGCCTACTTTGAATTACGTGGGCTTACGCTGGCCCATATACGCTACGCCACCGTAACTTAGGGAGCAATTTGTTTCTGAATACGGTACTCGCCTCTCTAAGTTACGTAGGCGTAGCGCATATGAGATGAGTTACGCCCGCGTAAAATTACGCCATTCTTTCTCAATCCCGGCCACAGTGTTTTCCATGTATTCCAATGGCTCAAATTCACACCAGTACAGAAACTGACCTGGAACTGACTGAATGGTGTGAACTAGAGGCATTGGAATATATGGAAAACACTGCATGCATTTTTAGTGCAGAAGAAAAATGCACAGAACTGCATCAGGTGTGCCCTGGCACCTAGTTGCCAGTTCACACAGCAAAAACGTACTCCAGATCTGTTCCGGATGCGTTTAATACATACATGCTTTTATTGCATTCTGATGCGTTTTTGGTGCATTCCAGTTTTTTTTTTTTTCCCCCTGCTTGTTTTTTTAATATACTCGGGTCCAGTGTGTTTTTGATGTGTTTCAGTGCATTTTTAATATGTTTTACTGCGTTCCAGTGCAGGAAAAATGCAGCATGTTCTACTTTGTTTTCTGGAACTGAAAAGGCATTGAACTGACTGTACTGGTGTGAACTATGCCATTGGAAAACATATAACCTACTTTCCATACATTTTTGATGCAGAACAAAAACCGTACTGGACACATAAATAGTGTTACTGCAGCTAAAGTGTGCATATAATTCTGTAATTGGTTCTGTTTAAATTAACACTAAAATTATGATTCTGGTACAAAGCATTACAAAGTTATTTACAAACAAAATGTTATTGGAATGGAGAAAGAGAAAACTAAGGCTGGGTTTCTCCACATCCAATTCACATGTCAGGAGATTGTGACCGTCTCTATGTGGACCCGGTTTCACACCTCTGGAGCGGCTCCAGTGTGAATTGCAGAGGAGTCCTGTGCCTCTTCTGGTCTGTTTCAGGTCCGAATTCAGCCAGAAATTCATGCTCTATGCATGCCACTGCAAAGTGACCTCTGCAGTGATGGAGCAATAAATTAAGGCTCATTCACACCATATACCACTTTTATACTATCTGCACCCCTTTCATGTCATACTTCCCACCACCATGCATTTCACACCCCTCTCTTGTACATACTACCTGCCACCATACACTCCACACCCCTTTTAACCGCTTCCCGACAGCCGCACGCACATATAAGTCGACACAATGGCACTCCTGGGCAGAAGGATGTATATATACGTCCCCTTTAAGGAAGCACCATTGTGCACATGCGCGCACCACAAGCTCCGTGAACCCAACTCGATCCCCACGGGGATGCCCGTGATCGTCTCACAGAGAGATAGAGCAGGGAGATGCTAATGTAAACAAGCATCTCCCCGCTCTGCCTAGTGACAATGCCACTGATCACCGCTCTGTGTAATTGGAGCGATGATCAGTGTCATGTCACACACAGACCATCCCCCCTACAGTAAGAAATACTCTCACTAGGGCACACTAAACCCCTACAGCGCCACCTAGTGGTTTACCCCTTCACTGCCATTTTCACAGTAATCAGTGCATTTTTTTAGCACTGATCACAGTAAAAATGTGTCACGTGTCCGCCATAATGTCGCAGTCACGATAAAAATCACGAATCGCCGCCATTGCTAGTAAAAAAAATGAAAAATGAAAAATTATTAATAAAAATGCCATAAAACTACCCCCTATTTTGTAGACGATATAACTTTTGCGCCAACCACTCAATAAACGCTTATTGCGATTTTTTTTTTTTTTGGAAAAATATGTAAACTTGGTGTATATTTATTATAGCAAAAAGTTAAAAAATATATATATATATATATATTTTTTAAATTGTCGCTCTATTTTTGTTTATAGCGCAACAAAAAAAAACTGCAGGAGGTGATCACTAAAAGAAAGCTCTATTTGTGGGGAAAAAAAAAGGACTTAAATCTTGTTTGGGAGCCACATCGTGCAATTGGCAGTTAAAGCGATGCAGTGCCGAATCGCAAAAAGTGGCCATGTCATTTAACAACAAAATGGTCCGGGGCTTAAGTGGTTAAGTACATACTACCCATCTCCACAGACTATGCACCCCTCTCATGCACATATTATGTGCCATCATACCCTCCACTTTCCTATCCTATATGTTTTACCACCACCGTACAATGCCATCATAAGAGCATCATGGGCAAAGTAGTGCACTGGGGCGCCTACTAGGGAGACGATGACCTGTGGAATACACAGTGCACCACAGAAAACAGTGAGTGTGGTTACATATTGGGCATGGCTTTTACAATTTTATCATTTTCTTTACAATGCCTTTAGAACATTTTTAAGTTTTTTGGATCTTTGAGATATCAGGGGTCTAAACAGACCCCTGAAGTCTTACTTTAGAGACAGAAAAAGGGACTGAGAAAACACACTTCCCAGTCCCTTTCACTGTAACCTGCACACAGTTTACTATGCTTCAGTTATGAATGAACACTGTGAGTGATCAGTACCGATTACTTACTGTGTTCATTTAGAAAAGGAAGGGGCTGGTAAATTACATATTTACAAGCCCCCTTTCCCACCCTCCATCCTAAAGATCCCCCACAGCAGTCAGTGGGAGAGAAGAGGAGGGAAGTCAGAAGCACTATCTGGGGGTGGGGGGCACACCGTGATTTAAAAAAAAAAAATTCGAATTATTTTTCCTATTATGGGTTTGAGTGGGGCCTCATGTCTAAGTTGTGTTTTAGACCTCACAAAGCCTAGAGCTGCCTCTGCTTGTGGTACAGCGCATGTGCGGCCATGTTTAATCAGGGGCCCTCTTTGTCTCCTACTGGTTCTTGCAGTCAGTCCCCTAATGACGCTCTGTGGTGCTTGGTGACGTGGGATTGGGTGTGGAGCAGCAGATCCCTATAGAACACTGTTGGGTCACTTGGTGTGTCAGTATGCTTAGTGTGAAAAGGAAGTAGAAGATAAGTGCGTGTGTGTGTTGAAATCCCTCTTTTATTAAAAGGTGTACCACCTTGTTACAGTGAAAATGGTAAAACATTTTTCAGGTGAAACTTAGAAAAATTGTCATGGGAATGCAAGCCGCACCATTCGTCTTTTCCCCTGAATACATAAATACTTGTGTAATAAATAATTAGACACACAGGGCCAGATTCAGAGAGCCGTAACTCCTGTCTAACTGGTGTTAGACTGGAGTAATTTCAAATTACGCGCGTTTTTTAGCTAGTCGGAAACCTCAAACCATGAATAGACGGCTGCGGGCTTCAATTCGACTGGATTACGTGTTCGTACGTCTTCGGATCTACGCTGCAATAAAATTGCGGCCACTGGGTGGACTTCCCGTCATTTTCCGCGTCGGGGTATGCTAATGAGCTTTTGCCGGCGATCCCAGAAATTACGATCTTCAATCGCAATCTCTTTAGGCACCTTTAGTCATCTTTTATTTGCGTAACACTATACCAGCTTTTTGCTGCTCTAATATTAGACAGCCCATGTTAAGTATGGCCGTCGTTCCCGCGTCGAATTTCTACGTTTTCCGACGTCTTTTATTATTTTTAACGTAAGTCGTCCGGGAATAGGAATGTTCGTAAACGCCGCTACTCAAACAACGAATGACGTAACGACGTGATTTCGCGCAATGCACGGCGGGAAATTTCTGAACGGAGCATGCGCAGTTCGATCGCCGCGGGGACGCGCTTAATTTAAATGCTTCACGCCCCCTAATCGCGTATTTCGATTACGCGGCGAGAAATAGACTACACCGCTGTAGCGTACGGGAAAAAATCTACCAGAATTCGATGTAGAGCCTGGTAAAATACGGCAGCGTAGAGTATTTCGATTACGCAACGCAAAATTAAGTGTGTCTGAATCTGGCCCACTATTTTTTATTGGCAAACATTTTTGGTCACGGCACAATTATTGGTATAAATTATTTAATAATATAATAAATGTATTCAATCCATACATAACTAAAAACAACGTATTTCTCTATAAATTTCACTCAGTCATAAGAACTAGCTAAAACAATAAAAAATTGAAAATGGGGCGGCCGCATGCCCATAACCTTGGGCTCATATCCTTCCGCCCTCTTTTTCCATTCCCACAAAAACAGAAATATTTTTTTTTTAAATGCCCCTTTGTGAGTTGATTATATCATTTATTACAACTACAAATATTTGATATTTTAAATGATGTCTTAATTTTTGTGAGATGTAAAATTCCCTTTTCACCACTTCCTGCTCAACGTATGTCATATGACATTGTGGACTTTAAGTTGGGTTATCTGGATGATGGGTGCAGCTACAGGCATCATCCAGATAGCATCTTTTTCGGCAGGCAATTCCGTACACCGTAAGAACAGTCATAGCAGCAGTTCAGCCGCTTGATTGTTCTTACAGGGGGCAGGAGTGGATGTCGTGGAGTGCTGCCCTCCGATGCTTCTACCCATTTGCCTGTGCGATTGGCGAGCCATAGAAGGAATCCACCAACACCGCAAGTTTGGCATAAAGATTCCCGGTGACCATATGGTCCCCAGCAATCTCTATGACCTTCGGAGGCCTGGGTGCGATGTTATGATGTCACGTCTGGCTTGGTGGAAGTAAACATTGCTGGGGACTCGGTAGGAAAGGATGAGATCGTGTTTTTTTTTTTGTTTTTTTTGATCAGTCTTTCCTGCCTTGAGGAGAGAGGGGACCTATCACACCCTATTACTACTACAAGGGATGTTTACATTCCTTGTAATAGGAATAAGAGTTTGAATTTTATTTTTTTCAGGGAAAGTGTAAAAATGAAAGAAACAATACATCTTTTTTTATTTTTTCAAGCTCGTATACAGAAGCGAACGCATACGTAAGTCGCGCCCACATATGTAAATGACGTTCAAACCACACGTCGGGTATCTTTGTTAACATCAGAGCGGGAGCAACATTTATAGCCCTAGACCTCCTCTGTAACTCTAAGCAGATAACTGTAAAAAAATATAAAGCGTCGCCTATGGAGATTTTTAGAGTTGAAATTATGTTTATTGGTAGTTTAACATAATAAACAGAAAAAATTAAAATCAACATGAGGTGTCACAATCTGCATGCAGTCACAAATATGATTGGGGGAAGAGTCAGCCAAATAGCTATCGCCCACAGCGGGACTCCTACCAATAAGTATAACAGTATGAGCAACAACGACTGTAACTGTAAACAAAAAATATGTGCGACCACTAGGGTCTCTTCCTTTTGGCAGAACTGCAACTGCAATTTATGGCAGGAAAATAATAAAACCAAAAGAAGGAAAGAAAAAAAAAAAAAAGGAAAAAATGATAGACAAGGCATAAAGTAAAATAAAATTAAAATGAGAGAACGGGAGACAAGAAGACGGAAAGGTGAGAAAAGAAGGGAAAGAGAAAAAAGAGAAAGGGGGAAAGAAGGGAGGTGCAAGAGAAACAGGCTTGAGGGGATTAGAAAGAGGAGCGTGAGCTGCTGACAAGACAATCGGGGAAAGGCAAAGTAGGGCAGGCGTAAAGAGGGAGACCCTGGAGCAGGAACCCAGCCCGCCCCAGGGTAGAAGGAAATAAAGAGACGATCACGTCGCTTATGGAGATATTTTAGTACCAACATTTAACCACTTGAGATCCGCGCTATAGACAAAAGACGTCCACAGCGCGGCTCTCAAGTGCCAAGTGGACATCTTTGGACGTCATTTTAAGTGCATTACCTGCACGCGCCACTGGGTGGCGCGCAACGGGTAAACACTGTCCCGTGCGCATTACTGATGAGCCGATGCGTGTACCTGGGGGCCGCGATGTCCGCCGGGTACATGCGATCGGCGGGAACAAAGCAGGTGACAGGAGGGGCGTTGAGCTCTGTGTGTAAACACAGCGCTCCACGTGCTGTCAGAGGAGAGGAGACCAATCTGTGTCCCTTGTACATAGGGACACAGCATTGGTTACCTCCCCCAGTGAGCACCCTCCCCCCACACAGTTAGAACACACCCAGGGAATACATTTAACCCCTTCCTCACCCCCTAGTGTTAACCCCTTCCCTGCCAGTCACATTTATACAGTAATTAGTGCATTTTTATAGCACTGATCGCTGTATAAATGTGAATGGTCCCAAATTTGTGTCAAAAGTGTCCGATATGTCCGCCGCAATATCGCAGCCCCAATAAAAATCGCAGATCGCCGCCATTACTAGTAAAAAAAAAATAATAATAAAAAAATCGTAATTCTGTCCCCTATTTTGTAGGCGCTATAACTTTTGCGCAAACCAGTCGCTTATTGCGATTTTTTTTTTTTTTTTTTTTTTACAAAAATATGTAGAAGAATACGTATCGGCCTTAACTAGGAAAATTTAAAAAAAAATGGGATATTTATTATAGCAACAAGTAAAAAAATATATATATATATATATTTTTTAAAATTGTCGCTCTTTTTTTGTTTCTAGCGCAAAAAAAAAAAAAAACGCAGAGGTGATCAAATACCACCAAAATAAAGCTCTATTTGTGGGGAAAAAAGGACATCAATTTTGTTTGGGAGCCACGTCGCATGACCACGCAAATGTCAGTTAAAGCGATGCAGTGCCGGAAGCTGAAATTTCGCCTGGGCACGAAGGGGGTTTATGTGCCCAGTAAGCAAGTGGTTAAGTACCAGTTTTAGGCTGGATTCACACCTATGCATTTTTAGTGCTTTTTGCATTTTTTAGATTTGGACTACAGTCCATTTAACACGGTTTCCTATGGAACACATTCTGTAGAGCAAATCTGCAAAATGCAAAAAGCACTAAAAATGCATAGGTGTGAATCCAGCCTTAAAGCATGACATGTTGGGTATCTATTTACTCAGCGTAACATCAACTTTCAGATTATACAAAAAAATTGGGCTAACTGTACTGTTTGTTTGTTTTTTCCTCCACAGTTTGAAGAATCATTGCGCAAATACCGTGTGACATAAAAAGTTGCAACAACTGCCATTTTATTCCTCAGGGTGTCCGCTATTTGGGGGTTAGGAGTAATGGTTTTTACATGTAGGAGCGAAGTGTTAGAATTGATCCAGATGGGAGGTGGTTACATTTCTTGTGATGGCAGCAGCAAGATCTGTACTGCTTGGACCTCTGAAGAATGGGGTAGTCCCCAAAAGCTTGCCCTGTAACGGTTACTGCAAATTAAAAAAAGTATAATGCTTTACCCAACTGTGTTGTTACAAGTGCACTAATACTACTGAAATCACTTTAAGCGTAAGATATAAAATAGAACAGGAGCCGGTCTCTCCGTTAAAGTATTGTAAGCGTTAAGATTTCAATGTCATTGACATATGTCCCTTCTGTCCCCAGGGATGGCAAATAATGAGACGTATGTAGTTCCCCACCTCTGACTCAGTCATCAAGCTGTCCTTGTGACGTGCACCAAGCTCCTGTGTGTCTGCCAGTCCAGGTCTGTGCTTGTTTGCAGCTGTTCACTTGACTGCTAATTGAAACCTTTATTCAGCCTTTGAGTGATACTAGTTGTCTTGTGTTTGCCTCCCTTTTCTAAAAAGCAACTGATCTTTTCAAACCTGCCTCTGAGCTGAAGAAATAAAGCGAAATCCTAGCTGACACCTATATCTGCTTTGGTAAGTTTCCTTTTCAGTGCCTGTCACTTATTTGCCTTATTACAGCTCTGCTTTGTGGCAGCATTGCATAGGTCCTGGATTTGTTTTCTTGCCTTTATTTTGTCATTAGACACGTAAAAAGCTTCTGTTTATTCCTGGTATTTAAGGTTTTTTTGATTTTCAAAGTTTTCTTTTTTTTTCCACTAATAAAAGTCAATAATGTAAGGTATTTAAAACAATTACTTTCCAGTATTGGTTATATGTATTGTAAAATATGTTTATTATATAAAAAAAAAAAAAAATTGAAAGTAATGTGGAGTTGATGCATGTTGCCATACATTTTTTTTTTTTTTTTAAGACACCTTGCTCTGTGTTTATGATGGTCTACTCACCCAAATGTAGCACGCAGGGTATTTTTTTTTCCTTCCAGCTACAATGCATTGTTGGTACTAGGACACAATTTAAAATGATGCATTTGCTCATATTTGTGCATTTTGCACATGTTAGAATTCAGTGCATATCATGAGAAACTGCTACCGTATTGTGGCTGTTTGCGATCTGAGATTATTTATTTAATGTATTCTAAGGCCAGTACATAAATGCAATAACCCATAGCAATTTATCAGCAATAATAAAACCACTAAGGCAGTTGTTAAGCGATATAAAGTGAAATTAAATTTCTATGGGTTACTGCACTTTACATACCATAAATGCTTTTTCTGATGACTTATGCAAAGAACTATCTTTATATGTCAACATACTGTCTATGTATAATTTGTTAACAGCTCAAAGTGTAGAGATGTGCAGTAATCAACATTTATCAAATAAAGAAAATGCTTTTATTATATCAGCATTGTATCAGCATTGTAGTAGTTATCTGTTGATCAATCCTGGGTGTCCGATTTTCATGGCTTCAAGAAGCCCCCAGATCATGTCCTCTGTAAATGTCAAATAATTTACTTTAAAGGGGTTGTAAACCCTCATGTTTTTTTACCTTAATGCATCTTATGCATTAAGGTGAAAAAACTTCTGTTAGCGGCAGCCATTGGCTCCCGCTGCTGTCAATCCAATCCAATGATGTGGGCACCTGGGGGTGGGGTTGAGTCATACATTCGGTGGCTATGGACGCAAATGAATGACTTGGGAGCGCGCCCGCAAGGTAACCCTCCCAGGAGATCGCTTCTACTAGGGGGTTAACTGATGAAAGGAGGAGCTGCGAGAGCCGTGGGGGGGGGGGCCAGAAGTTGCAGATCGGGGCCACACTGTGCAAAACAAATTGCACAGCGGAGGTAAGTATGATATGTTTGTTATTTTAAAAAAATTAGGCTTTACAGACACTTTAACTAGAAGTAAAGGCAAAGCTATGTTTTGGTTTTTGAAAGAGTGGTGAGGGGTTAGAACCATTTCCCGGTTTTATAACGGAGCAGTGGTGGCATGAATTACAGCGGCAGAGTTTTGTTTTTTTTAAAAGCACCTGTTTAGAGCAAGAGCAGAGCATTGTGCTACAAGCCCACCAAGGTGTTTCAACAGCAAATGAATATTCACTATTGAAACACTGATCCTCAATCCGGCAAATCAGAAGCGGGAGACCCGTTTTCCAATTTGCTGAAAAGAGAAGAGACCCAATTGGCCACTGAGGATGAGGGAGGAAACAGAAGCCATCATAATGCTCGTGGAGAGCAGGGGAAGGGGAAGCTACAGGTGAAGCGCCGCCCACCATAGTTGGGGTTAGTGCTCCAGACCTGGGGGTACTGTTTGCCGCCCCCCAAGAAAAATTACAACCGGCCGCCACTGTTGCTGAGGCTTTAATTGCTGAAGTCTCAGTTAAAAGACTATCACAGAGCCAACTCATTTCGAGGTCACAGAACACCCCCCTCATCAGGGCCTTAAGTGGGCTGCATGAACCATCTGGAGACAGTGTGCTTCGTCAATTGTCTGTTTTTGTAAAAACGGTAGACAATATATTGAGTGCAGCATATATTACTTTCCATGTCAAGCTCTTTTGAAGAGGGTGTTCTTTGACCCCTGAAATACATTGGTTCTGTGATCAAATCTTTTATCCTATTTTGGAATACATTTTATATCTGGAAGACTAACTTTTGTGCGTGGTGCTTTAGATGTACTTAAAAACCAGGGAAACTGAAAATCTTTTGGCATTAAGAAACTGCCATAAAAGAAACCAGAAATTCGTCCAATCAGTACTACTGCTCCTATAGCAATTTGATAATTCTGGAATTTGAGCATAGCCTTGGCACTGACTGCTGTTTGTGTTGGGAAGGTCTACGCTGATTGTCCTAAACACCAACAGAGATGAGCTTGAACATCCTCCTAACTCATCTTTCTCTGGAGCAAATTTTTTGTTTTTTTCCCACTTCATTTTACGTCATTCGCATCCACCCCGCAGCTCATGTAAACAAATAGGTGGGCTTGGAAAGTTGGAGTAAAACAAATTGCACATTCAAAGTTCAGCAGATGCCCAAGCTCGACACTAATCCCTAGTCAAAATAAGAGTAAGGGTACAGACAGGCAATATATCAATGGGGACACTTGTTTCTGTGATATAATTTCACTTCCTGTGGAGTCTTCAAGAAGGGAGGTGATAGAAGAAAAACATAAATTAGTTCCCCTCCCATCCAAAATGACTTGCATGTTAACTTTTTTATAGTACTTTTCTCTTGCAGCATTTCAAGGAAGTGTCCGTGTTTAATCCCCTCTGTCAGGGTCTCATACAAGAGACACGTGCAGGCAATGAGCTTGCATATTTTGTCTGCCAATCGATCTGTTTTATGAGACCACGATTGGCACTCTCTCCCTCTGCACAAAATAAAAAAACCTAAGACCCATTTTACACAGGCTTTCTGATTTGGTGAATCTGTCAGCTTTTCAGGTGGTCCTGTCAGAAGCTCCATGCAGGTTGTGTTCATTCTCACTTTTTCCAGGACATAACTTGATGGATTGGAGGGGGTAGCCTGACACACAACCGCAAAAAGCTGCTGTCAAAATGCAGACAAAAAAATTAGCAGAACTTGCCCATGTGAAAGGGCCATTAAGTTTGAGCAAAGTCCATCACAGCAGGGAAGAGGTGACCTATTATCTACGCCAGTGTCTTTCAACTCCAGTCCCCAAGCGCCCCAACAGGTCATGTTTTCAGAATTTGCCTTAGATTAAACGGCTGTGGTAATTACTAAGGCAGTTAGCAGAGGGAAGCCGATACTGGCTGTGGTTAATGGATGCTGCACACCCCTGATAACAAATTAGTAGAAGGAAAAGGTACCACAAGGGGCTTTGAATTGCAGCAAAAACTGATAATGGATTCAAAATTTGAAGAAATTATTTATTTAAAAAAAAGGTTCATAGTGAAAAGAAACGTTCTAGTGGGATCAAGACATGAGTTCCATAATACAATTTAAAAATATATGCATATGAATAGATACAACCATATGAGTTCATGTAACAATGAAGTAGGTAAACTTGTGCTAGAAACCCGACGCGTTTCAATCTTCGATAATGGAGGTCTCTTCAAGGGGAAAAGATTGAAAACATGAACTCTGGAAAAAGATACATATAGATGATATTTGTTAAAACAAAAAGCAAACCGTATAAATATTATACAGTACAATATATACAATGATTTTTCACCATATTGGCGTAGGTGAGTATATTTACCAAAGAATAATAAAAAAAAATGAAACCATAGGTCCACCGCAGACCTCATCACACAGAAAACCACGCGGAATAGGAGGCAGTGGAACTGATCAAATCACCTGTGCAAAATAATGGAAATCATGAAAACATGACCTGTTGGGGTGCCTTGAGGACTGGAGTTGAGAAACACTGGTCTACGCCATGGGTGCTCAACCGGTGGCCCTACAGCTGTTGCAGAAGACCCATGAGGGATTGCAAAGCTGATAGTTACAAGCAAGACTCCCAAGGCATTAGCTGACAAATTCCATGGTGAGCGAAAGCACATCTGGCCCGTGTGAAAGGGGCCTAATCCACCATACTACAATGTACTTGTATTTTAGTGCAGTTGTGAGTCAACTATGTGTTATGATGTAGTGCTTTATTTCAAATGGTACAGGTTAATTTTTTCTATAAGTTGAGGTGGGCTGACAGCCTATTCAGATCGAATGAGATGCATTAACGTAAAGCTCCTCAATGTACAAAAATAGACGTGTCAACGCAACGCATAATGTAAATGGGCCCTCGCAGTTAGAAACTGACAAGCTTTAAATGTGTATTTTCTTTGTCGGTGCAATATATTTTCCTGCACAGTATAGTCTCAGCTAGAAATCTCACAGATCTTCAATGTCAAAAGCTAAATGTCCTTTTCTGGTTGTCTTTTCTACAGCCTTGCTGATCTGTCACCTGCAATCATCTCCATCATGCTTCCTTATTGTCTGATAAATCCATACAAACAGCCTGACTATGGTCAAACAGAATGTTTGTTTTGGGCTCTTGTGTGTGAGAGATGATTATTGAAATAAACAATCCAGTATAAGACCCTGTTCACACCTGTGCATTTATGTGTGGTGTGATTAAAATAATCCTCCTTGCTGCATCTTTGATTTGCGTTCATAAACATGCACATTCTACAGAGCTCAGTGATAACGTGCCTAAAATGCAATACCCTGCACATATGTAAACCAGCCCCAAGACTGGGTTCATGCCTGTGCATCTGCGTTTTTATGTGTTTTTGATGCATTTTTTTTATGTGCTCCCATTACAGTTTTTATGGGGGCCAAAATGTCACAACAAAAGAAGCAAAACTGAGAAGAAAATAACTTAAAGCGGTTGTAAACCCCCATCTACTCTGCAAAATATTAATATATTCCTTATGACAGTGTCCCGCTGTATCCAATGATCGTTATCTGATGATTGCAATTATCATAATTCATGTTAAATCCTTACCTTTGTCATTGCGATTCCCTGTACTAAGCCAGCGCCATTCCTCTATTGGTCTTCCGCATCTGTTGCTGTTCAAACTTCCGCCCATAGTTCATGACGAGTGCTGTAATCCCGCGCGTGCGCACTACAGCAAATATTCAAGCCTCTTCTTCGTTTCTGTTTACTGTGGAAACGAATAGAAGCTCTGCACAGTATACACCCGGAAGCTGTTATCAGAGCTTCCGGAGGACGCTGCAGCTAATCTGCAAGAAATGTAATAACATTATTCCCACTGCTATGTGAAGATGCTTGCTGGTGTATGTAGCGCCGTCTTCCTCCTTCATACCATGTGACTCATCACATGGTAAAGATCCATGAGCCTCTTGGAGGGAGGATGTAAAATATTGCGCGATTGTCGGGGCTGACGTCAACAGCAGGAAATGACGCAGCCCCGACACACACATCGCTATTGACCGGCATAGCATCGACTGACGGCGCATGCGCGGAGTGACGTCGCAACTCGAAATATAGGGCATATCTCGAGAAGGAAGCAGGTAAGAACAAAAAAAAAAAACAGATACGAATTGGCGATATTAGGCTACTAATAGACAAAGAAAGGTGACATTTTCGGTTTACAACCACTTTAAAGTGGTTGTAAAGCAACTGTATGATAAACATACCATAACTTAACATTATGTGTCCAGGTGTCTGAAATAAGGTAGAAATCAGTATTTTTTTTCCAGGGCGTCTCCCAGCACTCACGTGACTGCATGGCTCTCTCCTCTCCAAGCCAGACAACTACAGTGGGAGGGGCTGAGAACTCCCACTGATGTCAACCGAGAGGAAAGAAAAAGAGAGCCAAGCAGTTACATGAGCTCCAGGAGGCGCTGTGAAATAAGGTAGAAATTGGCATATGTTTTATAAAGCACAGACACTGGAACGCATAATGTTAGCTAACAGAGGGGATTGTTTGTTTATGATACAGGAATTGTTGCGGCAAGAAGGAAAGGTTTGGGGAGTGGCACAGGCTAGCTGACAGGGAGGGAGGGGGGAGAGTAGGAGAGCTGCGGCTAAAATAGGCACTTAAACTGACCATGGTGTCAGGGCTCAGCAACCATGATAAATCATGGTCAGTTTATAGTGGGGAGGGCAGAACCAGGCAGGATCAGCCAGGTATTTCAGGTTATACAACGGGCCAAATTACACAGCATAATCACTGTGCTTGTTATGCATTTTTTAAGTTAACAGGATACATTTTTTGGGGGGGTTACAAACACTTTAATGGCATTGTGGAGTACAAATTTCAGTCCACTGCTGCTACATAAAAAGGAGTGGCAGACATGGAGTGGCCCCCAATATCTCATGGGTCCATGGTTTATTGGTAACACTTAGAAAATGCACCTAAAACACAACACAACTAACATAAACTCACACACTAGCCAAAAACAATCGGTAACAAAAGTCCATTGAATGCCATTTGGTAAGAATATCCATTCTACATATAGGATAATGGTAGCCACTGCATTATAGAGTCTGTGTGTGGTCAAAAAAATGTTTTAACCATTGTATGATCTTCTATAGTTATATGTTCAATAGCCTTTATGGTGTATCACCCTCTTGTGTGCGCTACTAGAAGCGCAGTGTAGGTAAAACCATTTGGCTGGCTCTAGGATTGATACCCAATTCACTGAATCTAGATCGGGGCTGGATGACTCATCCTAACAGCTCTCTCTGTTATCTGGAATATTGAAAAATTTTCTAGATCTAGTGGGCAGAGATGAGGAGGTGCTGTCATGAATATTTATGGAACCTCAGCCAATCACCAGGAGTGGGCTGGCAGGGGAAAGAGAAATTCCTATAAATAGACATGAGTTATGCCAGCAGGGGACTTGGTTGAAGATGGAGATGGAGTGCTGAGGAGAAGCTGTCGGCAGCCAGTATATATGCAGCCAGTGACATCACTGGTGCATGCGCTCTGAAGGAACGGGCAGGGGTGCTGTTTCTTCTGAGCTCCATGCCGCATTTAGGGAGTGACGTCATCGCATCCTCGGCCAATCATAGTGCAGGAAGAAATGCCAGGAAAAATGTCAGCCGTCTCAGAGGTGTAAGTAAGGTAAGTATTACATAATGAGCTAGAATGTGATGCATACTAGATCATTATGCCTTTGTCTTGCAGTTTTTTTTTAACAGGTTTTACAACTTCTTTAAATGACTGTGTCATCTGAGCCAGCATCATAATGCAGGTAATTGATACTGACTTAAGTCCCCCCCCCCCCATGCTCACTGGAGCGCTGGCCTTGCTGAGAGGCTGAACCAGCTGCCTGACATTATTGCCGGGGTACCTGCAGTGCCTGTAGATATGCACGGAACAAAAAAATTTGTTTTGTTTCGATTTGTTATTTACATAAGTTTGTTTAGTTAAATTCATTTTTGGAATTTGTTTTGTTAAATTTCGATTAATATATTCCAACTGCAATTCGACCATATTCTGAAAATTCTAATGGAATTTGAAGAGAATTACATTTGAGTTTCACTTTATTCTATTCGAAATTCAAATTTTGGAAGATGGTTATATCCTTTCTATTCAATGGTTTTTCTCTATTCTATTATTTTCTATTCTATTATATTCTGTTCAAATTCAAATGTATTCTTTTAAAAATATGAATGTAAAAAGATGGTTATATTCTTTCTATTATATTGTTTTTTTTAATTTTTTATCTATTCTTTTATTTTCTATTCTATTTTCTATTCTTTCTATTTTATTATTTTGTTCTATTCTAATTTATTATTTTCTTTTATTTTCTATTCTATTTTCTATTCTTTCTATTTTATTATTTTGTTCTATTCTAATTTATTATTTTCTATTCTATTTGAATGGTTAGGTTGATGATGGTTGTAGTCTTTCTATTCTGTTCTAATCTATTATTTTATTTTCTATTTGAATTTATTCTAGTCAAATTTTGGAAAATTGTTATATTCTTTCTATTTTATTCTATTGTTTTTTTTCTATTCTATTCCTGTTTTGAATTTAATTTAATTTTATTTGAAATTCGAATTTCAGAAGATGGTTAGTCTTTCTATTCTATTTTATTTTCTATTCTTTTTATTTTGTTTTTATTTTCAATTCTATTTTGTCCTGTTTTATTCTATTCATTTATTTTCCATTCTATTCCTTTATTTTCTATCCTATTTGTCTCTGTTCTTTATTTTCTATTATATTCTTTTATATCCTAGTATATTCTTTTCTATTTTATTCTTTTCAGAAATTCGAATTTGAATACAGTTCGAATTTCATGTGGAATTTTGTTTCCCATGTGCCCTCCTGTGATCTCCAGGAGAAGTAAAAAGCTGAAAATCAATTAATGTATGGCCCCTGTAGTTCAACAGAAGTTGATATATTTAATCAGCGCTGCCGGCTATAGGCTGCAATGCTGATTCGTGTATTCTGCTGTCACAGAACAATAGCTCAGTGGAAAGGATTTCCCATTCACATCACATAGAATATGTGGATGGAGGGCAATATCTGGGCTGCCTTCTTGTTCATATCACAGAGAAAGTGAATATATATCCAACATTTGCAGTTGTGACCAAAATAGGAATATTGGGGGAATCTTCCTATGGGAACCATTGTGCTCATGACAGAATGGCTTCCCGTTGGAAAGATACTTAAATCTACCAGAAAGCAAGTCTAAATAAATTTCCCTCAGACACAGCTGGTTAAAAAAAAAAAAAATCTGAGGTTTTACACCCAAAATAATAATTAAAAAAAAGTTTGGGCTTTAAAAAGGCCAACATTATATTTAAATAACTGTAACGTCAAATATACAATACTATATTTATTAAATGATTTCTTTTAACTTACCCATCAAGTTTTAGGCTGGGTTCTCACTATTTTAAATTGGATATGGGATCCCCGCATCCAATTCACATAGCAGGAGAATGTGACCGGTTCTCTATGGAGCCGGTTCACACATCTCCGCAGCGGCTCCGATGCCATTAGCACATGAGTCCTGTGTGTCTTTTGGTCTGTTTTCAAGTCCAAATTCAGCCAAAGATTTGGGCTAAAATCGGACCTTAAAAAGTGAACGAGGACGCAGCAGACAGCTGCTGCGAGCCGCTATGTGTTCTAGTGTGAACCCGGCCTTAAAGCTGAGTTCCCATTATGTCTTTGCAGTAAATCTTCCCACACAATGTTCTTAAGTACATAATACATCACTTGTTTTGTACGGATCTGAGGACACCTATGATCTCGTATGAAGTGGAGCCTAGAACAGAACATTGCTTGCATCATTTTCTGATACAGCTGAAACTTGTTTACTTTTGTCAATTTATAGATTAGGGTATTTGTGTTTTTAAGTCAAGGATATAACTTTCCGTATGTGCGCAAACATCCAAAGTGAGAAGTGTTTATGAGAAAGTAAAGCCAATCGCTTTTCTATGAAGATTATTCTCTTGTGCGCTTTTACGTTCTTTTTATTAAGCATCGTTAATGTATGCTGCATAGTAGGGATTATTAAACTAACCGTTGCTGCTGTTGGCTATAGAGTAAAATTATATGTATCAATTACTTATGATAGATTATATTTCATACACTTGTCATAGCTGTGTCTTACTCTTATGCCTGTATAGTTTTGTAGTGTGTTAGCATTCCATTAAAGTAGTATTTAACCCTCAGTGTTTTTTTTTTTTTTTAGCTTCGCACATTGAGCACAATAAAAAATAAACATTTCTCAGTAAAAGATTTGATGAGTTTCCTAACCCAGTACTTATAATTTACACATTTCAATGATCTGCTGTCCCAGTGCTGCTTCCCGGGACTTCTGATCTTTACAGGAAAGACTTAAAGCAGAGGTCCACCCTAAAGAAAAAAATACATAAAAATGCTCCAAAAAAAATTGTGTTTGCTAGGCAGATCTTCCTAATCTGCCTCTCCTTAGTCCGTGGCAGGTCTACTTATTCATCCTTCTCGCGTTGTCTACTGGGGAATGGAGCGCAGTGTCTTCTGGGAACTGTGTGTATCCCAGAGAACAGCCACCCATGCAGAAAATGCTGCGCGACTCGGGCATGCGCAGTACGAAACAGGCAATGAAGCCGCAAGGCTCCACTGCCTGTTTCCCTTAGTGAGGATGGTGGCACCGGGACCTGCCACGATCGACGGATCGGCCTTGGGGGGCCGACATCGTAGGACAGGTAAGTGTCCATATTAAAAGTCAGCAGCTACAGTGTTTTGTAGCTGCTGACTTAAAAAAAAAAAATTGCGGCTGGAACACCACTTTAACAGTGAATGGTTAAAGGGGTTGTAAAGGAAAACATTTTTTTTCATAATAAGCATCCTTTACCTGCAGACATTCCTCTTTTCACTTCCTCATTGTTCGTTTTTGCTCAGAAGTTGCTCTATTTCTTCTCTGTTCTGTTCACTTCCTGCTTGTCTGATTTTACTGGCCACCGTGAAGGGAGGCTTTACTGCGGTGGTCAGTAACGTGCTCGCCCCCTCCTGGGAACTACATCTGTGTGGCAGGACGCTCTCTACGCATTAGAGACTTCAAGGAGGTGTGAATTACTGGGCGTGCTGCAATTCATACTGGGAAATGTAGTTCTTACATGAACAAGTGATGAAAAACAGAAAGTGAATGAGAGAACAGAAACTATAACGCCGGAGGTGATATAGATGAAGGAATTTAATAGGTATTTACTCGTTTGTTTACAGAATCATTACACTATTTTGTCTGTCTACCTTTGAAGACATTAATTTTAGGCAAAACATTTTTTTCCTTTACAACTTTTAAGTCTCAGGTCAGTCTGGTAGCTTGGAGAAGGGGGGAGGAGCAGGAGGAGGGAGGAGCAACCCTAGACTACAGGACTGTGTGTTCATATTGATGCACACAGTGTAGGAAGACACAACTAGTCCCTGAATGCAAGGGTGATCCCATTGGATGCTGCAAGAGAAAGAAGCCACTCTGAAACAGTTGTCAGTACAACCCCTTAAACTGGGACATAGGCAAGGATTAAAAGATTAACTTGTTTTACTTCTAGCTGTTTATTAAGTGATTCAAGAAGCTGCTGGAAGTGCTTAAAGTAAAAGTTTGTATCACTTTATTGCATTAAGATTTTAAAGTCGATGTAAACCCACTCTCTCATCCTTTCTAAACTACTGCAATAGGGCTTATCTATAAGGATATAAATGCCTCCTGCATGTATCCTTAACTGTCAAATATCTCCCCTCTGTCATAAGACATGAATATCTGCAGATTATGTGGGTGGAGTCGTGATGTCAGTAGACTCCCCGCCCACCTCTACATGCATTTTCTCCTGTGTATTTCTTACACTGAACTTCTGCTATGATCACTAACATTCAGTCAAAACTCAGAAAAGTCACCACATGACTTCAGCATGCCCAATCATGCTGAGGTGTGGAGCAGCCAATCCTGGGAGAGCTGGAGAAGTAAGGGGGGGGGGAATCTGAAGTACACAGAATGCCTTTCTTGCACTCGTGCATGAGATATTTAAATCGCCTGTCGCTCGCAGCAAGGGGGAAAAACTGACTCCTATTTCTCTGTGTCTGTTTTTATCTTGCTGAAAAAAGATAAGGCAAGACTGGGCACAGATGACATGAAATCCTACACTGTACAAGGTGCAAGCCTTAATTAAAAAAAAAAAAAAATGTTGGGTTTACATCCACTTTAAGCAATAGCTTTTGGTGGCTGACTTAAAGTTATTGTAAATTATGACCTTGTAAAACAACCCAGTCAGTTTAAAATGGGAAATTAAAGGGGGCGTGTCCTGGCTATGGAGGAGTGAGGACGTGTTCTGCCTCAGCTCCGCTCCACCGCCGCTTATACAGCAACCAAAGAGGGGATTATACATTGGACCCGGCTTCACCCATGTCCCAGCGACTGCGCCAGTCATCACAGCCGCCGAGAACGACCGTCACCCGGCAGGTCCAGCTGGAAAACTACTTCCCGGGGACCCGAGGACAAGGCCGCGAGGCATCTAAGATGGCGCCGACCGGGAAGACGCAGAAGGCGCTGAAGACAACTCAGCCGGCCATGGCTGCGACGCGCCAGCAGAGAGCTCCTCCGTTGTCTGCCTCCCCAGGTTCTTCCCCAGGGTCGGTGAGTGACTCGGCCCCCTACGTATCGCCTGCATCCCCGGGTAGCCGCATTATGGCCCCAGACCTCATGGGCGATGAGGACATCAGACGCCATATAATGTCCCTCCCCACGAGAGAAGACCTGGAACGGTTCACCAGCAGGGTGGAGAGGGCCTTCACTGAGGACATTGCCCAGCTGAAAACAGACACATCTCACCTGGGGAGTAGGGTGGAAGCACTGGAGGAAAAGCTTGAAGAAGCTCTCCCCACTATTGCTCTGCTGCAGGCTAAGTGCCGGGCACAGGACCAGAGAATTGAAACCCTACTGTGCCAACTAGATGAGGCTGAGAACCGCAGCAGAAGGGTTAATATAAGGATCCGGGGGCTCCCTGAAGCCACAGCTCCCCGTGACATTATCCCCACTTTGCAGGATATCTTTAGGGACATATTGGGCCTGCCTGCGACTACCCCTGTGGAAATAGACCGAGCGCACAGGGCACTGAGACCGCCATCGCAGGACGCAGATAACCCCAGAGATATAATTTGCAAATTGCATAAGTATACATTCAAGGAGAGCATAATGCAAAAGATGCGCAACAAGCCTTTTTATGATTTTGATGGGGCACGTTTGTTTTTCTATCAAGATATCTCCAGGCGCACTTTAATGCAGCGCAGAGCGCTCCGCCCTATACTGACTGTGCTTCAAGATGCTGGACTAACTTATAGATGGGGTTTCCCTTTCTACTTGCAGGTGACCAAGAATGGGAAGCAGATCACGCTGCGCACAAAGGATGACCTGCCACATTTTCTCTCGGCCCTGGAGCTAGATCCCATAGACTTCCCAGACTGGAGGGAACCGTCTGAGGTTCCGTCGCTGAGGCTACCGGAACCGTGGACAACGGCCACAAGAAAGGGTCGCAAGAGAGACAGACAGCGACCTAATCAGCACCCCCTGCCGGGGTCTTCAACATCCCAAGATTGATGGAGGTGTCTCCTCTGAATGCCAGCCTAACAGCCTAGGTTTACCTTTCTGTCCCGGGGCGATGGCCCTGCCTGGCATTTTTTCCTTTTCTTTTTTTTTTTTTTGCCTCCTGGATGTACCTCTCTGATACGCACTTAGTACATGCCAGATGTTACTGTGCTGTGGTCCCTGGAGGCTGGTCAGACTGTTGTGCTCGCTTTAGGGATGGCTATCCCTTTTCTGCCGAACTGGCCCACCGGACATGGGTTGCTGGAGAACTTATTTAGTTCAATGTTCCCCCTTTAGTTTTTTAGCACTATGTGAGATGCGGTGGACGGGGGTGGGACTCCCTACCTTCCCTTCCATGTTGGCACACGAACCCCACGTAGGCCCCCCCCACTTGGGAGTAGTTCCCTTTTGGGACTTAGAGCCACGGTGTAGGACCCCCACCACAGAGGTGATGGGCCCTATGCTCGGCTTACAGTTGTTTATTTGTTTGTTTTTTTTGTTTTTCTAATGCTGGGTTATGGTACGCATTATCCTACTGTGATTATCCTGCCTGGCTTGACCTCTTTTTCTGTTTCTCCCCTGACCTTTACTCTGCCTTCTCTGCCCCCCCCTCTTCCCCCTCCCCCTATCTTCCTAGGAGCTCCACCGTGTGGCTGTATCTGCTTCGGGCGGACCGATGTCTGAGACGGGCTCTTCGTTATGACTCCCCACCATGCCTTCGCTAAAGGTCGTGTCATATAATGTCAGGGGTCTCTGCTCCCCAGGTAAGCGAAACAAGCTATGGTGGGAACTTAAAAAGCTGGGGGCACAGATAGTCTTTCTGCAAGAGACCCATTTCACTCCCCAATCCCTGCCCAGGTTACCTACCCACCTGTATAATCAGTGGTACCATAGTACCTCCCCAGCCTCCAAGTCCAAAGGCACCTCGATCGCGATCCATAAAAACTGCCCCTTTCAGCTTATAGACAGCCAAATCGATCCTCAAGGCAGATACGTTTTCATAAAGGGTACCCTGGCAGGGAGGAAATATACGTTTGCCTCTTTATACGCCCCCAATACACACCAATTGACCTTCATTGACAGTACCCTAGATCTTTTGACTGACTTCAGGGAGGGCTATGTGGTTGTGGGTGGAGACTTTAATGTCAGCCCTGACCCACTCCTCGACACATCTAGCTCCCGACCAACGCACTCCTACGCATACCTCAAACATTTTCGCAAGACACTCAGGTCTCATCTCTTAGTAGATAGCTGGAGGGTACTTCACCCTACAGGTAGGGACTTTAGTTTTTACTCCGCTGTGCATGCAGTATACACCCGTATTGACCATATTTATGTAGACCGCCATGCTCTGGAACTCCTGCTATCAGCGTCCATTGGCAACATAACAATCTCAGATCACGCTCCGATCGAGATGTCCTTCACACTACCGTCGGGTTCTGATAGGACTTGGACGTGGAGATTGAATGAAAATTTGCTGGATGATGCTGCGGTAGTGACCAGAGTAGAGGAGGTCATCACTAATTTTTTCCAGGAAAATTCTACAGATGAGATCAGTAAAGGTATCCTGTGGGAAAGCCATAAGGCGGTAGTGAGAGGGGAATTGATCTCCCTGGGCTCTAAGCTTAAAAAAGAACGTCAGGCTGACTTTAAGAGGGTGCTGGACGCTCTACAGGAGGCGGAGCTGAGACATAAAAGTACGGGGGGTCCCGAGGCACTGCAGAGACTGACTGACATGAGGTTGCTGCTCTTGAAACTGCTAGACCGGCAAATGCGCAAGCAGACTAGGTTTATGTACTACAAATACTATGAGCATGGCAACAAATGTGGTCGCATGTTGGCTAGGGCCCTCCGCAAGAAACATGCTCAAGCATATGTTCAACAGCTCCGCTCCCCATCGGGCACGGTGGCTACGCGGTCCTCAGACATTGCCTCGGGGTTCCAAGAGTACTACTCGCGACTTTACGACTTAACTTCTGACCACCCCATACACTCGCAGGTCCCTAGAGCAGAGGCCATTCGAGAGTATTTAGCCTCTGCCGGCGTGACACCCCTGACCGAGGCTCAGTGCTCCGACCTGGAGCTTCCAGTCACCCCTGGAGAGATTAGGCTGATAGTGAAGTCCCTGCCTAACGGGAAGAGCCCCGGTCCTGATGGCTACACTAAGGCCTATTACAAAGCCTTCCTGCCCCTACTGATGTCCCCTATGTGCAGCTACTTTAACGCCATTGCTGAGGGTTCCCCAATCCCCCCGGAGGCGCTTTTAGCACACATCTCTGTGCTGCCAAAGGAGGGCAAAGACCCTATGGCCCCACAGAGTTACAGGCCGATATCCCTGTTAAATGTGGATGTGAAAATCCTGGCGAAGGTCCTGGCGAATAGGCTAAAACACATCATACCCCACCTAATACACCTAGATCAGACTGGGTTTATAACTGGAAGGGAGGCGAGGGATAACTCCATCAGGGCTATTCAGCTCATCCACTGGGCCCGCTCTTGCCCTACTCAAACGTACATAATTCTGTCGACTGATGCCGAAAAGGCCTTCGACCGAGTAGATTGGTCATATCTTAAAGCGGTGCTGGAACACCAAGGGTTGGGACCCCGTATGCTGACATCAGTCATGGCCCTCTATTCTTCCCCATGTGCGCAGGTCAAGGTGAATGGAGTTCTGTCCACCAGGTTCCCGATTAGGAATGGCACGAGGCAGGGGTGCCCCCTCTCCCCCCTCCTCTTTGCCCTGGCACTGGAGCCGTTGCTTAGCACGGTCAGGGCAAATGCGGATATAAGGGGTCTGAGGGTGGGGAATGCTGAGCACAAGCTCTCAGCCTATGCTGACGACGTGCTCTTTCACCTTTCGGAGCCTCTGACCTCGTTGCCAGTCCTGATGGGGGAGCTTCAGCGATTCGGGGCGCTATCTAACTTTAAAGTTAATTCCTCTAAATCAGTGGTTCTCCCCATTAAAATATCTCCGTCCCTGGCGGATAGACTACAGACAGCCTTCCCCTTTACATGGGCCAGCTCCTCCTTTCGGTATTTAGGCATACAATTGACGGACCGTTTTGACACTCTATATGCAGCCAATTACCCCCCCTTATTATCCGCGATTAAAAAAAATCTGGCCCACTGGACTAAGACCACCTTCACTTGGCTAGGCCGCATCAACATTGTCAAAATGAACATATTACCGCGCATTCTCTTCTTTCTCCAGATGTTGCCCATTCCCCTGCCAAAAGTTTTCTTTACCCGAATTTCTAGCATGATCTCGGGGTTCGTGTGGAATGCCTGTAAACCCCGCATTGCACTACGGATTTTGAAACGCTCCAAACAGGCTGGGGGTTTGGGGGTCCCAGATGTTGTTAGGTACTATAGGGCGGTGGCCTTGCAGAGGGTCCTTAATTGGCGCTTTCACACCCAGTCCAAATCATGGGTCTCTTTGGAAAAATGCCTAGCCAGGAGAAACTTATCCTACGCGCCATGGCTGTCCCGTGAGTATAGAGGACTGTCTGACACAACTTCCCCACTGACGATACACGCCCTATCGGTTTGGGACAAGATTAATAGGTCCCTGGGTCTCTCCCCTCCTGTGTCACCATTGGCCCCATTGGGGGGGTTTCTCTGGTTCCCCCCGGGGGAACAAATGGCTTTCTTTGGCTCGTGGGTGGACGATGGTGACACCAGCTGCGGGAAGCTCATGAGTAGCGGCAAACTCCTCAGTTATGAGTCCTTACAGGCCAGACAGACTGGCACACAGCTGTCTTTTTGGAGATATAGGCAACTCCACCATTTTTTTGAAACACATGGGCATTCTATTAGAGACGTTAGCTCCCTCACATCTTTTGAATGCCTTTTTATGGAAATTGAACCCCCTCCCCATCTGGTGTCCGAAATGTACCGCCTACTTGGATCGGCCATGCTTGACCCCAAACCGCCATATGTGCGGGGCTGGGAGAGAGACTTGCAGATCCAATTTTCCGAGACTCAGCTGACACACCTGTACCGGCTCACTCACTCCAGCTCAGTGGAATCTAGAACCCAGGAAACAAACTATAAGGTTTTGACTCGCTGGTACAGGGTGCCAGCTGACTTGGCGCGGATTTACCCTTCTGTGTCAGATCAGTTTTGGCGTACATGCGGACACAGAGGCACACTCCTACACATATGGTGGGATTGTCCCCGAATTCGCCCCTTCTGGGAAGACGTTAGGCTCCAAATAAAAGACATCCTAGACCTTGACATCCCCCTTGACCCCACGCACTTCCTCCTTCATGTACCTCTGATTCCAATCAGTAAATATAAGAAAAGCGCATTGCCACATCTCCTTAATGCAGCTAGACGAGTAATCCCCATCCACTGGAAACGTCCGTAGGTCCCGACAAGGGAGGAATGGGTGGCTAAGGTAAATGACATCAGAGAAGCTGAACATTGGATAGCAACTTGTAAGGATACCCTAGACCGTTTTGATGTAGTGTGGGCACCGTGGGTGGCTTATATAACTCGCACGGCCGATCATGGGGATCTGACCTCGAGTTTAGACTTAGCCTTACTAGAATTAGCAGAACCATCCCTGCGATCGCGGTTGGAGGGGAAGCCCTGAAGCTTTAGGCTAGGGGGAGGCCCGGCCTCGGACCCGGACCGCTCGACGCAGACCAGCAAAGAACCAACTAATCAGCAGGTATGCTCCAATACCCCTCTCTTCCTTTCTTCCTTTTTCTCCTGCTATTGCTCTTTTTGTTTTTCTCTCCTTGTCTCCGCTCTCCACAAATTATCCTGTTTTCTGTATTAATGTATGGAGATGGAATTTGAGAATACGCCGTACTTGCTTGTTTGCTCGAGTTGGACCCACTGCCGTAGTGTTCAGAGACTGTTGAGGAGGCCCACATAGAGGTGTGGACACCCTCGCCCATTCCCGGTGTGGACCTTGCGCTGGGGAGTGTCGCGTGCTGGAGGAGGTGTTGGCAGAGGTTTGTTGGAGGCCTATCTGGCCCCCCTCTGCTGGCGCCGGTGCTGGCGGGTGACATGGTGGGGGGAATATTTAGTCATGTTTGTGGACTGTGGGTCCATGGGAACACTGCTCTGCTTTCCATACCCTGTTGCCAAGTTTTTGAATGTACACGTGGATTACGGATTTACCCTTTGTTTCTTATGATTGATGTTGTGTAATTATTTTCTTTTCTTTCTTAATAAAAATATATTTTGCAAAAAAAAATGGGAAATTAAAGGCAAAACATTTTGTATGAGCAAATAGGTAGTAGAAAAAAGGCCGTCTAATTGAACCACCCCCACTGCGCTCAGCTGGAAATAAATGAAAAAAATAGTGATCTGTAGCTGCTGCTATTAAGGAAAATAGAATATGTGAAAAAATATGTGTAGTGACACTTATGTGTAGACAATGTATCAAAAACTGTATAAAACAGCGCTTACATAGGTGCATAAACAAACATATACTTTAAATGAATAAATGAGTGAATGACCACCCTATATGTGAATAAGCAATAAACAAAGTGTAACAAAAATATATAAATCTGCACAGATAAGGAACAAAAGTCTATTGATCTGTGAACTTGATAAGTGAAACAGTGAAACTAAAGTTCATAAGTGATGACTTCTTAAAAGGTCTTCAGATGTTCTTCCACCACACCAAAGTGTTAAAGTGAATCCACCACCCTTCAGGAATGCACACTCTCGTGTTTTGGCACATGAGCTTAAACAGGATACCTCAGATCAAATAGGTAGGAGTCCGTTCCAAAGCAGTGGATTACAAGAGGGTTGCCACATAAATAATGAAGGAAAAAGTGCACAATAGTGTAATACTGTAAAGCAACTTTAATAAAACACCACATGAAAATCCTTCAAACTATGCACTCACAAACAATCTCTTTACATCAAGCAGTGAATCACTCCAAAGTAGAACACAGTGTTGCACAAGAAAAACTCCTCCAGATGAGCCAGTGGTCGCGGACCAACGACCAGCCCAAACGTACTCACAGCCCTTATGGTGTAATGGAGTAGATGCTGTAATTGATGCCTGTCCTCGCTCAAATCGTTTCACATCCGAACAGTTCAGGAAAGACTGTAGTAGTGACCACGCCCCGACATGTTTCGTCACATGGACACACTGGACAGTGCTTTATACAGTTTTTGATACATTGTCTACACACAAGTGTCACTACATTTTGTATAGATATAACATTTTTACAAGAGGGGAGAAGTTAAATATACTGGTTACTCACTTTGTAAAAAATCCAAACCTGCTGCATGTATATAGTAGGCTCAACATATCTGCAACGGCCTTCCAAACTAACCTGTCAAGGTCAAATTCCAGCTCCTGTCATCAGAGCTTGCTGCTGTGCCACACTTTTGAATGTAAATGTGAAGTTGCGCTATAATCAACCTGCTAAATATTAGTCATAATTCGTCAAATCCAGCTACCGTATTAGCATATACTGCACACTTTTTTCCCCTGAAAATAGGGGGGAAATCACGGGTGCGCGCTATATGCTGATAGCATATCTCGGAGGGGAAGGAGGGGGCGAGCGCCTGCCAGAAATCACTGAGCCGTAATCTCCTCTCGGCTCTCACTCGGCTGTCACGTCACACACGCCTCCACCACCAGCATTGGACCAGTGTTCTGTCTGTCACAGAAAATGGTCCAATGCCGATGGCTCGGTAATTTCTGGCGGTGATTTCCGGCGGGTGCTCCTTCCCCTCCGAGGTATGTCATAGGTATGTCATATGTCACTACCGTCGGGTTCTGATAGGACTTGGACGTGGAGATTGAATGAAAATTTGCTGGATGATGCTGCGGTAGTGACCAGAGTAGAGGAGGTCATCACTAATTTTTTCCAGGAAAATTCTACAGATGAGATCAGTAAAGGTATCCTGTGGGAAAGCCATAAGGCGGTAGTGAGAGGGGAATTGATCTCCCTGGGCTCTAAGCTTAAAAAAGAACGTCAGGCTGACTTTAAGAGGGTGCTGGACGCTCTACAGGAGGCGGAGCTGAGACATAAAAGTACGGGGGGTCCCGAGGCACTGCAGAGACTGACTGACATGAGGTTGCTGCTCTTGAAACTGCTAGACCGGCAAATGCGCAAGCAGACTAGGTTTATGTACTACAAATACTATGAGCATGGCAACAAATGTGGTCGCATGTTGGCTAGGGCCCTCCGCAAGAAACATGCTCAAGCATATGTTCAACAGCTCCGCTCCCCATCGGGCACGGTGGCTACGCGGTCCTCAGACATTGCCTCGGGGTTCCAAGAGTACTACTCGCGACTTTACGACTTAACTTCTGACCACCCCATACACTCGCAGGTCCCTAGAGCAGAGGCCATTCGAGAGTATTTAGCCTCTGCCGGCGTGACACCCCTGACCGAGGCTCAGTGCTCCGACCTGGAGCTTCCAGTCACCCCTGGAGAGATTAGGCTGATAGTGAAGTCCCTGCCTAACGGGAAGAGCCCCGGTCCTGATGGCTACACTAAGGCCTATTACAAAGCCTTCCTGCCCCTACTGATGTCCCCTATGTGCAGCTACTTTAACGCCATTGCTGAGGGTTCCCCAATCCCCCCGGAGGCGCTTTTAGCACACATCTCTGTGCTGCCAAAGGAGGGCAAAGACCCTATGGCCCCACAGAGTTACAGGCCGATATCCCTGTTAAATGTGGATGTGAAAATCCTGGCGAAGGTCCTGGCGAATAGGCTAAAACACATCATACCCCACCTAATACACCTAGATCAGACTGGGTTTATAACTGGAAGGGAGGCGAGGGATAACTCCATCAGGGCTATTCAGCTCATCCACTGGGCCCGCTCTTGCCCTACTCAAACGTACATAATTCTGTCGACTGATGCCGAAAAGGCCTTCGACCGAGTAGATTGGTCATATCTTAAAGCGGTGCTGGAACACCAAGGGTTGGGACCCCGTATGCTGACATCAGTCATGGCCCTCTATTCTTCCCCATGTGCGCAGGTCAAGGTGAATGGAGTTCTGTCCACCAGGTTCCCGATTAGGAATGGCACGAGGCAGGGGTGCCCCCTCTCCCCCCTCCTCTTTGCCCTGGCACTGGAGCCGTTGCTTAGCACGGTCAGGGCAAATGCGGATATAAGGGGTCTGAGGGTGGGGAATGCTGAGCACAAGCTCTCAGCCTATGCTGACGACGTGCTCTTTCACCTTTCGGAGCCTCTGACCTCGTTGCCAGTCCTGATGGGGGAGCTTCAGCGATTCGGGGCGCTATCTAACTTTAAAGTTAATTCCTCTAAATCAGTGGTTCTCCCCATTAAAATATCTCCGTCCCTGGCGGATAGACTACAGACAGCCTTCCCCTTTACATGGGCCAGCTCCTCCTTTCGGTATTTAGGCATACAATTGACGGACCGTTTTGACACTCTATATGCAGCCAATTACCCCCCCTTATTATCCGCGATTAAAAAAAATCTGGCCCACTGGACTAAGACCACCTTCACTTGGCTAGGCCGCATCAACATTGTCAAAATGAACATATTACCGCGCATTCTCTTCTTTCTCCAGATGTTGCCCATTCCCCTGCCAAAAGTTTTCTTTACCCGAATTTCTAGCATGATCTCGGGGTTCGTGTGGAATGCCTGTAAACCCCGCATTGCACTACGGATTTTGAAACGCTCCAAACAGGCTGGGGGTTTGGGGGTCCCAGATGTTGTTAGGTACTATAGGGCGGTGGCCTTGCAGAGGGTCCTTAATTGGCGCTTTCACACCCAGTCCAAATCATGGGTCTCTTTGGAAAAATGCCTAGCCAGGAGAAACTTATCCTACGCGCCATGGCTGTCCCGTGAGTATAGAGGACTGTCTGACACAACTTCCCCACTGACGATACACGCCCTATCGGTTTGGGACAAGATTAATAGGTCCCTGGGTCTCTCCCCTCCTGTGTCACCATTGGCCCCATTGGGGGGGTTTCTCTGGTTCCCCCCGGGGGAACAAATGGCTTTCTTTGGCTCGTGGGTGGACGATGGTGACACCAGCTGCGGGAAGCTCATGAGTAGCGGCAAACTCCTCAGTTATGAGTCCTTACAGGCCAGACAGACTGGCACACAGCCGTCTTTTTGGAGATATAGGCAACTCCACCATTTTTTTGAAACACATGGGCATTCTATTAGAGACGTTAGCTCCCTCACATCTTTTGAATGCCTTTTTATGGAAATTGAACCCCCTCCCCATCTGGTGTCCGAAATGTACCGCCTACTTGGATCGGCCATGCTTGACCCCAAACCGCCATATGTGCGGGGCTGGGAGAGAGACTTGCAGATCCAATTTTCCGAGACTCAGCTGACACACCTGTACCGGCTCACTCACTCCAGCTCAGTGGAATCTAGAACCCAGGAAACAAACTATAAGGTTTTGACTCGCTGGTACAGGGTGCCAGCTGACTTGGCGCGGATTTACCCTTCTGTGTCAGATCAGTTTTGGCGTACATGCGGACACAGAGGCACACTCCTACACATATGGTGGGATTGTCCCCGAATTCGCCCCTTCTGAGAAGACGTTAGGCTCCAAATAAAAGACATCCTAGACCTTGACATCCCCCTTGACCCCACGCACTTCCTCCTTCATGTACCTCTGATTCCAATCAGTAAATATAAGAAAAGCGCATTGCCACATCTCCTTAATGCAGCTAGACGAGTAATCCCCATCCACTGGAAACGTCCGTAGGTCCCGACAAGGGAGGAATGGGTGGCTAAGGTAAATGACATCAGAGAAGCTGAACATTGGATAGCAACTTGTAAGGATACCCTAGACCGTTTTGATGTAGTGTGGGCACCGTGGGTGGCTTATATAACTCGCACGGCCGATCATGGGGATCTGACCTCGAGTTTAGACTTAGCCTTACTAGAATTAGCAGAACCATCCCTGCGATCGCGGTTGGAGGGGAAGCCCTGAAGCTTTAGGCTAGGGGGAGGCCCGGCCTCGGACCCGGACCGCTCGACGCAGACCAGCAAAGAACCAACTAATCAGCAGGTATGCTCCAATACCCCTCTCTTCCTTTCTTCCTTTTTCTCCTGCTATTGCTCTTTTTGTTTTTCTCTCCTTGTCTCCGCTCTCCACAAATTATCCTGTTTTCTGTATTAATGTATGGAGATGGAATTTGAGAATACGCCGTACTTGCTTGTTTGCTCGAGTTGGACCCACTGCCGTAGTGTTCAGAGACTGTTGAGGAGGCCCACATAGAGGTGTGGACACCCTCGCCCATTCCCGGTGTGGACCTTGCGCTGGGGAGTGTCGCGTGCTGGAGGAGGTGTTGGCAGAGGTTTGTTGGAGGCCTATCTGGCCCCCCTCTGCTGGCGCCGGTGCTGGCGGGTGACAGGGTGGGGGGAATATTTAGTCATGTTTGTGGACTGTGGGTCCATGGGAACACTGCTCTGCTTTCCATACCCTGTTGCCAAGTTTTTGAATGTACACGTGGATTACGGATTTACCCTTTGTTTCTTATGATTGATGTTGTGTAATTATTTTCTTTTCTTTCTTAATAAAAATATATTTTGCAAAAAAAAATGGGAAATTAAAGGCAAAACATTTTGTATGAGCAAATAGGTAGTAGAAAAAAGGCCGTCTAATTGAACCACCCCCACTGCGCTCAGCTGGAAATAAATGAAAAAAATAGTGATCTGTAGCTGCTGCTATTAAGGAAAATAGAATATGTGAAAAAATATGTGTAGTGACACTTATGTGTAGACAATGTATCAAAAACTGTATAAAACAGCGCTTACATAGGTGCATAAACAAACATATACTTTAAATGAATAAATGAGTGAATGACCACCCTATATGTGAATAAGCAATAAACAAAGTGTAACAAAAATATATAAATCTGCACAGATAAGGAACAAAAGTCTATTGATCTGTGAACTTGATAAGTGAAACAGTGAAACTAAAGTTCATAAGTGATGACTTCTTAAAAGGTCTTCAGATGTTCTTCCACCACACCAAAGTGTTAAAGTGAATCCACCACCCTTCAGGAATGCACACTCTCGTGTTTTGGCACATGAGCTTAAACAGGATACCTCAGATCAAATAGGTAGGAGTCCGTTCCAAAGCAGTGGATTACAAGAGGGTTGCCACATAAATAATGAAGGAAAAAGTGCACAATAGTGTAATACTGTAAAGCAACTTTAATAAAACACCACATGAAAATCCTTCAAACTATGCACTCACAAACAATCTCTTTACATCAAGCAGTGAATCACTCCAAAGTAGAACACAGTGTTGCACAAGAAAAACTCCTCCAGATGAGCCAGTGGTCGCGGACCAACGACCAGCCCAAACGTACTCACAGCCCTTATGGTGTAATGGAGTAGATGCTGTAATTGATGCCTGTCCTCGCTCAAATCGTTTCACATCCGAACAGTTCAGGAAAGACTGTAGTAGTGACCACGCCCCGACATGTTTCGTCACATGGACACACTGGACAGTGCTTTATACAGTTTTTGATACATTGTCTACACACAAGTGTCACTACATTTTGTATAGATATAACATTTTTACAAGAGGGGAGAAGTTAAATATACTGGTTACTCACTTTGTAAAAAATCCAAACCTGCTGCATGTATATAGTAGGCTCAACATATCTGCAACGGCCTTCCAAACTAACCTGTCAAGGTCAAATTCCAGCTCCTGTCATCAGAGCTTGCTGCTGTGCCACACTTTTGAATGTAAATGTGAAGTTGCGCTATAATCAACCTGCTAAATATTAGTCATAATTCGTCAAATCCAGCTACCGTATTTATCAGCGTATACTGCACACTTTTTTCCCCTGAAAATAGGGGGGAAATCACGGGTGCGCGCTATATGCTGATAGCATATCTCGGAGGGGAAGGAGGGGGCGAGCGCCTGCCAGAAATCACTGAGCCGTAATCTCCTCTCGGCTCTCACTCGGCTGTCACGTCACACACGCCTCCACCACCAGCATTGGACCAGGGTTCTGTCTGTCACAGAAAATGGTCCAATGCCGATGGCTCGGTAATTTCTGGCGGTGATTTCCGGCGGGTGCTCCTTCCCCTCCGAGGTATGTCATAGGTACGCTCTACAGTCTCGGCCAGCGCTGCCAGCGTTTAAGGGTCTCCTCACCCTCCCCTTCATCACAGACTGTCAAATACTTGGAAACAGAAGCCCTAAGCCGCGCTATAGTGGAATTCACATCAGCGCTTGAGTCACTTAATAATATGCCACACTTTTATTGTCCATCCCTGTGATAGACAGCCTCAGTGACCAATAAGAATGTGCAGAAGGGGCAAGCAAGCCAGTTGGAGAAGCTCTGCATATGGCCATGCTAGGGGGGTTTGGTAGGCTGTTGCAGGTACTGTATGTGCTGACACCCCTAGGTGCCTACACTTTATACCTGTAGGTCTGTCCCCGACAGTGTCACCTATCAGTGCCCATAAGTGCAAAATATTAGTGCCTCCTCATCAGTGCCCATAAAAGCCACCTCATCCGTGCCCATCAGTGAAGGAGAAAAATTACTTATTTACAAAATTTACTGCCAGAAACGAATAAAAACTTTTCTTTTAGTAAATATCACAGCAGTGATTAAATACATTATTTTTTTTGGTGGTATTTGTGTGAAGAAAATGATAAAAATTTCACATGGTTACAGTGTGGCAAGGCCGCAATTGTCGTTCAAAGTGCGACAGAGCTGAAAGCTGCAAAATGGCTTGGGCACGAAGGGGGAGTAAGTGCCCTCTAGGTAAGTGGTTAAGACAACTCCTATTGGAAACCATTGATTTGCACACATCATGCGAAAAGTGCTCCCAAAGTCAGAGTATATGTCTCACCAGTGTGAACCGGGTCTTAACAGAGATGTCAGAACCAGCAGTCAATCAGATATATTGGTAACCTGCTAAGTAGGTATTTTGGGGTTCTTACTTTTAATCTTTGGGCAGGTATTATAGGGTTGCTACTTTTAAATGTTCGGTAGGTATTTTAGGGTTGTTACTTTTAAACTTTTTGGATAGGTATTTCAGGGTTGTTACTTTTAAATGTTTGGTAGGTGTTTTAGGGTTGTTGCTTTTAAACTTTGGGTAGGTACTTTAGGGTTTACACTTTTTTAATACAAATGTTTTTCATGGATGGTAAACAGAGTACAAAAACAATATCTGGAGGGATTCAACCAATGATAGAGCATATACAGTATCAAAGGAATGATACACATCTCGGAGTAACTTATTCTAGAGAAATATCAAAGGTAACAACAATGAATGTGTGGTATAGGGTGCGTCACATACATTTTTCCTTTTATTCCTAGAAACGGAGTTTCAGAAATAAGAAAGGTCATAGAAAATAACATAGTTTAACCATAACAAATTAAGAGAAATCAAATAAATTCCACAGTACTATATATTAGAATTGTTAACTAGTGGAGTCAAAAATGGGTCACTGCGGTCTTGAGACCAAATAAAGCAGCTTCATGAGCCACACAATCTCAACTGGCCACGGGGTTCTGTGCTTCCAGTTGAGCGAAGGGAAGGGTAAAGGCCGCCTTGTGGATTAGTTTACTACATAAACCCATAAGAGGACCAAATGGCCCATTTGTTGTCAAAAATATGCATGGTATCCATAATCGTGTGGTAGATCCGTTCACTGAGGCGGATGGCCTCCATCCTCTGGAGCACCTGAGGCCAAAGTAATGATTGAGAACGCCAATTTAGGGTTATGGCCCACTGAATAGCACAGAATAGGATGTGAATCAACTTTTGACTAGAGGGGGGTTTATCAGGGATAGGGGTAAAAAGTAGACATGTTGGCGCTGTCGATGACATAATGGGTCCGGAGATCCGTGCTACCCTGGAGGCTGCCTGGTTCCAGATATGTTGCAGATAGGGACAGCTCCAAAATGTGTGGAGTAGAGTTCCCAAGCCTTGACAGCCCCTGAAGCAGTTATCTGCAACCACGGGGTAGAATTTGTGGACCCTGATTGGTGTCAAGTACCAAATTTGGCATCTTTCAGGGGGAGGGGGTGCAGATACTTGTATAATACAGGCATTTGCACCCACTTCCGGGAATAGAGTCACGCCCATTCGTGTCACTCCCCCCCCCTGCTGTCTTATGGGAAACACACTGGTCCCAGGAGACAGCGGAGACCAGTGAGGATGTGATTTGGGCATTCGCAGTAGGGAACAGGGCAGTGATGCTGCAGCGCTTCACTTCCCGATTCACTCACCGAGGATGGCGGCAGGGGCAGCCGAGAGATGAGCAATTGCTCGGCTTCGGCTGCCGACATTGCGGGCACCCTGGACAAGTAAGTGTCCATTTATTAAAAAGTCAGCAGCTGCAGTATTTTATTTTTTTTATTTCGTGGGACCTCCGCTTTAACTGGTCTGTTTTTTTTTTGGTTTTTTTTTAGACTCACTATTTAAATGATATCCCTTTTTTAAAACCTTACACGTCACTATGGATATTGCATGTTTTAGTAATATTTGTATACTGATTTCTAAAGCCCCATACACACTATAAGTTTCCCTGCAGGTTTTTCTCTTCAGGTTTACCAAAACCATCTAATATGAGGTCAAATCTTAAGGCCTCATTCACACATGGCGGACTCCGTCGCAGTCCATTGCGACGGAGTCCGCCTGCGTCCACCAGCTCAGCGGGGGATCAGTCCGCAGATCTCCGCTGAGCCGACGGATGAGCCGACGGATGACAAGCTCCTCTCTGCTCACTGTCTCCTGTCTCCTATGGAGCGATCTGATGAAAACAGACAGCATGTCCGTTTTCATCAGAACTTACCCGATCGGATCCGCATGGACGGATGGGGACGTATCGCCCATACGTCTGTTTTTAGTGGATCGGATCAGGTCGGATGTCAGCGGACATGTCTCCGCTGACATCCGACGCTCTATAGAGATGCATGGAGCGGCCGTTCAGGTCCGCCGTCAAAACTGACAGACGGACCTGAGCGGTCCGTAAGTGTGAATGAGGCCTAAGGCCCCATGCACACGAGAAGCAAAAGCAAACACTTCTAAACTCAAGTTTTCAAACGCAAAAACCGGCGTTCAAAACGCCCGTTTTTGCCGCGAATTTCGCGGCGTTTTGCCGCGTTTAGCGGCGTTTTACCGCGATTGCGGCTATCAGCGTTCAGAACCACTGAATTGTAGACCCTCCCAAAGCTTATATATTTAACCATTTCTGCAATTTTCAACAGAGAGAGCAGCAGCAGCAGAGAGAGCACTTGCATACATTCATTATTCTCCTTTGTGAAATGGATCCCATAATGAATATATGCCAAGAAAGTTCTTACTTTGCACTTGATGAGGCTTCAACACCGTCGCAAACTACATGGACGACCCGTTCGCAGAGCTCGTCGTCGCTATTGGACCCATCCGTTGATGGCACAGAGATTTTCAGTTGGGTATTTTACATATCGAATTTTCAAAATTTCGAATTTAGAAAAATTCGAATTTTGAAAATTCGAATTTTGAAAATTCGAATTTTTAACATTTCGAATTTTCAAAATTCGAATTTTTAACATTTCGAATTTTCAAAATTCGAATTTTTAACATTTCGAATTTTCAAAATTCGAATTTTCAAAATTTCGAATTTTTCAAAATTTCGAATTTTCAAAATTCGAATTTTTTAATATTTCGAATTTTCGAAAATTCGAATTTTTCAAAATTAGAATTTTCGAAAATGCGAATTTTAAAAAATTCTAATTTTGAAAAATTCGAAATATTAAAAAATTCGAATTTTGAAAAATTCGAAATTTTGAAAATTCGAATTTTGAAAATTCGAAATTTTGAAAATTCGAATTTTGAAAATTCGAAATTTTGAAAATTCGAATTTTGAAAATTCGAATTGTTAAAAATTCGAATTGTGAAAATTCGAATTTTGAAAAATTCGAAATTTTGGAAAATTCGAATTTTGAAAAATTCGAAATTTTCGAAAATTCGAATTTTGAAAAATTCGAATTTTCGAAAATTCGAAATATTGAAAAATTCGAATTTTAAAAATTCGAATTTTGAAAATTCGAAATGTTAAAAATTCGAATTTTGAAAATTCGAATTTTTAAAAATTCGAAATTTTGGAAAATTCGAATTTTGAAAAATTTGAATTTTCGAAAATTCGAAATATTGAAAAATTCGAATTTTGAAAATTCGAATTTTGAAAATTCGAATTTTGAAAATTCGAAATGTTAAAAATTCGAATTTTGAAAATTCGAATTTTTAAAAATTCGAAATTTAGAAAAATTCGAAATTTTCAAAATTCGAATTTTCAAAATTTCGAATTTTCGAAAATTCGAATTTTCAAATTTCGAATTTTCGAAAATTCGATATTTCAAAATTCGAATTTTCCAATAAGTATTTTTTGACTGTCTGATACAGACTTCCATCTCTTCTGAAAATCTTTCACTGTACAAGGAAAAATAAGAATATGTCAGAAATTGTAACTAGTTTACATCCCATCCAAGCCCAAAGCTGTATTAATCTTATCTCTTTTTTCTTGGTGATATGGGTTCAACTGGTTCCAGTTGAATGTCAATTCTTTTCCAATTTCTTGCCAAGTCCTTTGCTTGGCTGTCCTGTCTGAATATAGTTCATGGGACTTGTCCAATATTTGGGGATAAACCTGGACTGCCTCTATAAGTTGTACTAAAGTAACATCAGAAGTAATTTGTCAAAATTCGAATTTTCAAAATTTCGAATTTTCAAAATTCGAATTTTCAAAATTCGAATTTTCAAAATTCGAATTTTCAAAATTTCGAATTTTGAAAAATTCGAATTTTAAAAAATTCGAATTTTCGAAAATTCGAAATATTAAAAAATTCGAATTTTAAAAATTCGAAATTTTGAAAAATTCGAATTTTGAAAATTCGAAATTTCGAAAACTCGAATTTTGAAAATTCGAAATGTTAAAAATTCGAATTTTGAAAATTCGAAATTTTGAAAAATTCGAATTTTGAAAATTCGAAATTTTGAAAATTCGAATTTTGAAATTTCGAAATGTTAAAAATTAGAATTTTCAAAATTCGAGTTTTTAAAAATTCGAAATTTTGAAAAATTAGAAATTTTGGAAAATTCGAATTTTGAAAAATTCGAATTTTCAAAATTCGAATTTTGAAAAATTCGAATTGTCAAAATTCGAATTTTTAAAAATTCGAAATTTAGAAAAATTCGAAATTTTGTAAATTCGAAATTGTGAAAATTCGAATTTTGTAAATTCGAAATTGTGAAAATTCGAATTTTGTAAATTCCGAAATGTTAAAAATTAGATTTTTAAAAATTCGAATTTTTAAAAATTCGAATTTTTAAAAATTCGAATTTTTAAAAATTCGAATTTTTAAAAATTCGAAATTTAGAAAAATTCGAAATTTTCAATTTTCAATATTGAATTATTGAATGAATATATATCATCTTTGAATTATCTGAATGATAGACATAATTTAAAACGATTTAAATAATTTTTTAACATTTTTTAATGATGTTCCCCTATTTTATTATGTTAAAAAAAGGGTTCCTTTAAAAACGCTTATAAACGCAAACGCGGCTAAACGCGGGTGCCGCGATTAGACGCGTTTAGACGCGTTTAGCGGCATTTAGCGTTTAAAACGCAAAAGCAAACGCTTCTGAACCCAAAATTTTGCGTTTGAAAAAACGGCCCTAAACCCAACTGCTTTTAACCGCCAAAAAACGTGATTGTGTGCATGGACACATAGGATAACATTAAATGGGTTCAGGGGCAGTTGAAAAAAATGCCCAAACGCCTCTGAACTCGAGTTTACCAGCGTCTCGTGTGCATGGGGCCTAAGAGTTTCAATTTGTATGCAATCAGGCAGGCCCCTGTACTACATAGTTTTGGTAAACCTGAAGAGATAAACCTGCAGGAAAAATAATAGTGTGTATGGGGCTTAAAATACAAATAATGTCAATTTAAAAATGTATAAAGCCTCTTATTTAGGAAGTACAAACTACAAGATGGAAGGAATCTGTAGAAAGTATTTGCACTTCATTAGGTTGACACATTCTCTCAAGCATGCAGTTGAGCCATGTTTGCAGGTGCAGCTAATGAAAGGAATTGTATGGTAGTAAATGATAAGGTTCCATTTTTGGCATGTGTCTAGCTTTGTAGCACACTGAAATGAATAATGCACACACCAGTAGGCATTTAAGTGCTGCTCAGTATAAATGTTCCTATTTAATATTCTGTTTGGGTCATTTACGAAGTGTTGCTGCTCTTGATTTTGCTAACCTTGCATAAATTGTTTACCACTCCTAAGAAATGTTATATTTTATCCATTTGGATGCTTCACGCATTTTTATTTTTTTGGCCCAACTAAAATAAATCTCTAGGAAAAAAGGACTCTCTGGGCCGGTTCACATGTGCGATGCCAGACATTGCATGTGATTCGCACTGCATTGCTGTGCAGATCATATGCGATATCTGTGTGATGCAAATTCTACCATACAAACTGTATGGCTGAATTAGGACCAAACTCGCGCAGAACCCCCACCCCCCCCTTTTTATTTTTGTCCTCCCCGGAATCAGAACGCATAATCCGATTCTGCAAATCGTGCTATGTTTTGCAAACTGATTGCTGGATGTTGTTAACTTACACTCAAAATGTGTTTGCATTTTGCAATTGAAATGCAGTGCGGGTTTGCAGCGAATTTGCTGTGAATTCGCACTGCATCTAGTGTGAATCGGCCCTCTTAAAGATTGTTTGTTTTTTACTATATGTATTAAATCAGAAGTATAGTAAATGTTACTACGTTTTGTGACTTAGCACACTTGGCAGTAGGTTAAGGCTCAGCTCCAACTCCACCTTGTAAAATGAAAAGTGGGTCTGCATGTAAGATAATAAAAAGCAGCTCAGGCTTGGTGTACAATAGTGAATAATGATATTACCACCACCCAGTGGGTGCACTGAGAACTTATCTTCAATTGTTTATTCTTTTCATGATTCCGAGGTGGTCTCTGTTATTACCTTGTATTTGGTTCGGTAATTTTGGTTCTGTACTGTATTACTAGGTATATGTAACGGTTTGGACCCCTCTATAATGCCTGGACTTGGTTGGCTGGTGACGACTTGTTGACAGTCTTAAAGGGGTTGTAAAGATTTGTGTTTTTTCACCTTAATGTATCCTATGCATTAAGGTAAAAAAAACACCTGGCAATCACCGCCCCCCCCCCCCCTGTTTTACTTACCTGAGCCCGTTCACCTGCTGTGCGTTTCCCCCAGCGTCCTCTTCTCTATGGAGTCTGGCTGTTGATTGGCTAGATTGATAGCAGCGCAGCCATTTGCTCGCGCTTCTGTCAATCACATCCAATGACGTGGCTCGTCTAGGGGAGGAGCAAGTGATACAGTCGGAGACTATAGCCACTGGCTGTATCACGGGAGCACGCCTGAAAGCTAACCCCCCTTGGGAGAGCGCTTCCCATGAAGGGAGTTAGCTCTTGCAGGGAGGAGCTGAGACAGCTGCCGAGGGACCCCAGAAGATGAGGATCGGGGGCTACTCTGTGCAAAACGAACTGCACAGTGGAGGTAAGTATAACATGTTTGTTATTTAAAAACAAAAAAAACAAAGCCATACAACCACTTTATGGGCTCTTCTACCTATGAGGGTATTTGAGAAGGATTTTGTTTTTTTGTTTCTCTGTTTTACTTTTTATTTTATGTTTTTGTACTAATTCTCAAAAAAAAAAAAGCAACTCAAGAATGCAGTCCTCAGCTCCTCTCTGCCATTCTCCAACACAAACTGTGTTATCCTAATGAAGGTCCTGTTCAGGGTTGAATGACATCCAGCCTCATCCAACCCATCTTCTGTGAGTCCAGACCATCATAAGCATGTCCTCGTCACCAAGTTGACCTTGGCTTACAATACTCTGGACAGAATGGTGGTAACATTTCCTTATGTGAACAACCCGCTGTCCAGGAGTATGGACCATCCATTGCCAGAAAATAGGAAAGGCATCGTTTGATCTGCTGGAGGGGTCAGAAATGAGGATATGTATATTGGATTTTGGATTAAATTTATTATTAAAGAGCCTACAATGAATTTCTCCTATTTGCTACCTTGTGGTTTGGTAAATATACCATTTAAAACATTTTGTTGTAACCATCTGATAAGTGCAGACCCCCCCCCCCCAAAACACCTACTAATCTTATCGGAAGTTCAGAGCGGTTCTGTGAGCGCTCCCTGTTATCTCAAGAAGTCCTCTGTTCTTGTTATGCATTATAGATCATGAAGATCGGGATTGGGGAGGCATTTAGTAGTTTAACAACCGTGTGCTAATGTGTTTTGAGCATCTTTGAGCTCTTTTTCTTTTTCACGTACCAAGCAATAAGAAGATGGAGTCAAGATGTTAAGCTGAATTCCAGGCATTTTTTACATTATTACCTTGGCACAACTTGGTCTAATGTAATATGTATGTGCCATTTCTTGTGGGATCCCCATGGAAGATGGTATCCACTAGCTTCTGGATCCCATGCCAAGCGGCTGCCCTGTTGTCAACACAGGAGGTCACATGCTACCTGCTAGACACAGGCATCATTCAGGGAAGTCTTTGCATTTGCTAAATGAATGCAAAGTGTTCTCTGATTTGGACAAGGTGGACATTGTATTTCACCATTCCATCTCTTTCCATTTATTGAGTAAATTAAGCAAAATTTTGCATTTTAAGTGTTTCATAAATGGCTGCCATGATGAGCAAATGGCCTTCCATGTTTACAATGCAGCATGGCCGCAGAAGTTAGTGGAGACTACTGTAGTACTGGTGCCTACTACAGTGATTTACAACTTCTACAGGTATGGCACATGCATATTTACATTGCGCCAAACTAAGCCAACGTATCTATGTAAAATGTTCTATATGTGGAATTCAACAATAAAGCCTATGTTTAGTTAAAATCTAAAAGATAGAAATCTGCACAAGGGACATACAGTTACTTAGTATGATGTGTCTCTTGTGCTAATTCTTCCTTTTTATTTATTTTTTGGGAGAAATCTGTTCTGCCCCAACCATTCCCTTGTAGTATGGCTGCCATGCATGCTAGATATAAAAGGAAAGAACTGGCATAGTCAATCTCCATTGATGATGGCTCCTGATGGCGCCACTTTGGAGAGCCAAATTCCACTGTTCAGATGGAGATTTATGAATGGACATGCTGGAAAAATATTCTCATTAGCAGAATTAATGATTTCTGTTTTAGTAGAGTATTCGCCCTTTAATCGAATAAGCAAGACCACTCATGAGCAGAAACGATGATCTACCCTGGAACACTACCTATGCAGGAAGTTTTCCTCTGTTCAAGAATTTCCAGACCATTAATCACATTCTCTTTTTCGGCATGGCACAAACATTCGGGGGAAATCGGAAGATCGTTTGCCTGATTTTTATTAAATAATGTTTACTATTCCTGCCACCACCAGGAATGTACTATGCAGACAACGTACAACAGTGTGCACTAACAAGCCAGCTAATTGGGATTAATCTTCACGCATGTGACAACAAGAGAGTAAAGTCTGATTACGTGGGTCACATTTCTTTCTACATTGTTTGCTGCAACGTTATACTATGCTTGCCTGACTCTATGCTAGGCATCCTCTTGTTTGTGGTTAGCTCTCCGGCTAGGCGTAGGAGGATTTATTTTAATTATCTATCATCATCTCTGCTTGTCAAATTAGGATTCACGTTCATATTGACCCGTATCATCAGCCTTCATTATTAAAGCATTTATATGTACATACCGCTTTGATCTTCATGCCTAATTTATCTTACACGCATGTTAACGTCATAATGCTGTTTTTATGTATATGGAGTTAGTTCACTGCTGGGTTTTAATTTATTTTATGAATGGATGGGCTTTAATTAAGCTTAGCAGGAACAGCAACAGCATGGGTTTCTTGGAACTATGAGGCAGGTTCTATTTCACCAATTGGAATAAGAAGACTGCACAGTGTTTCAGCAAGATAATTCTCATGATGAATGAAGGCTTGATAGAATAGGCTAATAAAAAGATGCTGTTCTGTCATTTATATTTAGGATGTTCTCTATTATATGTTGTTCATCCTAACGTGGATGATTTACCAAAACTATAAAAGATGTTGTTACTTTTCTAGGCAAAACCTGGTTTTGGATAGAGTGGGGAAGGAATAGATGTTTTCAGTGCCCCCATTATCACTGGTGACCATTCCCAGCAAGAACCAAAGTGACAGAAATTCCAAAGTTTTACAGTTATCTCCAGAAAAAGAGGGTCTGGTGACATTTCCAATGGAGGTACCTTATCGGAGGACAGCTGGCTAAGATGGAATTTCCCTTCACTTTTAACAATCTCCTCTAACTTCCCTTTATATCTCTGGGACAGGAAGTGAATTTTCCCCAAATGGCTGTCAGCCAGCCACCAAAAAAATAAATAAAATAAAAATAATAACCCTTACTCTATTCAAGACCATGCCTATACATATACTTTAACCTCCAAAAGTATTACTCCCCCTTCATGCCCGAACCATTTTTTATTTTTTTTGCTATAAACTGAAAAAACATATATTTTTTCCCCCCACAAATACAGCTTTCTTTTGGTAGTATTTGATCACCTCCTGCATTTAAATTTTTTGTGCTATAAAGAAAAACAGACCAACAATTTTGAAAAAATTAATAACATTTTTTTTAATTTCTGCTATAAAACATATCCAATAGTAATAATAATAATAATAATAATAAAAAAAAAAAAATGTAAAATATCAAATCTCTTCATCAATTTAGGCCAATATGTAGTGTGCTACATATTTTTTGTAAAAAAAAAAAAAAATCCCAATAAGCGTATATTGATTGGTTTGTGCAACTAGTAATGGTGGAGATCAGCTACTTAAAGCAGGGCTGTGATATTGCGGCGGACAAATCAAACACTAATGCCTTGTACACACGATCAGAATTTCCAATGGAAAAAATCCGATGGGGCACACACACGGTCGGAATATCCGATGAAAAAATTATAGCTTAAATTTTCACTCTAGGGTCCATTGATGTACAGGCAGACTTAAAGCTGAACTCCAGGCAATGATCTGTAAATGGCTTAAATATGTATATGAGAACTGTTTAGGGTGCCCAAGGCTATGCATTTCTTTTAAACCATTTAAGTGGTTCTAAAATCAAAAGGTTTTTACCTTAATGCATTCCCGCAATCCAGTGCTGTCCCACATGCAGCACCACTCCTGTCACTTCCTGGTCTCACAGAAGACTCTGAGAGTAGTAGGAGCCACAAGCTCTTGCTGCTGTCAGTCAAATCCTGTAAGGAGGAAGCAGGGGGCGGGCAAGCTGCATTGTGACTGTCTAGGGACACACACAGCCTGGCTCAAGAGGAAATGGATTTGGGTGGTCCTTAGCACCTGGCTTGCTGAGGAGGAAGAAGGAGCGGACAGACAGCGTTGGCAGGAGACTAAAAAAGAGGATGTAAGACAATGTTAAATGAACAAACTGTTAAATGAACAATGCCTGAGTCTAGTCCGATGCTGGCATTGTTCAAGTATTCTTACAGCCTGCAGGCTGTCTGTCAACATACAACAAGGGGGATTCAAAGTAATTATTATAGTGCAAAGATTAGTGAAATACCAAATAAGCTATTTAACATAAAATTTATAACATACAGTATAAAAGTGAGAAATCAAATAAATCAGTGCATCCTTCCCCCAGTGTAATAAACCGTCACCAAAAAATGAATGTATGAAGGCTTACCAGAGTTCCATGATCTCCTAAATTAATAGAAGCTCCCTGGCACAGTGCAGGACACAAAACTTGATAGTAGATCAGATGCAAAACCACCCAAAGATATCAGATTGTTCACTTGGTGCCCACGCCATAGCCGAAAGATGGTTACACCGTGGACTTAAAATGCCAGAAGGGGGCGTCCATGTATGTCCTTCTGTCCTCGCATGGCCAGCGCGCTTTGTGATTGCCAAGTCCTTGGGACTCGACTGATCGTGGTAAAGGGCCAATCACAGCCTTCTGTTTACTTCCGTGATCAGCTGTTATTGACTGACAGCTGATCACGGAAGTAAACAGAAGGCGGTTATCAGCATTGTCAGTGTGAAGAAAAGTAGAAACCCTGCCTTGAATCCCCCCCCCCCCCCCCAGGGGCAAAGGCCTAATTTCCAGCCTGTATAAATTTGTCACTGGTTTTGTATTTCCCGGGGGATGCTCCATATAAACACAAATGGGAATTGGACTGTAACGAACAGTTCACCCCGGAAGTCTGGGACACAATGTTGGATAACTTGCGCAAAGCTATAAAGTCTCTGGCGGTTAGAGAACAGGCCTACAAAGTACTGACTAGATGGTACTATACACCATCTAGACTTCAAGCCATGTTTCCAGGGACATCTGGACTATGCTTTAGGTGTTGCCAGCTCCCAGGTACTTTTTTAAACACATATTTTGGGACTGTGTACTACTTTACCCGGTTTAGAAGAAAGTAACCGCCATTGCACCTGCAATCGCTTGTACCTCTCTACAGCTCACAGTCTCCATGTGCCTTCTTGGAGCACCGATCCCAGGTATCTTCCGTAAGGAAGAATGTCTTGTACACACTATTTGTATATCTACTTTGTGGGCTATTGCTCTGCACTGGAAGACCCCCGCAATACCCCTGTCTTCTATTCTAAACAGAATGGATTTAATTATGCTATTGGAGAGGATTTTGTATACACTACAGGATAAGATGCACTTGTTTGAGAGTAGATGGGATGGTTGGAAAACTCCTAGGCAAATTTTACTGCCAGACAACTGTGGTCAATCCGGGTCACCGGACCATGTATAAGTGGTACTCTCAGGTATACTCTCCCTACAGTTTTGTAGGTGGTGTGAACTTTGGGGGGTTCTTTAGCTTTGCGAGATAAGTGCTTAAACCGTAGTAGTGAACAAAAAGTTTTTTTTTTTGCGATCAAACCAAACAAAACAATGCTTTCTTCAGCACAGGGAAAATCATCAAAACAAAAGTCCTGCTTGTCTTCAGCATACATGAAAAAGTCTGTTTTTCCTAGACATGTGCACAGAAAATGTTCATATAACATCTATAACAAATGATTTGCATTCTGTATTTTGAATTTCTTTTTTCTGTTCGTATTTTGGATTCAAAATACAGAATGCAAATCTTTTGTTATAGATGTCATATGAGCATACGACTGAAAATACCAAAAGAAAAAGGATTCAAGATACAGAATGCAAATCTTTTCTTATAGATGTAATTTTCATTTTTTTTGAATGGGCAGTGAGTGAGTGTAGTTAGTGAAGCAGCTTCTCTTTTTTGTGCTGAGTACACTAGTACAGTGAGAGTTGTATAGTAAAGCCAAATAAACTTTCTGTGGATTTTCATCTGAAGGGAGATCAGTTGGCCAGACTTTTAAACCCAAAAATGGTTTTCTGATGGAGTTTAAAAACAAACTAATTTTCTGAGAACGAACGGAAAACTATCGTTTTTATGTTTGTTGTTAAAAAAGTCTGACCAAGTGTATGGGGCTTAACAATAGTTAATATGGATGAGCCGCGTGTTTAAAGTGCCGCGAATCCCGCGATATATTTACGAAAGTACAAAATGATGAAAATCCTTTTTCTGTTCGTATTTTCAGTCGCATGTTCATATGCCATCTATCAGTGCCAACTATCAGTGCTGCCAGTCAGTGCCCATCACTGCCTCATCAGTGCAACCTCTCTGTGCTGCCTATCAGTGCTACCTATCAGTGCAGCCTTATCAGTGCCTCCTGATCAATGTCCACTAGTGCCACCTCGTCAGTGACCATCAGTGGAGAAAAATGACCTGTTTGGATAATTTTATAACAAGATATGGAACAACTTTTTTTTTCTGTCTTTTATTTGTTTAGCAAAAAATAAAAAACCCAGTGGTGATTAAATATTTGTGTGATAACAATTTCATATGGGTCAAGTGTTGCATGACCGCACAATTTGTCATTTTAAAGTGTGCGAGCGCTAAAAGCTGAAAAATGGCCTGGGCAGGAATGGGGTATAAGTGCCTGGTAAGCAAGTGGTTAAGGACCCCCAGGGCCAGTTGACAGGACTTCCTCTGATGCCAAACTCCCTTCCTTGCACTTGTCACTCAAAAAAAAACATAAAAGGAGACTTATGCTCCACATAGTGTGAACCAAAAACCACAATTTTATTAAAAACTAGAAATTGCACTTTTACAGAAAAAAAGGCAGATACAGTGCTATATAATCACATCAACATGAAGGACTCATCCAGATCGCAATGACGCGTGGCTTTCCCCTGCCTGATTTTATTAAATATGACATTCTCAAAAGGCTGCGTAATGTTGTTAGCATGTGCAGAGAAATCAGTTCAATGTCTTTCATTCAGTCTAAACCAGTGGTCTCCAAACTGTGGCCCGGGGGCCAGATGCGGCCCTTTGCTTGATTTTATCTGGCCCTTGGGGTGCTTTTTTATTTATTGGCACCAATGAAGGACAAAGTTTCTCCCAATGACACCAATGAAGGACAGAATTCCTCCCAATGACACCAATAAAGGACAGAATTCCTCCCAATGACCTCAATGAAGGAGCAGAAGTACTCCCAATGACACCAATAATGGGGCAGAATTCCTTTCAATGATGGCACAGAATTCCTCCCAGCGATGGGACAGAATTACTCCCAACGACACCAATGATGGGGCAGAAATTCCTCCCAGTGATGTGGCAGAATTTCTCCCAATGACACCAATGATGGGGGATTTTATACTCCTGATGGCCACAGTCCGGCCCCCTTAAAGTCTGGAGAACAGTAATCCAGCCCTTTGTTTAGAAAGTTTGGAGACCCCTGGTCTAAACTAAAGAAATGTATACATCTATGACCAGCATAGATTTAAACACTCCTACCAAACACCAGCGCTAGGTTAGTAACTAGATTTTTTTTTTCTTTTAAAGTGTCCTCATTCCCCAGTGCTTATGTGCAAAGGCATTGATCCGTCACACATACGTAAACGGCGATCGCACCACATATGTGTGGTATTGCCGCAAACATCAGAGTGAGAGTAATAATTGTAGCACCAGATCTCCTCTAAACTGGTAACCTAATAAGGCTTTTAGTTTGTTGTCATCCCATGAGTGTGCACAACTTTAGAGCGTTAAATATTAGGTATATATTTACTCTGTGTAACGCCATCTTTTATATTTGACCAAAAAATCGGGTATTATATTGTGTTTGCATGTATTAACATTTATTAACCACTTGCCTACTGGGCACTTTCACGACCTTTCTGCCCAGACCAATTTTCAGCTTTCAGAGCTCTCACACTGAATGACAATTGCGTGGTCATGCAACACTATATCCAAATAAAAAACATTTATTTTTTTCAAATAGAGCTCTCTTTTGGTGGTTAATCACTGCTGTTTTTTTTACTTTTTACTAAATATACAAATAAAGACAAAAATGTTAGAAAAAACGTTTTTCTTAGTTTCTGTTAGTAAATTTTGTAAATAAGTAATTTTTCTCCTTTGCTGATGTGCACTCATTAGGAGGCACTAATATGTCGCACTGGTGGGCACTGAGAGGTGGCAGTAATGAACGGCACTGATATGCATTGATGGGCTGCACTTCTGAAAAGGCACTGATAGGCACTCTAAGACAGCACTGACTGGCATCACTAATGGGCACTGAATGGTGTCACTGATGGGCACTACTGGGGCTTTACAGTAATCGTGGCACTGATAATCAGTTCCCTGATTACCTGGTCTCCCCTGCGAGGAGATGAAGCTGATTGGCTCCCCTTACCACACACTCTGTCAATGAGAGACAAGGAAAGCCAATAAACATCACTTCCACATTTACAAGTGACTGGCTGTGATTGCAGACAGCAGATCACATGGTTAAAGAACCGCATCATATGACGTCATCCCAGAACAAGAGCCGCAACGCTCCACTGTCATTTGGCAGTGAGCAGGTGGCAAGTGGCTAAAGTGTTTGTTTAAAAAAAAAATGCATTTGGAAAAAACTCGGTGCAAAGACAGCGTGACAGAAAAAATTGCAAAACCCACCATTTTATTCACTAGGGCCTCTGCTAAGAAATATCTAATATTTGGGAGTTCTAAGTAATTTTTGAGCAAAAAATACAGATTTTTACATGTATAAAATACTAAAACTGGAGAGTTCAAAAGCTGGTGCTATGGCACCTGTGCTCTCCCTAGAAACCAATCAGCTTACAGTTTTTTTGTCAAAGCTTAATTGAACAAGCTGAAGTTAAAAGCTGATTGGTTACTATGCACATCTGCACCAGATTCTAAATGCTCCAGTTTTAGTAAATCTCCCCCAAAGTGTCAGAAAAGGGCTTGGTGTGCATGTGGACATTTTGCACGTGGCAGGATGTAAATGAAAACATCAGTGTTTTTTCCCCCTGCACCTAGATTTCATCTCATGGGTGTTCACACCCATGTGATGCAATTCTTGCCATTGCACAGCATTTTGCGATCTGTTTTAGTGTGTTATAAATCTAATATTGACACCCGCAGCAGATCGCATGGACGCCATGTGATTGCCTTGCATGGCAATGTGATGTGGGAAAAACACAGCGAATATTGTGCGTTTCCTGCATCGCATCGATGTGAACCAGGGCTAAATGTGTCGCTGTCATTTTTTGCCACCAAGCTACAAAGTGGTAGACTATGCAAACTCACAGGCTGTCCTTTGCAAAAGAGAATAGCATGTGATAATTGCTTATCCTTTGCTGCATAACTCACAACAGAACTGTGCATTGGGACCTTCTTGAAATGGGATTCCATTGCTCAGCAGGTGCACACAGCAGCTGCAGCCTAAGGATGCTATTTGCAATGTCATACGTTGGTGGGAGTGGTGTAAAACATGTCACCATTGGACTTGGAAGCAGTGGAAACGTTCTGTAGAGTGATGAATTAAAGTGTTTGTTTCCCCAACACTTCAAATTCCTTATGTGTCTACTGTACCATATACTTGTATGAAAAAAAGTATCCTTTTCTCATTGTATTACCTTCTTTGTGTGAAATCCCTGGTGATCCTGACAGTCCCTTTCCTATTAAAAACTGACCACACTAAGCAAGATAACACAGCATGCTCTCCCCCAATGATCAGACTTGTGCTGACATCCCCCCCTCCCCCGCACAGCCATTTACTGGGAATACCAGTGTACTGTTGCTTTTCCTCTCCCAGCTCTTCTGCAAATATGAGCAGAGGGAATGTGATCACTTTATAAAAACTGTTTTTTCGTTTTTTTTTTTTTTTTATCTATACACAAATGTTTTGCCATTTTTTTTGTTTTTTAAACTTAATGGGTCGTTTTACAAGGTGACCGGTTACAATCGCTTTAACCGCTTGACCTCTGAAAGATTTACTGCTATAAAACACATCCAAAAAATAAATGAAAAAATCTTCAGAAATTTAGGCTTATATGAATTCTGCTGCATGTTTTTGGTTAAAATTATAAATAAAAAAAATCTTCTTGCTCAGACAGGCTCTCACCTTTTGGTGGAAAGTCTGTTAAATATAGCATTAAATATTAAAACAAATGAATGACACTTTCACTGATTTAGGATGCAGAGAGACTTAGTGGAGCACAGCACTGGACAGGTGAGCGGGAGCTGCCAAAGTTAACTTTTCCCATTAACAAGCTGGTGATTGGTTGTTAGGCGGTCCGAGCAACCAATCACCAGCTTGTTAATAGGAAAAGTTAACTTTGGCAGCTCCTGCCCACCTGTCCAGTGCTGTGCTCCACTGGAAGTCTCTCTGCATCCTAAATCAGTGAAAGTGTCATTTATTGGTTTTAATTTAATATAGCATTAAAATATTTAATTGACAAATCAGTAATGAGGTGTACAGAACATTTTTGCAAGTACCCAAGCTCTGTTGAACATAAAACCTGTCACAACCTTCTAAATATTTTTCTAGTTGCACACTTCACTGTAAATCAAGATAAAACAAGACTTCTATTTTACTGAGTCACAATGTACAACATGAGAGGCTATTCAAATGAATTTATGGCTTTGGTATTTTCTAAATGTCAGGAGCTACTGCTGTAAAATTATTTTGTTTAAATACAACATGTATTTATGCTTATGATTCCATGTAAGGATTTATGGACTGTAATTCAGTCCTGGTCAATATTCACTGGGATACATAAATGTACAGTTGTGCTCAGAATTTTTGATTTCTTGGCCATATATGAATGGTAACACAAAGTTTAGCTGAAGCCATTTATTATCAATCGACTGTTTACTCTCTTTAAATCATAATCACAACAGAAACTACCCAAATTACCCTGATCAAAAGTTTACATACCCCAGTTCTTAATACTGTGTATTGCCCCCTTTAGCATCAATAACAGTTTGACGTGTTTTGTGGTATTTGTGGATAAGGCTCTTTATCTTCTCAGATGATAAACCTGCCCATTCCTCTTGGCAAAAAGCCTCCAATTCCTGTAAATTCTTGGGCTGTCTTGCATGAACTGCACGTTTGAGATCTCCCCAGAGTTGCTCAATGATATTACGGTCAGGAGACTGAGATGGCCACTCCAGAACCTTCACTTTATTCTGCTGTAGCCAATAACAGGCGACTTGGCCTTGTGTTTTGGATCATTGTCATGTTGGAATGTCCAAGCATGTCCCATAACCCTGTTCCTGGCTGATGAAGGCTAATGTTCCTCCAGTATTTTTTGATACCATACTGCATTCATCTTGCCATCAATTTTGACCAAATTTCCAGTGCCTTTGTAGCTCACACATCCCCAAAACATCAGCGATCCACCTCCGTGTTTCACAGTAGGAATAATGTACCTTTCATCATAGGCCTTGTTGACTCTCCAAGTGTAGTGTTTATGGTTGTGGCTAAAAGCTACATTTTGGTCTCATCACTCCAAATGACTTTGTGCTAGAAGGTTTGAGGCTTGTCTCTGTGCTGTTTGGCGTATTGTAAGCGGGATGCCTCCTTATTGTGCATCTTGAAACGGCCACACAACATGTTTTCAGAGAATCCTGTATTAAACCTGAAGTTATTTGTGGGTTTTTCTTTGCATCCCAAACAATTTGTCTGCCACTTGTGGCTGAAATGTTAGTTGGTCCAGCTGACCGTGGTTTGGTTTCAACAGAACCCCTCATTTTCCACTTCTTGATTAGAGTTTGAACACTGTGGATTGGCATTCTCAATTCCTTGGATATCTTTTTATATCCCTTTTTCCTGTTTTATACAATTCAACGACATTTTCCTGCAGATCCTTTGACAATTATTTTGTGCAGCACTGGATGAAAGATGCAAGGGTCTGTCAGGAGTCCAGAAACACATTGACCTTTTATACACACACACACACACATACTAATTACAAGCAAACAGATCACAGGTGAGGATGGTTACCTTTTAATAGCCATGGTATGTCAACTTTTGATCAGGGTCATTTGGGTAGTTTCTGTTGTCTTTATGATTTAACCATGTTATAGATAAGATACGCGCTAGATACAACTAATATTGTGAAAAATCAAAATCAATATGATACCATATGTGAATCACTAAGGCTCCAAGCGGCCAAAGGAGTCATTAAACAATGTGCAATGTGCCGTATTAGTAGTGCTCAGTGGTCACATTCAATGAATAAATAACTAAATTTTATCAATACATCGATAACCACTCTACATGTATAAAAATAAAAAAGGGGGTCCAAAGGGTGACTTTAAACAGTAGTGCTGAAAACAATCCAGTATTCAAGGAAGGGAACCAAACAACCATTCATGGAAAATGTCCAGCCCAGCAGAAGTTTTGATTGGATTCACAAAGGTTCCTCCGATGTTATGTAAAAGAAGAGGAAGAAAAAACATACCATTGTGCAGCACTGCGGTTTCACTAATTCAATGCAAACTGGTGATAGATACACTCACATGACCATAACGATCAGAAGGCGCTCAATATTGCGATGAGTAAGCTCTGTCACAGCCCTGTTACTTTCAAAAAAAGCCGCTCAGTGTATGCTGAGAACTCGTAACGAATCCTCCACTGGTCTCCGCACGTTAGGCTCCTCCCCACGCGTTGCGTCACCGTCACGTGACTTAATCAGGGGGTTTGATCGTGGAACGCATATTGCGGGTCATTTAACTTCCTTTCACCGGAAGTAGGAGGAAAAACTGAGACTCTACAAGCAAATTAAATCATATGCGGCTAAAAGAAACAAACAGTGACAGTTTTAAATGTCACTTTGGGAAAAAATATATATATCCAACCAATTTTAATCACATCCATATTGACAATTTGATACTGTTGTGTAATCAATTGGCATATAACAGGGCTGTGACAGAGCTTACTCATCGCAATATTGAGCGCCTTCTGATCGTTATGGTCATGTGAGTGTATCTATCACCAGTTTGCATTGAATTAGTGAAACCGCAGTGCTGCACAATGGTATGTTTTTTCTCCCTCTTCTCTTACATAACATCGGAGGAACCTTTGTGAATCCAATCAAAACTTCTGCTGGGCTGGACATTTTCCATGAATGGTTGTTTGGTTCCCTTCCTTGAATACTGGATTGTTTTCAGCACTACTGTTTAAAGTCACCCTTTGGACCCCCTTTTTTATTTTTATACATGTAGAGTGGTTATCGATGTATTGATAAAATGTAGTTATTTATTCATTGAATGTGACCACTGAGCACTACTAATACGGCACATTGCACATTGTTTAATGACTCCTTTGGCCGCTTGGAGCCTTAGTGATTCACATATGGTATCATATTGATTTTGATTTTTCACAATATTAGTTGTATCTAGGGCGTATCTTATCTATATCATTTATTATTTTGGTTGGTGCACCAGTTATATACAGCAGCTTCATACATTTGGTTATTAATTTTTGTGGTGTAATATAGAGATTAGTAGCGCTGTATTTTTTCCCCACATTATGATTTAACCACTTGCTTACTGGGCACATAAACCCCCTTCGTGCCCAGGCGAAATTTCAGCTTCCGGCACTGCGTTCTTTTTTTCCCCACAAATAGAGCTTTCTTTTGATGGTATTTGATCGCCCGTGCGGTTTTTATTTTTTGCGTTATAAACAAAAAAAGAGCGACAATTTAAAAATATATATATATATTTTTTACTTGTTGCTATAATAAATATCCCAATTTAAAAAAAAAAAAATATATATATTTTTTTCTCAGTTAAGGCCGATACGTATTCTTCTACGTATTTTTGTAAAAAAATAAATAAAAAAATAAGTGACTGCTTTGCGCAAAAGTTATAGGGCCTACAAAATAGGGGACAGAATTATGATTTTTTTTTTATATTTTTTTTTTACTAGTAATGGCGGCGATCTGCGATTTTTATTTGGACTGCGATATTGCGGCGGACACATCGGACACTTTTGACACATTTTTGGCGCCATTCACATTTATACAGCGACCAGTGCTATAAATATGCACTAATTACTGTATAAATGTGACTGGCATTGAAGGAGTTAACACTAGGGGGTGAGGAAGGGGTTAAATGTATTGCCTGGGTGTGTTCTAACTGTGTGGGGGGGGGGGGGGGGTGACTGGGGGAGGTGATCGATGCTGTCTTCCTATGTACAAGGGAAACGGCATCTGTCTCCTTTCCCTGACAGGACGTGGAGCTCTGTGTTTACACTCAGAGCTCCACGTCCCTGCTCTGTCACCGCCGATCGCGTGTACCTGACGGACATCGCGGCCGCCGGGTACACGCATCGAATCCTCGGTGATGCGTCGGGACTTTTTTTCCCCGCCGCGCGCCACGGGGAATTACAAGTAAATCACGTCCAAAGACGTGACCCCGGTGCCTCAGGTCCGCGCTGTTGACGTATTCTGTCAATAGCGTGGACCTCTAGTGGTTAAAAAGAGTAAACACAGTTGATTGATAATAAATGGCTTCAGCCAAATGCTAACCATGAGTGAAAGAAAAGTTTTTGTGTTATCATTCATATTCTCTGAAAAATGGCCAAGAAATCATAAACTCGCCCGGGGTATGTAAACTTATGAGCACAACTGTATATAGGCTAAAAATTTGGCAATTTCTGCAGCATGCATATTTTTTATGTGTATATATTTATCATTTTACAACTGTGTACTTTTTTTGCTATTGTATAAAACAAAATTAGCATAATTGTAACCCAAAAAATGCCTAACTTTTACGCCCCCCTTGTATTTCTTCTTCCAATAGCAAGGCTTACCCTTATACATTTTTTTTTGTTGGTGTTCTCTTCTACAGTATATTCTCTAGATACTATTTTCTTCTAAAAGGTCCCATTGGGATATGTGACATTTTAGAAGGAGACGAAAGGGGATATGTGAGTATTGGATAATTTAGTGGTCTTTTGTTCATTGGCAAGATGCTTTGGCAGTCTGATTTTGTAGGGAGAATTCTTTCTCGTTGATTAAAAAGGAAATTAGCGCAACATTGGAGTTGTTTTTTAATGTAACCAATTAAGTTTCGGCATTAATTTTATGAAAATATTAAATGAGAATTCCAGTTGCTATGAGAACAACTTCCGTTTATTTCTCCAGCTTTATTAAATCAGCTTGGAAAGGTCAGGCTGTGTGCAGCTGGACAATCAAGAAGACTTCAGGGTGTGAAGAAGACCAGGAGAAGATCGAGGCACTGGCGATGGAGAGGAATGCAAAATTGGGGAGGGGGGGGGCACTTTACAAGGGGTGCCATAAAGTGAAAATATGCTGTCCCTACCTACATGCTCATTATCGTATAAAAAAAAAAAGAAGCTCCCGGGGGGCTCAAAATTGTCTCTTCCTTTCAGTGGTTTAGTTCTGCGTTTAAAGTCAAAAGCATTATTTTTTTGTTTTTATTATTTATTTATTTCAGATTTTCAAAAATACATGTGCAAATTAGATATACATGTAGCGCCCCCTTGCTTTTCGCATGGGCAAATTTCCAAAAGTTAGTTGACTGGGAGAGTTACATTGCTCCCAGTCGTGATTTGTCAGGGTTAATGACCTGTGTTATTCTAGAAAGGACCACTGGCTCGGACTCCATTCTGAGGATGTGAGTTCATCCTTGGCCGGCAGTGGGAGCTAGAGGGATTTCTGGCAGCTGGAATCTTCCCCAGCAGCCAATTAGAGAGGGTTTTCTCTCGCTGGGCATGCTGGGGAGGGATATATCTGGGACGGAGGTCAGGTGTTTGGCGGGCGTTTTGCGGCGTGGGGTCCCGGGGGTCAGGGTGCGGCACCCACCTTCAGAGTGTGCGCATCCTAGGACCCTGCCGGCGTGGCCTACCTGGCTGGGCTTCAGGCCTTATTGAGTCTCAACCGGAGACAAAACTGAGGGGACCCCAGTGGTTCACTGGGTTCCTGTTGCCGTTGAGACGATCTGGCATCCGGGCAATGGACAGGTATGCTTTGCTGTCTCCAAGGAGAAAGTTACTGGGAGGATTCGCTCTGTCCGAACGTTCTGAATCTTTTACATTTATTGGCCGGGGTTTAAAGCCGAGTCAGCAAAACTCGTTTCTCCCAGCTAGAATTTAAGGTGACGTCCCGGCTGCTGTCTGAGAGAGAGAGACTGGCCTGGGAGACACCTCGCCCACCTCAGGGCACTGATTGACTACGTGTGGGCTCAGTGTTCTTTTTTTTCAAGAGCTAATATCTGCTACACCTATATCCAGGCCTGACACCTAACGTTCTTTCCTTCTCATCAACCTGTTCTTCTAAAATTGAGTTGATGTTCGGCAATGTTGGCCTGGAATTAAAGCATTGAGAAAACCTTTGATCACTGTGTGGACACTCAGGGCCAGATTCACGTACATTGGCGTATATATAGACCGGCATAGCGCATCTCCTTTACGTAAGACCGGCTCAATTTCGAGCCGCAAGTGCCATATCCACAGAGTATTTGAGCCCAAATTTGCCCCGGCGCAACTTAAATTCCGAGGCCTAAGGCGGTGTAATTCAAAGTGGGAAGGACGTGGACTTGTTCCATTGAAATGAGCCGTGACCCCATGCAAATGAAGGGCCAGCCAGACTGGGCATGTGCATGATGCTGACTATGGTCAGAGCCTCTCTGCACATGCTCACTACTCGGCCCGGAGCAATCAGTAAGATAGGAACTAGGCCCGGCGTACTTAGTGAGATAAGCCCAGTGCATAAATAGGCCCAGACATACGCCCTTCCATTGCAAAAGTACATCCATTTTTTTCCCTCCCTGAAGCAAGGTGCTTTTGTTCCCTTGTCTGTTGCTGTTTGTAGGTTTGTGTCGTGTCGGTGTGTTCCATTATTTTGAGGGCCATCACCCAATTTATATACACACACACATATATATATATATATATATATATATATATATATATATATATATATATATATATATAAAAAAAATGTTTATGATAATAAATAATATAATTATAATAATATTTAAAATATTAAATATATATTAGATATAAAAAATAAAATTATATATTTATTATATTAACTAATTTTAAATATATACTAAACAGAAAAAATGTATATAAAATATATATTTAGCCATTAGGGTGAAAAGAGCCACTGGCAAGGAAATGGAGTGTTGCCAGTACCTTGCCCAGTGGCGGTAGGCAGATCCTCTCCGGTGTAAGAACAGGGGAGTCCGCGCTATGGTGAATAAAGTAGCTGCTGCCTCCCAGTAGGATCCCTATGTGGGGACCGAATATAAATATGGATAGGAGAAAGGGAAATGGCGCTGCTAAATAATACCTTTGTCGGGTATATCCGTGGGGTGAGCCCATTGGTAATAGGCCCCCCTTTTGGCTGGAATTAGGGTGCAATTGGAAAGATACCCTGTGTTAATAGGAGGGTAGGTGTTGGTTCCTCAGCTTCCACTAATTTCAGTGAAATTGAGTAAAGGTGGATTAATTAGGTCAGGAGCCTGTGCGGGCCAGCAGGCCCAAAGATTGATAAAGTAAAATGATCCTATGCTGCTATAAGGATGCCAGTTGTGACCGATGCACCCTAAACCATATAAAACAAAGAAAAAAATGTGTCTCTAGAGTCTAATAGGTAGGAATCCCTACTAGTGTAGTTGATTACACTAGTAACCACACTAGTAGGGATTCCTACCTATTAGGCTTGATTAGGCTCCTGACCTAATCAATCCACCTTTACTTAATTTCACTGAAATTAGTGGAAGCTGAGGAACCAACATCTACCCTCCTATTAACACAGGGTATCTCTCCAATTGCACCCTAATTCCAGCCAAAAGGGGGGCCTATTACCATTGGGCTCACCCCATGGGTATACCCGACAAAGATCCTCTCCCATGCCCTCCTCCATGCCCTCCTCCTTCTGCGCTCATCTAAAGTCAGTAGTATAGCTATGAGCAAGGATGCCCCTGGCATGTTGGCATACAGATTAATGTCCTGCAAGTGTGGCTGCTCAGCTCGTCCCTAACGGTGTTGCTTTAGCTGACATGTAGACGGATTGTCCAAATTTAAACCTGCTTTTATATGGACTAACTTTAGACCGGACGTGCAGCTGATGCGCACAGGGCGTAGCCTGCACCGCACAAACGTACTTTTGTGGATCGGCGTATCTCCCTCATTTGCATATTTGCATAGCAAATCAATGGTGTGGATGGAATAAATGTGCACCTAGGATGTGCAGGCGTAGGCAAGTTAGGTCGGTCGGGAGTAGCCTATTTTGGTGCCTATCTAGTTCTGTGGGTACGGTGCATAGATATTCCGGAGCAAATTTTGACTTAGACGGCACATCTCGAGATACTCCGGCGTAAGTGCTTTGTGAATCTGGCCCTCGCTCATTATCTGGTACTTCTGGTGCATCCCTAGACAAAAGTGAGAGTGACTTAATTTGCCGATCCCATCATCAAATCAGCGGCTCATTCGGGATACATAAATAAGACAATCTTCCATAAAGACTGATAAAGTAGAACATAATGGGATTATATATTTTTGGGCATTGGAAATGTGAGGCATTGTTTTAATCCCTATAAGACTGCACCACTATTGCACATGGATGAAGGGTGGCTGCAGCACAACCCTCATTCACTTGAGTGGGTTGCGTTCAGTGGGTGGTAGTGTCTGCCAAACATAACAGTGGGGATGTTTTTTTGACACATTGTGATGCAAAGCACTAGAGCTGTGGTATGTGCATACGCCTGTATAGCTGCCTTTTGCAGCTTTGGGGAGCTTTAAAATGCTTGTAATACACTTCTAAAGACGCTCAAAAACTCTAAAAATAAGAACACCAGTAAATTTCTACACTCAGGTGTGAATGGAGCCTTATGCCGCGTACACACGATCACTTTTTGTGATGAAAAAAATGTTGTTTTAAAAAACGTCATTTAAAATGATCATGTGTGGGCAAAACGTCGTTTTATGTCTTCTAAAAAACGACCAAAAAAAAATCGAACATGCTTGAATTTTTTGTGTCGTTTTTCAAAATGTAGTTTTCTGTGTCATAAAAAATTATCGTGTGTGGGCAAAACGACATTTAAAACAACATTTTTAAGCCCGCGCATGCTCAGAAGCAAGTTATGAGACGGAGCTTCAATGGAACAGAGTGCCGTCGAATGTGGTGTACGTCACCACGCTTTGCTAGAGCATTTTCAGAAAACGATGGTGTGTATGCAGCGTCGTTTTGGAAAATGAAGTTTGAAAAACGTTGTTTTGTTTCGTGAGATAAAATGACCGTGTGTACGCGGGATTACTGTTGATTGACTTCCCATCTCTGCTGGATGTCTGTTCCAAGCATCCACAACTTTTTCAGTTAAGTAACACCTTCTAATGTTACTTTTGAACTTCCTTCTGCTATTTTGAGGTTATTCCTGTCTGTTCTTTGGTGCAGCTTTATATATGCGTGAACACCTCTACTGTTTGATTTCTTTTTCTTTGGAAGGAGAAAACGTTTTATTTATTTTTATTTTGCACCTGCAGTACCACCTGCTGGTAAAATGGACTGTAGCATTATGACATATAATGACCCTATGGCAGGCATGGGGAGCAACAATAACGCAAACCTCAAAAATCTGGCATTACAGCCTTTTCCAGAATAATCCGAATACAATAGTAAAATGGAATATGACTTGAAATGACTGTGATTTTCAGTGGGCTGTAATTTGGCTGTAGCCAGAAAAAAATGTTCTTTAATTTTTATTTGCACTTTGTGTTTCTCCTTTCACATGTCTTTTAAAGCTTGTACGAGCTAGAGGTTTTAATAGTAGGTTTACTTTGTATGCCATGAAGTGTAACTGTGATTGTTCTAAACATATACAATCACCGGACACTTTATTAGGTACACTTTGCTAGTATCGGGTTGGACCCACATTTGCCTTCAGAAATGCTTTAATTCTTTGTGGCATAGATTCAACAAGATGTTGGGAACACTCTTCAGAGATTTTGGACACAGTAACATGAGAGCATTATTCAGTTGCTGCAGATTTGTCGGCTGCACATCTATGATGCAAATCTCCTATTCGACCACATCCCAAAGGTGCTCTATTGGATTGAGATCTGGTGACTGTGGTGACCATTGGAGTACAGTGACCTCATTGTCATGTTCAGGAAACCAGTGGTGAGATTATTTGAGCTTTGTGACATGGTGGATTATCCAGCTGGGAATAGCCAGGAGATGGGTACACTGGGTACATCATAAAGGGATGGACATGGTCAGCAACAATACTCAGGTAGGCTATGGCGATACAACAATGCTCAATTGGTACTAGGGTTGTCCCGATACTAGTATTGGTATCGGTACCGATACCGAGCATTAGCCCGAGTACTTTTACTTGAGCAAATGATCTGATGCTTCACCCGATACCTGGACAGTTGGGGTGATCAGTCCGGTGGGAGAGTTGCAAGCACTGATCTCCCTGTATAGATTTCAAAGTCTAACAGCCGGTCCATTTATCTGCTTCTCCCCCCCCCTCCCCCCCTCTCCGCGGTTTGCAGCTGCTTTAGTGAAATCAGTGGTAAAAAGTGCTTGTAACTCTCCTACACACGATCACTGCTGACTGTCCCCGTATACTTCTGCTGTCCCCCTCTCTTCGGCTCCGTGTCCCCCTCTCTTATGCTCAGTGTCCCCTTCCGTGCCACCATCCCCCTCGATCTGTCAGGATGGAGAGCGGAGGTAGGAGCCGATAAATCCGGCTCCTTACTTTTCCGAATGTACAGAGTCCGTGATCGCTGACTCTGTTCATTCACATAACTGAAACATTGTAAACTGTTTAGTTTACAATGTTTCAGTTTATGACTGGAGAGGAGCCCCTGTCTTCTCTCCATTCATTCATTTTCAATACTGCTGAGAAAGGGACTGAGGAATCTATGTCCTTAGTCCCTTTCCCTGTCTCAAAGGGGAGATGTTAGAGGTCTGTTAAGACCCCTGAAATCTCACCAAAGCCCCCCAAAAGGGCTGATAAAAAAAGTATTGAAACAAATAAATAAAAAATGAATTGTAAAAAATAATAAAATATAAAATAAAAAACACACTGACACTGTCCATCCCCTCCCTTAAAAAAAGAAAGCACTGTGAAAAAAAAAAATACTGACACATGTGCCACTGTCACATGAGATTAAATAAAAGTATTGGTTCACATGAGATTAAATAAAAGTATTGGTAATCGGTATCAGTACTTGTACTCGGTCTTAAATAAGTGGTATCGGGACAACCCTAATTGGCACTAAGGGGCCCAAAGTGTGCCAATAAAATATCCACCACGCCATTACACCACCACCAGCCTGAACTGTTGATACAAGGCAGGATGGATGCAGTCTGCCCATTCTCCTCTAACCTCTAACATCAACAAGGAATTTTTAGCCACACTTCCGCTTACTAGATATCTTCTATTTTTTGGGCCATTCTCTGTAAACCCTAGAGATGGTTGTGCGTGAATATCCAGCTAGATTAGCAGTTTTTGAAATACTCAGACCAGCCCATCTGCCACCAACAACCATGTCACTTTTAAAGTCCTTTAAATCCCCTTTCTTTCTCATTCTGACCAGTTTGAACTTCAGCAAGTTGTCTTCACCACTTCTAGATGCCCAAATGTAGTCAGTTGCTGCCATGTGATTGGCTGGTTAGCAATTTGTGTTACCAAGTAATTGGTGTACCTAATAAAGTGGCCGGTGAGTGTATATATAGGCATGTGCAACATAGAAAAGTTATAAGCATAATCCTGTACATTGGGGGTTATTTACTAAAGGCAAATCAACTTTGCACTACAAGTGCAAAGTGCACTTGAAATTGCACTGAAAGTGCACTTGGACATGCAGGCGCTGTAGATCCGAGGGGGACATGCAAGCAAAATAAAAATAAACAAGCATTTTTGATTACATAATAAAATCAGCAGAGCTTCCCCTCATTTCAGATCTACCCCTCAGATTTACAGCGACTGCACTTCCAAGTGCAATTTCATGTGCACTTTGCATTTGTAGTTTGCACTTGTAGTGCAAAGTGGATTTGCCTTTGGTAAATAACCCCCATTGACGTGAAAGCAAACGCATCACAAAATCCTTTAACCGCAGTATCTTTAAAACATTAACAGTACATTGTGTGTGTGTGTGTGGGAATATTTATATCATAATTCATAGACTATTTTAGTGAAGGTACAGATTTGAATAGAATATTTCCGTCCCTGATTCTTTGCTTCTGTACAAAGCTTATTTAAATCTTAGCAGGAGATCCTGTGTGTCTGGAATGACGGCACCTTTAGGCGCTGCACACTTGTGTAGTTGTAACAGGATGTTGTCAATGGAACAATGGAGACACGTGATTTTCTGCTCCCTGGTTGTAAAGAGTTGGGAGGTTGTATTACTCTCTTAGGCGTGGATTTTCACTCTAATAACTCCACCTTGTAACATGAAATCCACAATGTACATGCACAGGAAGGTAAAATGTCTCAACAGTCGTCTTTTATTTTAACCTAGCACTTCCTTGTAAAGAAAGTGCTACTATTCCAGGACACCCTGTGAAAGTTTCTTAGGTAAGTAATTCATACTGCAATTTTAGTTTTAATGCATATTTGTGTTTAAAGGCTTTGGCAGTGAGCAAGTACACTTCACCGAAGAATACAATGGGTTGAAAGTGTATGCTTTCTCTTGATGCTCTCACCAGTGCTTTAAATGTAGTGTTTGCGTCACTGCATCTTGATTTGTAGTGAATAATGGCTTGAGTCTGTGTTTGAAGGCTTATGTTATTGTGTGTAAAGTTCACACCTTTAGTCCTTCCGGCTAGTTCAGTAAGGTGATGAGAAAAATGATGTGTACAGAAAAGTAACTCATAGGTTTTTGTCCACTTACAGTAACCTGTATATAAAAATAATTTTTTTTGGGTTGAATTTTTACTAGATACCGTGGATTAGGGACCGTTGACGTCACTATGGGGGGGGATTTACTAAAACTGGTGCATGCAGGATCTGGTGCAGCTCTACATAGTAGCCAATCAGCTTCTGTTTTATTTGCAAAGCTTAAAGTGATTGTAAAGCCTCGTTTTTTTTCTTCTATTAAAATAACAAACTTGGAGAAAAGAAGACCGCCGCTCCAGGTGAGTGCAATGAGCAATCAATGTCCTCTTCAGAAACCGTGGGTGCTGGCAATGCACAAGACAAAAATCAGGAGAAAAAGTTTATATAGACGGCCGCACACCAATAATAAACTTAGAAGGTAGCCTTTATTTGTGCAAAAGGATAAAAGCACTACAAAACACAGCAAGCAGTAGGATATATTACTGACGAGTTTCGCACAGAGGTCTAGTGCTTAGTCATAGTTAGTAGACACGTGCATTCGTTTTCGTTAGAATGCATTTTCGTCCGAAAATCTGTTTTTTTCGTTATCATTTTAACAAACGATAACGAAAGCGCAAGAAACGAAAACCGAAAGATCCAACATATAAAATGCTTTATTTTCGTTTTCGTTGCTGTAAAAATTCGATATAGAGAGATTCGACATTATAGGGAAAAGTTTCGACATTATAGGGAAAAGATTCGACATTATAGGGAAAAGATTCGACATTATAGGGAAAAGATTCAACATCATAGGGAAAAGATTTGACATCATAGAGAAAAGATTCGACACTATAGAAATAATAGATTCGACATTACAGAGATTAGATTTCGATTTATGAGAAAATAGATTCGACATTATAGAGAATAGATTCGACATTATTACTAGTCATACAACATTAGAATTCTTGTAGGCGGAATATTCGAACGGAAATGTACGATTCGACGTAAAGATTCAACGTTCCGTCGAATATTCTTTTGACCATTCGACAGAAACCAAGTATTATTGGATTTTCAGACGAAAGCTATTCCCCAACGAAAAACAAAATAAATCAAAACGATTTTCGGGAGTAACTAAATTTATTTTCCAAACGAAAGCGAAAAAACGAAACAAAATATTCCAGTCTGCACATGTCTAAGTTAGTTAAAATAACAAACATGTTATATACTCGCCTCTTCTGTGCAGTTGATTTTGCACATTGCAGTCCGGATCCTCCTTTTCTCCTTGCCCCTCTCTCCTGTTGAGTGCCCCCATAGCAAGCAGCTTACTATGGGGGCATGCGAACCAAGCTGTAGCTCTGTGTATCCATTCAGACACTGAACCCTGATTCAGCCCTGCCCCCTCTCCCTCCTTGATTGGCTGAGACACAGCAGCAGAGCCATTGTCTAACTGACAGCAGCAGGAGCCAATCAGGAGGGAGAGTCCCAGACAGCTGAGGCGCTCGTGGACATCGCTGTATAGGCTCATGTAAGTATTAGTGGGGCTGCTGCACACTGAAGGCTTTTAATCTTAATACATAGAATGCATTAAGACAAAAAAACACCTGTCTTTACAACCACTTTAATTGAAGAAGCTGATTTACCATGCACAGCTGCACCAAATTCTGTGTGCATCAGTTTTAGTAAATCCCCCTATTTGCCTCACTAAATACAGTAAGTCAGTTTAACCCACCTCGCGGTATTCCCGAGTTTAAATTTCAGTACTATTAGGCCCCTTTTCACACTGGGGCGGGAGGTGCGCCGACGGTATAGCGGCGCTATTTTTAGCATCGCTATACCATCGGAATTGCGGCGGTATTTGGCTGCTAGTGGTGCGGTTTTGACCCCCCAGCTAGCAGGCAAAAAAGGGTTAATACTGCCCGCAATGCGCCTCTGCCGAGGTGTCCCATTGTTTTCAATGGAAAGGAGCGGTGTAGGAACGGTAAATGCACCGCTCCAAAGATGCGACTAGCAGGACTTTTGGAGTGGTCCTGCTAGCGCACCAAGCATTAAGGCTTTCACACTGAGACTGCAGGGCACCTGAAAAACTCCTCAGAGTAAAAGGGGCATTAGCGGTAGCCACGAGCCACACTCGGGATTGCATTGCAGCATACTGGTCCAGATTACTTACCTTGTCCCCAGGATCCTGCGATGTCCCCCCGCTGTGTCCTCCGCCAAATCCTCCACTGGATGCCTTTGTGTGCCAGGCTCCGTTTTCTGCGAGCGTCGTGATGCATGGGCGAGCATCGTGATGCATGTGGGGCGGAGCCCAGCGGCAAATTCCAAAAGTACAAAAAACATAACACATACAGTACACTGTAGTCTTACAGCTTACATTACTGTAAAAAAACATTTCCCATCCCTTTTGTCCCTAATGCTTTGTCCAGTGCCCTGCATGCACCTTTATATTATATATTCTGTTCTTTCTGCCTGAAAACTTGAGATTGTCCACGGCAACCAAAAGGCGTCTCTCTGTCAAAAGTGGTTTTAGAAAGTGATAGTAAATTAGAATCACTTGCAGAATTTAACGATAGTAAATCGTGGGGAAATGTATTTTATTATATTATTTTTTATATTTATTATATTATAGTTTATGATTTTGTGTTTCAATCATACCTGAGATGTCTACTAGACTCTTGTTTGGACAGATTTAAGTGCATTATTCCTAAGAATTACAGGCCTAAAATATAAAATGCCAAATGTCTATGCAAACAATTGTATCGCTTTGAGATGCAAACATTTGACATAATCATACCGCCAGGGAGGTTAAATTCTGCATTCCAAGGAAAGGAATTAAAGCCTTACTGCACGGCATAAAGCCATTGCCATGCATTGCGTTAAAACAGCAAAAAACACACTGGCATTGTGGCAGGCGCTGCACTATGAAGTGCCTTTATGCGCTGTGGCATAAGACGAATTTTGATGTCTCTGATCTTTTAGTCCAAACAAGACTATCTGTTACTCTATAATTCCTCTAGCGCCATTCTTTGGAAGCAGGAGGTTTAAAGAGCACACAAAACTCTTGAGATAACTTCTTTATTAACTTAAGCTTTTCCTCATATACTGTATAACACTGACAATTTCGCAGCAGGCAGTCCATGTAAAAACATGTGTTGAATAAAGTATAACAAAAGGCGGTTCAACTGTACAATCTTTTCATCCTATATAAAATGGTAGATATATTTCTTTATTCAGTATCTGTACTCTCACTTTGAAGCCCCGTACACACGGCCGAGGTTCTCGGCAGAAACCAGAACCTCGCTGGGAGCCTAATTCTGCCGAGAACCTCGGCCGTGTGTACGGATTCGGCGAGCCCCGCCCGTCGGGAAACCCGTCGAGCAAATAGAGAGCAGGTTCTCTATTTGCTCGACGGCCCGTCGGGATGAATGGCTGGTCGCCTTTCCCGACGGGCTGGTCGCCGAATCTGACGGCCGGGTGAGAACCTTGACGGGCGGAATGATGTGTTCCGCCCGTCGAGGTTCTCTGCCGTGTGTACGGGGCCTAAGTTATGTTAACACTTTATGATCCATTGAGGCTTACTCAATAGTTTTACTCACTCTATATTGCTGTTACGTTTGCTATTGCAGTTTGACAGCACGTTTGCTTGTTTGATCATTTGCTGTGATGTTTGATATTGAAATTTGCTGTTTGTAGTTTGTACATTTGCTATGATGTTTGGTGGAACTACAAGTGAACACATAACTAGTTAGTTATTATACAGTTATAATCACACTATTAACAATAGGAACATATATACCTGTATTAAATACCTATTTTGGCCACTTGCTTCCATAAAACAGAACTCTGACTGGTGTGTGTCTGTTCAGATCTTCTCTCTCTGGTGTAATGAATTCTAGCAGTGTGCTGGGAACTTTCCAGACAGATTGAGTGTAAGGCTGGCTGTAATTGGCCAAGACTCTTGCTCAGTGTGACATTAGCTGTGATTGGCCAAGACTCCTGCTGAATAACAAAAGCTTAACTCTATGCTTTCTGGTTTAAATTCTGCTGTGTCATTGAGCTTACCTTACAGTATATAGAACAAATCTTAAAAGGTATATTCTTTCTTTTGCTTCTGTGAACACAATATACAACTGTTACATGATATCCATATATAAAGTCACAGTAAATAACTTTCCTTTATCCCTCACATATGAGCATATGAACTGTATTAAGGTTGTTGGCATGTCTAGCTGTATATAAATGTAAGTCACATTAGCAAGCTAGGACAGATCTTAGCTGGCCAGCTACAGGCATATTTCTTTCTGACACAGTGCACCAACAGGCATGGTAGTGTGTTGCAGTGCACTGTAACGCAGGTGCATTTACATAGTATGTTGAATAACAAAAAAATAATAATATTATAAATGGCACTGCAACACAAAGTGATGGAGACAGCCTAAAGGTATACGTATACTCTACCACTTAAAGTGTTACTAAACTGAAAGAAATACTCACCACCTCATTCCAGTGATGCAGAGGATAAATCCCTCATCTGCCGCTATTTTTGGGTGCCAGGGTTTCAGCCTCTTGATTGGCCGGTGGCAGAATGATGTCATCCCACGCATGCACATTGGAGTCCCTCTTTCTATAATATAATAGGAGTATGTAATTCTGACATAGCCAGAGTGTTCCAGGAATGCATGGTGAGCTGCTAATGCACAGTTCAGTGTGCATTCAATAGAAGACAGGTGTTTGTTATTGCAGAAGACAACATTGCATGTCTTTTCTGCAAGAAAATCTGCCTACTTGCAGTTTTTATTAGTTACCTTTAGGTCTGCTCTAATTTCTATTTGCTCCCTTTTGGCTTGTTAAAGCGGATCTCCACCCTAAAGTGAAGATCCGCTGATCGGAACCCTCCCCCCCTCCGGTGTCACAATTGACACCTTTCAGGGGGGAGGGGGGTGCAGATACCTGTCGAAAGACAGGTATCTGCAACCACTTCCGGCCCGCAGTCTCGGGCAAAAGTCGGGTTTTTTGGTGACATCCCGTCGCCCCCCCGTTGTGTGCTGGGAACTCTCGGCTCCCAGCACACAGCGGGAGCCAATCGGCGGGCGCAGCGCGACTCGCGCATGCGCCGTAGGGAACCGGGCAGTGAAGCCGCAGCGCTTCACTTCCTGGTTCCCTCACCGTGGATGGAGGGGGGAGCAGCAGGGTGACGAGCGATCGCTCGTCCTCTGCTGCGGACGCGGCTGGACTCCAGGACAGGTAAGTGTCCTAATATTAAAAGTCAGCAGCTGCAGTATTTGTTGCTGCTGGCTTTTAATATTTTTTTTTGCTGAGCCATCCGCTTTAAAGCTGAACTCTAGGCTGCAGATAACTACCTTTTACAGTGGGCCCCTCCTCACTGCAAGGGATAATTACTAATTTTCTCTAGATGGATAGGAAGAAGTACAATGCTTGAGGCCGGATTCACACTTGTGCGGTGCGAATTTCAGCTCTCTTATCTCTGCAGAGAGATAAGACAACTGTTCAGCAGATCCATTGCGTTTTAACAGCATAATAGCTGCGAATTTGGAGACCTGGGAGAGGGGAGGGGGAGAGGGAAGTGTATTGAGCTGAATGAGAGTAAATCCTGAAGAGAAAGGAACACATCTGCGAATCAACTGCGTACCCATAGAAGATAATGGGCCTGAATTCGCACCTGAGCCGCACCGCAGGGCCTAAAATACGCACACGTTTTTTCTGCAATGTGCAGTGCGAATGCATCGCACATATGTGAACCAGCCTCATTGAAAACAATGTATTTAGAAATGTTCTGCGTATTGGATGCGCTTTAAGCCGCACTCAATTCGCATAGGTGTGAACCCGGCCTAAAGCATTCCTTCCTCCTCTGGCAGTTGGTGTTCTCTTCCCTTCTCCAGTGTTCCAGAGATGTGGGCAGGTCCTCTGTGTCCCAATGTACAATGCAAGTCTGCTGATCCTGCATTGTATGCGATGAGAGCTGCGACTAGTTGTGCATCAAAGGAGAAAGCCTTCAAGAGCAAGAAATATTTTACCTTAGGCCCCTTTCACATGTCCGCCTCCGATCGTCAGTTTTTACAAGTCCGTTTACGGACTTGTAATGGACGCCTATGGGGTCGTGTCCGTTAGCGGATGATGCATCCGCTAATGTCCGCAATGATCCGCATCCGTCTGGATCCAGTTTTTCGGACAGAAGAAAACGCTATTTTTCTTCCGTCCGGCGGATCTCCCATAGGGGAGAGCGGAGGAGAGACAGGGCGGTCCCTGCACAGTGTGCGGGGACCGCCCTGTCCTCCGACAGCTCAGCGGGGATCCCCGCTGAGCCGACGGACACACACAGAGCGGACCGAAAAACAGACCGCTCCATTAGAAAGGACCCTTACTCCTACCTCCTGAACAAAAGAAACATTTAAATCTTGCAGGGTAGAGGGGTCCATTGCAAGGGTAACTTTTTTTTTTCTCCAGCCCAGGATCTAGCCTTAAACATGCCATTGAAGGTGTTTTGTTATATATTAGGGATACCTGTTTTTCACTTGCGAACACAAGTATTACCGGTACTTGCTAAGTACAGACATGTTGACCCACACAGGAATGCTCTGGGGCTCCATGCATCCCCGTGCAGGCAGTTTAGTTGTTGGGATGCAGCGGCTGCATGGACACAGCTGTGTCCCAATGTGACATATGTGATGGTGCACAACCCAGAACACACCCTGGGTGCATTACAATCATCCCTAAATCAGTTTATAGTGAGAAGTACAAACATTTGGAAATATACAGTAAGTTGCGATGTTGTTGGAGCTTCTGTCTAATGATGAAATGGAAAGTATGACTGCTAATGTGTTTTTAGAATATCATTTTGTTTCTCTGAGTGTAATTTTGTTTCCAAGGTGACAAGGTGCCCAGGTTTGCATAGTGCTTGCTTGAGCATATGTTTAGCTATGTTAGCTTTGGCTTATTTGCTTTACTTCTGTGAAAATTGGTGTTTTGTCATGGTAGTATGTTTATTTGCTGATGACCTGGCACGTTAGCTAAGTTTAAGGAGCCGATTACACCTTTGCACTGCAATAACGCTTGATAAAACATGTGGCAATGCGGTCTATTAGGGGGCTATTCCTTTTGAATGGCACTCCAGGGCACCTAGACTACGTGTGCATGTCTGTTTCTTTATGTGTTAATGTGTGCTGCCAGCATGTGCAAAATGAACGGCTGCCTGACGGCCACCTCCAGTCTTTTTCCGATTTCCGATCTTCGAACATTTTAATTGGCCGGGCCATGATGAGTTCATTCATTTCAGCAGATGTATACTGAGCTGTGTGTGTGTGTCTCAGTGTATGCTGCGAACAAGCCAGTAAGAATATTTGAATACTGAAAAGAGAGATTGGGGGAGATTTACTAAAACATAATCTTTGCATGATAGCCAATCCGTATTTAACTTCAGCTTGTTCTATCAGGCTTTGACAATAAAACCTGGAAGTTTATTGGTTTCTTTGCAGAACTACACCAGATTTTGAAGCATGTGATTAGAGCTAGAGCCTCTAATGGGCTTCAAAAAGGGTGGGCTCGTGTCGCAGAGCACTGCTAACTGAGCCCACCCATTTGTGTGTCCATAGCGAATGAAAATTCGCTATTTTCACACAGATTCTCCTCCCGGCCAATCCAGAAGTATCTGAGACCCATTTCTCGATTGGCCGAAAGGAAAAATGTTACGATTAGCTGCCGAGGAGAAGGGAGGAGACAGATGCCACCATGATGCCCATAAACAACACGGAAATACAGCGCTCAGAGTGTTCACAAATAGGAATAAACATAAGAAAATCATATATAAAATAACTAACTAGTACGGGAGTACATTAGCGGCAATGTTTATAATATTTCGGTTATTTGTGTCCATAAAATCTGTATCAAAAATCCATGTCTATGGAGAGGTAATCAATTGGTGAGTAAATTTGTTGTAGACAACCAGGGCTGCTTCTCCAAGAGTGAAGTCAACTCCAATATACATGAAAAAAAGGAAAAGAAGGAGAAAAGCGCCTCTAGGTTATCTAGTTAAATTTAATAACAAATAGAACGTATCCAGCACTTACATATAATAAGGCAGCGGCAGGAGATGAAAAAGCTGGCAGTCAAGTATGTACAGCCTGTGTGGAGCATCAGATCAGTGGCTTGAAGAGTGCAGAGTATATCACTGCTGAAGGTGGAGGTGCTGACACTTAAACCAGGACAGCGGCTGATGAGGGATGTCCGTGAACCTTTAATATTCTTAGCTGAAATGCTGGCAAGGAGCGATGTATACAATCTGTGAGCTGTAAGGCTGTGAAGGAAGCAGCTCGTATGCAGATATGTTGGGTAGTGACGTTAGGAGGACGGTGGCCGATCAGGGCCAAAAAACACACAACGCGTTTCAGAGCTAGCGCTGGTCCATTGAGGAAAACCGCCCGCTCCTTTCTCACTACACTTGAGAAAGGAGCGCGCGGTTTTCCTCAATGGACCAGCGCTAGCTCTGAAACGCGTTGTGTGTTTTTTGGCCCTGATCGGCCACCGTCCTCCTAACGTCACTACCCAACATATCTGCATACGAGCTGCTTCCTTCACAGCCTTACAGCTCACAGATCGTATACATCGCTCCTTGCCAGCATTTCAGCTAAGAATATTAAAGGTTCACGGACATCCCTCATCAGCCGCTGTCCCGGTTTAAGTGTCAGCACCTCCACCTTCAGCAGTGATATACTCGGCACTCTTCAAGCCACTGATCTGATGCTCCACACAGGCTGTACATACTTGACTGCCAGCTTTTTTCATCTCCTGCCGCTGCCTTATTATATGTAAGTGCTGGAAACGTGCTATTTGTTATTAAATTTAACTAGATAACATAGAGGCGCTTTTCTCCTTCTTTACCATGATGCCCATGGAGGAGAGCAGGAGAAGCCACCTCTAATGCCCGCCCACCATAGATGGGGTAGGTGCTCTGGGCCCAGGGGGTCTGTGGGTTACCCAACTGACCCGGGGGGGGGGGGGGGGGTGCACTGTTTGATAGTAGTGTATTTTTTAACAATAGAAAATTTGCATGGAGTAAAGAGACCCTTCAAGCGACCTATCAAGACAGAAATATGGAAGTTCCCACTGTTTACATTTTAATTATGCCTAAGGCTGTCATCTTTTCCTTCCTAACTACTTGGCAAGTCACTGACCTAGAACAAGTATGTGATTTTAGGTGCTCTGACACCTAATATGAACATGCTTGTTCCAGCAGTGACGGCTCCCATATTTCAATTTCTCTACGGTTCTCTTGAAAGACTGTGGAGGATTAAAGGAAAAGTTTTGGGTTTAAAAAACAAAAACAAAAAAACACTTGCCTCTGTCCTCAAATACCAGGAGTCTCTCTCTCTCTCTCTCTGCCTATCTCTCTCTCTCTCTGCCTATCTCTCTCTCTCTCTGCCTATCTCTCTCTCTCTCTCTGCCTATCTCTCTCTCTCTCTCTGTATCTCTCTCTCTCTGTATCTCTCTCTCTCTGTATCTCTCTCTCTCTCTCTCTCTCTGTATCTCTCTCTCTCTCTCTCTGTATCTCTCTCTCTCTCTCTGTATCTCTCTCTCTTTCTCTCTCTCTCTGTATCTCTCTCTCTCTCTGTATCCCTCTCTCTCTCTCTCTCCCCCTCTCTGTATGTAGCACAACCCCCTTAGGAGCTGCTGGTTAAATTTCGGGTTTGCACGTTACCTTTGTAGCTTAGCTGTCAGGGTGGAAAAGTCCATAATAAATGCAATGTCCTGACTGATGTAAATCCTTCAACAGTTAGGTTTTATTTCTTTTCACTTTAAGGAGAAATGGAGAAAGCAGGAAGGATGAGCAGAGCAGGAGAAGGTTCAGGCATGTGGTACAGAATCAATCGGTCTCCACTCTCAGCTATTGAGTGGGTATTGCTCATTCGGATAGTCCCCTCTTACTTAGCCTAGCAGCCGGTATGAAACACAAACTAATGTCCAGACGGTCTCTGCCACAGACCTCTTGGGATGAGCTGGGTCTCTGCCACAGACCTTTAAGTCCCGAACCTCCAGCCGAGAAGTAAGAGAGCCTTTAAGCCAGAACCGACAGACTGCAGGGCTTTCAATGTAGTGAATCCCTCCTTGATTGGGCCACCAGGCCTCACCCGAGACACTAGCACTTTGTCGGTCTCCTCCAGGGCAGGTCCTCCCCCAGTTTCCTTCATCAAGATAGCCTCCTTTCTTGTGGACAGACAGCTTGGGATCCCCCTTTAGGATTGTAGGCCCCAGCCAGCGTAGCCAGGCCCACTCCACAATGGCATCACTCCGGGCCAATGTGACCCCGAAGTCGGGCTTACACAAGCACCCCTCGTGCCAGGAGGGCCACGAGACGAGGAAGAACCCTGATCAATGGCGTCTGTCCCTTAAGTACCCCTTCCCCAGCATGCACAGCGGGGTCACCACTCCCACTGCACCGCTGCCGAGAAGGGACACCCAACACACCATGGTATACCTGCATTCCAACATAAAGCCAGGGTGGCAACACCATCTACTGTCAACAAGGGAAACTACCAAGTAGTACCACAGCCAGAACAGAAGCAAATTTGGGTAGAGTTTTTAGTAAAGGAAAAACAGTTGACATCAAATCTGGTAGGCGTGGACCCAACCAAGAGCACTCACAATTTCCAACAGCATGTATCAGAGCAGGTACCAGCCAAACTGGCAGTGCCTGTCTGGAGGGTCATAATACATTCTGGTTGTCTCGTACCCAAACAGGAAGGTGTCCAAGAGATGGCGAGCCCTGAGTTTCCCCTTTTTATCTAGAACCTTTCCCTGCTGCTAATACTGTCCCTGATAGACAGGTAACCTGTCCCTACACAACCCACATGCAAATGCACATCACACCCAGGCCTTAAATAAGACTCTGATACACCCAAGATGACCACCAGAGATACATGGGCGACCAACATTCAATCAGATCACTGCCCCAGTGACTCAGGAAACAATAGAGGAACCATGTCACTCATGACTTCCTCTCCCTCTGCATTGCCACTGCGGTTGAAGACAGAAGATTGCACTTGCCTACATACCACTTAACCAGAAATTCAGGGAAGCACAGTATGCACCTTGGGCAGTGGCGGTGAAGGAATGTAAAAGTACTTAGGCATTATTTACCTTAATGCCTGGAATGTATTAAGGTAAAAAATACTAAGCATTTAGTGTTTTATTTTAGGGGTTCTAATTCCCAGAGGGCACCCACTACATAACTTTTCTTACTCACTTTGGTGGGCAAGGGAGTCTTTTATCTGACTGTGTACTAATTTACAGACTGGAGTGCACTGGGTCAAGTACCTGGTGCTGAAGGAAAAATACAAAGGCTCGGGTAAATAAGACATTTGAATGAGTTTTATGGTCACTGCATGCACTTTCATTTTTTTTAATATCATTATTGTAATAGCAATCCAATCATTGTAACAGCAATTTAATGACAATCCATTATAAACTCGATTAGCCAAAAGGAAATGTTGTCAGTGCTGCCTGTCTGCTGGCCATCTCTTTCCACAACTTCCTGGATTCCCTGCATGCTTTGCAGCTTCTCCTTTGTTTATTTTCAATTTCCAAAGACTACATATCCCATAGTACCTCGCTGCCTACAAACAGTGATTTCTGTACTGGATCCACTTCCTGAAACTCTTCCCTGCACCTCTGTAGTCAGAAGATAGGCCCCGAGAAATGTATGACACAGCAGAGCCTATGAGAGGTCATAGTGCATACGTGTAACAAAATTCAAGGAAGTAAATGTGTGGGGATCTTCACAAAGTAATTCTACAAACATCAAGATAGTTCAGATTAATAGGAGTAAGCTAAAAATAAGTGAAATACAATGTGGAAATAAATCTAATTTTGAGGGGTTGGTTCTAAAGCAAAAACATTTTTTACCTTACCAGTAGTAATATTGTCCCCTCACCTCCCTATATACTTACCTGCGTTCTATCTCAATCCAGCACTGTGCCCATTTGCAGCGGCAGTGGTGTGTGTTACCCTTCTCGCAGGACACAGAGGCAGCAGCGGGAGCCATTGGCTGTGTCACCATAGAAAGCGGCTAGCTATGATGGCATACACAACGGTGGAGGCACCTAAAGTGTGGAGGGGAACCCATGGAGAGGAGGTTCAGACCGCTCTGTTCAATACAATTGCACAGGGTAGGCAAGTTTACCATGTTTGTTTATTTTTAAATAAGCCTTTACAATTGCTTTGATTTTGACTGTGGATACACTCTAATGCCACGTACACACGTTCGGAAATTCCGACGAGAAAACCGTGGATTTTTGGCTCAAACTTGTGTTGCATACACACGGTCACACAAATGTTGTCATAAATTCCGAACGTCAAGAACACCATAAATTCCAACACTACGACGAGCCAAGAAAAATGGAGTTCAATGATTCCGAGCATGCGTTTTTTTGGTCACGCCCCTTCGACAGGAGCCAGCTGAATGGTCGGTTTCTGTCAGACCAGCTGCTGTGCACACAGGCCCAAATGTCAGCCGGTTTCTTTTGAACATAAAAATGTGTCAACAATGGTAATAACACAATTTAGTATACAGGGTGATTACTCTTTATTACTAGGCATAAGATGACACTTGGTGTCCAGATCAGCATAAACAGTAGCATGGTCACCTAAAGTGCAGCAGTGAGCAGTTATCATGCTTGATTTACTGAACACAGGAACTATGCTGCCTGGATGTGCACTGTCTATAGAAATAAAGGAAGTGAGAGAAGGGAACAAAGGGGACTGGCAGGATGGTTTTAAGGGAGCCGCAGTCCTTTATGTGATTCTTCTGCTGGCTATCACTGGGGCCCTTTTAAGAAGCATTGGTGCACTTGAGAGTTTTTGTAAACCAACATGAAGTATAGGTGAGTTAAACATGTAGTACAGGTATGGTGTAGGTGAAATATAGGTGCAGTATACTTAATGTCCTGCCTCCAGTAAGTCCGTTATTGCTAGCAGTGTGAACAATGGGCAGTGCCCTCTCACAAGTCCCTGTGGTGCAGTTGTGAACTCTTGCTGTAGAAAGGAGGGCACCTCTTAGTCAATCCACAGAATGCCTCCAGAGATTTAGCGTTGAGGTGTAGAGGGTGAGAGTATGCTCTGGTCTCCCTGTGGCAATGAGATTACTGTGATCTGTGCTGAGTTGTCTTGGGTTTCTCGGCTGGTCTGGCCTCTCAGCAGTCTGATCAGTATGCAGCAGATGTCCTCTCATCGGTTCCCTCAGAGCCAAGAGAGAGAACCTAGCTGAACAGTCTCAGTATGTCTTGGGAATTACAGTGAAAAAAGTCCATACGCTCCACAATAAGGCTTACTTCCCTTACTTCAAATCCCATGATCCTCAGCAGTCTACAAAGAAAGCCATAGGCTTTTCTGGTTTATAGTTCTACCTCTGCTGACTGGAGGGGCTAGTGCCCCAAAACGTTTAGCATAACCGCAGAAAGTGAAAACGAATGCATCTATAGGAAATCAGTAATACGCCACCTCCTTGATGCAGCTAAAGCATCCAGTACCTGGCTACACCAGCTTTATAGTTCATATGCTTATACTCTGAGTGCAATAGTAAATGATCGGATATTTCCATCCTAGTTTATCTGGCTTTCCATTGATGCCTGGTGGTCATTTCTTTTGGTGGCTTGCAATTCAAGTATAGCATATGTGGGTCATTTTACAGTGTGTAATAAAGTTTGCACAATTCAGTAGGTGGCAAATATGAATATTCTATATTTAACCACTTGTCTACTGTGCACCTACACCCCCTTCCTGCCCAGACAAAATATAAGCTTCCGGCACTGCGTCACTTTAACTGACAATTGCGCGGTCGTGCGACGTGGCTCCCAAACAAAATTGGCGTCCCTTTTTTTCCACAAATAGAGCTTTCTTTTGGTGGTATTTGATCACCTCTGCGGTTTTTATTTTTTGCGCTATAAACAAAAATAGAGCGTCAATTTTTAAAAAAATGCAATATTTTTTCCTTTTTGCTATAATAAATAACCCAAAAAATATATAAAAAAAATTTTTTTTCCCTCAGTTTAGGCCGATACATATTCTTCTACATATTTTTGGTTAAAAAAAAAGGTGCAATAAGCGTTTATCGATTGGTTTGCGCAAAATTTATAGCGTTTACAAAATAGGGGATAGTTTATGGCATTTTTTTTTTTTTTACTATTAATGGCGGCGATCTGCGATTTTTTTTTATTGGAACTGCGACGTTATGGCGGACATTTCGGACACTTTTCTGACATTTTTGGGACCATTTACATTTATACAGTGAACAATGCTATAAATATGCATTAATTACTGTATAAATGTGACTGGCAGTGAAGGGGTTAACCACTAGGGGGCGGGGAAGGGGTTAAATGTGTGTCCTATGAGTGTTCTAACTGTGGGGGGAGGGGTGGTGACTGGGGGAGGTGACCGATTGTGTCCCTATGTACAAGGGACACAATCGATCTCCTCTCTCCCTGACAGGGACGTGCAGCTCTGTGTTTACATACAGAGCTGCATGTCCCAGCTCAGTTACTGAGCAATCGCGTGTGCCCGGCGGCGATCGTTGCCGCCGGGCACTCGCACGGGATCCCCGCAGAGCGGCGGGTGCGCGCGCGTGCCCGCCCGCGGCTTTAAAGGGACATCACGTCATATGACGTGATGTCAGGATAATGGAGTCCTCTGCCCGCCGTCATTTGACGGTGGGCAGATGACAAGTGGTTAATGGAGACAGTTTATAAATTAGAGATTCATATTTTGCCTGTTTTTTAATGAGAATTTTTCTCACAGTTTTAGCAGTAAGTGAATATACAAAATGTAATTTGTTTTAATCATCATAGCCAGTAAAGTGAACATAAACTAGGAAAACTCTATTTTTAGCTATGCTTCAGCAATTTGTATAGAATTTTTCCTGTAAAAAGCTTTTCTTTTTATTATGCACAATTAATGAGATATTAATTATTTTCAATAGAGAGAAACTAGTCAATGAACTTGGTGGCATGATTTCTTCTAAAAATAAGTTCTGTTTTTTGTCACAACAAAGTGATTGTATACAGCCATTAGTTTGAAGTGGTAACTAGGAATAGAAGTTATTGACTAAAACTGGCAATTAACTGGGGGAGGAATTGGTATGCCTTAAAATGTTTTTCAAGAGCCCATATTGTAATATTGTAGGCCTAAATGTTGTAAGGTCTAAATGTATTCGTAGGATAACCCCTAGGTCCAAAATTGGCGTAAAGAGTAGATTAGGTTGCAAATTTCTATAATACCCCCATGTATTCCTTGTGAAGTTAGTTATACTAAACAATATCCTTTATCCAAAAAATAAATGCACATCCACCACTTTAATTTTCCAGGTATTCTATTTTTCATTAAATCATTTTCTTACTCTGTTTTTCTGCCTGCTTATAATCTGCAAGCTCCTAAACCACTCTTTTTTTCCTCTTCACTTTTTTGTTTGTTTGGAAGAAGCGGTATACATTATTACTGGTGACAAATCCCATAGCTCATAGTCTCTAGCCCATGTTGGGAGCGAGCAAAAGAGGGTGACTAGGTTCCCACATATAGTGGAAAAATGGAGAACAAACATAGCCACCCTTTAATAAGAAGTTGAATCACAGCAACAAAAAAGGAATTTGGAGATATGGAGGGAGGTTTAAAACAATAACTTAAGCCCTGTACACACGATTGGATATCTGATGAAGCTGACTTTCATCAGTCTTGCCTACACACTATCAGTCAAAAATCCGATCGTGTCCAAACGCACTGACGTACAACACTACGACAAGCCGAAAAAATGAATTTCAATGCTTCCAAGCATGCGTTGACTTGATTCTGAGCATGCGTGGATTTTTGACCGATGGAGTTCCATACAGATGATCAGATTTTTTATCGTTTTTTTATCCATAGGAAAATTTTAAAACATGTTCTATTTTTTTACAACATTGGAAATAAAACCGATGGAGCCCACACACGAGCGGTTTATCTGATGAAAACAGTCCATTGGGCGGTTTTCAGCAGACAAACCGATCGTGTGTACAGGGCTTAAGAGTTAAAAATACATACTTAAGCCCCGTACACACGGTCGGACTTTTGCCCAACCAACATCAAAATCCGACACTTTTCGCATTTGTCCGACCGTGTGTACGTTCCATCGGACCAACTTTTTTGGCTTTCATCGGACAAAAAGTTGGGTCTGCGAACGGACCAACTTTCAGGCAACAAAAGTCCGATGGTGCAAAGTCCGATCGTGTGTACAGCAAACCATCGGACTTTTGGACAAATTACAAATGCGCATGCTCAGAACCAATGTTAAAATCAACCAACAATAGCAGAAGTTAACCAAAGGATGGCAGTAAAGAGCAGAAAAGAGCAGAACAACCACGTGATGATGGGAAAGTTTTAGAAAAGTTTGCAGAAAAGTCCGAGCGTGTGTATGCTATGGATGTGATCGGACAAATCAATTAGGACAAAAATCCAAGGGAGGTTTTGTTGGATGTCCTACCGTGTGTATGGGCCTTTAGATGTGCAAAGGTGGTCCTACTGGGGCGTTAAGTGCTTGTGTCATTTATGAACCTTGCAGGGTTTCAAAACTTTTGCTCAGCTATGTGAGGAATTCGATTTCTATCATGCCTTTGGCCTACAAGGAAATACTGTAATATCTTCAGGACTTCTAATTCAAATATTTTCCACTAGATGTCACTCTTAACAAAGGACTGTTGATGGGCAAGTTCTATGGTAATGCACATTTCCTGTTGTGTTACTAAAAACTGTCTTCACTTCCTATCACCACTCTTTCATCTCCTTTCCACTGTATAGTCCACATGGAGTCAGCTAAGCCTGCACATGTTTGCTAAGTCTTGATCCTCCTAGGACAACATCGCTGGTATGATAAAGACTGTTTATCTATATGCCTAGTAGACATTTGTTTGTGTTCATATAATTCTTATATGTTCATTTATTTGTTTATCTCTAGTTTCACCATTATTCATATGCATCTTATATGGCCACCATCTGTTCATCGTAATAAAGATCCAAAGTTACAGACAGTCTGGTTATTTAGGATGCAAGGTTTAAGCTGTATGTTGAGCTACACATACGCCAGGGGCAAACGTGTAGCGAGAACAGAACTCCCTGCTAATTTCCTATTTTTTTTATTTCCAACTCTGCCATGCTTTCAGTACACAATTCAGTTCTCTCACCAACAAAATAGTAGTTCTTCTCCTGGAAAAACTACTACATATACCTGATAATAAAGGGTTGATTTCACAGTACTATTGTGGACTAATCTCAGATACCAAAGCCAGGTACCTAAGGGCCCAACGTAAATGGATGCCATTGGACTTGCACATTACCAATTAATACTGATTGGAATTTAAAGGACAGGTATGTGTCAGATATCCGGCATGTACCGACTCTTTAAAACACTAAGGCTCAAAAAACATTATAAAAAAACTGTACAAAAATGTGCAAAAGCGTTCAAAAACAAAACGCCCACAAAAACACCCAAAAACTTGACTTGTGAATGCAATGTAATACAGAAGGTGTTTTACTAGCCCGATCACCTGGTGAAAACAGAGGTTAAGAAGCCTAAAAAAAAAGTACTGCAGCCAACGCATTTAATGATTGGTAAGCTGCAATATATTACTGTAGCACTACCCTGGAGGAGCTGCTTAATGTATGTTTGGTTCTGCCTCTCAACCCCAAGAACGGTCTCAAACCCTCTGGCACACCTATTTGGCAATATTAGTGTAAAACGCAGCAAAAGAGAGGAAACACAATTGTGATAAACCAGGAAGTATATTTAACGACCCTGGGTTCCGTCACCAACTGTGGTGAATAGAGACTCACACAATTTTAACCACTTCAGTCCTGGAGGATTTGGCTGCCCAATGACAGGGCCATTTCTTGTGATTCTGCACTGTGGCGCTTTAACCACTTTAGCCCCGGACCATATTGCTGTCCAAAGACCAGAGCACTTTTTGTGATTCGGCACTGCGTCGCTTTAACTGACAATTGCGCGGTCGTGCGACGTGGCTCCCAAACAAAATTGGCGTCCTTTTTTTTCCCACAAATAGAGCTTTCTTTTGGTGGTATTTGATCATCTCTGCGGTTTTTATTTTTTGCGCTATAAACAAAAATAGAGCGACTATTTTAAAAAAAATGCAATATTTTTTACATTTTGCTATAATAAATATACCCAAAAAATATATAAAAAAACGTTTTTTTTTCCTCAGTTTAGGCCGATACGTATTTTTCCACATATTTTTCGTTAAATAAAATCGCAATTAGCGTTTATTAATTGGTTTGCGCAAAATGTATAGCGTTTACAAAAAAGGGGGTCGTTTTATGGCATTTTTATTATTATTTTTTTTACTAGTAATGGCGGCGATCAGCTTATTTTTTTCGGTACTGCGATATTATAAGGGACACATCGGACACTTTTGACACATTTTTGGGACCATTGGCATTTTTATAGCGATCAATGCTATACAAATGCATTGTATTACTATAAAAATGCCATTGGCAGTGAAGGGGTTAAGTGTGTTCCTGGGTGTGTTCTAACTGTTTTAGGGGGGTGGCCTCACTAGGAGAAATCACTGATCTTCTGTCCATACATTGTATGAACAGAAGATCAGCATTTCCCCCGCTGACAGAAACGAGAGGTATGTGTTTACACTCATACCTCCCATTCCCCGCTCTGTAACGAGCAATCGCGCGTGCCCGGCGGCGATCGTACCCGCCGGGCACGCGCGCGGGACTCGGGGGACGCGCGCGCGGGCGCGCGACCTACAAGCTGCTAAAGGAAGGACGTAGAGCTACGTGCTCCCGCGTAGCAGTGCCACCGTCCCGCAGTAATATAACGGCGGGCGGTCGGCAATTAGTTAACTGACAATTGTGCGGTTGTGCGATGTTGCACCCAAACAAAATTTACGTCCTTTTTTCCCCACAAATAGAGCTTTCTTTTGGTGGTATTTGATCACCTCTGCGTTTTTTTTTTTTTTTTTTTGCACTATAAACAAAAAAAGTGACAATTTTGAAAAAAAATCTCCCCAAAAAATATAGATTTTTTTTTAGGTCAATATGTATTCTTCTACATATTCTACAATATCTTCTGCATATATTGATTGGTTTGCGCAAAAGTTATTGGGCCAGATTCACAGAGCGATTACGCCTGTCTAACTGGTGTTAGACTGGAGTACTTTCAAATTACGCGTGTTTTTTAGCTAGTCGGAAACCTCAAACCATGAATAGACGGCTGCGGGCTTCAATTCGACTGGATTACGTGTTCGTACGCCTTCGGATCTACGCTGCAATAAAATTGCGGCCACTGGGTGGACTTCCCGTTGTTTTCCGCGTCGGGGTATGCTAATGAGCTTTTGCCGGCGATCCCAGAAATTACGATCTTCAATCGCAATCTCTTACAGCATCTTTAGTCATTTTTTTTTGCGTAACACTATACCAGCTTTTTGCTGCTCTAATATTAGACAGCCCATGTTAAGTATGGCCGTCGTTCCCGCGTCAAATTTCTACGTTTTCCGACGTCTTTTATTATTTTTTACGTAAGTCGTCTGGGAATAGGAATGTTCATAAACGACGCTACTCAAACAACGAATGACGTAACTACGTGATTTCGCGCAATGCACGGCGGGAAATTTCTGAACGGAGCATGCGCAGTTCGATCGCCGCGGGGACGCGCCTAATTTAAATGCTTCACGCCCCCTAATCGCGTATTTCGATTACGCGGCGAGAAATAGACTACGCCGCCGTAGCGTACGGGCAAAAATCTACCAGAATTCCATTTAGACCCTGGTAAAATACGGCAGCGTAGAGTATTTCGATTACGCAGCGCAAAATTAAGTCTATCTGAATCTGGCCCATAGTGTCTACAAAATAGGGAGCAGTTTTATGACATTTTTATTATAATCTTTTTTTTTTTTTTTTACTAGTTATGGCGGCGATCTGCGTTTTTTTTTTTTTTTATCGTGACTGCGACATTATGGCGGACACATTGGACACTTTTGACGCTATTTTGGGACCATTGTCATTTTATACAGCGATCAGTGGTATAAAAATGCACTGATTACTGTGTAAATGACACTGGCAGGGAAGGGGTTAACCACACAGCCCCCCACACAGGATTCTAACTGTGTGGGGGGCTGGGCTACATGTGACACCACACTGATCGCTGTTCTGGATGACAGGGAGCAGAAGATCAGTGTCTTGTCAGAAGGCAGAACAGAGAAATGCCTTGTTTACACAGGCATCCCCCTGTTCTGCAGCTCTGTGACACAATTGCGGGGCCCGCGGGACGGTCACGGAGAGTGCGGCTTTTTAAAAGGGATGTACAGGTACGTCCATTTGCCTACCGCTGCCATTCTGACGACGTATAACAGCGTGCAGCTGTCGGCAAGTGGTTAAAGATACAGTTCAAATATGTTTAATGTAATATTAAACACGAGATACATAAGTATACCAACTTTAATCTATAAAGCAGTGGTTCTCAACCTTTCTAGTGCCGTGACCCCTTAATAAAATTTCCCAAGTTGTGGGGACCCCTAACAGTAACACTATTTTTGTAATGTGGGTTGTCCGAAGGCAAGGCAAGTAATTTGCGCCCCTAACCCACGAACATTTAGCGCTCCCTGAGTCCCTTCCACTCGTACAGTATTAAAACCCCTTATGGTACCTTTTTATGATGTACCACTCTCTATTTTGTTTTCCTTTCTTTCCTTTTTATCTCTCTCTATCCTAATTTCTTGTTTTTGTTTCCCCCCATTCCTCTCTCTATCTGTCTTTCTTCGTTCTTTCGCTTATTGTTTCTCTACCTTTTTCCTTGTTCCTCCCCCTCTTTTCCTCTCCCTTCCATGGATTCTCTATTTTTATCCTTCTTACTCCTTGGTGGGGGGTGGAGGGAATGCGATGAGTGACAGAGTTCTGAGAGCGGGGAGTTCTGATCAGCCAAAGGTGCTCTTGATCAAGGTCATCTGCTGATCTGAGAACTGTAGTGGGGACTTTTAACCACTTAAGGACCGCCACATGTACATTTACGTCGGCAGAATGGCACCGACAGGCACATCAACGTATATATACGTTGGTGCCTTGAGGTGGGTCGGGGGTCCGATCGGGACCCCCCGGGACATGCGGCTGTCCCCGCGGCTGTACGAGCGATCCGGCAAAAGGGGGCGGCTATTCGTTTTTGTCCGCCCCCTCCGGATCGCTCTCATCCAATGCGCGCGCTCCCCCGCCCTGTCACTTCCTCCTCCTGTGTAAACACAGGAAGGAGGAAGCGATGTGATCTCTCCCTCAGCGTTTTTTTCAACCACCGCTGAGGAGAGATCACATCACAAGTAAGTCTGCACTAACACTACACTGACACACAGACACATAGGCACATTTAACCCCCGCGATCGCAAAAATTTGATTTATCCCGATAATGGTACATCCTTCTCCTTTTATTGTAATCCTAAAGATGTCATCTGCTGTGGTTATCAGAAACAGTAATGTGTACTGAACATAGGCATCTACCGGCTGTGGCCTGTATAACAGTAAGGTTAACCTCCGTGGAACTACAACTACCACCAGCCAATCTGTATAGGTGTTGTTTGGCAGTAATGTTCTTATATATCACAAGGGCTACAGTATGCTCGCTCACCACTATGAACATAAGATGGATAGATGATAAGACTCCAGCAAGGCCTTCGATAGAGTCTCTTGGGACTATATCTTTGCCACCTGCTCCCACATAGGTCTAAGAGGTAACATGATGAATTGGATAGAAGCTCTGCATGTCAAGCCCACAGCACAAGTCAAAATCAACTCCGTCCTCTCTTCCCCTGTATCTATTTCGAACGGCACACGCCAAGGATGCCCGCTGTCCCCCCTGCTTTTTATTCTCTCCCTCGAACCCCTTATTAGGACTGTGAACCTTTCCCCTGATGTCAGAGGATTCCAGGTTTCGGGGAGGGAATACAAAGTAGCTGCCTATGCGGGCGACCTTTTGTTTTTTATTACCAGCCCGCACGTCTCCATTCCCAACCTCACCAAGATCTTTAGGTCGTTTGGTTTCGTCTCCAACTTCAAGGTTAACCATGCCAAATCCGAAGCCTTAAACCTCACCCTCCCCCCTGGCACATTCTACGCCCTCACAGGCAATCACAACTTCAAATGGGAACGGACTTCCCTCAAATATTTGGGAATCAAACTCACGACCTCAATGGAGTCTCTATACAAAACTAACTTCACCCCATTGCTTGATTCTATCACGAAAGATCTTGAAAAATGGACCCCTAAATTATTCTCCTGGTTTGGGACTATTGTACTATTTTAATGCACTCCCGATCCCGATTCCCAACTCATTCTTCTCTAAGCTGAAGTCCGCCATGTGGAAATTCTTGTGGGCAAACAGGAAACCTAGGATATCGCTGGAAACACTCTATCTCCCTAAGAGGGGCGGGGGGATGGGATTACCGAATTACAAAAAATATTAACAAGCCGCACACGTTACAAGAGTTATTGACTGGCATTGCCACAGGGCCAACAAGGATTGGGTTGACCTTGAGCTTAATGACCCTAACCAAAAGATCCTGTATTACCCCTGGACACAACACTCCAAATCCCCCAAACACATCTCTAACCCTTTGATAACCACCACCCTTAGAGTTTTGCATGCTGTAGTCTGACAACACGGCCTAGCTTCGATCCCGGGGCCCTTGACACCGATAGACGGGAACCCGGACTTTCAACCAGGTACGGAACATGGCACCCTCCCAGCGCCTGAACCCGCCCCCAAACTTTTGGCTACCCATTGCCTGACAGCCACAGGCGTTAAACCTCTGGAGGCCCTCCGCAGGGAGCTGGGTGAGGATTTTCCCGGTTTTTGGTTCTACTTCCAACTCAGGGACTTCCTCACTAACAGTAAACACAAAAGCACATATTATCGGGCCCCGACACACCTAGAAACTCTGTGTTTGAAGGGGGCCGAGGTACCCCACGCAACTTCCATGGCCTACTCTTGGCTAAACGCCCCAAGTACAGTGGATGAGAGCCAACATAAACTTAGATGGGAGAGGGACTTGGGCTGCACCATCAGTGACTCCCAGTGGGAGAAAGCATGCATTCTAGCTCACAAATGTTCACTAAGCACTAAACATCAGGAGGTGTCATACAAGTTGCTCACTCAGTGGTACATCACTCCACAGAAAACCCACCACTGGTCCCCCGCGACCCCAGATACGTGTTGGCGTTGCAACGCAGATGTTGGGTCGTTTCTACACTTATGGTGGGACTGCCCCTTGATATCAGGTTTTTGGGACGAAGTGTCCAAATGGATTAAACACATTACGGAGACTACACTCACTCTAAACGCCGCTGCCTGTTTGTTTCACATCCATTTATTTTCTCTACGTAGGTACAAGCAGTCCCTAACTAGACACCTGCTTAACGCAGCTAAAACGCTGGTTCCGCTGCACTGGAAGACCAATAAAGTCCCAGTCGTCAGGGATTGGCTCGACGGAGTCCAGCTCATCTACAAAATGGAAGAGCTTACAGCCATGAAATATGACCGCAGTGATGGCTTTATTGAAACGTGGCAACCGTGGGTTTCTTTCATTCATACTGCTTATCAGAACCTGCTGGCCTGAACCCGCCTCTTTGCTAGATCTCCTTCCTTGGTTTTCGCGACGCCCCTCTTTTTTTTTTGACTTTCGGGTGAGGGGGTCACAGCGGGACACACTCCTGCCGAGCTAAGGGGAGTGTGTGCTTGATGTGGCCCTCCCCCTGGAACAGTGGCCCCAGGATCTGCTCCTTGCCTTGACCACCCCTCCCCTACCCTTCTGTCCCCCCTCCTCTTCCCGCCCCTTCCGGTGCACACTGGCATGGACTCTCTGTTCTCAAACTCATTGTCTTCATTTTGATGTAACAGTTAGCCTGATGTTTTGTAATCTTTGATATGTTCAGTATGGATGACTGTTTCTGTTTTACCTCTGTTCACTGTGTATTTGAACTAGGCCGTGTCATACCAGTTATGTTTCCCTTTCCTTCAATAAAATATAGATTGTCAAAAAGACTCCAGCAAGAACTCTCTGTCTGTGTCTTTGCTCTGTCAAGTTGGCGGCGCGGCGCCACGCGACAGAATCTGGGTTGCAGGTACCCCTGGATGACCCGAAACACACCCGGTCCACTGCACTGAAGAAGTGATACTGTCCACAGAGATCCCTCTGGGTATAGCTATCCGGCTCCCTGCTCCCTGTAGGCCGCCTGTCACACAGACCTCATTCTGGCAAAGTCAGAGTGGCGTCAAAAGAGAGAGAACTAGGCATCCAACCATCCCTCTTATAGTCTCTCCCAGCAGCCTGTTCTCCTCCCTTCTGCAGTCTGGAAGTTGTAGTCCATAAGCAGTGAAATTGCAATGTAAAGCTTGAGTCTTGGAAGTACAATTCCCTGTATGCTTTGCTTCCTGTATCCAGTCTGCTAGCAGGATATGATAACTCAGTCTTTGCTGCCACTAGAGGGAAACAGCTTCACTGTAGCAATGTTACACAGTGTCTTCTGATTGCAGGACTAGATATAGTCTGTATATCTAGCTCCCTGCTACATTACATTTTGGATTTTGTGTTTAAGCCCTGGTTCACACTGGGCTACGGGAGTGAAATTGCGCGAGTTCAGCTGAACTCGCGCGATTTCACTCCCTCTGGCAGTCCCGATTTCGGAGCGATTTATGAGACATCTGTGCAGGTTTCTGCACAGATGTCAATGTAAATCGTGTTCTGAAATCGCAAAAAGTAGAACAGGAACTACTTTTTGAAATCAGTGCAGCGCCGCAGATGCGGCGTCGCACCGATTAGGACGGTGTCATTGCCGCCGATTTGAGATGCGATTTCACATGTGAAATCGCATCTCAAATCGAACTAAATCGTACCCAGTGTGAACCTGGGCTAAAGCAGAGTTCCACCTATTTAAAAGTCAGCAGCTACAAAAAGTGTAGCTGCTGACTTTTATTAATCAGACACTCGCCTGTCTCACAGTCCAGCCATGTGAGTGCAGGAAGCCTCGCTCCTCTCCCCCACCGTGGTGCTGTAGAGCAGAACAATCCACGCTATTCCCACACCTGTCTCAGGTGACTGATGGGTGTGAATGAAAAAACGAACAATTGAGTACCAATGAATAATAGTGCTGCACCAAAAAAAAGGAACCAATATATGGGTTCCTGAAGCAAGTGTATAACAGAAAAAAGGTGTGCTACATGTGAACAGCAAAAAAAATTGCAATAAAGTTCAAAAGAAATAAACATTGGATGGGATGAAATCAAATGAAGTCCCAATTAAAAAAGTGGAAATTATCCAGATGATGGTTCAAATCTAAATTCATACATCCACGTCACTTGGGTATTTATACTTGTCTGGAGGTGAAGCTGATCAAATGATTATACAAACAGGTGGCCGCTTACCAGACAGTTGGACCCCAAAGGATCTTTAGGGCATTGCAAACATACTGGTATCTCTCCTGGTTGGATGATCCAAGGTGATCCTCTCTACATGGATGTGGGATGTCTGGCACTTCAGGTAGGATCTCTCACCGTGGAAAAAACAGCACCCGAATGCTCCAAGGTGGGATGGTGTGTCCAAAGCAGGAAGACCAACAGTATGTGGATTTAAGAAGAGAAGGATTCCATCGTGCAGTAGTTTGTTAAAACAAGGGGATTTTATTCCAATAACACTGAGCGCGTCGTTACTAGCAGCGATCATGCCATTAGTGGCGGCACCCGGAAGTAAATAGGTCAGAGTTGGCAACGACGGAGGAGGTGAGTGAGCACTGCTGCAGGGGCTTCAATCTCGGGTAGTTCTTCATAATGACCTAGTATGCTATGCATATATGCATACTAGCTCATTATGCCTTTGCCATGCAGAGTGTTTTTTTTTTTTTTAAAGATGGTTTACTTTCTCTTTAAGAGCAGCATACAAACCAGGATTTTAGCACACAGTGAATTTGTTTGCTAAGTGAGGATCCCAAACCTTAAGGCTTATGTAACGCTTAAAATTGCTTATAATAAATAGTGTTGCTCACGAATATTCGCATTGCGAATATTCGCTACGAATATTGCATATTCGAGTATTCGCGAATATCTCGAATATCGCGGCGAATATTCGCTATTTCGAATATTCGCTATTTTTCAAATTTCGCAAAAAAATTTGCAATAAAATTCGCAATAGCGAAAATTCGCAATTTTTTTTTTTTATCAAATATCACGAATATTCGATATTAACGAATATTCGCAACCGCATATGTGAAATTTCGCTTTTTTTTTTATATAAAATATACCGAATATTCGTTAATATCGAATATTCGTGATATTTTATAAAAAAAAAAAAAAAAAAAATCGCGGAATTTCACATTAGCGAAAATTCGCATTGGCGAAAATTCGCAATTTTTTTTTTTTTTTTATAAAATATCACGAATATTCGATATTAACGAATATTCGCGAATATTCTTCGAAATATTCGCGAAATATCGCGAAATCGAATATGGCGTATTCCGCTCATCACTAATAATAAAAAAAAAAAATTGACACTTCACCAATAATTTTTTATTTCTGAAATCAACTGCACTGCAATGACCCCCAATCTAACAATTTAAATATAACGTAAAGTTAAAATATAATAATTACGTATGCACAGCCTGAAAACGTATTTTACATGCGACAGCAATTGGGAGGTGATGGAAGTTAATGAGTTGGGGTAATGGCACAGAGGTATCCGCTGCTTATGTGAGGTTTTAAACAACATAAGCTAGGGTGTATATTAATAATCCCCACTGACTCTGGATACTAATGTGTGTATATAAACTGGTAAATACAATTTTCAATATGTTTGGCATCATGCCTTGCCAAATGCTATTTACTAAACAAATAATTTTGTATTTACATAAGTATTTGAGTGTTGTTATTTTATTTTTTTTTAGTTTATTGTCAATGATTAGTAAAGACATTCTCATAGGTGCTCAGTTAATCTAATTTTAGATCAGTCTGGTCCACCTCACTTGTCAGGTTTTCATATTCTTACTACTAGAAGAACTTGTTTTCCTGCAGGATTCCTATTGTACAATTTTAGATGCAGTGTTTTTTTTTCTGTACTTTCCTTTTCACTATATGGCATTGTAAACCTGCACAGTAAATCATGTGCACAGACTTTATTTGTCAAGACTGTTTGAACAGAAGTTGTGCTACTTCCTGAAATTAAAGCCAAGGCTGTCTAAGCTGCAGGACCTAGGATTAAAGGCTGGGTGAGTAATTGCTGGAAAATTAATTGTAGTAAACTGAAATGTCACTACACTATGAATTCTGATTTAAAACTTTCTGATTGAATGGAGCATCCCGGCAACTGTGGCAATAAAAACTAGAGCTAATATTGTACATAGTGTACATCGGGTGTCACTTTTCTGGAAAGATTTATGTTATAGTGTATTAAAGCGGGGGTTCACCCTAAACAGAAATTTCTAACATTACATGGAGCCGACCTATGAGACCGACAGTATGCCGTTGTTGTTTTTTTTTTTTTTTTGCGTACATACCATTTTAGGGCTATTTTCACCCCCGGCTTCCAGGTAGGTAATCCCGCGGGACTGGGCGTTCCTATTCACAGACTGTGATTGACGTTCTTCCGACCGGCGCATACTGCGCGTCACGAGTTGCCGAAAGAAGCCTTTCGGCAACTCGTGACGCGCAGTATGCGCCGGTCGGAAGCACGTCAATCACAGCCTGTGATAAGGAACGCCCACTCCCGCGGAGAAGCCGTGGGTGAAAATTACCCTAACATGGTATGTACGGAAAAAAAAAACAGCATACTGTCGGTCTCATAGGTCGGCTCCATGTAATGTTAGACATTTTTTTTAGGGTGAACCCCCGCTTTAACTGCCGAACCATTCTTAAGTGGTGGTATAGTTTTTAATAGTATCCACTTTTGACATGCAGTCTGCTCACATAATTTATAAAAAACATCTTTGCTATTCTGAAGCTTCCCTCCAACCGCTATTGTAAATTTTATATATACTGTGATTCTGTACTTTCTAAATATGTTGCAGAAATCTCTCTCTACTAAGTCTGGCTGCAGCCATTTTAACTGTGGGCAGCTGAAGCTGCTGCCTGTTCACTTCCTGGATTTACACAGACGTGTGCACACACACACACAAACACAGACAGACACATTTGCCCCGTCTGCCCCTTGATGGCAAACTCTCAGAAAGAGGAAGTGGGCTGTATAAAGTATTTACTGGAAGAAAAAAAATGTTTTACTATCCAAAGTTAAAACAACAAGGGCAGAAGGTTTATTAGATGGAAAAAGAAAGATGAAAAAATGACTGAAGAGCCGCTTTAATTACTATTACAGGCAGTCCCCGGGTTACAAACAAGATAGGGAATGTAGGTTTGTTCTTAGGTTTAACCTGTCCGTAAGTCAGAACAGGTACATTTTTTTAAGTGTAGCTCCAGTCAAAAAATAGATTTTGTTTATGTTTTTCGGATAGCATAGGGAAGGGTTATCACCCCTGTAACATTTGTTTTCCTGTCTGTGCCCCTGTTCGGAAGATTTCACCTCACTTTCTGTCCCTATGACTATTGGATTTTGAAACTTGGGGTTATTAGGGAGAGATGGGCTGGTGAAAAAGCATCAGTGGAGACACCTTTTTCCCATAAATCTTGCAGGAGAGAATTTCCCTTCCTAGGGGTAGATTTCCTCTCACTTCCTGTTTTCTCCCTCCGTTTGTAAGTAGGAGTTGTTTGTAAATTGGATGTTTGTAAGTAGGGGACCGCCTGTAGTTCAAAAATAGCCAGGAAAGGTAGAAACAAACACACAGATTACCCAGGGTTTTGTCATTCCCCAACCACCTACCTAAAAGCTACCACACAGTCGGAGGAGGGTGTGCACGTGCCAAGGTCACAATGCTTTGTGTTGTGGGAACGGGAAATGTAACACTTCTTGTTGCGTTGACAGGCAGCATTATAGAACGGGGTGACGTACAACACGTATGATGAGCCGAGAAAAAAATTTTGCTTGATTCTGAGCATGCATAGAATTTTGTGCATCGGAATTGTCTACACATTTACAAGAATGGATTTTGTTGCCGGAAAATTTGAGAACCAACTCTCAAGTATTTGTTGTCCTATGGAGCCTACACACAATCGGAATTTCCGACAACAAGCTCTCATCGAACATTTGTTGTCGAAAATTCCTAGCAGGTGTACGTGGCCTAAGGGTTCATTTACACCATTGCCGTGCATTAGTACACACGTCGATGCATGTTATTATGCACCTTAATGTGCAGTGCTTTTCTCTGAGCATAACTTGCCTATATCAACCAAAACCCACCAGTGGCAGTGCCCCACAATGCATGTTAGTGTGTTGCTGTGCCTTTCTCGGCACTGCACGTCTGTTGAAAAGATGTGTTGGAATGTCATTGCGATTTAAAGGGGATGTGAAGGCAGAAGGTTTTCTATGCATTAAGATAAAAAAAACCTTTGTGTGTAGCAGCCACTCAAGCACCCCCCCCCCCCCCCAATTAATTTGCTGAGTCCCATCTCTCTCCAACAAAGTTCACGAATATCTAAGCCATCTGGGACACTCCTGATTGGCTGAGACACAGCAGCGGCATCATTGGCTCCTGTGCTGTCAATCAAAGTCAGTCAGCCAATCAGAGGAGAGAAGGGGCGGACCAGGTCAAGGTTTCTGTGTCTGAATAGACACACGGAGCTGTGACTTGGCTCCAGTGCCCCCAATGGACTCTGCTGACTGTGTGGGGGCACTCGATAGGAGGGAAGGGCCAGGAGCAGCAACGAGGGACCCGAAAAAAGCAGGATCCAGGCTACTCTGTGCAAAATCAACTGCACAGAGGCGGTAAGTATAACATGTTTATTTTTTTTTTTTAAACAAGACTTTACAATCACTTTAATGGCACTGTTTTACAGTATTGCAACTAAATAGCTTGAATAAGCTCTCAGGGCTGATTCACACATTAGCATTCTGGTGTGTGTTTATGTTTTAATATTTATAGGGAGAGCTAGATTTCTTTGATTGCCAAATTTGGGACCAGTGTTTCACTTCCAGGGATATTTGCTTTTCTCACTTGAGGCTGTATATCGGTAGTATGGAAGATCTCTGTTTTAGAAGAGAAGAATACAAGAGTAATACCATTGTTCTCCAGTGCGGATTGTTTAAGCTTTTATTTCAGTCGTTTTTATTGAGTTTTTAAAGGGAAGGTTACAAACAGATAATAATAAGGTGATACACTCTCTACAGTATATCTTTCGTGAAAAGATCACACATAGATACTATGCCAAGTAAGATAACATAAACTTGAACATCCATACTTATCTTACAGTTGGAGTGCTGCCAACTATCCCAGACACCCCATCTGGGAACAAACTGTGACCTGGTTAGAGTGGAAGCACAGGCACCCAGGGGCCGTGTCATAGCGATATTGAAATAACTCAAGGTGGTACAGTACAGGATTAAGACTTGAAACAGGGGAGTTGGATACATCAGTTGGTACACAATCCACGTACTGGTGTAATCTGCAATGTGAGGCGTCATTTTTCCTGTACAGGGGGTGAATTAACCTATAACTTGATGTGAGAAGGCAAGGTAAGCGTGCCAAGGTTAGGAAGGAAAGGAAAATGAAAGGTGGTAGGGGGCTAGGCATAGGGTGAGCCAGTCACATAAAGACTTTGAAAATTTGACTGTGCAATTAGGATTTGATAACCAGGGTTCCCATTTATCTCTAAATACTGTGACACTAGGGTTTGCGATTGCCAATAATTTCTCCATCTCGCATTGGTGGTTGAGGGTGAGAATAGCATCACTGAGGGAAGGTGGATCGGTAGTATTTCACTGCCTTGTAATTGTGATTTTTGCTGCTAATAACATTTGTATGATTACTATTCGGAACTTGGGAAAAAATTGTGAATGTTCAGGTGCAAGATGGCTACTTTTCCGCATAAGGTGATTGTTTGCAATACAGTGGAACCTTGGATTGCGAGTAACACGGATAACGAATGTTTCACAATACGAGCACTGTATTTAAAAAAAAATCCTAACTCGGTTTGCGAGTGTTGTCTCGCAAAACTAGCAGGATTCAGGCCAAAGTGGTGTGCAGTACCACGTTTGGCCTGAGGTGAGGTGGGGGCAGAGCCGAGCGGAGCCGAATGACTCCGAAAATGCACAGAAAGGCCTGAGGACAGCTCGGCTGACCTCGGCAAAGCTCGGAAACAAGATGTATAATGGACAGTATAAAGAATATATTCCTCCCGTAGGGTGGCATGGCATTCAATTGCAGATCTAGTGCATAGCTGATGTAAGCAAATTATACTCAAAGAAAATCAGGCCTCAACGTTGCAGGATCCACAGCCCTGGAGTAAAAATGGATTGTAAAGTTGTATGCGGGGGAATACGAGGGCCCTCAAATATTTAACATCATCCCAGATTTAACATGAGTAGGCCTTTACTGGGTTGGGGATGTTCTGTCTGTCTTTTTAGGAAAGGGCAATAGTAAATTGTGGGTGCAAAGGGGGTGGAGCTCTAACAATTCTAAATGGACTCAAATTGGGGTCTTGTAGGTGGAATGGGATTTTGTCCGTTTAACCAGTTGTGTGCTTGTTGATATTTGAGGTATTCCTAGATCTTTAGACAGTTTCTGCAACTATGTTGTGATTTTAGGGAGTCTAGGCTTCGCAATGACAGTCAGATGATCATTTCAAAAAGGTTTATAGTGGAGGCTGGTAAGGGGACATTTAAAGCTTTGAATTTGCTACTGTTGAGTTTTGGGGAGGTGATGGAATAGGGGCATAATAGGACCAAATGGTAGATGGTTTCTGCCTGCCCTTCACTAATGGGCTTTAGTAGCTCTTATATGAATAATGACGACAGTTGTTTGGATTATTTTTCTATTGTGTATCTTGTATGAGTATTATTTATTTATTCATGTATGCAGGTGTGTGTTTTATAGAGTTTATTTTGCTCTAACTAATTTGTTACATATGGTGTTTGGGTTAAGTTCTCTCTCTATATATGGGGTTGTAGGGTTAATTTAAGCCACTATGAGTAAACTCAAGTACAGTGCAAATTGTGTTCCTTTCTTTCCCCCACTGTTTTTACTCAGTTTATTGGACCTTTTTTTAAGCAGTGCAACCACCTAGACTTCCTTTTTAATTAAACGGAGGATCATGTCGTCTGGTAGTTAGCCTACCAAAACTGAGCGAAATGAGGATTGGCTCAGATTCGTGCTGACCTCTGTAGTGCATGTCTAGGTCTAATGCCGCGTATACACGATCATTTTTTGGCATGAAAAAAACGTCATTTTTGAAAAACGTCTTTTAAAATGATCGTGTGTGGGCTTTACATAATTTTTCAGGTTCTGAAAAATGACAAAAAAAATTTCGAACATGCTGCATTTTTTAACATTGTTTTTTCGGGTTGTAAAAAATTATCGTGTGTGTGGGCTAAAACAACGTTTTAAACCCGCGCATGCTCAGAAGCAAGTTATGAGACGGGAGCGCTCATTCTGGTAAAGCTACCGTTCATAATGGAGTAAGCACATTCATCACGCTGTAACAGACAGAAAAGCGAGAATCGTCTTTTACTAACAAGGAATCGGCTAAAAGCAGCCCAAAGGCGAATAGAACTTCCCCTTTAGAGTGCCGTCGTACGTGTTGTACGTCACCGCGCTTTGTTCATCATTTTTTTAAAACGATGGTGTGTGGGCAACGTCGTTTTTAATGATGCAGTTGGAAAAACTTTGTTTTTTGGACATGCTGAAAAAGTTTTTTTTTTTCATGCTGAAAAATGATCGTGTGTACGCGGCATAAGTGTATTGCAGGCCTCCCAGCTGCGTTTCATTTGTGAGTGCGGAGTAGCCTGTGGGAACGGAGGATCGGGTAAGTGCTTTTTCTGGTCCCCATAGACACAAAACGGTATTTAACCCTTGCAGTGAGGGGACAGCTCTACTGCATGGAAGGATTTTTGCATTTCCCAGAATCGAGCTTCCATATTTTTTGTTTTTTGATCTAAGACTTTGCTATATTATAGTGAATGCAGTGTTTCTTTAAATTAAATAATGTAAGTAGGCATTATAAAGCTAGCTATTGTGTTGCAGTGATTGCAGACACTGTGATTAGGAAAGGAGATGAAGAGCCTGCAGAAAACACACAAAGTACAATGTAATACGTAAGCACAGGCACCTTGACAACAGAAGCACCTGATAATTAGTCATAAACTCCTATTCACAATAGGCAGGATGTCCAAACAGTACAAGGTGCTCTTCCACGAATATGTCTCTGGGAAATTATGATATTCTAGAAGATACTCGAAACCCCAAATAGACTTGACCTTTTAATTTTTTTTTTTTTTTTCAGCTAATGCTTTTAAAATTGCTAATGTTCGTATTTGCAGGGCCCTGAAAATCCTTTATATGTATACAACAATGTTAATAGATGTGATTAACTGCAACTTCAGCTCTGGAAGATTTAAACCCCTTTATGACCTGGTAATTGTTTTGCGATACGGCACTGCATTACTTTTTTTTTTTTATCAAAAAGGTTTTTATTGCTCACAGAACATACAGAGTATAAGAACATGACATACCATACACAATATGCAAACTTTATGACAATACAACTCCCAATTTTGCACAGAACAAATAATGAACATATCCAGCGGCACTGCATTACTTAAACTGACAATTGCGACACTGTACCCAAATGAAAAATGTTATCCTTTTTTCCCCCTCACAAATAGAACTGGTATTTGATCACATCTGCGTTAATTTTTTTTCACGCTATAAACAAAAAAAAAAACGTAAATTTTGAAAATAAATAAATGTATTTTCTGCTATCCACTAAAAAATGTAAAAAATCTAATTTCTTCATCAATTTAGGCCAATATGTATTCTGCTAAGCGTATATGGATTGGTTTGCGCAAAAGTTACTGTACAAACTATGGGATATAGTTTTTGAATTTGTATTCATTTTATTTTTTTACTAGCAATGGTGGTGATCAGCGACTTATAGCGGGACTGCGATATTGTTTTAGACAGGTTGGACATTAACCACTTAAGACCCGGACCAAAATGCAGGTAAAGGACCTTGCCCCTTTTTGCGATTCGGCACTGCGTCGTTTTAACTGACAATTGCGCGGTCGTGCGACGTGGCTCTCAAACAAAATTGGCGTCCTTTTTTCCCCACAAATAGAGCTTTCTTTTGGTGGTATTTGATCACACATAAACTGTCTTTGAGCGGGGGTGGGGGGGGGGGGGGGTTGTGGCGGTTTTTTACTTTATTCGTGTTGTTCAAAAGTTGCCTACCCCTACTCTAGAGGGTGACTCCCCTTGTATTTATATAGCAGACTTAACCCCTTATTAACTCCCTGGGCAGCCTTGTACACAAAAAAATTACTAACATATACTTTATTACAACACAGTGCAAACTAGTAACATGAAGCAGTGTTCACCCCAACAGTAGGCACCCGCCTACAAACTTGTAGGCCCATGCAGGGCTAAAGATTAGGTTTGCTTTAATCAGGTTTACTCATGTAGGGAAAACAAACATGTTTGCTTTAATCCCCCTCTCACTTTTCTTTTGCTCCTCTCAGATCAGCTACAAAGAAAATACCCATTGTTTTTGGGTTTGGGGGAGCATTATGTAAATCCATGTGGCAGTGCTGGATCGATTTTTTTAAGCATCTGTGCTGCACCCCAAAAAAGTATTTGATTATAATCTATGACTTGGCATGGCATAGCTTATACAGAAAGACATCTCCCGCTCCTAGTAGTTGAATAGAGTAGAAAGGAAGCATTGGAAAGGTGAGTATGTGGACCTGGTTACTTTAACTTGTGTTGACAAAGCCACAAGTTCACTTTAAAGGAGCTGAACTATGGGAGATGTGCTCAAAGTACGGAGACAGAGAGGAAATACTAGTCACCAGTAGTGCCTGGTGTCTCCCTGCAGTTAATCTTTTCCCCATTTAGTGACCTACAAAACCTTGGTCTGCACTGTGTCTGTGTGGAAGTCTTACGTCTGTGCAGCGTATTACATAGTTAGTCAGGTTGAAAAAAGACACAAGTCCATCCAGTTCAACCATAAATATTAAAATAATAATAGCGTACAATCACATATACTCAACTCCACACCCACAGTTGATCCAGAGGAAGGCAAAAAACCACAGCAGAGTATGATCCAATTTGCTACAGCAGGGGAAAAAAATTCCTTCCTGATCCCCGCGAGTCAATGGGATTTTCCCCGGATCAACTTTACCTACAAATCTTAGTACTCCGTTATATTATGTACATTTAGGAAAGAATCCAGACCTTTCTTAAAGCAATCTACTGAGCTGGCCAGAACCACCTCTGGAGGGAGTCTGTTCCACATTTTCACAGCTCTTACTGTGAAGAAACCTTTCCGTATTTGGAGGTGAAATCTCTTTTCCTCCAGACGTAAAGGGTGCCCCCTTGTCCTCAGTGTTGACCTTAAAGTGAATAACCAAGTTCACTATATGCACCCATTATATATTTGTACATGTTGATCATATCCCCCCTTATTCTCCTCTTCTCAAGAGTGAATACATTTCTTTCCTCATAGCTGAGCTCCTCCATGCCTCTTATCAGTTTGGTTGCCCTTCTCTGCACTTTCTCCAGTTCTCCGATATCCTTTTTGAGAACTGGTGCCCAAAACTGGACTGCATATTCCAGATGAGGTCTTACTAATGATTTGTACAGGGGCAAAATGATATCTCTCTCTGGAGTCCATACCTCTCTTAATAAAAGAAAGGACTTTGCTCGCTTTGGAAACCGCAGCTTGGCATTGCATGCCATTATTGAGCTTATGATCAACTAAAACCTCCAGATCCTTCTCCACTACAGATCCCCCCCAGTTGTACTCCCCCTAGCATGTATGATGCATGCATATTCTTAGCCCCTAAGTGCATAACTTTACATTTATCAACATTAAACCTCATCTGCCACATAGTCGCCCAATTAGACAGAGCATTGAGGTCGGCTTGTAAATTGGAGACATCATGTAAGGACGTTATTCCACTGCATAGCTTGGTGTCATCTGCAAAAACAGAAATGTTACTTTGGATCTCAGACCCAATATCATTTATCAAGATAATAAAAAGTAAGGGACCCAACACTGAACCTTGGGGTACACCACTGATAACCTTGGACCATTCAGAGTAAGAATCATTAACCACAACTCTCTGAATTCTTTCTTTTAGACAGTTTTCTATCCATTTACAGACTAATATTTCCAATCCTGTAGACTTTACTATACACATGAGCCGGGTGTGGGGAACTGTATTGAACGCTTTTGCAAAATCCAAGTATACCATGTCCACCCCAAAGCTCAAGCACACACTACTGATCACTCACAATGTTCATTCAGAAAGGGAAGGGGATGGTCAATTACATATTTACCGACCCCTTCCTCCACTCATCCTAAAACATCCTTGCAGAAACAGCTGGTGGGAGAGGAGGGAAGCTGGTAGCACTGCAGGGGGAAGGGGGGAACCAGGGCAGTAGGGGGAATATGTGCTGTAACCCTGTGCACACTCCTATGGTGGAAGTGACTATCTTGGTAGAAGCAAGGCTTTGCTTCCCCATGTCAGAACCTCTATACAAGGAAAACTGTAAGCAGGACTGTAGTGAAATCGCCAAATCTTATTATAACTCTCCTGAAAGTTGCAGTTACAGGTACAGGATATTATCTTCAGATCTTCCATTGCATACTGCTGTGATTCTGTACATTTAGAAGTGCCTAGGTACAGGGCCGGATTTGCTCTCCCTGCCGCCCCAAGGCCAGGTTCTACAATGCACCCCCTCCCCGCCAACCAAACCCCCCCCCCCCAATCAACGGAGAATGGCAACCGGAGGGGACAGGGGTGGCACAGTTAGTTCAAATATTTTTTGTTTCTTTTTTTTTTTACTTTTTAGCACTTTTTTTAAAATTTGTATTCATTTTTAGCTTGTCGTTTACTTGTTTTTATTTTTGTGTAATATTCTTATTATTTTTCTTATTTTTAACTTTTTAGTTACTTTTTTAATTTAATTATTATTTTTTATCAATTTTTTTCACTTAACTTTATTGCTATCACACAGGATAAAACAATTCCCTGTGCGATAGCAATTGGAGGTGACAGGTTCTCTTTATTGACTCTGTCACCTCCAAAACAGAAGTCCTAGAACTGTGCTAGAACTCCTGTCACATCTGAGATGGGAAGAGCACAGCTCACCCCTCTCACTGTGTACATCGGCGGCAGGGACAGGAGACAGACTCGGCGGCTGGGGGGAAGACGGAGGAGTCCCAAATGCAAAGCAAGCCGAGAAAGGTATGTGAAGGTAGGGGAGAACGGACAGCAGCACACATTTGACAAGTGATTTTTGACGACATCGCTGTAATCACTTAACGAGCGAGCGGATTCCCCCACTCAATTCTCCCACACAGCAACTTACCGCCCTCAATTGTATGTTATGGCCGTCGGGGGACTCCATACCACTGCTGCCCCTTGGCACCCTGCCGCCCCGAGGCCTGGCCTTGGTGGTCTTGTGGGAAATCTGGGCCTGCCTAGGTACACTGGGAGTGTACAGCTTTTTTATAGGAGAAATACTAAATATAATTTTTTTAAGAGTGCTGCTTAAACCTAGTTATTCTATTTTAGATTTTACCTATAGCATAGCAGAGTTTCCCTTTTTGCATTCCTATCCACATTGAGAGCAAACTATAACATTTCTGTTTTTTGCGGTATTATTTTACAGTACCTGATATTTCTGATAGTACTTTCAGATTTAGATGACTTGTTGATCCTTATTTCATGGCAGCATTTCACATATACAGATACTGATTATCTTTATGTCAAACAATGCAGGTAGCTTTTTGCTGAAGGGCTGGTTTGATGAGAGATTTTTTTTTTTTAAATGGAACTGGTAATGATTTCAAACCGTTTTGAGAGCAGCTGGCTTTTTTTTTTTTAATCTTCTTCATTTTGTCTACTAATGGTTTATTCCTATTAACAAAGAAAGGTACATTTTATTAATAGAATTTTCCCTTTTGATGATCCACGCTCATTACATCATGGTCTCTACTCAGCTTCTGTTATGTTAGAAGGACCTGCAGGGCTGCAGTGAAAAGTAAATGATCTGGTAGCCCTGCCTTGCCTAATGTATACCTGTTGTACACATCCTGTTGTATACCTCCCAATACCTCATTTCCATCTCACAAAGGTATTATAGCACAAAGTATATAGGCAAAGGACACACCCCTGCCATACCTCCAGTAACATGGACCTTAAAGGGGTTGTAAAGGTTCGTCTTTTATTTTCTAAATCGGTTCCTTTAAGCTAGTGCATTGTTGGTTCACTTACCTTTTCCTTTCATTTCCCTTCTAAATGTTTTTTTTCTTTGTTTGAATTTCTCACTTCCTGTTTCTCCTCAGTAAGCTTTCCACCATCATCCGAGCGGTGGTTAGTCAGCCAGAACAGCTTCCTGAACAGCTTACTGAGAAGGAACAGAAAGTGAGAAATTCAGACAAAGAAAAAAAACATTTAGAAGGGAAATGGAAGGAAAAGATAAGTAAACCAACAATGTATTAGCTTAAAGTAACCTATTTATAAAATAAAAAAACAAACCTTTACAACCCCTTTAAGGATTAATGTGTAAAAAAGTATTGGTTTAACCCAATTTTTATTTCAATTAGGGCTGGGGAAATTAAAGATTAATTCTTTTGATCGTTTAAAATTCTTGACATCATCGGACAGCCTGGACAGTGAGACTTACCCTGCTGGATACGACCAAACTGCACCCATTGGATTGAGGTACCTTTTGCATCTGTGGAGCAGGAGGATGCATCAGGCTCCATCAGGGGAAGGGGGCAAAAATAACCAATGGTTTTCCGGCCCTAAGCAGTTTTGTGCAGACAATTCTTTGTGTATCGGCAACATGTGTTTCGTGCAAAAGACTGTTCAGTTCTTCAGGGTATATTTTCAACAAAATGCTATCATGCCTGCTTCCAGAAAATGTAAACACTCTGGTATGTCTGTGTGACTGGCTAAAGTGATGCCTACTTGCCTACTATAAATTGACTGACAGTCAATATAATAGATACGTTTTATAATTAAATTTAAACTAACTTTCTACGTTTTTCTTAAAAGTTTAATAAGAAAAAAATTACTTACGTCAGTGCTACAGTTTGAATTTAAAACGTATTTGTGTGAACTGTGAAGTTAAGTCATGGATTGTGGAAACTAACCAGTGTCGGGTGATTGTATATAGTGTATACCACATTTACCACTGACTAATGCAATGCAAGGAGATCAGCTAAAAGTAGTTGGATCTGTATGTGCGTTATAATTAATCGAAATTAGTCGATTAATCGATTAAAAATAAAATCGATTAATCAAACACGAAAAGTTTAATCAGTAACAACCCTAATTTCAATCACAATTTTTACTTTATTTTTATTTTTTGAAAACAACAAATATAATATAATTTTTTTTAAGATTAAAGGTTTAGTACAGTAAAAAACTTTTGATAGTCAAATAATACAATAATATTTTATAGAGATCCTTACATCGGGCTAAACAGAGGGACAAATTTGGAAGACGGTGGGACAGAAGCTTTTGGTTCCAAAAGAGGGGTTGTCCCTTCAAATGAGGGACAGTTGGGAGGTATGTGGCAGTACAGTAAGGCACTGTTCACACTAGCAATTTGGAATTGTGCGCAAAATTGGCGGTCATTCTGCCCCCGATTTTTAATTTGCAATAAAATTGTGGCAAAACACATGACGTGCATTTGGTTACCATTCATCCCTAACTAATTTCCACTTGGCATATAACAATTTAAAGACCAAGCAGGACTTTCGTCATTCTTTGTGGATGTCATATGATGTCCTCCCGGAATGAGCCTCATGTGCTGTGGACGCAATTAGTCACTGGCTGTGTCCACCAGACACTGTCAGTAATTGATCAAGGTACCAGCCCGCTGCCGGTGCCATATGATCGCTGTGACCACAGCAGATCATATGACGGTTGTAAGCATGAATGACTTCCTTTTATGCCTGCCTTTACTCACACATAAACTTAAATGGCATCCCATTTCTGGGAAATTTCATGCTCCCAACTTTGTGGGAACAGTTTGGGGATGGCCCCTCAATATTGAACCCTATGGACTAAGACTAGGATAACATTAAAGTTCATGTACGTGCAGGGGCGGACTGACAACTCATGGGGCCCCCGGGCAATAGGAGGTTATGGGGCCCAGGCAATGGGAGATTATGGGGCCCCCAGGCAATGGGAGATTATGGGGCCCCTGGGCAATAGGAGGCCACACAGTATACACACACACAGGCGGGGCAGCTATAATCTTGAGATTTAAAAAAAAAAAACACAGATTTGCACATACTGTCCCTGGTTTTACTGAGGCTGGCAACCCTGATGGGGGCCCCCTAGTGGCATGGTGCCCTCGGGCAGTGCCCTAGTGCCCGAATGCAGTGGCGGCCCGCCCATATGGGCGCACGGGCGCTGCCCCCCCTCCCGCAGTCACAAAAAAAAAAAAGAATTAAAAAAAAAAAAAACGGGCCCTTTAAGAACTTTTATTCGGCTAAAATGTCATTTTGACATTTTAGCCGAAGTTCTGGCGGCCGTCTATAGAGGGCGCTGCAGCGCCACCCCCTCTCGCAAGTAACACACGTTCAATGCTATGCATTGGACGTGTGTTACTGTTGCCAGCTGCCTGGTCTATTCGTATAACCGGACATGGGACGCCGGTTACCCGAATAGCGACAGCTGGTTGGCTGAGGGGAACTGCCTATCAAAGCCAGTGGCTCTGATAGGCTTTTCCAGTCCCGCCTTCCGGCTCTCGGAAGTCTATGCTCGGAGCGCAGACAATCTGCGGTCCTTGCATTAGACTGACAGCCGTTTCAGCCAATCAGGTTCCCGGATTCTGGTTTTCAGGAACCTGATTGGCTGAAGCTTCTCCAGGGCGGCAGAAGACATCGAGGGAGGACATGGAAGCGTCAGGTAAGTGATTTTTTTACAGGGAAAGGGGCAGCATGGGGCACAGTGGCAGCATGGGGCACAGTGGCAGCATGGGGCACAGTAGAAGCATGGGGCACAGTGGCAACAATGAGCACAGGCCGGGCACAGTGGTGACAATTGATGGCACAGTGACTGAATATGATGGCATGGCAGAGAGGTGACAATTGATGGCACAGTGACTGCATTTGATGGCATGGCAGAGAGGTGACAATTGATGGCACAGTGACTGCATTTGATGGCATGGCACAGTGGTGACAATTGATGGGCACAGTAGCTGCTTTTGATGGCATGGCACATTGGTGACAATTGATGGCACAGTGGTGGCGTTTGATGGCATGGCACAATTAGTGACACAAGTGGTGACAATTGATGGCACAGTGACTGCAAATGATGGCATAGCACATTGGTGACAATTGATGGCACAGTGACTGCATATGATGGCATGGCACATTGGTGACAATTGATGGGCACAGTAGCTGCATTTGATGGCATGGCACAGTGGTGACAATTGATGGCACAGTGGCTGCATTTGATGGCATGGCACAGTGGTGACAATTGATGGCACAGTGGCTGCATTTGGTGGCATGGCACAGTGGCTACATTTGGTGGCATGGCACAGTGGCTGCATGTGATGGGCACAGTGAGGCTGCAATATTTTTTTTTTCGTTTGCGCCCCCCCAAAAATTTTGAGCACCAGCCGCCACTGCCCGAATGGTCAGTCCGCCCCTGTGTGCGTGTAAAGGCAGGTGTCCCAATACTTTTGGTAATATAGTGTATGTGTCAAAGAAACCACCTTGATGTAAATAATCAGATCAATCTGTGGGACTGTTGGAAAATCAGGCAGGGTTTTCAAGGTTCAATTTTGTTTTTCAACATAGACTTTACATACAACTGTCAAGCATTTGTTTTAGTCTCTGCTTCCCACAAAGCTTTACAATCTCAGTCGCCATTCACATACAGAGTAGGTCCAGCTTTTCAGTGGAAAATTATGACCACGTACTGTACTTGTTTGATTGTAAAAGCACACAGAAACATCCAAGGAAAACCCATGGAAATCACTTATAGCAACAGAAAATAAGCTGGTTTGTTTGTTCATACTTTTACACACAGTGTTTGCTAATTATTATAGGAATTGGCTATGTTCTCTTAATCAAGAATTTAAAAAATGTAATATGTTTTTTAACATTTCCTTGAATTTCTTAAAGCATGAGTTTTTTTTATTAATTACCAATTCCAACCTTTTTACCCCCCAAGTAAAAACGAATAGTAAAAGCCTTGTATTCATTCTACAAAATACATGCAGTCTCTGAATGGTGGCAGTGGCGAGCGAGCAACCCCTTGTAGTTAATATGCAGAAAGACAGCCACTTGGTACTGGACCTGGAAGCAGTGGCGTTGCTAGGGGGTGGCTATTGGGGCTATAGCCCCGAGTATTTTACGGGGTGGGTGCAGTCCCACAATTAGCGGATATGTCCCAGTCTGGAATGCAGGGGATAGGGGCGGACTGAGCCATGGTAGCGCTGGCTCCGCTACCACCAATGGCTCTCTGGAGACCCTGATGTAACAATATTTTTAGGGAGATTTGGAGGGGGAATTTAGATTAAGAAAGGAAATTTGATCAGGAGTGGTGTTCTGTTAGGAAGGGGGACTTGGGAGAGTTGGGCGAATTTGTGCCCGTGGGGGAGTGCTAGAAGAGAGGATTTTGGGTGGATGGAGTTAAGGAAGGAGAGGATTTGAATGCTATAGAGAAGAGAAAATAAAAGCCTTCCTCTGCTAGGGTAACAACACTACTCATGCATACAGCAAGTATAGTAATTGAGCAATGTCACCCAAGGACAGGAGGCGTGTAACCAGATAGAAAAGTTTATTTCTGACTTGTGTTGCGGACTGTGTATGTTATACATGACAGACCTTTTATTGTATACTGCTTGGGAAAAGAATGTGATACAAACTTTTCTGACCTCAGTAAGGTTATTGTTCTCGCTTTGTCACTCTTAACCTTTTTGTCTCCAGGATCATTCAATAAAAGACACCCTTTTGTAATAAAAAGCCATTAATCTTGTTTATGGGAATGCTTCTAAATAGTGACAGTTCTCCTAATGAAATTATTATTTTGTAAAAAATGATACCCTTTTATAATCCGGTATTTTGATTTACCTGTAACCTTTTAAATTCAGACTCGTGACATTTCCAGGATTTATGGGTTTATCAGTTTTATCTCACTCTGTAGTTAAGCGTAGATTTGTATTGGCTTTTGATATCAAAACTAGGATTACAATTATAATATGGAGGGGCTTATACACAAAAAGATTATGTGCCACACCTTAGACATTGAAAATCCATGCATGAGGTCTGCAGAGGGTCTCTTTGTCTATGGTGGACACAAACTGTATGCAAACTTAAAGTGGTTGTAAACCTCAAACATGAAATATGAACAAAGCATATCCCTCTATAGTGTGTACTTGTCTCAATCCAGAGCACTAAGGCCCTGTACACACGATCAGACATGTCTGATGAAACTGGTCTGCAGACCAGTTTCATCGGACATGTTCGATGGTGTGTACGGCCCATCGGATCGTTGTCTGTCGGACCAAAGTTTTAAAACATGCTTTAAAACCTGTCTGATGGACACCTGTCTGTTGGACAGGTTCGATGGTTAGTACACAAAAGCATTGGACCAAAAACCCACGCATGCTCAGAATCAAGTCGACACATGCTTGGAAGCATTGAACTTCGTTTTTGAACTTCGTTTTTTCATCACGTCGTTGTGTTCTACGTCACCGCGTTCTGGTTTGATCAGGGTTGTAGTCCCAAGGGAGGGGGTGAGCACGCTAACTAATCCACAGCCAGAATGGCTCGGATGATGGGGGCAAGCTTACTGAGGAGGAACAGGAAGTGAGTAATTCAGACAAAGAAAAACAAAAACATTTAGAAGGGAAATGGAAGGAAAAGGTAAGTGAACCAACAATGCACTAGCTTAAAGGAACATATTTAGTAAATAATAAACCAACCTGTACAACCCCTTTAAGAATTACTTCACAGTCTTTTTGTCCTGATCCACTCATTCTTATTTTTTGCCTTGGTGACCCATAGACAGAAAGTGAGGCTCAACAGAAGAAATAATGTTTCCATGCTGTGTACACAATTAAAAAAAGATTTAGCTGGAATTAAGCTTTTACCCATGACCACAGTGACGCCAATGATGGCCCAAATCTCTTCTTCTCACAGGCATACTATAAATGCTGCATCTGTGGCAGCACAATGCTTTAAACTAATGCTCGGTTTGTAAACATTTTTGTTTTTAATGGTCTAGAAAAAACGTTTTTTTCAACCCGATCGTTAAACCGGCCTTGCCTACACACGAGCATAAAAAAAAAAAGCTCTAGCAAAGCACGGTAATGTACAACACGGCACTATAAAGGGGAAGTTCCATTTGGATGGCGTCACCCTTTGGGCTGCTTTTGCTGATTTTGTGTTAGTAAAAGACGATTTGCGCTTTTCAGTCTGTTACAGCGTGATGAATGTACTATCTCCATTACGAACGCTAGTTTTACCAGAACGAGCAGTCCCATCTCATAACTTGCTTCTGAGCATGCGCGTTTTTTTCACGTCGTTAAAGCCCACACACGACCATGTTTTACGACATTAAAAACGACAACGTTAAAAACGTTGTGAAAAATTAGAGCATGTTCTAAATTTTTAATGGCCATTTTTTACATCGTGTAAAATGCTCTGGAGCCCACACACAATCGTTTTTAATGACATAAAAAAAAAAACATTTAACAACCCGAAAAACGGTCGTGTGTACGTGGCATAACTCTTGTCTGACATAGCTGCGTTCAGCCCCCTATGTTATTGTATCTATCTGTTCTCCATCCGCTATATCATAGTAAAAATTAAGTTAGAACATTGAAAAAAATGTTTAACCACTTGCGGACCGGCTCACACTGATATACGTTGGCAAAGTGTCATGGGTGTGCAAAATCACGTCCACATACATTGGCCCTTTAAGAGCCGCCAAAGGGCGCGCACCGCCAGAGGAATGCATGCACATTCGCTGCGCAGCGGATGACCCGATGTGCGTGGCCGGTGCGTGGGCGCGAGAGCCAGCACAGGGATGTGTGTGTAAACACACACATCCCTGTGCTGTCAGAGGAGAGGAGACAGATCGTGTGTTTCTACAAAGTAGAAACGGTGATCTGTCATATCTCTTAGTTTGTCCCATCCCCACACAGTTGGAACACAGTGAGGGAACACATTTAACCCCTTGATCACCCCGCTAGTGTTAACTCCTTCCCTGCCAATGACATATATACAGTAATCGGTGCATTTTTATAGCACTGATCGCTCTATAAATGTCAGTAGTCCCAAAAATGTTCAAAAGAGTTTCATCTGTCCACCACAATGTCGCAGTCATGATAAACATTGCAGATCTTCACCATTACTAATAATAAAAAAAATCATAATAAAAATGCCATAAATCTATCCTGTATTTTATAGACGCGATAACTTTTGTGCAAACCAATAAATATACGCTTATTGCGGTTTTTTTTTTACCAAAAATATGTAGAAGAATACATATTGGCCTAAACTGAGGAAGAAATGTGTTTATTTATTTTTTTCATATATATTTTTGGGGGATATTTATTATAGCAAAAATTCTAAAATGATTTTTTTTCAAAATTGTCGCTGTTTATTTTTGTTTATAGCGCAAAAAATAAAATCTGTAGAGGTAATTAAATACCACCGAAAGAAAGATCTTTTTGTGGGGAAAAAAAGGATGTCCTTTTTGTTTTGGGTACAGTATTGCACGACCGCGCAAATGTCATATAAAGCGACGCAGTGCTGTATCGCAAAAAAAGGCTTGGTCAGGAAGGGGGTAAATCTTTCTGGGGCTTAAGTAGTTAATAAAAACACCTTCAATTAAAAAATAAATAAAAAAATATGCAAACAATTACACTAAAACGGCACTACACATATTAGGCATCCACACTGATGCCAGAACAAAAGAAATTATTCCTGATGAGTAAGCCGAAATCCGCTCAGTGGGTGGCCCTGTCGGCCGCCTCCCACCTGACATCACTCAATTGAACAAATTGAAGATGCTGGCCAGAAAATTGTTGGCTGAACAGCACCTACATCCAATCGGTTGCAATTACTGTTTGGGTATTTTGACAGATAGTGCGGCCTGGCTGTTAAAATACAATAGCCACAGTGTCCATCTATGCTGTATAGTATGGGGGAATCTGTTAGATTTTTTTTCCATTCAGTCTGTAGGCTGAATGAAAAAAAAATATATACTGTATTTATTGGCATATAACGCTCACTTTTTTACCCTGAAAATAGAGGGTAAACTGTGCCTGTGTGTTATACGCAGGGGGCTGTGGAATGTTTTTTTTCCTGAAACTTCCCTCTTAGGACCCTTTCACACTGGTGCGTTTTTCCCGCGTTTTGCCGCGTTTTCGCGGTAAAAATAGTGCTTTTTAAAACGCCCCCCATGCCCCCTCCATTAAAATGAATTAAAAACGCGGTAAAATCACTGCAAAATCTCTGTGTTTTTTCCGCAATTAAAATCGCGGCAAAACACCGCGTTTTTACCGCGTTTTTTAATTCATTTCAATGGAGCGGGGCATGGGGAGCATTTTATGAGCATTTTAATAGCGCTATTTTTGCCGCGAAAACGCGGCAAAAACGCACCAGTGTGAAAGGGCCCTTAAAGTTAGGGTGCGCGTTATACGCCGATAAATACGGTATATGTCCAGCTTTCCAATTTTAATTTTTCATGTTACTCATGAAGGTATGAGGGACTCTAACGCTTTGGCCATTTATCTCTGGAGGTGTCACTTGACTTGCCATAAAGAAAGTGCTAAGCTATCTTTTGCAATCAAATTGTGGACGTTTGTATATTACGTAATAAAATATCTTCAGGATCAACATTTTTCTATATTTTACCTTTACATCATTGTTCCAATTTAAATGGACTGGCAGGCTGCCATATATGCTGTCAGTAGAAAGAAGTTCAGATGAGTCTGTTGTGAATGTTGAAGACTAATTTCTCCACAATATCTGAGTGACTGAGGGCTTGTCTTGAAGTGTTTTTTCTGAATGTGTATTTTGGTTTGCATCTGGGCACAGGTGCACCATAATCAATTTATTTATGCTAGGAAACTAGAACTCCCAGTCAAAATACTTTTTAGGCACACATAAAGAACACGCAGATCCTAATGTAGTTACAGTATACAGCATTGATATGTTTTGAACAAAGCTGTACTGGTTTAGCTGAGCAATGGTAAATTAGTGTTTGCAATAGGTGTTAAATATAAGTAAATTAAACAAGTTGGCACTAAATAAATTACAGGCTGGAGAGATAAGAAGCCTGCCCTGACCTTTTAGATTTCCCAGATGCTTTTAAAGATGTTTCATTTATATTTTGTTAATGCATATCTGTTTTGTTTGCATTTGCAGGTCATCATGACAGATACCATTTTTGGCAATGGAACAGATCAATGGGTGTGCCCTAATGACAGACAACTAGCACTTCGAGCCAAGTAAGTCTACGGAGAGCATACACTTTCCCTCCTATGGCTGTCACACACACGTTTTGTTAGTGTTCTCCTTTAGGCTGCATTTACATGTCGGCGTTTGGAATCGCGGGCAGATTTGCCACAATTTGAAATCGCCGATGTGTGAATGACAAATTGTGGGACTCACATTTGAGATGCCATTCATTTGAATGGCACCTAAAATCGTGGTGCAGGTCTGGTGCGATAAATCGCACTGCAATCGCGGCAACCCGCATCACGTGAAGCATGTCGCCCAAAAACGGTTCAGGAGCTACTTTTGGGCGACATACTTTACGAAATGCGGGTTGCCGCGATTGCAGCGCGATTTATCATACGACAATCACGGCAAACTCCCACTGCGATTTTTAGGTGTCATTCAAATGAATGGCATCTCAAATGTGAGTCCTGCTATTTGTCATTCACATATCAGTGCTTTCAAATCGCAGGCAGAATCGCAGCAAATCTGCCCGCGATTCGAAACACTGAAGTGTGACTGCAGCCTTATATGTACCCTTGGCACAAAGACATTGCTGTCTACTTTGTGTTGTTTATTCTAATTTAGTAGTCTGTAAGCAGTTTCTGTCTGTCTGATACATTAACCACTTCAATACTGGACACTTTCACCCCCCTTCCTGCCCAGAACAATTTTCAGCTTTCAGCACTGTCGCACTTTGAATGACAATTGCGTGGTCATGCATAACTGTACCCAAACAACATTTTTGTCATTTTGTTCACACTATTTAAGCTTTCTTTTGGTGCTATTTAATCACTGTTGTTTTTGTTTTTTTCTGCTAAATAGCTAAAAAAAGAAAAAATATATAATGATTTTACATGTTATTATTATTTATTTTTTTACATTTAAAAAACATTTTTTTGACACATTATGATCAGAGCAATAAAATGTTACTATAGTAAAATTGTACTACTCTAGGGAAGGGATAAGGATTTGCATTTTTTTTTTTTACACATTATGTTTGCTTATAGCAGGGAATTGCATTGCTATATGCAATAGCAAGCATTTTACTGAATGAAACTGATTCATTCTGTTGGTTTTGTTGTGATTATCTGTGATTGGTCCAATGTTATCACATGATACAAATGGGCTGTTACTGGCCCTGTTTGTACCATGTGAATAAATTGACCACTCACAGCTAGCAACAAAATTGTACACAATGGATGGCATGGAAGGAAGACATCCATTGTGTACAACTGTCATGTGACTTGCGATTGGTCACGGCGATCACATGGTACAGCAGCTATTCTGTACAATGATCAGTTATCAGCTGTGTCCTATGGATCGTGCAGCTGCATGGCACTTTCTGTCCTATGGACACAGCTGGTGACAGATTGTGCCGCTGCATGGAACTTTCTGAGAGGATGTCATGTGACGTCCAATTAGGATGGGAAAGCCTCCACCCGGCTGCTATTCTGCTATAGGCCAGGTGGTAAGGTATTAATTCATATACATTTACTGGGCGTAAAGACCACAGCACTTTAGCCTCGATCGTCCTAATCATTCTAACATATAAAAGGCAATGATGTGATACACAATTACCAAAGCTGCAAAATGCAGATGATTAACCTTGAGTAGGTAGAATAAAAGCAACATGCAAATTTGTGTGTTTGTGTGTGTGTGTGTGTATATATATATATATATATATATATATATATATATATATATATATATATACACAGGCCCGTCGGAACAAGACAGGCAAAGCAAGCAATTGCTTGGGGCCCCGAGCTGGCCAGGGGCCCCCAAGCAGGAGCCTGTTTGTTCCGCTGCAGGCTTTCGTTTGCTGAGGGACAGGCAGCATTGTGAGCCCTGAGCCGGCGGTCGCCGGGAACGATCTGATCCCGAGCGCGCCAAGCCGATTCCTTCCGAGTGCGGCCGAATGCCATAGCAGCAGATCCCGCCTTCTGGAGCCTGTGATGGACATCCCACTGGACCAATACCGCGCCGCGAGATGTGTGACATCCATCACAGGCTCAGCAGCGTCCAGAAGGCGGGAATTACACATATGCATGACTCGCCGCTCGGGCGGGGGTGGCTCTCCTCAGGCTCCTCCAGGACAGGCTCTCCCAGGCTCCTCCAGGACAGGCTCTCCCAGGTTTCTCCAGGACAGGCTCTCCCAGGCTCCTCCAGGACAGGCTCTCTCAGGCTCCTCCAGGACAGGCTCTCTCAGGCTCTTCCAGGACAGGCTCTCCCAGGCTCCTCCAGGACAGGCTCTCCCAGTCTCCTCCAGGCCAGTCTCCTCCAGGCCAGTCTCCTCCAGGCCAGTCTCCTCCAGGCCAGGCTCCTCCAGGCCAGGCTCCTCCAGGCCAGTCTCCTCCAGGCCAGTCTCCTCCAGGCCAGTCTCCTCCAGGCCAGTCTCCTCCAGGCCAGTCTCCTCCAGGCCAGTCTCCTCCAGGCCAGTCTCCTCCAGGCCAGTCTCCTCCAGGCCAGGCTCCTACAGGCCAGGCTCTCTCTCAGGCTCCTCCAGGCCAGGCTCTTTCAGGCCAGGCTCTCCCAGGCTCCTCCAGGCCAGGTTTTATCCCAGGCTCCTCCAGGCTCTCTCCCAGGCTCTCCCACCCTCCTTGGCTCGGGCTCCTCCTCTGACACCAGAATGACTGACTCCTGTGACACCGCTGAGGTAGGTCAAGAGACAGTGTAATGTGTATGTATATAGGTCAGTGTAGTCTGTCACTACAGTGAGTGTAGGTAGGCCAGTGTAGGTAGGCCAGTGTACATAGGTCAGGTCACTACCGTCAGTGTACATAGGTCAGGTCACTACCGTCAGTGTACATAGGTCAGGTCAATGTAGGCATGTCATGTCACTACCATCAGTGTACATAAAATAAAATAAAAAAAACAAACAGTGGTGTTGCGCTCCCACAATAAATGGTATATGAATAAATTAATGACAATAAAAAATATATAAATATATAAAGTGCTGTTGTGCTATAAACAAGTGAAAATGAGTGATATAATACTCAACAATCAGTGGTCAAGTGAGTATTATATCACTCTTTTTCACATGTTTATAGCACAACAGCACTTTATATATTTATATATTTTTTTTATTGTCATTAATTTATCTGGGTTCATATGCTATCTATTATGGGAGCGCAACACCACTGTTTAATTTTTTTTTTTATGTACACTGACGGTAGTGAGCTGACCTATGTACACTGACCTACATGACATACCTACACTGACCTGACCTATGTACACTGACGTATAAAAGAGGGGGGTACACCTGCGCTACTATGGGTCAAATAGAAAAAAATAGCTAAAGGCACATATCTATCTCTCCCCTCTCTAGCACCAGCCCTCTCCCCAGGACATAATCTGACCCCTGCATTCCACGCAGAACACTCGCAATTCAGCTACACACGTTTGCTGCGGCACATTATATGCAACAGCAGTATTTGCACTGTAAACATTTTTTATTTATATAACGTGTGGGTGAACTGTATCGCTATGCTGTGGTTCCTGTAGGCTTTGCGTGCATGCGGGGGGGGGGGGGGGGGGCGCTGGGGTTTTAGGGCCTCCATGTCCATTTGGCTTGGGGCCCCCAAATTCCTTCAAACGGCCCTGTATATACACACACACACACACACACAAGTTACCTGAAAGCTGCCACACTCTTGAGCTGAAAGACTTGGAGTGGAATTGCTTGTTCTATAAGGTGATGAAAGTGGCTGAGATTAGGAGATGAGCCATGATGGGGAGTATTCAGAGTGGGCTTGAGAAGTAAGGTGATGGTCATTAGTTGTTCAAAGAGAAAATTGGGAATGTTAGAATTTAAGTCTCCTTTTGTTATACAGCCAAAAATTAAGGAAGGAGATATGGTACAGCATGGGTGAGTTTATACTGCTTGACTGGTAGGGTTTAGGTCCTCGGGCCTGCCCTGAAAGTCTTGGGAGGGGGTAGTTCGCCCTCTCTCATGGGGTTCCCTTCAGGGGAGCCCCACCTAGTACTTGGGTGGGTCTGTTTCGGCAGACCTCCCAGAGAACAGGTTCTGTCTGGTTTTAGGCAGGAGGACCAGTGAAGTACCCAAACCCCCGTCTGGAGCCTAACTGCACCCTGTTGAAACATTGGAAACTCATCTTTCAGATAACCTTGAGGCCGCATACACACGATCGAATTTATCTGCTGAAACCGGTCCGACGGACCGTTTCAGCAGACAAATCTGATCGTGTGTACGGGCGAGCAGACAGTTTTGTCCATCGGACAAATTTCAAAGCATGCTTTGAAATTTATCCGCTACAAACCTGTCCGTCGGATCTGTCCGCTGGTTAGTACAATAACCAGTGGACAGAACTGTCCGCGCATGCATCGAATGGATTCGACGCATGCGCGGAAGCATTTTATTTACGGGTTTGGTGACATGGCGGCGTCACCGCCACGTCACCGCGTTCCCTGGCCGAGGGGATTTTCATCCGATGGTGTGTACACACCGTCAGACGAAAATCCGGAGGAGACATGTCCGCTGGAAATGGTCCGTCGGACATGTTTCAGCGGACATGTCCCTCCGTGTGTACGCGGCCTAACAAAAAAAAAAACAGCTAACAAAACTAGTGATAGTTATCATCCCTTGTGATACCTTGGGTAGTGACATATCCTCTTTATGGACAAATCTGGGGTTTATTAGACCCCTGATCCCTCCTCTGACCTTCTAGGTAAATGCCAAACCAATACTGGAAGTGATGAAATCTTCATCACTTAAGGCCTCAGTTTTCACAGAGGAGAGGGAGAAACTGATGTTCCTCCTTCTTTGTGCGCTGCCAAACATTCGATCAGATGGAATGGGAGTGCCTTGGAGAACAGGGGATGGCTGTGGCTGAACGCAGCAGGGATAGCGCTGCCATTGTCTATTAGCAAAGGTGCTGAAAAGGAGATCCTGCCTATGCTCGGGAGGAGGGAAGAAAAGACCCTCAGACCCTGGTAAGTGCCTTGCTGCTCAGCCGCTCAACAGCGCCCCCTTTATATGGTGCCCATGGCACTTGCCATGGCTGCCATACCCTAGATACGCCACTGCTTGCCATATGTACAGTATGTGTTTCAATTAATTGTTTTGCTGTTTGGCCAGTGTTTTTTGTTCCATAGTACAATGTTAAGTGATCCAGATTGTGTGAATAAATAGTATTCCTATTTCTTTATAAAGCATCCTTCACACTTTTAGGTTTTACGTTGTATCTATATTGAGGACAGCAGATCTATTTTATGTTGTTTGCAATTAGTCTTTTTGCTATTGTATTCTAGACTGTGTTTGTTCTGTTTTTTTTTAAAACATAGGTCAAAGAGTCAAACTGAATAAAAAAAGTTTTACCGGTTAGAGATTTCCGTTGATAGGTTTTATTTACCAAGACATTACTAAAGCCAACTATTTCTCTGTTTGTATAAGAGTTCTGAGTAAGCTAGGTAAGCTTAGGTCATGTGTTAGGGCATTTGTAGGTAAGCAAATGCAGCGTGCTTTTAGTTGCATTGAACTTGCATTTGAGATTAGTTTGAGACGTTTCCGCAATTTTTTATTTTTGTTTGGAGTGGCCTCAAACTGCTTCTAGCTGCATTTGCATTCCTAGTGGTTTGTGTTGGAAATAATTACTGTAATGCAAACATATTAATGTACAAATGTTGTTTTTTTTTTGTCTTTTTATTCCCACACAAATTAACATGAATGCAAAAGCAACTTGAAGCTCAATAACCGTTTAAAACAATGCAATGCCTAGTGCACATGTTACGAATGTCAGACGACTTTCCATTCAAAAGAAACATCCCGTGTGTATGGCAGCTGGTCCGACAGAAGTCGGCTGTTTGGCTTACTTCTGTCGAAGAGTCATGACTGAAAACGATCTGACGACTATCTTTCAATCAGCGCTCTCAGCCAATGGCTGAGGGTGCTAACCAGAGTGTTCTCCCCCTGTCGAAATACAATAGCACAGCAGTACACTGGCTTTGTTAGTACACTGGCTCCGACCTAAGCTGTGAGTTTTTTTTTTTTGGTCATGCAGCCCGTTAAGCTAGTTGTGTTAAAGCAGGTCAAATCAACAAGAATGTGAGTCAGAACAACAAAAAATAATCCCATGTAGCATAGTTGGAAGTTTCACACTCCTTTATTGCTCAACACTGTTGAAGACATTCCACCCGATGTTTTCAACAGTGTTGGAACAATAGCGTTTATTTTTATGCCCTATAGAACAGTTCTGTTCAGCTTCCTGATAAGCTATGAGGACTGATTTAGGAGGAGTGGATGCCTGTTATGAGAACATCAAAATAGTAGAAATGTAGGAGCCAACAGTTATGATAACCTCATCAGTGATTTTAAAAAGTCCATAATTAGGAACATAATGAAAAAAGTCCATAGGTGAATACTAATAGTGCATTTGGTGTGTGCACCTGGGCAGGTCTTCAAAGGAGCAGAAGCAGACACAGGAGAAACAAATGGAGAAACACTTCAAAGACTAAACTGTTATAACAAGATTAATAAATGATAAAATGCCAAGTGGCAACTTACAAGCAAAGGTAAGTTTAAGGTGCTGCTACAGGGCGGCCGCTGTGTGCAGGATCACGTGTGTATATGTAAATATATATATATATATATATATATATATATATATATATATATATATATATATATATATAGATATATATATATATATATATATAGATATGTATATATATATATCTATATATATATATATATATATACATATACACATGATCCCGCACTTCCAGGTAGTGGGTGCGAATGCGTGCTACCGGCAGCTCGCTCCTGCTGACTCAATGTTCACTGGCACCCGCTGATCGTTCAATAAAAAGGCAGAAAGGCAGTTTGCCTATGTAAACAAGGCAGATTGCTGTCAGTAGGGAAAGCATGGATCCTATGTTCCTGCAAAGCAAAAGCACCTCCCACACAGTACACAAACACTGTCTAGGCACACATTTAACCCTTTTATCACTTCTGATGTTAACCCCTTTTCAACCAGTGTCATTAGCACAGTGACAATGCATATTTTTAGCACTGATCACTGTATTAGTGTCACTGCCAAAAAGTGTCAGTTATGTGTCTGATTTGTGCACCGCAAAATCCCAGTCCCGCTACAAGTCGCTGATTGCTGCCATCACTAGTAAAAATTCCATAAATATATCCCATAGTTTGTAGACGCTACAACTTTTCCACAAACTAATTAATATACGCTTACTGGGATTTCTTTTTTACCAAAATATGTAGCAGAATACATATTGGTCTAAATTGATGAAGACATTTGATTTGGTTTAAAAAAACAAATACAAATTATTGGATTTCTTGTATAGCAGAAAGTAAAAAAAAAAAAAAAAAATTAAATTTACTTTTTTTTGTTTAAAGCACAAAAAAAACGCAGCGGTGTTTAAATACCACCAAAACAAAGCTCTATTTCTGGGGGAAAAAGGACATACATTTTATTTGGGTAAAGTGTCGTACAACCACATAATTGTCAGCTAAAGTAACGCAGTGCCACATTGCAAAAAATGGCCTGATACAGAGTGGAATAGTATACCAGAGTCTGCTGCTAAGCCGTAGAAAGTGTGAGAAAGCAGCCCGGAGACAGAGCATGTGCAATGGAGCCATCGGGCATGCACACTCTTTGTGAAAAAAGTGGTAATACTGCGCTGTCTATGTGAATGATCTAGAAAAAATGCTAGCAACTTGAAATGTGAGATACCCACAAAAAATAATACAACTAAACAAGAAAAAGCTGCGCAAATATAAACACTACAATATAGAACTCCAATATCAGTCCT